>JAPVLO010000314.1:1200000-1862839 GCA_027257055.1 Cephalopachus bancanus
TAATTCAGAGAAGGTAGAAACAACCAAAGTGGGAGTGAAGTTACAGGAGACAAGGAGAAAGGAAGTTTCAAGAAAAAGGAAGTAGATAAAAAAATCTGATGACTGAGTGAGAATAATATAATTATATTTTTGACAGTTAATTTTATACCTAGGAAGTTAATTTCTCCTGAACAGTCTGAATAATGCTCAGGAACTGAGCCATATTCTAGAAGATTGGCTATAAATTAATGGAAATCCATGCATTTTTGCTTAATTGTGTGGACCTATTTATCTCCTTCAGTCTTTTAAATCATTGCCCTTTAGCCATATATAATCCAGGGCATGTGGAAATTTGCATATGTCATGATTAACACAATGTTTATATTGGTTACGAATCTTCTACTGGTTCTTGGAGAAAACCTTCTGCAACTAGTTTATTAATGGGAAGTACTTATCAGCTTTCATACCTAACAGGCTTCAGGAAGGAGTAGAATCAGAGATACTGCCGGGTTGGGTGGCTCAGCCTGTAATCCCGCACCTTTGAGAGGCTGAGGTGGGTGGATTGCCTGAGCCCTTGGGTTTGAGACCCGCCTGGGCAACTTGGTGAGACCTCATCTCTACAGTAAATCAAAAAATCAGCCGGGCGTGGTAGCCTGTACCTGTAGTTCCAGCTACTTGTAAGGCTGAGGCAGAAGGATCGCCGGAGCCCAGCAGGTCGACGCTGCAGTGGCCGGGAGCAGCCACTGCACTCCAGTCTGGGCGACAGAGTGAGACTCCAACTCAAAAAAAAAAAAAAAAAAAAAATCAGAGATAAAAATAATGTGATTAAAATTCTAGCCAACCCCATAAACCTGCAAATTAACAAAGTATGTGAGGTCCAAGTCTGTTCTGTTAAGAATAATTTCCTTACTTGAAGCTAGATATCAAGGCATTTTAAAGTGTCCAGACAATTATCAGTGTTGCATTTTTAGGGTCTGTCTCTTATGACCTCCCATTTCTAGGTACTAGTTTAACAATCAGAGTTCATTGGTTAAAAACAATCTGCATTGATTAACTGAAGGAATAACATAAAATATACAATAGGATAAATTGATTTTATTTAAAAATTGTGTATCTTTCTTTGAGTCCCATTGGGTTATTGTTAAATTGTACCTAGATGAATGATATTTAATCCGTGTCAAATGACTGAAGTCATTGGGTTTGTGTATTAAAAACAAAGCTCTATTCTGGTGTGTATTACTATGGGAGAAACATAAATAAGGTATGTATCTGTAGTTTACAACCTTGTCTGGATATTAGCATCAAGTGAGATGTTTTTTAAAATCTTGAAGCCCAGACTGTACATTAGATCAATTGATTCAGGAAATCTGAAAATAAGACTCTGATATCAGGATTTTTAAAATCTACCAACATTATCCTAAATTAATATCTAACTGAGAACCACTGGTCTTTAGACTCAATTCAGAAGTCTAGATTTCTGAATTAATCATTGGGAAGAAGGTTGAATTATCATAACATGTTTAGACCAGTGCTGTCCAACCAAACATTCTGCAATTATGGTCATGTTCTATATTTGACTGTTCATTATGGTAATCACTAGTCACATGTGGCCACTGAACATTTAAAATGAGGCTAGTGCAACTGAGGAGCTCAATGTCTGTATTATTATTATCATCATCATCATTATTATTATTTTCTTTTTTCTTTTATTTCTAGTTGGATTCTCACTTTGTTATCCAGGCTGCAGTGTGGTAGCATGCTCTCAGCCACCACTGTCTCCATCTACTGGGCTCAGGTGATCCTCCCACCTCAGTCTTTCAAGTAGCTAGAACTACAGACATGCACCACTAAACCTAGGTTTTATTTATTTATTTTTTTGGTATTTCATAGAGACAAGGTCTCATCATATTGCCCAGCTGCTCTTGAACCCTTGGGCTCAGGCAGTCCTCTCACTTCTGCCTCCTAATGTTCTGGGATTTGAAAGAGCTTGAGCCACCATGCCTGGCTTTTTTTTTTTTTTTTTTTTAAATAGAGATGAGGTCTTGCTATGTTGCCCAGGCTGATTTTGAACTCTTGGCCTCAATCAGTCCTCCCACTTAGCCTTCTAAAGTGCTGGGATTATAGGTGTGTGCTACCACGCCTTGTCTCTGTTGTATTATTTTAAGTTCAAATAGGTAATCTAAACTATCAGTTACAATACTGGACAGTGCATGTTCAGACAAATCAGCAAGAAAGTCAAGCCACATTTCCAAATTGTATACAAAAATATGAGTCCATAGAGGTCGCACAAACTCATAGCCTTATGGACTATATTGAACAATATGGATCTAAAAGCCATATGTAAAAAAGTTATGAAGACTGAGAGTGTCAGGCTTGACTCTCTTACTTTCAAGTAGTACATTTTGTTTTTGTTCACTGTATTGGTATGTGTGGAGGTGTGTGTGAGTTCTTGCACTTAATAGCATAATTTAGAAGATTACCTTCTCCACTGTAACAGAATCTGATTTTGAATAATTTAATCATAAATGTGAGTTTCTGGATGAATATTGAGTAGCTTTCACAATTGTCAGAAAGAATGTTGAGTAAGGGGTAGAATGAAGGAGAAACCCAAGGAGGTTTAGTGGCAGTATGTGCAGCCTAGTTAATACCCTGGGAACAATTGGATCAGATCATTGTCAATTACATTTCTATCCCTATATCTAAACTATTACTGCTACTGCTACTGCATTCTTGATATCACAGCCATGAATCATGTTTTAACTTCTCCTTGTTTTTGTGTTACCCACTTGGTCAAGTTTCAAAGCTCCAGACAAGGGCATATGTTGACCCAAGCAAAGCCAAGTAGTCCTAAGAAGGGAAGATGCAAAAATCTGGCTCCTTATAGTTTCATTTCAAAAGTTTCACAATACAGTAACTAGTCTTCAAAAGTTAAATAAGTGTCCATAAAAACCACACATACATACACGTATGACTAGCATATAGTTTAATATAATTCTTCAACTATATGGGAAAGTTTAATGTATTTTACTTTTATTTCATTATTCTATTTCATCCATTATGCCTCAGAGATATATTACATATATTTCATACTGTTTTGAAGTAAACAGAATCTCAAAATAATTAGAGGTGACTTTTTTTTTCAAACTTACTTTAGTGTTCACTATTTGTTTTGAAGAAAGAAATTGTACTTATAGAAATATATATATATATATGTATATATATACATATATATAATGATTCATAAACTTGTTCTGGAACATCTTGTCTGCTTGGTAATTGCTTGTTCAATTCATTAGCTACTTTGCATGCATGAGTTCTTTCTATTGTTATATCAAAATTATGAGAAGTATTAAACACATTTATAGTATTCAAGGCAGTAGAAACAATTTTAATTAAAATAAAAGAACACTAAGCAGAAGGAAGTGCTATAAGAGAGACATATATTTCACTTGGAGTTATATTTCCCTCTTACTTATGTCATGGGTTTATGCTGGGTCTTTCTTTTCTTCTTAATTCAAGCTTGTCCATTGTTCGTCTTTTTCTTTGAACCTTGCTATTAGTGTTTCATTGAATTAAATTGACCATGAGCGTTTTCAATTTTGTTACTGTTTTATAAACATTTAGACATAGAAGAGTAAAATAGTATCTAATTAAATATCAATTATTGGCTCAAACAACATAAGTAAATGTTTCTGAGGGAGGCGCTTCAATTTGCAATGCAGCTGTGAGAGGCCACAGACTCTTTCTGGAGAGCTGTTAATTTGCATATAAGTCGTTTTCGATCATACACTTTACAGCTGCAGTTTCTATCCTGTCTGTAAGAAATGTTGAAAACAAAGAAATAAGATTATGCTAAATTTGGATTAGTGTATTAAAAAACAAATTTCTCATCTGCTGTGTATTACTATGGGAAAAACGTCAATAAGGTATGTATCTGTAGTTTTCAATTTCACCTGAATATCACCATTAGATGGAGTGTTTTTAAAAATCCTGAAGCCCAATCTGTACATCAGGAAATCTGAAAAGAAGACTCTGATATCAGTATTTTTAAATTTACCAAAATTATCCTAAATTAGTATCTAACTTTCAGAACCATTGGTCTTTAGACTCATTTTACTAAATTAATAGTATAATTTATAAGTATACCTTTTGTAAAATGACAAGAATCTTTTACAGTGTTATACTTTACTACTTTGTTTTAATCATGGACGCCTGTAAAGTAGTGAGAATCTTAATACAAGGTACATATACTTCCCCTTTTTGCATGGCCTTGAGAAATGCTTAGAGTGAGATTTCTAAATGACAATATTCTTCTTTTTTAATAAAACATCTTATTAAATGAAGCTCATGATTTTGTTTTTTCTCTACATACCTGTCTTCATGTTACTTTTATTATTTATAAAAATAATGACGATTTTCAATTCTGTTACTATTTTATAAACATTTAAACAGAGAAGAGTAAAATAGTATTTAATTAAATATCAATTATTGGTTCCAGCATCATAAGTAAATGTTTCTGAGGGAGGGACTTCAATATGCAAGGCAGCTGTGAAAGACCAAAGACTCTTTCTGGAGAGCTGTTAATGTGCATATAAGTCGTTTTCTCAAAACTTTAAACAGTATTGTATCAAGATGAATGTGTGTTATTTGTATTATAATGTTTCTTGAAAATGGTAGTTTGTTTGCAAAGATTCTAGGGATAAAAATAATAAATAAGGGATGAGATAAATTGGTGTATTCTTACTGGCATGTTTTAGGCTAAAATTAATATAATAATTAATTTATATTGTTATTGAGGTAACAGATGCATGTTTCGGGGAAATCAAATAGTGCCAAAGCACTTTTCTCTTTCCTACCATTTTCTACTCACAGTTCTTCCTTGCTACAGATAAAAGCCAATCTGTAATAATTTAGTTCTTTTGCCTTAACTGGAGTTGACTTTATCTTGATTTTCTGCTATGGTACATGAGACTCTAATGGCTTACACTCATTCTACCTCTTTTTCTCTTCTCATTTTATCATTAATTTTATCGTTCTTCTCCTCATTGCATTTTCACTACATATAAAATATTGACACATTTATTCTTGTCTTTATTAGCTATAGATAGGCTACAATTACTTTCTACTTTTTAGGATGAGGATATAGAAAACCCCTTCTTGGCTTCAGAAGATATTCAGATAAATGAGGAGAGTTCATGTTACCTTCATCACTGGCTCTCTCAGTTAGTTATCCCAGACATCTTCATTAATATTGTTCTTAAAAGTTATTATATATAATTTTTCCAGGAATAGACACAATTGTTGGCAGAGGTTTATGGCTAGCTATTAAGTGTTCTTGCTTAGAGTCGTTAAGTACTTTTTCTATAAATTTTCCATTAACCTTTATGTTTTAGAGCTACCTCTCGCCCCCACCTTTCATTATGCTTGGAATTTTTGACTCCTTAGTTTCTTAGGAAAGGCATAAGACAGGTCAAAGTGTTGAACAGCAGAAGTCTTTTCACATAGTATTTTTAAGGATCTAGTTTCTTTTGTCCTTCTGTATCAATCTTTACTGATTCATTTGCAGTTTGTCTTTGAGAAACATATTAAAATATCTCTCGTGTTGAGAGGAAACTTTACAAACTTTGCAGAATGTTTCAATCTTTTAAGTACTTTTCTATAATTTAATGGGACTACAAAAAGAAGAAAAAATAAAAACGTGTACTCAGTGTCCCATCTTGAGCAGAAAAACATTAGACAACCTTGTATAAAGATGAATGTGTATTATTTGTATTATAATATTTCTTGAAAATGGTAGTTGGATTGCAAAGACACTAGGGATAAAAATACTAAACAAGGGATGAGATAGAAAATGGTCTGCTCTTGCTTGCATGTTTTAGGTTAAAATAATCGAATCTGAGCCGGGCTCGGTGGCTCAGCCTGTAATCCCACGTCATTGGGAGGCTGAGGTGAGTGGATTGCCTGAGCCCGCGGGTTCGAGACCCGCCTGGGCAGTGAGACCTCATCTCTACAATAAATAAAAAAATCAGTCGGGCATGGTAGCACGTGTCTGTAATTCCGGCTACTTGGAAGGCTGAGGCGGAAGGATCGCCGGAGCCCAGCAGGTCGAGGCTGCGGTGGCCAGGAGCGGCCACTGCACTCCAGTTTGGGCGACAGAGTGAGACTCCAACTCAAATAATAATAATAATAATAATAATAATAATAATAATCGAATCTATTACCAAGGTTACCTTAAAATTTTGGCTATATTGACATTAAAAATAAATTTTCTTTTTTAAATATTTTATTTTATTTTAAAGATATGGGGTACAAGTCAGGATTAAGTACATATGTGACCTACATACAGGTGAAGTTCAGGCCTCCCATTCTTCCTCACTCCGCTTGGTTTAGGATCAGGGACACTTAGAGATGTTGTGTGAACCCCTCTCCCCTGGCAGTGTCCCACTACTGCCAGTTCCTTTCTTTTGGTATTACGATAAATGTTCAGGATTCACTTATGGGTGAGAACATGTGGTACTCAGTCCTTTGTTTTTCGGATAGATCACTGAGTATGATAGACTCTAAATCATTCAAGTTGCTGCCAAGTCCTCCTTTTTTGTCCTTCTTTATGACTGCTTAATAGTCCATCATGTATATGTAGTGCATTTTAAAAAATCCAATTCATTTTTGATGGGCAGTTTGGCTGGTTCCATGTTTTCGCTACTGTGAATAGTGCTGCAATGAATATGTGTGCACAGGTATCATTTTTGTAGAATGATTTGAGTTCCTCCAAATATATTGCCAGAAGGGAGGTTGCCTGATCCTATGGACGGTCAATTTCAGGATCTTTTAGAAATTGCCACAGTTTTCCACAGAGGTTGTAGTAGTTTGCACTCCCACCAATAGTGTAGAAGCATTTCCTTTTTTCTACATCCTCTCCAGCATCTACTATTTGGTGAGCTATTAATGATAGCCATCCTGTCTGGAGTTAGGCGGTATCTCAGTGTTTTTTTTTTTTTTTAATTTTTTTATTTTTTTGAGTTGGTGTCTCACTCTGTCTCCCAGACTGGAGTGCAGTGGCCGATCCCGGCCACCGCAGCCTCGCCTGCTGGGCTCCGGCGATCCTTCCGCCTCACCCTTCCGAGTAGCCGGAATTACAGGCATGCGCTACCACACCCGGCTGATTTTTTGATTTATTGTAGAGATGAGGTCTCCCTGCCCAGGCTGGTCTCGAACCCGCGGGCTCAGGCAATCCACTCACCTCAGCCTCCCAAAGGTGCGAGATTACAGGCTGAGCCACCGAGCCCAGCTTTTTTTTAAATTTTTTTAAATTTTTTAATTTATTTATTTATTATAAAGATGTGGGGTATAGTTCAGGGTTAGGTATACAAACATTGATCATGCAGGTACCCTTGTTGATGAGGTATGCCCCCCTCCCCTAGCAGTTTCAATCAACTGCCAGTTCCACCCGCTTCCTCCGACGGTTTTCCACTACTGCCAATCGTTTTCTTATAGCATTATAATTGTTCAGGGTCACCTTATGAGTGAGAACATATGGAACTAAGTTCTTTGTTTCTGTGATAAATCATTGAGTATGATAGACTCCAAATCTATTCAATTTGCTACAAAGTCCATATATTTGACTTTGACTCAAATTATTTTACGAAAAGGATACCTGCACACGTATGTTTGTTGCAGTTCTATTCAGTGTGGTTTTAATTTACATTTTCTGATGATTAGTGTAGCTGAGCATTTTTTTCATGTATCTGTTGACTGTTCACATACCTTCTTTTGAAGATACACTTTCTTTTGAGGTATACTTCATGTGCTTTGCCCACTTTTTAAAATAGGACTGTTTGGGTTTTTTTTCCTGTCAGCTCATTTGAATTCTTTGTAGATCCTGGATGTTAGGCTCTTGTCAGATACATAATTAACAATTTTTTTCCATTCCTTAGGTTGCCTTAATATTCTCTTGATGGTTTATTTTGCTGCACAGAACCTTTTCAGTTTGATATGGTCTTCTTTGTCTATTGTAGCTTCTATGTTATTTGCTTTTGGGGATTTGATCATGAATTGGTTGCCTACTCCTATGTGCGTAAATGTGTCTCCTACATTTTCTTCTATTATTCTTTGTAGTTTGAGGCTTTACATTTAGGTCTCTGATTCATTTAGAGTTGATTTATTGTACACGGTGATAGAAGCCCTGTTTCGTTCTTCTGCGTGCGGCCTGTCAGTTTTCCCAGCACCATTTGCTCAATAAAGTCTCTTCTCTGCAGTGGTTGTTATTACTGACTTTGTCAAAGACGAATTGGTTAAGAGATTGGGTTTTTGCTTCTGAAATCTCTGTCTTGTCACCTTTTTTAAAAAATTGAGTATATTTTTAATTAAGACTTTTTTTATTGAGATGATTACAAATTTATGTGTATTTGTAAAAATAATATAGAGATATCTCTCATAAGTTTTACCCAATTCATCTCAATGACAATATTTTGCAAAAACCAGAGCTTAAAAGTTTAATATTACAACCAGGATGTTGACATTGATACAACTCAACAACCTTATATACATTCTCCTTGTCTTCATATATGTGGATACGTGTATATTAAGTTCTTTTAAAATGTTATTCCCTTTGTAAGTCCATGTGTCTGCACCACAACAGTTATAACACTGAGCAATTCTTACTCAATGATCCCACGTATTGCCTATTTTTAACCACAACCATTTTCTCCTGGCACCATCTTCCTCCTCTTCATCTATAACCCTTGGAAAATATCAATCTGCTCTTCTTTTATACAATTTTGCCTTTCAAAAAAATGTTCTGGAAATTGAAATATTTGAGAGGGGGATCCCCCAAAATAAATAAATACATACATACATAAAATAAAATAAAATAAAATAAAATAAAATAAAATAAAATAAAATAAAATAAAATAAAATGGAATTATCTTCTGTAGAACAGCCAAAGCTTTTCTTTGGAAGTTTTGAGAAGGTTGCATTATGATTTGTGGAAAAAATGTCTCCAGCTGTGACAATCTGGTAACTGGTTCTTCCGCCATGACAACACAACTGCCCACTCCATACTGAGTGTTCCATCGTTTTAACCCAAAATGTCATGTCCCTGCCCAACCCTCCCTAGTCACCAGATCTCACCTTAAGCAATTTTTTATTTGTTTGTATCCCTGGATGAAAAATATCCTCAAAGAGAAACATTTTTCCAATGTGGAAGAGGTGAAACAACAAACAACAGAAACACTGAAAGGCATCAAAATTGATGAGTCCAAAAACTGTTTTGAGCGGTAGAAAAGGCATCTGGTTAGGTGTATTGTATCAAACAAAGAGTACTTTGAGGGTGACTGAAGTTTTAAAATGTAAGAATAGTACAAAATAAAAATAATAAATTCCATGGGGTGGGTCTTCTTCATATGGCAAATACAGAATATAACCTTTTCATATAGGCTTTTTTTCACTCAGAAATCTCTGGAGGTTCACTCAAGCAGTTGTGCACGTACTAATAGTTCATTTCTTTTTCTTGCTAAATGCTCTGTGATAGGCATTTGCCACAGATTGTTTAACAATTCATCTGTCAAAGGACATCTATGCTGATTTTAGTTTGCGGCTTTTACAAATAAAGCTGCTATGAACATTCATTTACAGGTTTCTCTGCAAACACAGATTTTTCTTTCTGTGGGATAAATACCAAGGAGTGCATTTGCTGGGTTGCATAGTATTTTCATGTTTACTTTTTAAAGGAACTACCAAAATGTATTCTAGAGTGGCTGTCATATTTTACGTTCTCATTAGCAAGAAAAGTAATCCAAGTTCTCCATGTTTCCCAGAATTTCATATTGTTGTTTTCATTATATTTTAGGTATTTTGATACGTGTGTAGTATTTCATGCAGTTTTAATTTTCTTTTTTCTAATGGCTGATTACCAAATGCCTTATTTGCCATATTCATATTTTCTTTGGTGAAATGTCTATTCATGTCTTCTGCTCATTTATTTTTTTGTTTATTAATTGTGAAGTTTTAAGAATTCTTTGTATGTGATAGACACTATTCTGTTATTGCATATATAGTTCAAAAACACTTGCTTCCAGTTCTAGATTCCTTTGTAATTGTTTGCACATAGAATTTCCTGGAGCAAACTTTTTAATTTTGATAAGGTACAATTTATTTATCTTTCCTTTAATGCATCACACTTTTGGTGCCAAGTCTTAGCACTCTTTTTGTAGCCCAAAATTAAAAAAAAAAATTTCTTCTCCTTTTTGCTCTCCATCAGGTTTTAGAGTTTTACATTTTACATTTAAGTGAAAATACAGTTTGTGATAACAATTGTATAAAGTGTGAAGTTTAGGTCAGTGCTCTTTTTTTGTTGTAAGTATCATCTTTGAGTTGGTTTTGTAACTTTGTCAAAATTCAGTTTGGCATTTTTGTGTGAGTATTTCTGGGTCATCTCTTCTGTTTCATTAGTTTCTTTACTCAATATCTCTCTGCCCACTAATACTACACTGTCTTAGTTACTATAGCTATACCAGGATTAATATCAAAGAACAATTCTGATTTTTATTCCTTATCAAGAGGGTTTTAATTAATTTAAGGCCTGTGTCTTTCCATAGCAATTTTGGAAGAAGCTTGTCTATGTCCAAAAAAAAAAAAAATCTCTAGGATTTTGGTAGGTATTGCATAAAATCTACAGATTTGGGAAGAATTGACATTTCATTATCTTGTGCCTTCCAATTAATGATTATAATATCTTCATTTATTTTCTCTTCCATTTCTTTCATCAACATTTTGCACTTTTCAACATAAAATATTCTGTGCACGTTTGATTATGACTCATTGAGTTTATGATTTTCTTCAAAGTGATTACAAATGTTCTTGTTTTAATTCCAGTTTCTGAATGTTCATTGCTATTATTGATTTGCATTTGTGGAACTTCTATCCTGTCAACTTGCTGAACTCACTTATTAATTCCAGGACTTTTAGTTTATTTGTTTTGTGTGTCTTTCATTTGTTCGTTTGTTATTGTTTTGTTGTAGATTTCATGGGTTTTACTACATAGAAAAAAAGATGTTCTGTAAAACCAGGGAGATTTTTATTTCTACCTCTATAATCTGTATGTGTTTTTGGTTTATATTCTTGCCTTACTGATGCATTGGCTAGAAGTTACAATACTATGTCATATAAGAATAATTAGAAGCCAGGCACAGTAGCTCAAGTCTGTAATCTCAGCACTTTGGGGGGTTGAGACGAGAGGATTGCCTGAGCTTGCGGGTTCGAGACCGGCCTGAGCAGCATGGTGAGACCTCGTCTCTACAATAAATGAAAAATTTAGCTGGGCACAGTAGTGCATTTCCGTAGTTCCAGCTACTTGGAAGGCTGAGGTAGAAAAATTGCCTGAGCCTGGCAGGTTGAGGATGTGGTGGCTGTGAGCTTGCCACTACCTTCCAGCCTCGGTGACAGGCGAGACACCAAGTGAAAAAAAAGAGTCATTAGAGAAGATTTTTTGTTGTTCCAAATTCTATTTTGTCAGATGTATAGACACTTGACACTTCTATTAAAAAAAGTTTGCATGGTATTGTTGTTATTCTTTTACTTTCTACATCTATCAATGTCGTTGAATTTGAGTGAAATTTTTGTAAGCAGCATGTAATTAGATTGTGTTTTTTGTGTTGTCTTCTCTATTTTATCATTGTTGCATTTAAATAATTTACATTTGTGATAATTAGTGGTATTTTGATGAAGAGTGCAATTTGATTATATATTTTATATTTGTTTTCTCTGCTTTTCAATTCTTTGTCTCTTTTTTATGCCATTCTCTGGGTTATGTGAAAATATTAGAGATTCTTTATTAATTAGTTCATAGTGGTTTTGAGTGTATCTCTTTGCATATTTTTTATTGTTGTTGCCCTAGATATTATCATACACATGTATGATATTTAGCAGTCTACTAGTATCGACATTTTATCATTTTGAATGAAAAATAAAAATCTCACTTCTGTTTTGATTTCTTTAATTTTCCCACTTAAAATATTGCAGTCTTGGATATTACATGGTACTATAATTTTTCTTTCAATATTTAAACATGATTTATAAAACTCATGAGATAAAGGGTGTTATAGCTGATTGTGTTTTTCCATATTTCTGCTCTTCCCTTCTTTCTGTGCCTTTCTCTAGCACATGATAACTTCATTTATCATTTTCATTCTGTTTTAAGAACTCCCTTTAGCCTGTCAATAAGGTTAGTCTGATTTCAACAGATTCTCTTAGCTTACTTTCACATGAGAATGTTTTTATTTCCCTTTATTCTTGAATGGCGTTGCCACAGATTATAGAACTCATAGTTAACATTTCAATTCTTTCAAAACTTGCAATATATTGCATTACTTTTTCTTTTAAATCTCTATGACTTTTATGAGAAGTTTACTGTTATTTGAATTGTTTTCCTCTGGATGCTTTCAATTTCTTAAAAAATTTTAAGGATGAATTATGAAGAATTATGGTGTGAATTTGTTTTGCCTTAATTTGTTTGGGAATCTCTCAGCTTCTTGGCTCTGCAGGTTGTGTCTTTCATCAAATCCAGGAAGTTTGTAGCCACTATGTCCTCAAATTTTTTCTAGCCGGAATCCTTTTTTTATTTTCCCCTAGAATTTTATTAGTACGAATATTGGACCTTTGTTATTGTCCTTTGTATTCCTGGAATTTTTTTTTCTCTCTGTTTTTCAGGTTGAGTGAGTTTTATTTTTTCTGAACTTAAGTTAACTGATTTTAATCTGTGTCATCACAACTCTGCTACTTAACCTATCCATCTATGTTTTTATTTCTGTTATTTTGTTTTCTTGTTCTATGTTTATATATAATATAATTATTTGCTAATATTATCTCTATTTTATTTTTTCAAAAGATGTTTAACTTTATTAATGAAGTATTTTATAAAAGTTAACTTAAAATATTTGTAAGAGAATTCTAATAATTTATTCATCTTAGTTTTGACATTAGTTTATTGTGCAATGAAATGAAAAAATAAGTGCAATCATAAACCTTGGAACTGGCACAAGGACAAACATAAGTGAATTCTAACAGGTATTAAAAAGATGTGGTGGATTTGTTTGCAGCCCTAGGTCTGGAGGAACAGGCCAAGAGTAGAGTGTCTTGCATTCAGAGGAAGGCTTTTTCATTTAACTTGTGATTTTCTTGGTTCTTGGTATAACAGGTAAGTTCAGTAGCTTCCAGACATTTTCCAGTTAAGATACAAGAGTTAGAGTCCTACTTAAATATTCTATTTTACCAGTCACCCACCTATTTTTGTGAATCGTGGTTCAAATGGCAGTATATTTTCAGTGCATTCATGGTATTATTTTGGTATTATTAGTTTATCTAGAGTCACTGAGGAATCCATTCATCCTGGCTGGTGCTACATGAGGGAACCAAATAGTTATCCCCTAGGCCATACTGCTAGGTGTCTCTTGGTGGAGGAGTAATATAGCTTAATTCCCTTACTGTGACCTCCAATATCCCTGGTATTTTTGGACAGGCGTGGGGAATTTCAACACCATGAAGTCAAAGAGGCTCCTGGACTAGGTCAACCAATGTAAACTCTCTCCAAACAACTTTACACACTGCTTCAGTAGCTCTTAGTGGAGAGAGAGAGAGAGAGAGAGAGGAGAAAGAAAGACTTGAAATTTATGAGAAAGCAGAATATTTCCACTGACTACTTAATCTTGGTGAGGCTCCCAAGCAACGTCCCTTGTCAGAGTTGTGATACTTCCTTGTTGTTATCAGAGGGACTTCTGTTTGATCTGGAGATGCTGTTTACTGAACTGCGCTTTCCCAACAGATCGGAAATCAGGAAACACCAAGTCTAGGTAGCCTTCCTCTGAATGCAAGACACTCTACTCTTGGCCTGTTCCTCCAGACCTAGGGTTGCAAACAAATCCACCACATCTTTTTAATACCTGTTAGAATTCACTTATGTTTGTCCTTGTGCCAGTTCCAAGGTTTATGATTGCACTTATTAGAAAGGAATAGGGAAAAATGGGTCTAAATCATCTTACTGCAACTAGAAGTCTAGTAAATATTTGATACATTGGACTACCCTATTTACCAGTGTGAAGGCCTTACTTATCAATTTATATATCTGGGAAGAATTTCTACCAGTATATTTTTTACCAATGACTTTTAAAATGCTACTTATATATGCTACTAAATCTATTTTAGATGCAGTTTATATCAATTAGGTTTCTCCAGAAGAACAGAACTAATAGTATACTTAGAGGAGAAAGAAGGAGAGAGAGACAGAAAGACAGAGATTTATGTAAATTAGTTTACATAAATATGGAAGCCAAAAAGTCCCATTATCTTCTGTATGCAAATTGGAAAACAGGAAAGTCTATGCTGTAATTCAATATAAGTAGAAGGACTGAGAACCAGGAGTGCCAATGTCTGAGAACAGGACAAAATAGATGCTTCAACTCAAAGAGAGAAAGAATTCACCCTTCCTCCATTTGGTATTCTGTTAAGTCCCTCAATAGATTGTATGGAGCTCACCAACACTGGTGAGGCTGGATCTTCTTTACCAAATACTGATTTAAATGCTAATTTTTTTTTGGAAATACCCTCAGTGACATCCAGAAATAATGCTTTGCCACTTCTCTGGACATCCCTTAGCCCAGTCAGGATGGCATATAAAATTAACCATCACACAGTTAGTTGTATTTCCTCATACTATGCTATTTGTAGCACTATTTCAAATGAAACACAATTCACTGTGTTGGAGGTGAATCTAGATAATTTGACTTGAGTGTTGAGAGAGAAGATTTAGCTCTTTAATGCATAAATGATCAAATGTTTCTCAACAGGATAAGTGCTTGAGTTTGGGCCACTTTTCCATTTATAGCATCTTGGAACTTATTTGAGATATAAAAAATTCTATTGCCAAATTTATCATTTCCTATATAAGTAATTGCTTTCCATATTTGTGGAGGTTTCTCTAATCCTTCTCCCCCAAATACATAGCTATGGAGCTAATCTTTTTTCATAATATATTAAAACTGATGTTGGGTTATATACCTGCCTTCCATTACTCTTATTCTTAAACCCTCTCTCAATTCTCAGGTGTACAGTATGAAGACCTTGGTTTTCATTTGTTCTATTCTGTCATTCCAATGGCTAAATTATAGACAAACTAAAGCTCTCCTTCCATCTTCCTAACACAAAACTTCACCCATTCAACTCTTTCTAAATTTTTTTTGTTCCTAGTACCAGCAAAACCCACAATAAATTCTATAGTGTAAAGGACAGTTAAAATATTTTATTCTAAAATGTTTGCAAATAGTAAGTCAGGATTCTATTTTGTTCCTGATAGGCCTGAAATACACTATATAAAATATAGTACCCATTTGATGATGAAACGTATGGTCAACTTAGCTTTGGCAACAAATACTTGTTCTTGACAAAACTCCATTAATATTAGTAAAGTTACTTAAAATACCTCTTAACACATTACAGCCAGTTGCATAAACTTATATAATAATTACGCTATTTATTCTGAAATTAGAAAAATGTTAATAACTGATGACATGAATTTAACCTCAAGCTTAAGGTGGATAAAAAGTGTAATAATTAAAAAAAAAATAACAGCCCTGAATCACTCTCTGAACTCTGATTCCTTTATCCAAGATATATGCTTTGTCTTTAGAAGAAAACAGAAAACCATTGGTGAAGATAGGTGAAGAATTATCATATTATCATACAAGTTTCTTTCTTAGTAGTTGGAGAAGTAGTAGTGTAAGTTCTAGAAGTATACTCAATATTTTAATTGATTCTCCAGAGCCAGACTCTAAGATGATCAAATGGTTCCAGTGTTCTGAATGGCAAGCTATAAAAGTTATTAAAACAATAATAAAATAAATCATAAGATCGATACTTGTTAGTGAAGATATTTGCAAGTCACTCTCTGCATTTTTCCCTAAGTGATATACCCTTCTCTTAAAGTAGAAGTCAAATTCTATCATAGCTGATCTGTCTTTATAGAGGAGTGTAAATAATATTAATTGACACTAATGTACAGTTTATGATATAAAGTCTGTATTCTGATACTTGTTGCATACTTTTTGTAGCTATTTAACAAATAAAGCTGTACTCTGTTATTCATTTGTGGGCCAGATTGCCAGGGTGTAATGGCAATCACTTCTACAAGGACTATGACAGAAAGTTATCTTTGTTTCCAATTGAATTAATCAGGATTTTCCAGAGAAACAGAAACAAATTATATATGAATGGATAGACAGATGAGAAGTAGAGCAGAGATAGAGATAGAGAGAGAGAGAGAGAGAGAGAGAGAAAGAGAAAGAGAGAGACCTATAAGGTGAGCTTCACTGTGGGAATTAACTCATAAAATTATGGAGACTGAGCAACTCTACCATCTGCTGTCTCCGAGCTGGAGAAGCAAGAAAGCCAATGATGTAATTTAAAACTATTCTGAAAACCTGAGAACCAGGGGAGCGAATGGTTCATTTCTGATTCACCCTCACAGATAGAAACACCCTGGAATAATGTTTTGTATCATCTAGTCCAAGGCTGAAGGCCTGAGAACCAGGGAAGCTGCTGGCGTAAGTCACAAGGTCTGAAGGCTCAAGAACCAGAAGTTCTGACGTCTGAGGGTAGAAAAAGATGGTGTCCCATTTCTAGAAGAAAAAGAGCAATTTCACCCCTCCTCTCCTTTCTTGTTCTATCTGGACCCCCAAAGGATACGATAGTGTCTGCCCACTTCTGGGAGGGCAGATCTTCTTTACTCAGTATACTGATTCATCCTCACAGATATACCCTGAAATAATGTTTTATCAGGTATCTGGGCATCCCTTAGACCAGTCAAGTTGACACATAACATTAACTCTCATACTAATCAATTAAAATTTAGAAACCTGGCAGATCCTATTAATATGTGGTATATATAATATGTGGTATGTTGTATATAATATAAATGTAATAGAATTTTAAATACCTTAATGTTCTTCCAAAAAGAAATCTCTTGTAAAATACCACAACACAAAGTGAAAATCGTGTAAGATATGTAGAAGAGTGGGAAACATCTTGCTGTATTTTTCAGCGTATTAACTTGTTTCAGTTAGTGTAAATGAATAAATAAATCTATTTCTTTTCCTCCTATTTCTGTCACATTTCTTGTGAGAATCTGATTCACATTCGAAGTTTGAATGGAAAATAAAAATAGAGCACTGTTTGGCTTCTGCTGTGTCAGATAATTACTTTCAAAATTCTGTAACTGAGAGCCAGTTGGGATTGGAAGTGTGTTTTTGTTCCTGTGAAACAGAAATTCTGTCATGTGCAGCTACAGGATTTGACTGATACTGCAAGAAGTTACCTTTCCACTTAGTGAGCATGAGTGACTAGCTTATCTAGTTACAACTGATGGAAAGACTGTTTGAAAAAAAGATAATTCCAGAAAGTTAGCATAGCCTCACATAATACAAATGTTATATATGCAATACATTTTTTTATTTTGAATACAAAGAATAAAGCATACACCTTTTACCAATATAATCTTTTTCTGCCCCTATTGCAGATATATTGAATAGATTTGTGTGTGTGTGTGTGTGTGTGTGTGTGTGTGTGTGTGTGTGTGTGTGTACTTGAAGGTAAAAATGCAGTATTTTCTTACTGTTATATGCCTAGAATTTTGTTTATATCAATTAAAGTAATATTTACTACCACATGCATTGCCATCCTCATTTTCAAATGAGGAAAATGACTTTTTAGACATGCCCTATCTGGTGATGATTTCGAGATTTATGCCAGACTCCTATAAGAAATTTAGACCTAATATATGCTCTTGGAAGTTTGTTGTCATCTCAAAATCATCCTGAACCAAATGGAACTTTAAGTTGCTCTCGTAATAGTGACTCACACCTGGTTTCCTTGCAGCCTCCTTTTTTGTAATTTTATCTCCATTCAGGCAGGTGTCCAAGTAATGCACCTGAGAATCATTCTTGACACCTTCACACTCACATACTTGACATTCTTCACACTCACCTCACCCTAAACCAGGCTGTTAGTGAGTCCTGTCAGCTCCTCATCTAAAATATCTCTCAAATCTGTCTGGTTCTCTTCTTTTCAACCTTCTCCACTCTAATCTACTCTGCCATCATCTTTCACCTGAAACACTGCAGTACCGTCCTAATTGGAAACCCTCTTCTCCTCTTTCACATATACATTCTTCCACATTCAGCACCTACGCTGATTCTTTATGGATAGAAACCTAGTCACATCATTCTGCAGCTTAAAATCTTTCAGAAGCTTCCAAGTGCATGTAGATTAAATTCCAAATCCTCAGCACAGACTAAACAGCATGATCTGTTACTGCTTTTATCTTTTTCAGCATCACTTGCTCTTTATCTGTTTTTGTATAAACTTCTATTGCTCTTTTTAATAATTTATACAATTAAAATGTTTTAACTATCTGTGTATCAACAGCTGGAGTCACCACTAGATTCTAAACTGCTTGTGCACATACGATATATCTTTTGCTCACTATTATGTCAGCCCTTAGTTAAGTACTGGCACATTGTAGATAATTTGAAATCATTGAATAAATGGAGGAATAAAAACCAGAAGCAGAATTTCAAAATGTATACATACAGCAAAAGGAAGAATCAGAATTGAAAAACAGCCTGCTGGTTTTTACTGGTTGTGATTTCATCCCTTATATTGACTAGAAAAATTTTTAAAACTTACAGGTTTAGGAAGAAGCATGAGAGAGACTCAAGGGATATCAGAGGTGTCTGAGCATATATTCGGCCCATGATAGAGCTTGGAATGTAGTCGAAACCAAAATCAGATGTAAAGAGCCTGAGTGATGGAGACATTTATGATATGTGTGTATATATATCATATACATAAATGAGTAATGACAATATTAGTAATTATATTTACTTGTGATATGTATGTAATTGGATATGTTATATATACACATATGTAATTGTATATAATATATACATCTTTATTATATACTGTGTATGCATTAATTATGCTTGTAAGTACTATTGCTTGGTTGTTTTTTTTTTTGCTAACATTGCTAATTTACAACTCTAGATAGAACTATAAAACAATATCACTACTGGAAAATACCAATTATAAGATGTTGCTAAGTTCTATTGCCTTTATGTTTCTGTCCCTTGGACATTTGCTTTCTACTTAATTTACTATTAAGTAACATAGATAAATTGGAATTATACAGTTTACAATTATTAATGTCGTCTTCAATTATAGTGTCTAATGTTTAAGCAAATATTATATGAAGGCGTTATTCTAAGTACTTTATATGTATTAACTCATATTCACCTCATTGCCATACTGTGAGGGAGATAGTACTGTTATTTTCACTTTACAGATATAATAGCTGAAACCCAGTGACTTAAGCAACTCACCCAATGTCATAAACTTGCAAATGAAGTAGTCAGCATTTGCATAATGCTTTGGCTTCATAGCCTTGTGAGAGTAATATTTTTGTAAAGGCAATTGCCCTATGACCATTAGTGGAGGAAGACCAATCAATCTAACTTTACAACAGTTAAGGCTGTTCCCGTAGATGCCTAAACTCAGAATACAGGAAGGTGAAGAAGATCACATCCATGCTTCAAATATAGGGGGGCTTTTCCCCAAAAGCAAGATTCTTGCTTCTAAATGCAAATTTATTGACATCCCTACAACTAGTTCCCATACCAGTTAAACAGATAGAAAGTTGTTAAAGCCAGAGTGAGGGGAAACAGAAATAAAAGGTCACAGTGAATATTAAGATATATATATATATGTATTTGACTTGGAGTCTCACTGTCACCCAGACTGGAGTGCAGTGGCCTCACCCAGCCACCGCAGCCTCGACCTGCTGGTCTCTGGCGATCCTTCCACCTCAGCCTTCCGAGTAGCCAGAATTATAGGCATGCGCTACCACGCCCGGCTGATTTTTTGATTTATTGTAGAGATGAGGTCTTTCTGCCCAGTCGGGTCTTGAACCCGCGGGCTCAGGCAATCTACTCACCTCAGCCTCCCAAAGGCACGGGATTACAGGCTGAGCCACCGAGCCCGGCTATAAATATATTTTTAAATCAGTTTCAAAGAGTTCAAACTTTTTTACTAAGTCACTATTTTAGATTGAGACTACAATATATTATTAGTTATGGCCATTCATATGAAGGGATACATGATTCTCCATTTATTTCTTTAAATGGTGTTGGGTATTGTGATTATAGGAAATTGTGTGTCTTCTATAACTTGTGTACTATACATCAATGACAGAGCCCTAATACAAGATTTGATAAGAAGTCCATCTTACTAAATGTCAATAGGACAGATGAGATAGATCACATAAGCAGAGAAGCCAAGGGCAAGCTTGAGTGCATATAAAGTATGGCAGATTAATAGCATGCATTTCATAGTCAAATGAAGACGTGAACTTAACCCCAGAATATATTCTTAGATTAAAATGCTTTAAGAACTATATGTTCCACAAACTAAATATATTTATTTAAATTCTTTATCCTTAAGCACTTGAAATTAAAGTTATCTAAGGTAACCTAATGATATAAATGAATTTACTCAAACAAATGTCAAAAAATCTCTTGCAAGAATGAATTTTACCCTTTTATTCTTAATCTTTAGTCTCAAAATTATTACCGTCTTAAAAGTCAGTCTATAAGTCTCCAAAGTAGATAAATTCCAACTTCCATTGCAGTTGGTTGATTACCAGTTCTCAGCACCTGGGAAGTCACATAGAGTATTTTAAGTCTTGAAGGTATTAAAGAGGTTCAGCTAATTTCCCACTGCTTATTTAGTACTCTTTGTAAGCAAAATGATAAACATATGTAACAAGTTTTCCTGTTGACATTATTTAATTTTAGGCAATGAGTTATAATAATTTAACAAGAATGAGAGAAAGAGAGAGAGAAGAGAGTGCTTCTACAAACTGATAAAGATGATTAGGTGCTTTATTCAATAAAATAAATATTACTTATCTGACAAAGTTTTGAAGGAATTACTTGTTCTATACTGTTTTTACAAAATATTTTAATTGTAAGATACTGGACTACCGCTATTCACTGGATAATTGTTGGAGGTGTCTTAAAGACTTTTTTTTTCAGTTACCTTGGTGTCTAATTTTTCGCTTGCTCTCTCTCTCTCTTTCTCCTTCCCTCCCTGCTCCCTACCCCCTGTTATATTTGTTCGATTTGGTTGCTTATTTAGGTCTCATAACCAACTATTATGTTTTGTATTTGATTACATGGTCTCAAATCCAAGCTTGGCTCACAATAATTTAATCATCTTGTGAACACGTGACTTCCTTTTGAAACACGTGAACGTAGTTTCTGACAACTATAAAAATAATGCTGTCTTTCATTAAAAGACATGCTTATTCATTAAGCAATTTTTTGCAACTCTGCCATATACTGTTTTAATTTGATATATATAAAAATAAAATGGTTCTTCTCTCCAGGAGGTCAGCCCGAGGTGGAAAGCTCTCAGATTTGTGGTGTAGTGTGTGCAGAGACTGCTACTGATTAGAGAGACTCTTGCTCTCCATCTATTGAAGAGCTTCTTCAGGATCTGCATTTCCCATACCTACTTCTAGTTGGAACTATTTCTTTCAAATGGAATAAAAATGGAAGAAATTTGTGCTCTCTCTGCAGGGGATCTTGACCTCTGTCATTTTCTTCCAAAGCCTGTGGAATCCAGAGCTTCCGATAGAGTATCCTAAGACCCAGGAGGTGGTAAGACTGCAAAGTGGAAGAAACTGAAGCAGAATCCATTTCTGCACCCTCTTTCCCCACACCACACAAAGGCTTGTCTTTATGTAAGCTAGAAGGATAGGTCTTCATGGTAACCCACAGAGATTTCAGGGTTCGTGCTCTGTATTTTCAAGGAGACTGATTAAAGATATAGGTCAATATCATATAGAAGTGACTTACCCACATTGGTATTGCAACCTGAAACCTCATTAACAAACTAGAAAATGATATTTTCACTTCAATAAATTTGCTTTAAAAAGGGAGGGGAAGCAATTACTCTATTTCTCTGAAACCAAATACAAAGTATATTCACATATTAAATAGTAAATTTAGAGTTTGAAGAAAGCGCACTGCTTTGTGAAACAAAAAATATAAATTGAATATCTGTTATTGCTGGGTGTAAATATGGAAACTATGTTAGAAATCATATACTATTATATAAAGATTTATAGACACATGCTCTTTATTTTCATTTTATAAGCAATTTATATATTCATTGCAAGAGCAATTGAGTAATAAAAAGAATTTTTAAATCTTTTTTCATATATATTTAAAAATATTTCTTATTAATATATTTTCCATACTATTGCATGACTTTTCTATGCATATATATATAATATAGGTATATAATATATGAACCATTACTAGCCAAATTATTAATATTTTATTTTTGCATTTGAATACTTAGATAACAGTCTTCCCATCAATAAATATACTCAAATAATAGCATTCATATTTTCAAATATGCCATAATTCATCTAGTTACCGATTGTTTAACATTTTGTTTTCAGTGATTTATTATAATACAGAATACAGCAACAGACCTCATGGTACACCAACTGTGTAACTCAGCTTTTGTTTATTTTTATTTTTTTATTTTATACTTTTTTTATGGCAAGAATAGTATGACCTGAGGAAAATGTCAGTGATTTTAAGAGTGCAGGTTCAGGAGTCACGTCCCTTACAAGTGAAATGATGACTAACTCTATACAACTTCTTGAGGAAGTTATATGAGCCTAGATAAGAATGAAGCATTATTAAAGTAATCAAATACAAGTTATCTGAGACCCTAAAGAATGCTGACTTCTTTACAAAACAGGCCTTAATTTTGCTTTTACATAGAAGAGTTCACTAAAAATAGTTTATTCAAGGAGACTTGGAGTCTCCTTGAGAACAGAAGAGTGTGGTTAAAAAAGGTCAGTGCCCTCCACATGTAGCTAAAGACTACAAAGAGTTGCAGTGACTTGGGACAAAAATTAAGGAAGTGACATGGACAAAAAAAAAAAGTGGATGGTATTGATACAGAATATTATTCCTCATTCTAAAACTTTCAGATTATTTTTCATATCAATTACTATAATAAATATATTAGGAAAGTCCAAGTACAATTTTACTTCCCACTACTCCTGTGAGCTCTCAATTTCAGACACAATAGCTGCTTCATCTTTTCTTAAATCACATTCCTACTGCTATTACAACATTTAATATTTGGCCTGATCTTTTTTTAACCACCCCTTTTCTTGTCCTTCTTTAATCAATTGTTCAATTCAACAAATATTTTTTTCAGTGTTTCAAAATTTTAGCAATACCCACCATTTAATTGGTGCCTGCTGCAGTCTAGGTTAAGTGTTTTGTATTACATATAACAAACAGTTTAAGACATATTTTAACTCATTTAATCTTCATGAAAACACTACTTTTTTAAAAAAAAGATGTAGGATACAATTCAGGATTAGGTATACAATTGGTCATCTTACTGATAAAGTTTGGGCCTCCCTTTGGTCCCTACTTTGCCTCGTTTGAGATCAGGTACCCTTATTAATGTCACGTGCCGCCGCTCCGTCCCTGGTGGTTTCCAGCTACTGCCAATCCCCTTCTTATAGTATTATGGTAAATGTTCAGGGTCTGTTTATGAGTGAGACTATGTGGTACTCTGTTCTTTGTTTCTGTGATAAATCACTGAGTAAGATAGAATCTAAATCAATCCAAGTTGCTGCAAAGTCAATAATTTTGTTCTTCATGGCTGCATAATATTCCATTGTGTATATGTACATTTTTTTCAATCCAGTCTAGTTCTGATGAGCAGAATGGTTGGTTCCATTGTTTTGCAATGTAAATAGTACTGCAATAAACATGTGTGTACAAGTATCCTTTTTGGAGAGTGATTTAAGTTCCTCTGGATATATTGCCAGAAGAGTGATTGCTGGGTTGCATGGACAGTCAATTGCTAGTTCTTTTAGGAATTATCACACCGTTTTCCACAGAGGTTGAACTAGTTGGCATTCCCACCAACGGTGAAGAGGTGTTCCCTTTTCTCTGCATCTTTGCCAGCATCTGGTTTTTTTGTTTGTTTGATCAACGATGACCATTCTTATTTGTGTTAGGTGGTATCTCAGTGTGGTTTTGATTTGCATTTCTCTGATGATTAGTGAGGCTGAACAATTTTTAATGTGTCTATTGGCTGCTCATATGTCTTCTTATGAGAAGTGTCTATTCATGTATTATACCCATTTTTAAATGAGGCTGTTTTTTGTTTTGTTTTGTTTTGTTTTTCAGCATGTTTGAGATCCTTGTAAATCCTGGATGTAGGGATTTGTTAGATATGCAGTTGGCAAATATTATTCCCCTTCTGTGTGCTGTCTCCCAACTCTTGATGGTTTCTTTTGCTTTGCAGCAGCTTTTCAGTTTGATGAGGTCTCACTTGTCTATTTTATCACTTATGACATGTGCTTTTGGAGTTTTGATCAGGAATTGGTTGCCTATTCCGATTTCCATAAGGATGTATCCTGCATTTTCTAAGATTCTTAAAGTTTGGGGTTTTACATTTATGCCTTTGATCCATTTGGAGTTGATTTTTGTGTATGGTAACAGTTAGGGGTCCTGTTTCATTCTTCTCCACATGGTCAACCAGCACCCTCTCCTGAATAGTTTCTCCTTTCCCCAGCTGTTATTATTTCAGGCTTTGTCGAAGATTAGTTGGCTGAGAAATTCAGATTTTGCTTCTGGAATCTCTATCCTGTTCCATTAGTCTGTACGCCTGTTTTTGTACCAATTTCAGGTTGTTTTAACTATTGTAGGCTTTAATAAAATTTAAAGTTTGGAAGTGCGATGACTCCCACTTTGTTTCTTTTGCTAAGGATTTTTTTGGCGATTTGTGGTCATTTATGTTTCAATATGAATTTCCATATTGTTTCCAGGTCTAAGAATGGGATTGGTTATTTAATGGTTATAACATTAAATCTGTAGACAGCCTTTGGTAGAATGGACATCTTAACAATGTTGATTCTTCCAATCCACATTGTCATCTTTGACGTCTTTGAGCAGTGTTTTATAGTATTCGTTGTAAAGATCTTTCACTTATCTGGTTAGTATGATGCCGAGGTATTTCATTTCCGTTAGTGACTATTGTGAATGGGATTGTGCTTTTTATTTGATTCTCAGCATGTTTGTTGTTGAATGTATCAGAATGTGATTATCTTTTCCATATTGATTTTGTAACCTGAGATTTTGCCAAAGTTCTTTATAAGTGCAAGGAGGTTTCTGGCAGATTTTCTTAGATTTTTGAGGTATAGGATCATATTGTCAGCAAACAAGCATAAATTGACTTCTTATTTTCCCATTTGGATATGTTTGATTTCCATGTGTTGTCTGATTGCTCTAGCAAGGACTTCCAACTCTATGTTGAACAGGAAGGGTGAGAGTGGGCAGCCTTGTCTTGTTCCAGTTTTCAGGGGAAATGTTCCCAATTTCTGTCCATTTAGCAATATGTTGGCTGTGGATTTGTCATAGATGGCTGTTACTAGATTGAGGTATGTTCTCTCTATGCCTAAGTATTTGAGGTTTTTTTTTTTTTTTTTTTTAAATCAAGAAGGGATACTGGATTTTATCAAAAGCTTTTTCTGCATCCAATGATGTAATCATGTAGTTCTTGTTTTTATATCTGTTGATTTATCTAATTACATTTATGGTCTTACAAATGTTGAACTAGCCCTGCATCCGGGGGATGAAGCCTACTGGGTCATGGTGAATGATTTTTGTGTAGTGTTGTTGGATCCAGTTTGCTGGAATCCTGTTGAGAACTTTTGCATCTGTCTTCACCAGCGATGATGTAGTTCTCTTTCTTTGTCAGATCTTTACCCAGTTTGGGTATCAGTGTGAAATTAGCTTCAAAAAATGATTTGGGGGAAGTTTCATCTTTTTCGATTGCCTAGAATACTTTCGACGGGAATGATATCAATTCCTTCTTATATGTTTTATAGAATTCTGCTGACTATCTGGTCCAGGGATTTTTTTTTTTTTTTTTTGGTAGGTCATTTTCTTATGACAGAGTCAATTTCCTGGGTTGTTATTGGCCTATTTAAGTCCTCAATTTCTTCTTATTTCAACCTTGGGAGGTTGTGTGAAGTTAGAAAGGCCTCTATTTCATTTAGGCTACTGATTTTGTTTCCATACTGGTGTGCATAATAATCTCTGATAATCTCTTGTATTTCATTGGAGTCAGTTGTGACTTGATCCTTTGCATTTCTGACTGTGTTTATTTGGACTTTCTCTTTTTCTTGGTCATTCTGGCTAGGAGTCCATCAGTCTTGTTTATTCTTTCAAAGGACCAAGTTTTTGTTTCATTGATTTTTTTTCCTATGGTATTTTTGTTTTCTATATCTTGTATTCTAGCTTTTATTTGGTGATCTGTATTCTTCTGCTGAGGTTAGGGTTTTGACGGTCTTATCTTTCCAGCTCCCTTAGGTGATTTATTAGACTGTCAACTTGCTCTCTATTTTCTTGATGTGTGCTCGTAGAGATATAAATGTCCTTCTTAGTACTGTTTTCAGGACATCTTGGATGTTTTGATTTTTTAAAATTTTCATTCCAGGAATCTTTTAATTTCTGGGTTGACCCAGGAGTTGTTCAGCATCATACTGTTTAGTGTCCATGTTTTTGTGGATTTTGGGGGAATTTTGTTAGTGGTCATATTTATTTTTATTCCACTGTGGTCTGAGAATGTGCATGGCAGTATTTCAATATTGTGAAATTTGTTTACGCTTGATTTAATGAAGAGGATATGCTCAACCTTGGAGTATGTTCCATGTGGAGATGAGTAGAATATATATTCTGTAGTTGTTGGGGGGGGTGTTCTTAGGTATCTACTAATTCCATTTCAACAAGCATCAAGTCGAGGTTCCGAATCTCTTTGTTGATTTTTTGCCTGGATGATCTTTCTAGGGTTGTTAGTGAGGTATTTAAGTCCCCAGCTATGATAATATTACAGACAATATCTTTTTTAAAATTACTTACTAGTTGCTTTATAAAAGATGGTGCTCTGTGTTGGGTGTATACATGTTTAGGATGGATATTTCTTGTTTATGGATCAAACTTTTTATCATTATGTAGTATCCTTTCCTATTTTGTAAATTTTTGATAACTTAAAGGTTATTTTTTCTGATATTAAGTTCACAACTCCTGTTTTCTTTTTTTTTTTCTTTTGTTATCCCTTCACCTGAAAATTTGCTTTCCAACCTCTAACTTTGAGTCTATGGACAGCCTTTGTGGTGAGATGAGTTTCTTGGAGGCAGAAAATTACTGGGTCATGTATTTTTATCCAGTTTGCCATCCTATGTCTTTTCATTGGTGCATTTTGTCCAGTCACATTCAGGGTCATTATTAAATCGTGAGCGTTTGTCCCTGACATAATGCTCTTATAAGACTGTCTGATTTTTGCTTCACTTTTGTGTTCATATATGTGCATATTTTCATTTGTGGGTTCTGTATATTCTTCTGCATCTGTGTTTGTTGTTATCTTGTGAAGTATATGGTCTTTTGGGGGGGTTTCTTTTTTCTTCTGTGCACAGCACCTTTTTAAGTTTCTCCTGTAGAACTGGACTCAAAGCAGCATATTCTCTTGGGGATTGAATGTCCAGGAAGGATTTTAATTCCCCATTGCTGTTGAAGCTTAATTTGGCAGGGTAGAAAATTCTTGGTTGAAATTATCTTTGAGAACATTAAGTTTTTCATTGATTTTTCATCTTTTGTAGTAGTTCTCTTATCTTTCTCTTTAATTCTGTTGCTCAGTAGAAACTGGAGAAGCAGACACTTCTGATATTTTCTCTACCTTTTGTCTTTCCTTGAGCTAGGGCTCTGGGTTTGTTCAATTATGAAGTAGGACTGGGGGTGGGGAATTGTGCAGTCTCTATAATTTTGAACACTTACCAGGGGGTGGGGGAGGGGCTGCAAGGATTCTGCACCTTTTGGCAGGTCATAATGTTTGCTACCTGGTGAATGGCCAGCTAGGATCACTCTTCATCTCTGCACAATATGACCGTACAGTAAGTGTGTTTTCATAGTCCCTGAGCCCAAGACAGAGTATAAGAGGGAAAAGAGAAAAAAGAAGAGAACAGAGGAGTAAGAGAGAAAAAAAGAGGAAAGAAAAATAGAAAAAAGAAAAAAATCATTTAAAAAAACAGAGAAAGAACAAAGAAAGAAATAGAAGAAGGAAAGAAAATAGAAAACCAACCAACAAACAAAGCAACCACATGAGATAATCAAACAAGCAAAACAAACCCCCTCTCCCCCCAAAAAATCTCAATAGAGCTTTTAGCTTTACTATGGCTCTTTGAGAAGAAGAGCTCCCTCTTGTGATGGGTTCTGTGACTACAGGGCTGTTACCTCAGGTTCCCTATTTGCTGTTGGAACTGAAGATGTTAGAATCTTCATCCCCTTCTGCCTGCAGTTGGTAGTTGTCACATGCCCATGAGGGAAGGAGGCTGAAATAACTTGACAGGGCATCCCTCAGGATCTCACCACTTTCCTTCTTCTCCCAGCTTTGTCACAGCTCCAGGGCATCCAGTTCATGGCAAGGGAATGGGGCCTCCTATCCCTGTCCTTCCCTCCCTATCTCTTTCACTTGTTACTAGGGGAAGGGGAGTGTTAGGAACTCACCAGCCTCCTTCTCAGGCAGTTCTGCTGTCTGTGTCTATCACCTAGCAGCTGACCTAGGGTAGAGGTGGACCATCTGGGGTTCTGTATTGCCATTACTGGCCAGGGCTTGTGCACTGGGGGCAATGTTCTCTGAGGTCGCAAAGAGCAACCCCAGCACAACACAGAGATAACGTCTGGTCTCAAAGATGCAGTTCTGTTCTGCAGAGGCCACCCTGGAGCACTTCTCTACCCAGGCATTAGAGAGTCTGCTCAGTTTCTCTGCTGGCTACTGTTCCTGTCATCAGTGCAGTTGCTAGCTCCCTCCACCAGCAGTTATCACGGTGTCTGAATCTCAAGACTTGTTGGCAAGGCTCTGGAACCCAGTCCACGCTCAGTGTGGCTTTCCCTGCTGTTTCCTGGGAACTGTGCTTCAGGTTCTCTCTCGCTGCACTTCCTATACAGCCCTCACTGCCAGTGTTCCGCCCTGCACTGTGGTGTTGGCATCATCAATCATTCCAGCAGTTCTTCCTGGGAAAAGCTCTGCTGATTTTTAACAAAGACACTCAGCTTTGGTGTTCTTGGAAGTACTAGGGTCCAAGCAGAGCAGCTGCAGCACCTGTGGCTCCATCACGAGGGCCCTGATCACTTGCTCACAAGTTCCCACTCAGTCAGCCTCTCATACTCCCACTTACACAGAGAAACACATTTCAGAATTCTCCAAACAATCACTCACACAGGCTGATTGACTATGCCATCATCTTCCTGGAAATACTTAACACTACTTATTTTCATCTGCATTTTACAGATGAATATACTGAATGGTTACCACTTGCTGGGGGCTGTGCTAAATGTGAAATTAATTTTATGTTCCTCAATTTGAAAAATACCACATGTGATTTCTCAGTCTTACAAGGGGGAAGCATTCATTCATTCAAATTACTTATATTTAGTCTATGATAGCACTGTTCTTTCTACAGTGATTATAGCAGTACACAAAATACAGAATATCTGTATAAAATGTATATTCTAATAGAAAAACAGGTAAGAATCACATATAAAGATGGATACAGTATATGAAATGATAGTAATGTATGTATTAAAAAATAAAAACAAGGATGAGAGATATACAAACCTGGGGTTACAGATGCTATTTTTAATAAGATGATCAAAGAATTCACCAATGTGTGATCTTTGTGCAGAGATCTAAAGGCAAGGAGTCAAGCATATATTTGCCATGAAAGCACTGCAGATGTATGAAATAATAAGTGCAAAAACTTGGAGGCAGGACTCTGGTTAGAGAAATGTGAGTTGATGCCTATTAGGGTAGAGAGGCTGTGCAGAATCAGATCATGTAGGCCTTGTTGAAAGCTACTGAAAGAAGCTACACCCACTTAGACTTTGTGCCTTTGCAAAATCTTTCATTTTCTTCAACCTGTTAATTTCATAGCTAAATACTGACCTTCATATGGTTCACAAATCTCTAAGAGCTGAAGAAGAGAGAGTGTATTCTTAAAACAGGAAAGGTATTTCAGAGGAACAATAAAGTGAAGGACTTAATTAAAAACTGAAGAAAATAAGCCACTTTCATCACAGGGATGATGGCCAAGGTGGTAGGGAGGATGAATGTGAAGACAGTCTTTCTCAAGTTTTTGACATTCTTTTCTCATATTTGCTACTGGATTACACAATAGATAATGAATATTAGCAAAGCTCTGAAAATTAAATTATCATACTTTGCTAGTTTAAAAATGTGGAATATAAATTGGAAAATTACTTGGGAGAGCAATTTTGAAATATTTAGTAAAGTTAAATATTCTCATGTTCTACAACCCACTTACAGGAAAAATCACATGTGCACATGAATTAATGCACAAAAATGTTCAAATCGTTTTACAGTCAAAAATGGAAACAATCTAATGTAAAAGGATAAAAATAAATAAAATGCAGAATACACATATAATAAAATGCTATATAATAGACCTGTTCATCAAAGATCATATTAAAGAAATTGATTGACATGTCTCAATGTATCAGCATGACCAGATAGCAAAAAGATAATGTTAACTTAACACTTCAAGCTGCAGAAGGGTACACAGAAGTGATGATTAAAAAACAAACAAACAACCAGTTTGTATACAAGGAAAAAGTGCTATATTTTGCTTATGGATAAATGTATGTAGAAAGAAAGTATAAATTATTCATGAGTATAATAAACATAAGAGATTAAAGAGAACTATACTGGGATATTAAACTATATAATATTTTATCTTATTTTCATAAAAAAGAAACATAGGTGGTAAAACATAAATGATTTTTTAAAATATTAGGCAATAGATACAAAGGATATACAAACACACTCATTCTATTACTCTCTATACGTTTTTGTATACTTATGATGTTTCATAATATAAAAGAAAGGTCAACTATATGAATATCATTTTAACTAAACACTATATGTATATATACACACACACACATAAATATTCACATATAGTAGTTTCTCACTAAATTACAGAAAAATATTCAAGTTAATGAGATTTGGTCTTTTAAAAAGTATCAAGTTTACTTGATAAATACATCAAAATGTCATAAAGCCTACTTTTTCAAAAATACCAATTTTGTTATGTGCTACATACATACACACACAGGTGTGTGTGACCTGTGAATAAAAGTGGAAAATACTACATTTTATCTTATTTTTTTGTATTGTTTACTGATATCATTGTACATATTTATGAGGTGATATGTGAAATTTTAATACCTGGATACAATGAATAATGATCAAGTCAGGGTAATTTTGTTATCTATCACTGCAAACAATGAGCTTTTTTTGTGTTGGGAATATTTAAAATCTCCTTATCTAGATATTTTTAAATATACAGTAAATTTTTGCTAACCATAGTCATCCTACTGTATCAATCGATAGAATGCATTCCTTCTGTTTAATTGTAAATTTATACTTTTTAACAGACCTCTCTTCAATTCACCTTCTTGATTCTCAAAATAGGTGAACTTTTTATGTTTTCTATAAACATAAAAACATTTTATGTTTTCTATCTTGAAAAACTAAGCATGAGGTCACTCTGTTTCTTAAGATAATAACATCTTTATTCATTTACAAATAGGCCAGAGTGTTTAGCTCTTAGATAATGTCAATTTTATGTAACATTTTCCCCCTCCAATTTTTTGACCAAAGGCATTTTTTTCTGTTGCCCTTATTTAACAGCAGAATCCTACTTTCCTCTTAATTTAATCTCAAATTAAATAATATAAACTTTAGGAAATGCTTAACTATAAAATATTTTAAACTTACATTACATATATATTTTGCTATTAAGACTAAGTAGTTATTAAAACTTCACTAAATCCACAAGGCCTATCAATTACAGACCACCTGACTGGCATGAATATTTGAAACTCTGTTACTCATTTTTATAAATGTTTGGGCATACTTGAGTTGCCTTATCAAATCATTAGGAAAATAATTATTGTTATCTAAAACATGAGAATCTAACTTTTGCAGATTTTTCTAAGTTATTGTCTGCACTGCAAAGTTTGAGCATACTCATATACTGTTTGAATTTTGTACTCTCTCACTTGTTTTTTGTGTGTATGTGTCTTCTTCATTTATACTGCAATCTTAAAAAAAAAACAGGCTATGAACGTTAAAAAAAAAAACACAAATCTGCTCAAAAACTTGCCCAAGGTTATAAACATGACATATATAATTTTAAGGATTTTACTCTATAGATATGTTTGAAGAAGCAAACAAAATATATATGCATAAGAATGGTCCTTACAGCATTGTTTATAATAGCAAGATCGAGAAACAACCTAAATGTCCATCAACAGGAGACAGTTATATACACTATGGTATAACCACATGTGATTAGTATTCATCTGTTAAAAAGAACAATCTAGATTTATAGCTATCTATCTCTGGGAGATGCTATTTTGTGAAAAAAAAGTAGTTATGTATGTCTAAAATTCATTCTAGGTGAAACAAAAATCGGTGCAAAAAGGTATTTGTGTTTATATGTGTATAGAAAATTTAGAAGGAAATTCAAAAAACTATAAAATGATGTTACTTCTGGAGAGCGGGAATAAAGATTTGGGAAGAAAAAAATAAAATGTATTAAATAAATTTTTGAATGAATAAATGAGTTTATCTTTTTAGTACAAAAACTTGGAAATAAAACACTTTGGCTTATCTATAAAATGAAGAAAAGACTATCTACTTATAAGGTTTTTAAATATAAATAGCACAAGAGTGTTTCAGGCAAGGAGTAGGAACTCAATAAATAAAACAGAACATTTTAATGTTTGTGGTATATAAGTAACTTATAGTACATAATCACAATAGGACTCACAAAGAGCTTGTAGGAATGTCAACTTCCTCTACTTAATTAATGTCTTACCGAATAGAATTAGGATTTAATTGTTAGTGCTGAATGTCATGACATTGCATTAAAGTGCCAAGGTAATCGTGATAGGTGAGACTGCATCTCAAAGTGGGCCCCAACAAGCAAGACAAGCGATTCCTAAAAAAAATAAAAATAAAAATATGTGGTGAGGGGGGGAGGGAAAGAGACCAAACTACAGAGGTGCATCTGTAGTCTCAGAGGTGGCTGAGCTTGATAGAAGCCATGTTTGGTTTTATCATCTGGGAATTCCTAGTGGAAATAAGTTTGGAATCTAAGAGCAGTGATTTACACTTAGGTTTCTATGAAATGAGGTCATTTAAAATCCTGTCACAGTTTTTCACTGTTGATGCTTCCAAAAACATCTTATGTATTAATATGGAAATACAAGAGTTTTATGAATGTTAATTAATGTCCTTCATTATTTTATTCTGTCTGATTCATTCTTTCCGCATCCACAGCTCTTGGCAGAAACTATTTCAGAGATGTTAAGAAGCTTCTTATCTAAGTGTACCTTATTAATAAGGGGTAGCATTGGGATATGAACAGGAACCTATCCTATTCTCAATTTCATATTCTTTCCGCTACTGCATTCTACCTTCATGTTACATAATAGTGCAGCAGATTAATTTCTAATTGTGACACATGGACCAGCAAAAAGGCTTTATCAGGATTTGTTCATGTTAATTAGGCAGAAACAAAGTTAATGCAGCTTGGAGCAGCAAAGAACTTTCACTCAGATACATTTTACATCTGTGAACCAGATGTCATATTCAAAAATCTCAAACTACATACAATATTAAACTTCTCCCAAGGGTAGAGAGACATTTGTCAAAATTAAATATTTTAAAGCCACAAATATTGATATATTTTTGCTGGTATGTAAGCCATGCAAAGTGAAAATTGAGTTTTCATAAACTTTTTTGATATACTGAATAATGTCTGAAGTTGTAGAGAAATTTAGGGTATCATCTCTATGAAGAGTTTTTATAAGAACTATAAGGATTATTTATGCCATTTAGCAATGGAATTTGGTCCACCTATGAGTTAGTGAGAATTGTTATCATCCTCATTTTATGGTAAAGAAAACTGAGTCAAAGAGATTAAACAACTTGTTCTAAATCACAGGGTAAATAAGTGTAAGTGCTCTCACATAAATGCAGAAATTCTGCCATTGAGTTGAACTTTCTTATTTTTTTAATTAATTAATTAATTTATTATAAAGATGTGGGGTACAATTCAGGGTTATGTATACAAACATTGATCATGCAGGTACCCTCATTGATGAGATATGCCCCTCCCTCCCCTAGCAGTTTCCACCAACTGCCAGTCCCACCCCCCCTTCTCCTGACAGTTTTCCACTACTGCCAATCGCTTTCTTACAGCATTATAATTGTTCAAGGTCACCTTATGAGTGAGAATATATGGAACTCAGTTCTTTGTTTCTGTGATAAATCACTGAGTATGATCTACTCCAAATCCATCCAATTTGTTGCAAAGTCCATATATTTGTCCTTCTTTATGGCTGCATAATATTCCATTGTGTATATGTACCACATTTTTTTTTTTTTATCCAGTCCAACCTCTTTGGAAGACAGTGTGGCGATTTCTGAAGGAACTAGAAATTGACCTTCCGTATAACCCAGCAATCCCCCTATTGGGAATATACCCAGAGGTACTCAAATCATCCTACAAAAAAGATACATGCACACATTTGTTTGTAGCAGATCTATTCATGATAGCAAAAATATGGAAACAACTGAGTTGAACTTTGATTTGTTTTTGTTTTTGTTTTTTTGAGTTGAAGTCTCACTCTGTCGCCCATACTGGAGTGCAGTGGCTGCTCCCCGCCACCCAGCCTCGACCTGCTGGACTCTGGCGATCCTTTCGCCTCAGCCTTCCAAGTAGCCGTAATTACAGGTGCGCGCTACCACGCCCGGCTGATTTTTTGATTTATTGTAGAGATGAGGTCTCGCTGCCCAGGCGGGTCTCGAACCCGCGGGCTCAGGCAATCCACTCACCTCAGCCTCCCAAAGGCGCGGGATTACAGGCTGAGCCACCGAGTCCGACTGAGTTGAACTTTCAGTCATCATTCTGCTATGCTGCCTCCACTGCAATGTAATTTATCCTTATGAATAAGTGTTTTTATAACATGAATTTGGATTTATTCCTCTCCGCATTACAATTCACCAGCCTACACTATAACACATTGAAGTCCTTTTTGTCTTACTCATCTATGTATAAAGGTGTGTTCTGCTGTGTTTGCATAATTTTCCCTAATATGTTCCATGCCAAGCTAACAAATTGAAAATAAGTTTTTGTTTGTTTGGACAGAATAGATATTTTCATTACAGAAAAGAATTAAGTAATTATCAAGTTAAACAAAAAACTGATTTACTAGAGAGTAGAAATATTTCATTTGTATATGTTAATAAAGGATGTCTTAGACATAACAAATAAATACACAAAGTATCAAAAAATTTACAGATGCGAAAAGCTGAATGTTGCCTCCTGCTTTTTATTTAAAACAAGTGCGTGCCACCATTCTTTTCTTCTTTTCCTCCCCTTTTTTTTCCATTTTTACTTGCAATTCTCCAAGGACTCAGGGTATTTTGAGTGTTTAATTTGTATTATAGAAACTCTAATGTTGAAAAGAAAAAAATGTAAAAATGACAAATCTTTTAAAAATTATTTTTTCACTGGGTGAGGAAACATATTAAAATGATTCCAGTAAAACCGGTTTTATATAATTTTAAAAAATATTCCTTGTTCTTCTGACACAGAGTACCTACTTTTAGAGAAACTTTGATGTTGCTTATACTGTTTCTTTTGGTTTTCTCCATTAATATGATCATAATTTATTCTTCAGGAAATTTCTAGATCATACATATATTTTTTTGTTCAATGTCTTCTGTAGCGTTAATGGTACATGTTTTTTGCAGTCATATGTAAATTTAAATGAATTTTTTGCTATGTGATTTTATTTAACACAGGAAATGAGGAAATTCAAATGCCAACAATTTATAATTTATAATTATGTTCATCTTTGATGATTGCAAATATTTCACTAATTTTTTTGTTTATTTGAAATCATGGTATTCGTTTTACATATGGCAATGAATGATACATAATTTGCTTTTGAACCATAGGTCTATTTTTGGTCATAATAAATATTTGAATTTTATAAATAAATTTTCATTTGTAGCTTATGTAGGTTAGAGGAATATATCTAACTGAATGTACATCAGATTAGTTGGAAAAACACATATGTATTTGTGAGTTTTTTTTTCTTTTACAGACATTTAAAATCATTGATTTGCTCTATTTAATCTTATATCATTCAAAAAGAAGCTCCTTCAGCAGGCTTCATTTGATCACTTGTAGCATTATTCTTTGCTAAGCAGTGTTAACTCCTTCAGTGGTTCAGTAACAGTTACTAATACCAAACCTTTATCCACAGTCAACACAATATGTGACTTGAAAATAACAATTAATTATATTTTAATTTAGGAGGCATTATTAAAAATCTACAAATTGCAGCCATATATAAAAATAATCAAAGAAAGAAAGAAATTACAGTAAAGCTAGAAAAAATAAATAAGTAAATTTTGTCTCTGTGAATTTGCAACTGATAATGGAAAATCATTTCACTCTCAGGGAAGGCATTGAAGCAGAAGTGAAAAAAGAGTCAACATGAACCAGGCTGTGATGTTCTGCTGTTTGACAGATTAGGTAACCAAGAAAAAAAGTATTAAGAGCAGTGTAAAGGATTTCCAAAATAAATATTTTTCTTTTATTTTTTATTCATAACATGAACTAAACAGATATATGTAAATATGCTGGAGGAAATAATGTAGACAATAGAGGATAGAGTGACAGGAGACTGTTATGTACTGATAAAATCAAAACACAAAAATAACAGCAAGTGAAAGTGAGACTGATTTACAAAGAATGGGAAAACTATGTCAGGAAAAGTACTGGCATAATAAGGACTCATTGCTACTTCTCCTCAAAAAGGAAATACATAGATAGTTTTCTACAATTAAGTTCATGATCTGATGCAGCGAGTTTGTAGCTGTAACTATATTTAGTTAAATGATGAATACCCTCTGTATTTGTGAAAATGGAGGAGATAATTAAAGATATGACTAGCCGCAATTGGTGGGTAAAAAGATTTGATGAATAGGAGGTAGGTTATTTATTGATTTATTTAGACCTAACAGATTTTGAAGTGAATCCTCCTTAGCTCATTCCCATTTCTAGGTTGGTAATTGGCAGCTCATTATCCTTAATTCACATTTCCAGCATTCTAGGGCAAAGATCCCCTTATGTTGGGACAGAGGCGTGTTAAAGGGATTAGATGTTCTGGCTAAGGCAGAGATAGAGAATGAAAACTTAAGTCCTGACCTTACTTTCAAACATTAAAATTCTGATTCCAAAATTCCTCTGTGGAGGAAGTTCACAATATAGGATAAACAGTTACTACCCTGTCCTAAGAAAGGAACACTAAGTGTTCATTAAGCTAAGATTAAATAAGAAAATGCATTAATAGGTCTTTCCTACTTCTTTACCAAAAATATTTGACTTTCTAGCATTATTTATATTTCAAAAATTCCCATCGTTTTATGGAAGCATCTACTCATTGATATGCCATGCCTACATAAAGGATTTAACTTGATAGCCTGGGTCTTATAATGAGACAAAATGAAATTGGGTTTTGAAAACAGACCAAGCATTTAATTCTGCAAGGCACATGTTACTGCTATGCAATTATGAATATAGACTCCTGTAAGGATACCTGATCTCAAACCAGGTGAAGTGGAGACCAAAGTGAGACTCAGACTTTACCTGTACAATGGACCATTTGTCTACCGAACCCTGAATTGTACCCCACATCTTTAAAAACACAAAACAAGCCAGGCTCGGTGGCTAAGCCTGTAATCCCGCGCCTTTGGAAGGCTGAGGTGAGTGGATTGCCGGAGCCCGCGGGTTCGAGACCCGCCTGGGCAGCGAGACCTCATCTCTACAATAAATCAAAAAATCAGCCGGGTGTGGTAGCGCATGCCTGTAATTCCGGCTACTTGGAAGGCTGAGGCGGAAGGATCGCCGGAACCCAGCAGGTCGAGGCTTCAGTGGCCAGGAGCGGCCACTGCACTCCAGTCTGGGTGACAGAGTGAGACTCCAACTCAAAAAAAAAAACAAAACAAAACTATATATATATACTGTTGATTGCACTGCCATGGCTGACACTTGGTTTAATGTTTTAGCAATGTAGAAATTCCTTTACAAGGCAGCCTCATCCAGCATTCTGTGTAGCTTTAAGTATTACCCAGTTAGATGTTAGTTCAAGCTATATGTACAACTTTGTTATAAGTCATTAGAAAGTGAACCTTGGGGGATCCTTCTCTCTCTCTCTCTCTCTCTCTCTCTCTCTCTCTCTCTCTCTCTCTCACTTTCTTGGTTGGAACAGGACAAAAGCAGGAATGGAATTCTTCGACCCAACGTGGAAGCCACAAATAGAGCTCCCTCCGGCAGTAGATTACTCACTTCTGCAGTCTAGTGAGAGAAAGAGTTAAGCTTCTATTGTATTTTGTTTATTATTTGTTATAATAATTTATTCTTCTCTTAAAACAAAGAACTAACTCAAGTTTCTTAATCTTTCTGATATTAGATTCCATTATTAAAAAAAAGATTAAACCGAATTTTCAGTGTTTGATAAAGAAACAACACATAGCATTATTCAACTTGAATTTAGTGATATTGTTCTATAAAAGTTAATAATATGGATTTTTGTGTTGCAGTTTTTTGTTTTTTTTTTTAGTTGGGTCTTACTCTTACTCAAGCTGGAGTGCACTGGCATGATCATGGCTTACTGTAGCCTTGATCTCAGTGCAGGCAATCCTGCCACTTCAGTATGCTTGGCTAATTTTCTGATATGTTTGTAGAGACAAGGTCTCATTATGTTGCCTAGGCTTATCTTGAACTCCTAGGCTCAAGAAATCCTCCTACCTCTGTCTCCCAAAGTGTTGGGATTACAGGCATGAGCCACTGCACCTGACCTGTTATAGAATTTTTATTGTAAGTCTCTTTACCTATTAATTTGTTGTCCTGCATCGATCAAATTATTGAATGTTTCATAACCTCAGTGTTCTTCCTAGTATATGGCATTGTTCCTATATCATGGCCTACTCTGAAGAAAAATTAGTAAAATATTTCCACACACTTTATTAAATTAACTTTAAGTTATGAAAACTTAATTTTATTTCTAGCCACATATGGGAAATTTTCTGTGTGTGCAGTAACATACTTTGTGAAAGAGAGTATTGAATATGCTCTCGAACCGCAGAGTACAGCCTCAGGTCCAATGGAAGGAGGATATGACTTTGCATAACACAGGTAGCAAAGGAAAGAGGAGTTGAAGAACTAGACTGTTTCCTCATACCCTCATGGCCAGGGATGAAATATCAGTCTGAGCAGATGAGTTTCTATTGTTCACAGAGTCCCTGAGGGAACAGAGAATGAATTACTTTTGCTTTTTTTGTTATGTCCACTGCATTTTGGGGGTTTCCACTCAAAATTATTTGTAAGTTTAGTTTTGCACAATAATGAGTGTATCCCTCATGGTGAGAGTTTCTAGAGTCCAGCTTTAGGGATGGCATGAAGTAAAACCACATATTATCCATGCAAAGACAGTCTCATGTGGATAAAATTAATTATTAATTGTAATGACTTAATAGTACTTACTACAGAGTCAATAATTTAGCAGTAACCCAAAAATACCTGCTAGACATGTAGGGATGTGTTTTTTCTTAAGCAAGAATATTTTGGGAAAACCTACATTTTGTTGTTTTTGTGCAATGTCATATGCCCAGAACATAAAAGAGTACAGCATGGACACTCAATATTTTTGAACGAATGGATGAATGAATAAATAATGAATGGATGAATTATTAAATGCGTGGTAAAGTAAATAAAATAGTAAACAAATAATGGCTGATTCAATGAATGAATGAATTTTCATGGGCCTTGAACTTATCAAGTATAGTTTCTTGAATTTGAATAACTCTTGGCCTTATAGATGCTTTTGTTGTTCTTCTACTTTTTCTCAAGATGTAATTGACACATAATAAGGAACTCAAACGTGCAGAAAGAAAAAAAAACAAACAGCCCTATTAAAAAGTGGACAGAAGATATGAAATGATACATCTTAAAAGAAGACAAAAGAGCAGCCAACAGACACATGAAAAAATGCTTAGCCTCACTCATCATCAAAGAAATACAAATCAAAACCACACTGAGATATCACTTAACTGTGGTCAGGATGGCCATTATTAATAACAAAAAACAAAGGATGTTGGAGAGGATGTGGAGAAAAGGAAACACTTCTACATTGTTGGTGGGAGTGTAAGCTAGTAAATACAACCTCTGTGGAAAACAGTGAAAATTTATAAAAGATTTAAAAACCGACCTTCCCTATGACCCTGCAAACCCCTTCTGGAAATATACCCTGAGCAACTCAAATCATTCTACAAAAAAGATACCTGCACCTGCATGTTTATTTAAGCAGTATTACCAACAGCAAAAACATGGAACCAACCATGTCCCCCACTGAAAGTGGAATGGATTAAAACAATTTGGCATATATACACGATGAAATGTTATGCAGCTATAAAGAACAAAATTATGAACTTCGCAGCAACTTGGATGGATTTAGATTCCATCATACTCAGTGATCTATCACAGAAACAAAGAACTGAGTACCACATGTTCTCACTCATAAGTGGACTCTGAACCTTTATCATAATACTACATGCAAGGGATTGGCAGTAGCAGGTCACCACTAGTGGAGGGAGTTGGGGGACACATAATACTAATGACGATGCTTGACCTCAAACCAGGCAAAGTCAGGACCAGTCGGAGGCCCAAATTTCCCCTGTACATATTTCCCTAACCCTGAATTTTATCCCACAACTTTAAAATTTAAAAAAAGATTTAGAAACTCACAAAGTTAATGTATTATTAAAGAAATATAACAAAATTAAAATGTAAAAAAAATAATACATGCAATTCTGTAGGAAATGCCACACATACACACAACACACACACACACACACACACACACACAATCAAGAAAAAGACGACAGCCATCACCCTTACAGTGTCTTCATGCCCCTTGGTAATCTATCCCATCTGCTTCTCAACCCAGAGTCCCAGGCAACCATTACTTGTTTGCTTTTACCATGTAAAAGTATTTGATAAAGATGGCATCATGTAGAAAATACTCTATTTTGTTTGGCTTCTTTCAATCTGTATAATTATTTTGGGATTTGTCCATGTTGTAGCATGGATAGCTATGTATCAACAAATTGTGTACCCATTATTTTTTGTTTTTTTGCTGAGTACTATTTCATAGTATGTATATAACATAGTGTGTTTATCCATGTACTTGTTGAGGGAGAGAGACCGAGGTTGTTGCATGTTTTGGGCTACAGCAAATAAACTGCTATGGACATTTGCATACAAGTCCTTATATGGACACATGCTTTCTTTCTCTTGGAAAAATATCTAGAAGTATGGAGCCCAGAGCATGTTGAAGTAATATCATTTTAAGACATAAGCAAACTGTTTTATAAGGAGGTTGTACCACTTTACATTTCTACCAGCTTTGTATTGTGAATCTTTGTGTTCCTTAATAGGTTTGCTGACACTTGGTATGATATAATCATTCAAAGGCTAGTAGTGATATCTCATGGTGTTTTGATTTGGATTTCCCTAATAATGTTAAACATTTTTCACTGAATTCATGTTTCATCTCTTCTAGTGAATTCTTTAGTCAAATATTTTACCATCTATTTTATTGTTTTGTTTTTGTGTTACCAAGTACTTTTGCGAGTTCTTTTTTTTTTTTTTTTTTTTTTTTTTTGAGTTGGAGTCTCACTCGGTAGCCCAACTAGAGTGCAGTGGCCGCTCCTGGCCACCGCAGCCTCGACCTGCTGGGCTCCAGAAATCCTTCCGCCTCAGCCTTCCGAGTAGCCGGAATTACAGACATGCGCTACCATGCCCGGCTGATTTTTTGATTTATTGTAGAGATGAGGTCTCGTTGCCCAGGTGGGTCTCGAACTTGCGGGCTCAGGCAATCCACTCACCTCAGCCTCCCAAAGGCGCGGGATTACAGGCTGAGCCACCGAGCCCAGCTTGTGAGTTCTTTATATGTTCTGGAGGCAAGTCCTTCATGGAGTATTTACTTGCACATGATTTCACCCAGTGTGTGACTTGTCTTCTTATTTTTTAACCATATCTTTCAAAGAGCACAATTACTACATTTTGATGAAGTTCTATTTATCGACATATTCCCGTGTAGATCATGCTTCCACTGCTGTATCAATTAAATTTTTGCCTAACCTACAATCCAAAAAATTTTCTCATTTTTAAAAGATTTTAAAGTTTGTATTTCACAATTGGTACTAGGATATATATTCAGTTAACTTGCTTATATGTGTGAGTTATAGGTGAAAGTTTACTTCATTGCATATATATATATATATATATATATATGTATGTATATATATATATGTATGTATATATATGTATGCCCATACACTCATGGAGTTCCTACTTCTTTTGTTGAAAACATTTTTATCTACTGCATTGCCTTTGAACCTTTGTTGAAAATCATTTGTCCACATATGTATACAGCATAATAGCACATTATTCTTTTTTCTTAGTGTATTTGTCTATTTTTATGTAATATCACATTATCTAGGTTACTGTACCATTATAAATAGTCTTTGAGTCCGGAAATAAAATCCTCCAAAACAGTCTTCTTTTTCAATGTTACTTTTGTTATTCTACCTTCAGTGAATTACTTTTTTAAATTTAAAGTGAGATTATTTATTTGTAGAATAAAACTCTGCTGGGAGTTAGGATAGGATTATATAAAACTTATGGATCAAATATGAAGACTAGTTATCTGATAAAAATGGATTCTGAACCATAAACACAATTATATCTTCCTATAATTAAATTTTCTTTAATTTTTGTTCTGACATTGTTTAATTCTCTTAGTCATGTACAAAGACTTTATATCTTTTGGCAGTTTGTTTATTTAATTTAATTTAATTTTAAATTTAATTTAATTTAATTTAATTTAATTTTGATTTGGAGTCTCATTCTGTTGCTCAGACTGGAGTGCAGTGGCTGCTCCTGGCCACTGCAGCCTCGACCCACTGAGCTCTGGCGATCCTTCCACTTCAGCCTTCCGAGTAGCCAGAATTACAGCCATGCGCTACCATGCCTGGCTGATTTTTTTTTTTTTTTTTTTGGTTTATTGTAGAGATGAGGTCTCGTCAAATTGCCCAAGTGGGTCTCGAACCCACATGCTCAGACAATCCACTCACCTCAGTCTTCCAAACACGAGATTTCAGGCTGGGCCACCGAGCCCTGCTGGCAGTTTGTTTCTAATTACTAAAGAGTTTGATACTAATTTAAATGATACATTTAATTTTGTTTGGTACAAAGATATAGAGATAAAATTAATTTTTTATTTCTTGATTTTGTATCCCACCAACTAGCTAATATCACTTATAAGTTCTAGTAACATTTTTGTGGAATCAGTAGAATATTTTTACATAGATGATAATGGAATTTGTGAACTCAGACAGTTTTACTTCTTTTTGTCCAATTCAGAGAACATTTATTTAGTCCTGTTTCCCTGACTAGACCTTCCCTTAAAATGTTGACTACAAGAGTTGAGAGCATACATCCTTATCATGTTTCTGATCTCAGGGGGGAAAGTTCAGTCTTCCATATTTAATTATGAGGTTAGGGACAGTTTTTTTCATAGATGCTTTTTCTCAAGTTGTGTATGTTCTGTGTTATTTCTAGTTTGTTTCCAATTTGTTAGAAATTGATTTTGGATTTGGCAAACTTTTTGTGTGTCAATTGAGATAGGTTTGGGGGGAAACTTTAAACTAAAAATTCAATTTTTAACCAGATACGGGGTTATTTATGTTATCTGTTTCATCTTGAATGAGGTTTGGTAGTTTGTACTTTTTCTAAGTTTGCTCATTTCCTCCAATTTGTTGAACTTACTAGCATAAAGTTGTTCATATATTCTATTATTGTGTTTTTACTACTTGTACAATCAATGATATTCTTTCTCTCCCATTCCTAATATTGATAATTTCAGTTTGCTATTTTCTAGCTAAAGCACTTTCTTTTAGCAATTTTAATAATTTTTTCTCAAGTGATCTTTATGAAAAGGCCCAGGTGTTTTGAAAAGTATAAATATAAAATTTACTTTGAAAATGTAGAAGAAATTAATATTTGGTTCCCATGGCACTTAAAACTTCAAGATATTTGTTTGGTGGTTCCTCATTTATTTATTTCATTTATCAAGTGGTACAGTTTCTTATCTCAATACTAGTTCATTTTAATTCACCTGAAAGAATGCCAACAATTTAGGCCCTAGTTGTCTTTTAGACACAATGCCTGATTCATCACTATGTATGCTTTAGATGCTCTGAACAAACGCAATGTGGTTCAAACCAACCCTTATCAATGTTTTTTCTGTTGATTTTCTTGGGTTATTTAGACACCATCTGTACTGGCATAGTAGTCCACTTGAACTCTGTGTACAATTGCTAACTTATCAAAATCACATTGCATTCTACCTCTTAACCTGTGCCATCTTTAATACGCATTGTGAAGAGAGAGAAAAAAATTCAGGTACACATATGAACTTGACTTTGCTTTATATTTTCTTTTTCGATACTTGTAAAAAACTCATGAAGACCCAATTGTGATGGCATATAGTAATGTTGTTGACCTTCAAAACCCTTGTTTTTGTTACTGGGAATCTTCATAAGTGATTTACTGGCATGACATTTTATCACTATCTCGACTATCAGCTACTCTTATGTCTACTTTTAAAAGGGAAAATAGAAACTTTTTAGTATATTTACATTGTTCAGTGCCACAAACATATTACATTCCAAAGCTCCCACTCATGTGTCTAATTTTAATATTGTTACACTCAATAAAATAAATAGAAAACAGTCTTTATTTGATTGAATAAGAGAAAATGTTTGTAAGCTTACTTTTGATAATATAATTCAGTGGTTTTTTATCTACTCATTTTCTAAAATAACCCATTGACAATATATGGCACTGTTCATCACTCTTTTCATCTCTCCTCATTTTAATTTGATCATAGTACTATCATTGCTCCACATGAATTTATTTTTCTGGTCTTTCACTTCCTCCCTCCATCCATCCCTCTGTTTTTCCATCTCTCTTCCTCATTTTTAAAAATTATTGAACTCCTATGAACGCATAAGTTACATAAAGAGACAGACCATTATTAATGCTTTTTATCTCTCTTTGTACTCTCAATCTAGCCAATGATCCTTTCTCCATTGTGTAAGTAATATCTCTCCTAAAATACAAAAATACAATGTTTTAGTGGTTGTCAGAAGTAAAAATCCTTTTGGATGTAGAAAATAAAACTTGGTTTTGCTCTCTTAAGATCCTCCTCTTTATAATCCTTACCTCTAAGTTTACTTTTATTTTTTTTCACATTGTCAGATTTGCTGTTTAATTCATCCGTTACAATTTTTATTTCTATCATATTTTTCATTTCAAGATAGCATTTTTTTCCAAATGCCTTGTAATTCTTTTTTTACTTTAAATATATAGGGTACAATTCAGGATTAGGTATACAAATGGTCAATATACAGATAACGTTTGGGCCTGACTTTGGTAAATAATGTCTTGTAATTCTTGATGGTTTCTTATGGTTTGAGCTCCTTTGTAATTGTGATCATTATTTATCTGATCATTTGTATGCAGTATAACCATTCTTTAGTCTTGTTGTACACCTGTGTTTCTAGTGATCAAAATCAATTACGGTGCAACTTTATTTGGATTGTCACCGGAAGCCACATGTTATTCCAGTCTGGCACATTACCTCTTCTGGTTATTGGCTCTTCTTATTCACTGCTGCTCCTGCCCTAGCTGCCAGTTTTTGCAACATTGACTCTGGGTTCCTCCTTAGTCAGTTTGGGCTACTACAATGAAGTATCATAGCCGCATGGTTTATAAACAAATAAGTTTATTTATCACCGTTCTAAAGCAGCCTTGAAATCAGGGTGCCAGCACGGTCTGCTAAAACCCTCTTCTGAGTTGCAAACTTCTTGTATTCTCACATGGTGGAGTGAGAGAAAGGGAGAGAAAGAGACAGACAGGGACAGAGAGATCAAGATCACTGGCCTCCCTTTTGTAAAGGTGCTATCCCATTCATGAGGCCTCCTCCCTCATGATCTAGTCATCGCCCTTTTGGGAGTTTGGATTCCATCTCTAACAATCGCCACCCTAACACCCAGATATGCCCGTCCAGGCTCCAAAATTTTTGAATCTTAGCTCTTGAGTTCTGAAATTTATCCGCTTTAGCTTTCTCTTCACATTTTCACTGCCCCAAAATCATGCTATTTTGGGGTGATTCTCAAAAATCAGCAATATCTTCAGAAGTGATTAATACCCTACATATAGTTATATTGAGAAATGGTAAGGTCCCACAAAACTCTCCAGAAAAAGCACTCTCTTTGTTTTTTCATCCTTTCCCTTTTAAAGAGTGCGTGTGTGTGCGTGTGCGTGTGCGTGTGTGTGCATATTTATCTTCTTTTTTCACAAATGTTTATGATTCCAAGTTTTTAAAAATATTCTTGGTGCTCCTACCCGTTTTCTAGCTTTAACTACCATGTATAAAACTGTTTAGGTTTATAGTCAATATATTTTATATTTTGATGACTCATTTTTCTGTCATCTTCACACATCCACTGAGTTTATAGATAGCTCAACACTCAACTTTTTTGAGCTATCATTATATATATAAAATCTATTTAAAACCCTCAGCTACATTGTAATGTCTTCTATATTACTTTTAACCTATAAAAGGCATCATTATCACCTCAGTCCCCAAGATAGCAAACAAATTGTCGCCCTTGATACATTCTTGACTCTATTATTTTCTTATGTCCTAAATTCCACCCATTTTTAATTTTGGAATATAATGCCTATTTAGTATCTCTCTAATGTGTTTCTGCATAGCATTCACTTTTTTGGAGTCATGTCGTTAGTTTTTTTTTTTTCTACAGACTTGCCTTTTCTATGTCAAATTGCAGTTTATTTATTCAATTCTGCCTTTGCTATTTTCTTGCTCTTTCCATCCCTATTTCTGGATTTAAATAATTGCATGGATTTCATTTTCAATTGCGAGACCTCATCTCTACAATAAAAAAAAAAAAAAATCAGCTGGTCGTGGTAGCGCATGCCTGTAATTCCGGCTACTTGGAAGGCTGAGGCGGAAGGACCGCCGGAACCCAGCAGGTGGAGGCTGCGGTGGCCGGGAGCGGCCACTGCACTCCAGTCTGGGCGACAGAGTGAGACTCCACCTCAAAAAAATAAGGATATACTGGGTTAATATAATAAAACGAATGTAGGACAGCCATTTACCATGATGAATTAAGTTACTTATGGACTACTTTTTTTTTAAGGTGACTGAGTTTCTTTCCTATAAATAATGCTATTACAGAAGAAAGAAAATTTTGACATGTAGATATTGAATAATTAATCTAGCAATAGTTTAGCTACTGCTCTAAAATGAAATTAGCTATTTTAAAAGACTAAGCTTTCATTCAACTTTATTTATTTGTATCCACTAAGTATGTCAAAATATGAAAATTCTGTATTAATATTATAAATTAACAAGCTTTCCTTGCATTTCTAAATTTTTCCTCAATGTTTTTAATGGTTACTTTGTTTGATGCACATAGATTGATTAATTTCATACTGTCTTAATAAACTGCTCCTTTTATCACTAGGTAAAAAAATTATACAAGAAACATCATGAACATTAGTATCAGCAGACAAGTATAAATATTACACAATAATTGGTTAGCCTTCAATAGTGACATTTATTTGAAAGACGATATATAATACATGTTCAATTTTAAATTTGGTCATTTAAAATATGATTGTGACTAGACGTAAAAATATGTTTACAGTTTTGTATATTTAGACTTTTCAATAACTATGTCTGTGCATACACAATAAGGCTGTTTGACTAAACTATAAGACCCAGGTTCTGAAATAAGACTTAGAGGGGTTCAGATCTAAATTTTATTACTTAATAGCCCTGTAACCTTGGGCAAATTAACTAACAACAACACGATTCCATTTCTTTGTTTAAAAAGATATGTGGATAATAGTACCTATTTCAAAGAGTTACTATAAAAATATATATTAATATTTTAGTGGATATCAGACACATAATTTTAGTCATTTTCCACTGCTGTTGTAACAAATGATCAGAAACTTAGTGGGACTATCTGACACTTCTAAAAGTTAGAAGTTCCAAAATCAAGGTATGGACAAGAATGCGTTCCTTTCAGGGAGTTTTGGAGATAATTTATTTCTTTTCCAGCTTCTATTAGTCTAAATTCTTTGCCTTGTAGCCTGCTCTTCAATATTTAAGGAAAGCAGTGTAGCATCTTTAACTCTGTCTCTCTCACTGAGCCCTGCTTCTGTCATCATAGCTTTTCTCTGATTTCTGTCTTCCTTTTTCTCCTATAAGAACTCTTAGGATTGCATTAAACATGCTAGATAATCCAGGATTATCTCTCCTTGAATTATTCACATCAACAAAGCCTATTTTCCATGCAAAATAACGTATTAACAGACTCTGTTATATATTACTTTATAGGGAGAACATAGAGTACATGCAAGATAAATGCAGTTTTTGCTAGGAAAAAGGATAACAATCAGATTTAATAACACAAGTTTGTGAGATTGTAATTGAATAACACTTAAGTTTGTTTGAGATAGTAATTAATTAATTGTTTATAAAGGCTTGGGAGAAAAATTGTTTAAACATCTTAAAGAACAATTCTGAGTAGCTTTCAAAAGACAATGCAGAATGGAAAAGATTCTATATCTTTCTTTATCTTGTAAACTATAGCAACAATCATAAACCTTAATTATTAAAGAAATACATGTTCCCCCAAGTTTATAGAAGTGCGCTTTATATGACATACGTTAGACATATATCAAATGCACAATTTCAAGTGTATAATTTGGAGACTTTTAAAAACTATAAATGATCTCAAATAAGATAAAGAATATATTGCAGTCATCGGATAAATCTCTGACCCTAACAATCACTGATGTGGTTTCTGTAACTACAGATAAGTTTTATTTGGTCTATAAATTTATATAAATGGAATCAAAGCAGATGTGCTTTTTGGAGTTTGGCTTATTTAATTCAGCATTTTATATATATATATATATATATGCAACACTAGTGAATTAATTATTTCCTCAATACTCAGTGACTTAAAACAAACAAAAAAATTTCTTATCTCACAGTTTCTGTGAGTCAGGAATTCAGGCAAAGCTGAACTGGGTGCCTCTGATTCCAGATCTCCCTCAAGGCTGTGATCAAGGTTTTAGCTGGGGCTGTAATAGTTTAAAAGCTGAATCTTGCTGGGAATCTCCTTCCCAGGTCACTCACATATCTGCTGGCTTGCCTCAGGTCTATGTTGGCTGTTGGCTGAAGGTATCAGTTTCCTGCCATGTGAGCCTCTCCTTAGGGTTTCTCACGCATGGCTGCTTTCGTCCCTGACAGGGATCCAAGAAAGAGAGAGAGCAACTGAGAGTGATAGATGATAAGAGTGGGTAATATGACAGAAGCCAGTATCTTTTTATAACCTATTTTTCAAAGTGACATCTATCACTTTTATATTACAAGAAATCATTGTGTTGTTCCCATACTCAAGAAGAAGGAATTACACGAGAGTGTAACTATCAAAAGACTGCAATTTTGGGGGGTAAAATAGCTGCCTGTTGCAGTCTGCCCTCTGATGCCCCAATGATTCATGTTTCTCCCAAATATTATGCTTATCTTTATATAAGGTCCTTCAAAGTATCATCCTATTATAGTGTGAACTCAAAGTTTAGGATCTCGTAATATTTTTTATTTTTATTATTTATTATAAAGATGTGGGGTACAATTCAGGGTTAGGTATACAAACATTGATCATGCAGGTACCTTTGTTGATGAAGTATGCCTCTGCCTCCCCGAGTAGTTTCCCTCGACCGCCAATTCCACCCCCCCGAAAGTTTTCCACTACTGTCAATTGCTTTCTTATAGCATTACAATTGTTCGAGGTCAGCTTATGAGAGAGAACATATGGAACTCAGTTCTTTGTTTCTGTGATAAATCACTGAGTATGATCGACTCCAAATTTTAGACTCAAGGGGCATACGTGCAGTTTTGTTACATCTGTGTATTTTATGATGAAGAGATTTGGGCTTCTATTGAGTCCCCTCCCCAATAGGTGGTGAGCAAGGTAGATGATGGGTGGTTTTTAACTGTTATCCTCTTTCATTTCCTCCATCCTCCAGTCCCCAGTGCCTGCTGTTCTCATCCTGACGCTTGTGTGCCCAGAAATTAGTTCCCACCTATAAGTGAGAACATGCTTTATCTAGTTTCTGTTTCTATGACAATTTCCTTAGAATGAAGATCTTCACCTGCAACTATGTTTTATATTCTCTTTTAAGTCCAAGTATGGATGAGGCTTTTGTGTGTATACATGCAAGCACATATTTTTCAATATAGTTCCTTTTGGTCCGTCGTTCTGTGAAACTAAAAAGACATGTCATTTACTCATGAAACATATAACATGCAAGGGTGAGACAAGCATAAGATAACAAATACAGACATTCCTTTTCAAACATGGCAAAATGGAAAACAAAGGAATCACTGGCCCATAGCAATTCTGAAATTCCCAAGACAAATATTGGAAGTTTGTTTATTAGGAATTAAGGCCTAGGAACAATTTTCATGACTCCACCATCTGAACTCTTTTTTCAGCAATCTAAGTCACTCTTCCTTTTTATGAACGGTAAGATGGATTTGCAGCTGAGTAGTTTTCTAGTTGTCATCCTACTTTTAGAATTTTGGAGATGTAATAGGCTCTACCAATCCTTTGGTGGTAACGAGATTATCTCTTGCTACTTTCAGTTTTCTCTTTGTTTTTGTCTTCTGGGAGTTTGTTAACAGGGTGCATCTATGTAAACGTCTTTTAATTTATCCTATGGGGCTTAATATATGTCTGAAATATAGATTTGTGACTTTCCTCAAATAAGGGAAGTTTTTGGATGTTATATCTTTAAATTGTCTTTCTTTTTCTTTGTCTCTCTCATCTATTTCTGCAAGTCCCATTATCAATATATTCTTAGACTTTGTGGTGTTATTTAAAATTTTTTTAATTCTTTCCTTTCTGTTTCTTAGACTGAATAATCTCAACTGACTTATTGTTAGCGTTGTTGTAACTTTTGTTTGCCTGCTAAATCTGTTGTTAGATCCCTGTAGTAAATTTTTTATTTATATTATTTTACTTTTCTACTCCAAGAATATTAATTTTTTCTTATGATTTAATGTATCTTCATTGATTTTATCTATTTCATAAGACATTGCTTTGATACTTTGCTTTCATTCTTTGTACATGGATTTTTAGCTCTTTTAACATATTTAAATTAGTTCATTTAAAGTTTTTGCCCAGTAAATCCGGTTCTCAGACTTCCTCGGATATAATTATTTATGAAAATTTCAACCCTATTCTATTCTTTAATCATATTTATTGGAAACCAGATATGTGTGGATACTTAAGTCATTAAAATGATTGAAACTTGGTTCCTGCCCTCATTAAGAGCAAATTAATGTTAGAGAGATGGAACATTTTATAGAAAATATGGTATAATATGAAAATACTTAACAATAAATAAGCAAGCCTTTTTTAAAAAAATCAAAACAGAGAGGAAGCTTATTTGGATGAGAAAGTCAAAGGCAACCTCACAGAGGATACAAAAACCACTTAACTCTGGTCAGTTAATTAGAAAATATCAATTTCGAAGGATTTTGGATGTGGACAGGCTGACATTTCAGGAGCCAGTTCATCCAGTTCAGTTTGCTAAAATTTGGAGTGAATGGGGATGTACCAAAAGATTGTCAGAAACATAGACAGGAACCAGACAAAAACATGGTTTACATGAATACTATGGGGAAGATCTCAAGTGTTTTATACAGAAGGGATCAAAGTCAAATTTTAAAATATCACATTGATATGCAGTGTTAAAAGATTGTAGATGGAGAGAACAACAACAGAGGTAATGAGACCATGTAGGGAACAACTGCAGTGGTCTAAGTAAGAAAGTATTTTATGTGAATGAACCCAATGGTAACTGTGATGGAGAGAAGGGAATGGACTTGGAATATTTTTAAGATGTAATCACAAAAATTTTGAAAGCTGTTAGTGAGAAGAAATGGAGAAAATGATCAACATTAAAATTTCCATCATAGGTAACTGAGAGGAGAGCACATGAGCTCTGGTTATTCACTCTGATAAGAAGCATGGAAGGTAAGATACACCATGAGGTCAGACTTGAACTGAGTAACTGGAACTTTATTATCGAAAAGGTTATGAATAACTTTTATAGTCTCAATAAACTTAACTGAGAAGTAAATTCATTCACAATAGTAGACTTGGCAGAATTTTTATTTCATGTATTGAGTAATGTGGGTTCAAGTCTAAGTTGAGAACTCCATTCTCTAGCACAGAAAACTTTTGCAAGTCACTCTGACTTGTCTTAGTGTACCCAGACCCTCAGCTTTTTCTTATCCTCACTTTTCCTGTTCTTTGCATTTCTGGGGTGAGGACTCAATGTGTGGAAGTTTTTCATTCTGCTCTCTTGTGTTGAACTAGCTTCATTATATTTTAACATTCATTCCTCCTTTAAAGAATTATGTTATTCAATAACTAGAAGATGTTTGGTGACATTAGAACAATTTCTGTAAAATAATTGTCAGAATTCAATCTAGACTGTGAATAATTAAGGGGAAAATATAATGAGAAATCTCAAAACAAATAATTATTGTATAACTTTCAGCTATTTTATAAAAACAAGATATATTGAGGCACAGTGTCCCTCCCTTTAAGAAAACTTCCTTTTGAGGGAAAGTGAGTTTCACTTTGAACCTTTGTGAGAACATTGACTGTTCCATCTCTCACTGAGCTAAAAACTATTCCTATTAACTATTTCTTGCTCACTGAGCTAAAAACTTCGTGAGGGCAATGGACACTATCTGATTCATCTCAGCACATTGCTTGATACATAGTGAGGATGCAATTAATTATTTATTTCAATTGCATTGAATTGGATTTTAGCTCAGAATAAACATAGGATGTGTTGATTGAGCCAGAGCTATGGCTGAATAGAGTGGTGTAGAAATGGCAAGATTTGGGTGAGAAACATAAGAGAGGTGGGCAGGGATAAAAATGCAAAAAAAATTAAGGACTCCAATAAGACACACAATCATTTGAGAAAGTACTGACTAGAAGTACCTGGGAAACAATTCAATATCCTAAGAGCTAAATTCAGGAAAGAATTTAGCAAGAACAATCACAAGAGAAAAGCAAATTCTTACTCAACTCAGAATGAGAATCAAAGTTTGGTGGTTATGCATGGAAATATTTTACCTTAGATTTTATAAATAATCTTTTTTTGAACTTTCTTTTAAAATTTTATTTCATTTTAAAACTGTGGGGTACAATTCAGGATTAGGTAGATACGTCATCATTGTAGGTAAAGTTTGGGCCTCCCTTTGGTGCCCTCTTCACCCGGTTTGAGACCAGGTACCCATTTTGATATTATGTATCCCCCTTTTCCCTCCCATGGCATCGTCCCACTACTGCCAAATGCTTTCATATAGTGTTATGATAAATATTCAGGGTCCTCTTACGAGTGAGAACATGTGGTGCTCAGTTTTTTGTTTCTTTGATAGATCATTGAGTATGATAGACTCTAAATCCATCCAAGTTACTACAAAGTCTATAATTTTGTCTTTCTTTATGACTACATTATATTTCATCATGTATATGTAGTATATTATTTTATCCAGTCAATTTTTGATGGGCAGTATGGTTGGTTCCATGTTTTTGCTGTTGTGAATAACACTGTAACAAACATGCATTTGCAGTTATCTTTTTGCTAGAATGATTTGAGTTCTTCAGGGTATATTCCCAGAAAGGGAATCACTGGGTTGTATGGAAGGTCGATTTTTAGATCTTTTAGGAATCACCACACTGTTTTCTATAGAGGATGTATTAGTTTGCACTACCACCAACAGTGTAGATTTGTTCCCTTTTCTCCACATCCTCTCCAGCGCCTATTGTTTCTTGTTATTAATTATGACAATGATTCTTAATGTTTGGACAGAGGGCTATAATATATTGTGATTTTTCTACATAATTGGATCAAATAAAATCCTGAACTCTGTTTAATAATGAATAAATATATTTTATATAAATATATGCAATCAAGTAACTATGACAGATATATAAGATGATAGTTTTCTGCGGTATATGCTCCTTTTCTACTTTTCCTCAAGTGGCATTTTTCTTGCAAATTAGTCCATTGTAAAAAGGAATACCTAAGGCTGGGTAGTTTATAAAGGCAACAGGTTTATTTGAGATCACAGTTTTGCATGGCACTCGCTTCTGTTAGGCTTCGGGTGAAGCCTCAGGAAACTAACAATCATAGTTGAAGGAGAAGAGGGAATAGGCATGTTATGTAGCAAGAGAGGAAGCAAGAGACAGATTTAGGAGGTTCCAGGACCCTTTAAACAACCAGCTCTTGCATGAACTCTTAGACTGAGAACCCATTCATTACTGTGAGAATGGCATCAAGTCATGTCATCTGCTTCATGACCCAAGCACCTCCCAGTAGGCCCCACTTCCAACACTGGGGATCACATTTCAACATAACATTTGGAGGAGACAGCATCCAAAAGATATCACCCTGTTATATTCTTTCCTGATTTTCTACATGTTTATGTCAATAAATATTAATACAGTATGTATGGAGTTTTATTACTTATCCTTTTTTAGCTAAATATAATCTTCTATCCCATAGTTTTCAACAATATGATTTTCTCAATTAATAAAAAATTATGTGAGGGCCAGAACTCTAATGGCCAATACCTTAAGAAATAAAGATAGACAAGTGGAACCTCATCAAATTAATGAGCTTCTGCAAAGCAAAAGAAACCATCAAGAGAGCAGGGAGACAGACCACAGAAGGGGAAAAAATGTTTGTCAACTGCCTATCTGACAAAGGCCTAACATCTAAGATCTACAGGGAACTTAAATGCACCGAAAGGAAAAAAACAAACAGCCCCTTTAAAAAGTGGGCAAAAGACATGAATAGATACTTCTCTAAAGAAGATATACAGGCTGCCAACAGACACATGAAAAAGTGCTCAGCCTCACTCAACATCAGAGAAATGCGAATCAAAGCCACATTGAGATACCACCTAACCCTTGTAAGAATGACCATCATTAATAAAACAAACAACAACAGATGCTGGCAAGGGTGTGGAGAAAAGGGAATGGTTCTACACTGCTGGTGGGAATGCAAATGTGTACAACCTCTCTGGAAAACAGTTTGAAGATTTCTGAAAGAACTATAAATTGACCTTCCATATGACCCAGCGATTCCACTATTGGGAATATACCTGGAGGAACTCAAATTATTCTATGAAAAAGATACCTGCACACGTATGTTTGTTGCAGTTCTATTCACAATAGCAAAAACATGGAAACAGCCGTGTTGCCCATCAAAGCTGGACTGGATAAAAAAATGTGGTATATATACACAATGGAATATTATGTAGGCATAAAGAAGGACAAATACATGGACTTTGTAGCAAATTGGATGGATTTGGAGTCTATCGTACTCAGTGATTTATCACAGAAACAAAGAACTGAGTTCTAAATGTTCTCACTCATAAGATGAACTTGAACAATTATAATGCTATAAGAAGGCAATTGGCAGTAGTGGAAAACTGTCAGGGGAGGGGTGTGGGACTGGCAGGTGAGGGAAACTGCTAGGTGATGGAGAGCATACCTCATCAACAAGGGTACCTGCATGATCAATGTTTGTATACCTACCCCTGAATTGTGCCCCACATCTTTATAATAAGTAAATAAATTTTTAAAAATTATGAATCATTATTTAGAGCTAACAGTCATATTATTATTTTAATAATAATTCATCATTTATCAATTACTCTTTAGACAGACCTTTATATTCTTTTTGCTTCTCAAATAATCAATAGTGATTATTCTTATATAGATATCCTTTCATATATTTTCTGTATGCTTACTTTTTTCCAGAACTCTAATAGGCTTTTGATTTTCCTTCTATTTTCTTTGTTGCTCTTTCTCAATGTGTCCGTGGTCTCCTTGGCTTTTTAATTTTGAAGAATTACATGCTTCCAAACTTGGTCTTTCCCTTCTTACCTATTTTTATTTTATTGTTCATCTCATTCAGTTTCATTGCTCTAAGTGCCAGGTTTAGGTTGATGTCTTTTAAGTTCATGAAGACAATCAAACTTTTTGTGAACTCCAGACTACATGTACTAATTACTTCTCTGTATCTCTACTGAAAACTTCAACAAAAATATCACAGTTGGCATGTCTCAGCTTGAGTTCTTGATCTTTCTGTTCACAATTCCTATACCTGGATCCTTTCACACATCAATTAATTACAACTTCAATAGTTTGGGAACTATGACCAAACGCTCAACATTTGTGCTTGTCTTCTTATTTGTCTTATACCCTATAGTCACTCCTTTGGAAAGCCTTTGTTTTTCCTACTTTCAAAATATATTCATGATTGAATCATTTATTATTCCTTTCACTAATTCTGCCCAGTCCAAGCCACCATCGTCAATTCTCTGGTACTGTAGTAGATTTATCTCAGTTCTCTTTTCTTCCACAGTGATTCCTTTAATGTGTAAGGTGATTATAAAGCACCAATACTAAAAACTTTTCAGTGTCTCCCTATCTCTTACAACCTCCCTCATGATCTCACTTCCATTGATGTCTTTGGTGTCTTCACCTGCCTTCCTCTTTGCCCATACTCCTTTGGTCACAGTGGCCTTCTCACTGTTTCTGGAATCTGAGAAAATATTTTTAAAATAATCCTTTTGCTCTTCCTGTCACCCTTTCCAGGAATGCTCCTTACTGAGATGTGTATTTAGCTAACTCACTAACCTTCTTTTAAAAATTGCTAAAATATCATTTTTAATGACTCACCTGACTCTGTGCTAGTTTCTCACTGCTTTTCTAACAAGTTACCACAAACTTAATTGCTTATAACTGTATTATCTTAAATAATATTACACCTTAAACAACAGATATATTATACACCCTAAACAACAGGTATATTATCTAACAGTTATCTTCATCAGAATTTGAAGGTATTTCTCAATGAGCTAAAATCAAGGAGTGGACAGACCTTTATTTCTTTCTGCAGGCTCTGGGTGAAATTCATTTTCTAGTCTTTTCCAGCTTTCAGAGGCCTCTGTCTGATTCTTGCACATGCACAACCTACGTTTCAGAACCAACAATGAGGTGCTGAATCTGCCACATGTTTCTATCCCTCTCTCACACCCAGCTACGATAGATTCTCCTCTTTTAAGAACCTATCTAGAGAAACTAAGATAATTTCCCCATTTCAAGGTCCTTAAGGTTCTGAAGTTTAACATATCTGTGATGTCCCTGTTACCATGTAAAGTAAGATATCCAGAGGGTCCCTGACTTCAGAATATGCATATAAATCTTCAAAGGGCCAATGTTCTGCCTACCACACTCCATTGTTCAATATTGCAACCTCTCTGCACCACCTGTCATCCCTGGTACCTACTACTTGTTTGCTTTCTCTCTTTTCTTTATTAAGCATAGCTCTTGTCACTTTCTAGCATATTATATGCCAGTTATGTCTTCTTTTTACAGTCTGCTTCTTTCCATAAGAATGAATGTGGTCTGAAAGAGCAGTCATTCCTTCTTGCCTTTTTTCTGTATTGTAGCTAGGTACCCAATACTGCATTGTGATTGGCTGGCACATGGTGGGTCCTTCCAAAATACTTGTTGAAAAATTACACCAGAAAAGGTAATTGTTGGATAAAACAAGAATTTCACATTTTATTGGCGGATGAATTTACCAAACAATCAATGCCATTCACACATTCATTAGTTTCTTCTCTCTCTCTCTCGGTAGTCACTGCTTTCTTAGTTGAGCAATGAGCTAAACTGAGTACCCATGGTAGAGCTTTCATGAGTATGAAATCATAACATAATTTAATATGTGGGCAATGGATTTAGGTCATTATTTTCCTGGAAGTAATTAAAATAATGTTTAAAAATCTTTGAGTTTTTTTTTTTTTTAACAAAGCTGTCAGATCTGCCTCTTTTTCAACTAGATACTGATTAGGAGACTTAAAAAAGTACCCTGCAGATTAACTCTGATAGAGAATGGGTACTCTTGTGCCCTGTATGGATCATTACAATTGATTCATTACCTTTTGATGCTTCTCAAAATTTATAGTAAAATTTTCAGCCATTTCCTGAATCCTGCAGTGCTTAAATATCTAGTATATCTGGATGGGACATTCCAAACACAGCTAAGGGTATAGGATTATGACAATTTCAAATTTTTAGCGATAATTTACAGTTTTTCATCTTGAATGTTAATGCTTTCAAGCAGAGATTCAGAGGATATAGTGCTAAAGCAAATCTTGCTTTCTGTCTCCTTTCCTTTCTTCCTTATTCACTTGTTTCCTTTTCCAATAACTGATATAAATCACTTAAAAGCTAAAAAACTAAAATTCATTGCAAGAGACTCTTGCATCTTGATGTGCCCAATTAAACAAATACTTATTCTCATATAAATTCTTTTCTCTATATTTTTATTGATTATCATGAGTTCTATGGTTAACCAAAGTGCTTTAATTATGCTGTTTTTAAGCATAACAATATATTTATCAATATCAAAATATTTGCATATTTGTCTATGAATATTTAAAATTTATGGTTGATATATGTTTCTTTACAAAAAGACTGGTGTGTTGTCAATTACCTAGAAATTTTTCCTTGATATTTTTACATCAATTACTTATTAATAGTTCAATTGATTTTTTTGTTTTATCTGATTATACTTTAAGAGTATAACACATTCTAGAATAAAGGATGCGTAATATTTTCCAATGGCATGTATTCCTTAGGATTTTCACATTTCTTTCTTATTGCATCACATATTTATATGCAAGTTTGCAAGATAATGGTAATAACGAAATTACCATATTATATTTCTGCCTTTATTTTTGGCTTCCAGTGAAATGTTATAAGTATGTTTTCTAGTTATAAAATGTCTATAAATTATGTGACCCCAAATATTACCATTTAAGTCAGTGACCTATCTTTTTAACATAACTTGAAGTCTTAACTAAAAGCAACTTTCTAAATAAATGGCTCTGCCACCATCTTTTTAACCTTTTAAAGTTATTCTCCCCCAAGGGATAGAATATTATTTTATTGAGAAACTCTGCATTAGAATGAAAGCTATAAATTTGTAGGTTCTGATCCTAATGTAGTCCAGAGTTAATAGATAGTTTTCTAGGGTGAACTCATGTGAGTCACATTAACTTTCTAAGTGCCATGGGTTACTACTTAACACTTAGAAAGAAACATTTTATTAGAAAATGCCAGAAACGTGTCCATTTTGTCTCATTTTGGTGATTACCTTTTCTTTTCTTTTTTTCTTGACCCCCTCCTTTCCTTTTCTGTTCTCTAAAGAGTAATTTCCCCTTCTGTATGATGTGATCAGATACACAAAGATGATCTCTTCTTACTTTAGGGCAATATAATATCTGTTCTTCCACATGAAGATGCAACCTACTTTGCAAAATTTCATTCATCTAAAAGTCTATTTGTACCACTTTAAGTAACAATAAGACATTGCTACTGCTCTCTCAGTAGTATTATTAAACCATCTGCTAAAAAGATTTCATTGTGTATGATCAAAATCAATGTTATCTTTCAAATACTGCTATATATTTCACTGTAAAAATCATGAATATCTCTCTTAGATAATAAAATAGCTGCCTAAGCTTACAACCTACTTTTACTGTTTACTAAATTAGTACCATGTATATATATATTTCTAATTTCCATGCTTTACTCCAATTTCTTTCATTTGTTGTTTCATTGTTGCCCATGCCTGGAGATGACAAATTTCTATTATGATTATCTGTATCCAAGAACTTTCTCTTAGTTCAAGTGGCTCAGCCTGTAATCCCGCGCCTTTGGGAGGCTGAGGTGAGTGGATTGCCTGAGCCCGCGGGTTTGAGACCCGCCTGGGCAGCGAGACCTCATCTCTACAATAAATCAAAAAATCAGCCGGGTGTGGTAGCGCATGCCTGTAATTCCGGCTACTTGGAAGGCTGAGGCAGAAGGATCGCCAGAGCCCAGCAAGTAGAGGCTGCGGTGGCCGGAAGCGGCCACTGCATTCCAGTCTGGGCGACAGAGTGAGACTCCAACTCAAAAATAATAATAACAATTTTTCAACTACAATACTACTCACCCATCATTCATACCTTATTTCTTAGCTTACAAAAATTAATTTTAAAAAGTGCTTTTCTAGTATCTGGAGAGTCACAAATTAAACAAAACAAGAAAGTATAACCAATGTTTCTCTCAGGTTCCACTTCTGTTGCAAAGCATATGTCATAGACAGAATTAAGTGTTTAAGAATGGATGTGGCAGAAGAGAGAGAATCCTGAGAGTGGATAATCTTGAGTGGTTATCATTTAAATAATATAAACTACTGAATAAATTCTAATGCAATAGTTTTCTATTAGTGTTACATGGAAACTGATCATATCAAGACTAAATCAGGCTAGATGAGAAACTAAAAATTTATTAACAAAATGACCATTTACATCAAAGATTATAAGCAACCTACATAATTCAAATGCAGTTCATAATATTTTTGTGTAACTTTTGCTGATTTTATACAATATAGATATTACTGAATTACAATTCACTGATCATATTACAATTCGTGTTGCAATTAGGCATAACTTACAAAACATCTATGTTAAGTTGTTATTAAATATAAAAAGCATTGTAAATGAGGAGCAAATTCAAGTCTAAAATATAAAGCCATAAAATTACAGGAAATTTTATTTTATATGAATTATTTACCAGAATTTATAAGTATATAGTGTATAAAAATATTAATAGATGCTTTAGGATGACAAATTTATTATTCTTTTTACATACTACAGGCCATTTTCTTTAAATATAGTTGTGTCTGTATTATGAACTTTTATTTGAAGACTAAATGATATAAAATTAACTTTACTAAAATATGTTTTGTCAAATATACTCTGAAAACAAAAGTCAACTCTCATTATTGTTACGTCTTTCTGAAACTAGTAATTAAAAGGCATACATATATATAATGTAAATATACCTGTGTAAAAAACACTTTTGTGGGAATGAGGTATGCCTTTTAATATATATATATATAGGTTTATAATTGATATATAACAATATAATACTTACCAAACTATTTTACCTTTTGTGAGTTTAATGACAAGTATTCCAGAAAAGAGTTTAGAAACATTCGGTGCATGAATTTTTTGCCTTACTTGGTTATGTTTTGATCATGGACTGATGCAAAATTAGATAATGTGAAATGGGTTTCTCATTGCATATTTTGTAGGTATCTTCTTCATGAATATTAAATCTTTTTCTTCTAAATGACAAAATGGTATGCTAAAAGGCATAAAGAAACAAATATATTCCATATATGCATACAGTTGTCTCAGAAAATTCATTCTGCTTTCTTTTAGCAGTCAATTTACTTATAAGTGTGAATCTTTGAAAGCTGTTTTCCTCATTGTCACAAAAGATCTAAATAAGTATTTTTGAGATAGTTTCATTTGTTGCATCTTGCTGCCTGATTTCTCTCAGAATTTTCTCCCTGCTATGTCTTACATGTTTATAAGAAGGAAATAAAATTTCTCTTGATGTACTATCATTTATGTTTCAGTTGCCTTCATTTTCCCAGAAAAAAGTGATTTCCTCATATTGTATTGTCTTTTTCTGGGTTTTATGTTTTTCAAATGTCTTCTAAAAGTTTAGAGACTTAAAACGAAGTTAAAAATTTTAACTTTACTATGACACGAAAAACAAAATGCTATGTGAACAAGGCTGTGTTTTCTTCAATGTTTTCAAGTGTCAGAAATGAGCAAAAAGTAAGTCGCTGAAGTTACGTGTCCATAAACATTTCATATTATAAGGACAGCTGTTCAGGTCTCTGGGGAGAAACAATTCTTTAAATATCTGTGTGTGATTTGAGAAGATACTGTTGCTATTTCTACCTAGAAATACAGCACTAGCACTCAAGGAACTATTTAACTGAATCTTGATATTACATTTTCTAGTTAGGATCTTAAGTACGAACTATGGGCAATTTAAAGCATTTATTTATGTTTAAGTGACAAAAAATACTAATTTATGTTATCTTAATATGTTAGCTATCTTTTTTATCTAAGACTTGTACTCTACTGAACTATTATTTTTCTAATACCTATTCACAGAATATTTGATCACTTTAATTTTAGTAAATGAGAACTCAGTGTCTCTCAATTAAACAAATTAGAGTCTACTGTTTATTAAATTGTAAATTTTGAGTTAACATTTCATAATCCTTAAAGAAAAAAATGAATGCTTTTTAAAATTTGACATGTAAGCCTTTGTATTATAAAGTGATTCATTTCTTTTCCAATTATTCAATTAAATATCTGTAACTTAATGACTTAAACATATGCCTCTTTTGTGGAACTCTTAATAATTAATTTGCATCTCAATTTTTTCCTACTATAAATTTTTTCTAGCCTAAAGTTTGAAATAAACTGTCAAAAATTAGTTAAAACCAAAACGAAGTTAACAAAGAAAGACATTATTTTTATAAGTATGGAAGACAATAGTGACCTAGTAAAAATGTATTTTCCCAACTTGGTGGTAGTTAGTAGAATGTTGTTTTGGTATGATGACAGGTTTGTTTTTTCTTTTACTAAATATTGTATTTTTTCTTAAATCAATTAGATATTAAATTAGATCTCTTACACAAATCATAATGATGTCTATGTTATTGCCAAGAGAAGAAAAACTACAGAAAAATAAATGATTGGAGTAATACACAGGACAGAAGGGGTCATAGTCAAACTAAGTATTAAATTATCCATAAGGAATGTTCAGGGAATGTGATGTGAAGTTGGAATATAATTGCATGCTAACTTATTCCATGTGTCTTTTACAGCTACACTCCAATTCTGACAAAGGTGATGGGTCTGTCAAGTATATCCTAACTGGAGAGGGTGCCGGGACTATATTTATCATTGATGATACCACTGGTGACATCCATTCAACGAAAAGCTTAGACAGAGAGCAGAAGACCCACTACGTGCTTCATGCTCAGGCTATTGATCGACGGACAAACAAGCCTCTTGAGCCTGAATCTGAATTCATCATCAAGGTGCAAGACATCAATGACAATGCTCCAAAATTCACAGATGGACCGTACATTGTTACTGTGCCTGAAATGTCAGATATGGGTAAGAAAAGTCATTTTTATAGTTGAGCAATTAACATATTTTTGAAAAATCCAAGAGTCATTTATTGAAGACCAGTTTTTACTTGTGCATGTGGGAAAAGGGTGGTCTGAGAGATTTCAAAATATGTTATTATTTTTTGTGGTATTAATTGTTAAATAATATTGAGTCTAGCTATTATAATATTTATTGAAATTAATTCCTGAATATGTAAGTGTAGGTTGCAGTTTTTATCTCAATGAGGGGGAAACCATTAATTGAAAAATACCTGCAATGCCTGCATGGTTAACATGTTTCTTTGATCATGTAAAGCCTTCAAATATGTTAAGAATACACCAAACATTCAATTTAATAGTTTACATAGAAGAAAGACTATCGAATTTCTGAAATTTTTGGCTATATGTATTTTGAATTTGCAGTTTGTGACCAAATTATAATAGCATTCATAACTGAAGTTATTGCTACATTAATCAATACAATTTTTCAGATATTTCTAAATATTTACATACTTTGTATTTTTTCAATATCCCTGGGAAATATTTTCTTCAATTTTTATTTCAATGACTTTAGGCAGTAAAAATGATTTTTGGTTACATGGACACATTTTAAAGTGATGAAGAAGTCCGGGCTTTAAGTGTGTTCTCCTTCCTCGCCTGTGCACATTGTACCCGAGAAGTGATTTTCATTCTTACAACTCTCTCAGTCTCTCCTTTCTGAGTCTTCAACTTTCTTTATGCTATATTCTTCTCTATGCCTTTGCAGTTCCTTAGTTTTGCTTCCATTTACAAGTGACAACATCTAGTTTTGGGGTTTCTGTTCCTGTTACTTCATTTAGGCTGGTGGCCTCTAATTCCATTCAAGTTGCTGCAATAGGCATTATTTAATTCTTTTTCATGACTGAATAGCATTCCAATATATATACGTATGTGTGTGTATGTGTGTTATCCATATGTACCATATTGTCATTATCCATTAATCAGTTCATGCACATTTATGTTGATTCCACATTTTTACAATTGCGAATTGTGCTGTGATAAACGTACGAGTACAAGTGTCTTTTCGGTATAATGATCTCTGTTCTGTTAAGTAGATATGAAGCAGTGGGATTGCTGGATAAAATGGAAGACCTACTTTTAGTTTTTGAGAAATTTCATACCCCTTTTCATGGAGGCTGTACTAGTTTACAATTCCACCAGCTTTGTATAAGCATATCCTTTTTACCACATCTGAGCCAATGTCTATTTCTTTGTGATTTTAAAAATAATGGCCATCCTAGCTGATATAAGGTGATATCCAATTGTGGTTATAATTTTCATTTCCCTAATGATGAGTGATGTTCAGCATTTTTTAAAATATGGTTTTCAGCCATTAGTACATCTTCTATTGAGAGATGTCTGTGTCATTTGCCCACTTTTTTCTTTTTTTTTAACTTTCTATTTCAAAGATGTGGGGTACAATTCAGATTTAGGTATACAAATGTTCATTATTCAGGAACTCTTTTTGATGAGGTGTGTCCCCCTCCTCTGTGAGTTTCCCACTACTGAAAATCCCCCTCCCCTGGCAATTTCCCACTACTGCAATCTCTTCTTACGGTATTAAGATAATTGTTCAAGGTTCACTTTTGAGTGAGAACATATCGTACTCTGTTCTTTGTTTCTGTGATAGATCACTGACTATGATAGACTCTAAATCCATCCAAGTTGCTGCAAAGTCCATATGTTTGTCCTTTATGGCTGCATAATATTCCATTGTGTATATTTACCACATTTTTTAAATTTTTATTTTATTTTATTTTTTTGAGTTGGAGTCTCACTCTGTCGCCCAGACTGGAGTGCAGTGGCCCGCTCCCGGCCACTGCAGCATCGACCAGCTGGGCTCTAGCAATCCCTCCGCCTCAGCCTTCCAAGTAGCTGAAACCACAGGCGCGTGCTACCACACCTGGCCAATTTATTATTTGTTGTAGAGATGAGGTCTCGCCAAGTTGCCCAGGCAAGTCTTGAAACCCGTGGGCTCAGGCAATCCACTCACCTCGGCCTCCCAAAGCGCTGGAATTGCAGGCTGAGCCACCGAGCCCGGCCACATTTTTTTTAACCTGTCCAGTTTCTATGGGCAGCACCGTTGGTTCTGTGTTTTTGTTTTTGTGAATAGTGCAGCAATAAACATGTATGTGCAGGTATCATTTTTGTAGGATGATTTGAGTTCCTCTGGATAGATTCCCAGAGGGGGATTGCTGGGTTGTATGGAAGGTCAATTTCTAGTTCTTTCAGAAATTGCCATACTGTTTTCCAAGGAGATGGCACTTGTTTGCATTCCCACGAGCAGTGTAGAAGCATTCTTTTTTCTCCACCTCCTCTCCAGCATCTATTGTTGCTGCTTTTATTAATGATGGACATTCTTACTGGGGTAAGGCGGTATCTCGTTGTGGCTTGATTTGCATTTCTCTAGTGATAAGTGAGGCTGAGCACTTTTTCATGTGTATGTTGGCTGCTCATTTCTCTTCTCTTGAGAAGTGTCTATTCATGTCTTTTGCCCACTTTTTAATAGGGCTGTTTGGTTTTTTTTTTCCTTTCGGCATGTTTGAGTTCCTTGTAGATACTGGATATTAGGCCTTTGTCAGATATACAGTTGGCAGATATTTTTTCCCATTCTGTGGACTGTCTTCTCACTCTCTTGATTATTTCTTTTGTTCTACAGAAGCTTCTCAGTTTCATAAGGTCCCACTTGTCTATCTTATCTCTAATGTCATGGGCATTTGGGGTTTTGATTAAGAATTGGTTGCCAATTCCAATTTCCATAAGGGTGTCTCCAGCATTTTCTAAGGTTCTTATACTTTGGGATTTTACATTTAGGTCTTTGATCCATTTAGAGTTGATTTTTGCATATGGTGATAGTTAGGTGTCCTGTTTCAATCTTCTGCATGTGATCAGTCAGTTTTCCCAGCACCGTTTACTGAAATGATTCTCCTCTCCCCAGTGGTTATTATTGGAGGCTTTGTCAAAGTTGTGTTGGAAGTTCTAGCTAGAGAAATTAGACAAGAGAAGGAAATCAGGGTATCCAAACAGGAAAAGAGGAAGTCAAGTTACCCATCTTTGCTGCTGATATGACCTCATACCTTGAAAATCCAAGATAATCTGTTAAGAACCTGCCTGCACTGATAAAAGATTTTTACAAAGTCTCAGGGTGCAAAAAAATGTGCAAAAGATAGTCAAATTTTTATATACCAACAACAAGCAGGCAGAGAACCAAATAAAGGGCACAATCCCATTCACAATAGGCACACAAAAAATGAAATACCTTGGCATCTTCCTAACCAGAGAAGTGAAAAATCTTTACAATGAAAACTACAAAACACTGTTCAATAAATCCAAGAAAGCACAAACAAATGGAAAAATATTCCATGCTCATGGATAGTAATAATCAACATTGTTAAGATGTCCATTCTGCTAAAGGCCATCTACAGATTCAATGCAATACCCATTAAATTACCAACATCATTCTTCTCAGACCAGGAAATGACTACAGAAATTAATATGAAAACATAAACAACCACGAATAGCCAAAACAATTCTTAGCAAAAGAAACAAAGCAAGAGGTATCACACGTTCAGACGTCAAACTTTACTAAAAGGCTACAATAATCAAAACAGCCAGGTATTGGTACAAGAATAGGCATACAGACCAATGGAACAGGATAGAGATTCAGAAACAAAACCTCAGTTTCTCAACCAACTCATCCTTGACAATGATCACTTTTCAATGGGGTTATTTGTTTTTTTCTTGCTGATTTGTTTCAATTATTTGTTGATTCTGGATATTCGTCCTTTGCCAGATGTAGTTTGTGAATATCTGCTCCTTTTGATTATTTCTTTTTTCTGTGCAGAAGTTTTTTGTTGTTGTTGTTATTGTTTAATTAAGCACAATTTATTTATTTTTGTTTTTGTTGCATTTGTTTTTGAAATTTTAGCTAGACATTTTTTGGCTAGGCCAATGTCCAGAAGAATTTTTCTTGTGTTTTCTTCTAGAATATTTATGGTTTCAAATCTCAATTTTAAGTCTTTATCTTGAGTTAATGTTTGTATATGAATAGAGAGAAAGATAAAGTTTCATTTATTTTACATGTAGCTATTCAGTTTACCTGCACAATGTGTTGGATAGGGTGTCCTTTCCTCAAAGTATGTTTTTGTCTGCTTTGTTGAAAATCAGTCGGTTGTAGGTATTCGGATTTATTTGCTGATTCTCTATTCTGTACCATTGGTTCATGTGTCTGTTCTTGTACCAGTACCATGTTGTTCTGCTAGTATAATTATAGTGAAAGTATAATTTAGTATAGCCTTATACTGTAATTTTAAATCAGGTAATGTGATGACTCCAGCTTTGTACTTTTTGCTTAAGATTACTTTGGCTATTCTGACTTTTTGTTGTTGTTGTTGTTGTTGTTGCAAAAGACTTTTAGAATCTTTTAAAATAATTCTGTGAATAATGACATTGATAATTTGATAGAGATTGCATTGAATCAGTAGATTACTTTGGGTCATAAGATTATTTTAACAATGTTGATTCTTCCAATCCATGAGGTTGGGTTATTTTCCATTTGTTTACATCATCTACAATTTTTATCATCAGTATTCTGTAGTTCTCCTTATATAGATTGTTCACTTCCTTAGTTAAGTATATTCCTGGGTATTTTAGCTGTTTGGTAGCTATCATGAATTGAATTGCATTCTTGATTTGATTCTCATTTTGGTTGTTATTAGGTATATAGCAGTGCTACTGATTTGTGTGTGGTGACTTTGTATCCTGAGGATTTACTGAATTCATGCATGCAGTTCAGGAGTCTTTTGGAAGAGTCTTTAGTATTCTCTAGGTATAATATCATATCAACATCATGCAAAGATAATTTGATTTATTCTTTTTCAATTTGGATACCGTTTATTAAAAATTTTTTTCTCTTGCCTGTTTCTGACTAGGACTCCTGTTAACTTTTTTGGATACCATTTTAAAGATATGTAAACTGGCATAGAGTATTTAAATCACTTTCCCAAATTCACATATCAAGAATTTAGCCAGAAAGGAATTACTCCAGGTTCCTCTGCATTCAAAGCCTACACTGCAGCTGAAACATTATCATCCAAATCTTGACTCACTCTAATGATCTGGGGTTTTTCTACCACTCACGAGTTTGTTTTTTTTTTTTTTTAGTGTAGTCATTTTATTTCATTTTTATGTTTATTTTTATCTCATATAGTAATTTCTTAAATGTCATTAAAGTTTAGCTATTATAATACAGTTTTTACTACTGTATGAGATCCTAAGCTTTGTAACACATTTTTTGAGTAAAGATTTTATAGATTTAATTTTACTGCATATATATGATTATTATTTTTAAATAAGGCTATTATAGTCACTAATCAAATCATCTGTGAATTAGAATATTGACATACATTTAAAAATAAAAGATAGTTGCACCTTCTCTTTACAATTCCAGAATTCCAGCTCATTTTCGTTCCCCTTTGCTAAGCAGATTGCTCTTGCAGTTGTTGTTGGACAAGGTAAGAAAGAAAGATTAAGGTCTCCATGCTAGACTCTTAGAGTAGAAAGCAATTCCCAAGATGGTTCCCTGTGGACAATAGTAGAACACAAGGCCAGCTCAAGGAACCTGGGGACAGGCCCAGAATAACCTCAGGCTTATTGGTCTCCAAGGAAAGTTCAGAGAGAATTAAAGTGTTCAGCACTGTAACAGTGATGACCTGGTGAGTAAGAGTTTGCAAAGAAATCCAAGAAACATCTGCTATATTAAGGGTCTGACAATTACAGCAAAGGCCATGGATTGAGGACTTGGGGACAAATTTAAACATGTCAAAGTCCTCAACTGGGGCCTGGAAAGAAGAATGGGAAAAAGAAAAAGTTAATATTCTTAAATTATCTCACCGAGATGAATAAAGTTGAGGGACAAAAATTTGATGTTTGAGAGTAATAGAGAAAAAGGACAAGACATAGTAAGTTGTAAGTTTTTGTACTACTATAGTTTCAGGGACAATTCTATTGAAAGAGTAATCTTATGAAAAGTCACAGTGTGACTAGTAGAAATTTTATTTTATTATTGTGTGTATGTGTGTGCATCAACTTGGTATGGTGAAAAAACTTATGCAGAAAAATCTTCATTACAGAATAAAATACATATTGCAATATGAATGTATAGAAGATTATATGAAAGTGACTGGAGAGAGGACGTTGATCTATACTGTATAATCAAGAGTGGGTGGTGTTTATACTAATGCTGATTTTAGAAATAAAAAGCTAATGATACTGCCAGAAAAAATCAACAAACAATGGGGAGGGAGACTGCTGTTTCTGTAAATAATGTTTTACTGGAACACAGTCACAATCACTCATTTGAAGATTGTCTAAGGTAGTTTGGGCACTGCTATGACAGAGTTGGATATTTGGGATGAAAGCCATATGACTGGTTTAGAATGACTAAAATGTTTACTGTTACCTTTTATTAAACATATTTGTCAATCTTCATTGTAACAGATTATAATGGGTGAGACTGGAGATAAGGAAATGATTACTGAATAGTGTTATAACCCTGATAGACAGGGTATCTGCTGATCTCTAGAAGTCAGTGTTCTGCCAGCTCTGTTAGACTATATACATGGACACACAAATATGGGATTTGTTACGAATACAGGGAATCCTTCTTGCTCCCTTGTGTTGAAGTGATTAGTTACCTAATATCCTGCCTTCCCGTCTGTGTTACTATGAGTATTCTGCTTTGTTGGAGAACTGGGATTTGTTGCAGAAAATGCATACACACACAGGAAATATCTGAAGGAAATACACACATAAACACACACACACACACTGTTGAAGGTGGTAACTTCTAAAACATATGTTGTGACTTTATCAGGTATGAAAAATACATTTTTCTTTAAAAATATACATATACTATTTATAAAATGATAATAAAGGTGAAATCTAAAACTGTGATAACAAAAAAGCATTTTTATAACATTGAAAATTTAAAGGTATACTGGTTTATAACATCAAAGCTTAATAATAAACTGGGTAAGTGACACATTTTTCTTAATATATGACACCTGATAAAATCATTTTTACCATATACTCATTCATTGTGTTTTGAATCATCTGATCATTTAGAACAAATCTCCTCTTATATCTACCCAATTCTTTCTGAAAGAGAGAGTTGAAGGCATTTTTATCTGCTGAGAGCTGTGATAGTGGCTAGTAATAAAATGGTAAATAAAACAAGACCACTATCTTTTAGCAAACTGCAGACATATAAACAGAAGATTTCAATATGGTGTCTGATAAGCACCAAAATAGAGGAACTATATATTTGGATGGGGAGCCCAGCTTGTGGAATAAAGAAGATGCCTTTGATGAATCTGAGATAATGCATAAGGTTTCATCAGTTCGACAAGGAAAAAAAGGCATTTCACTTAGAGAATACAACGATGAAAAATTATCTTTTCTTCCTGGTGGGTTTATAGTCCAGTTAAAAGAGAAAGTGTGTGTGTGGTGGGGCGGGGTTGGAGAGGGTGGAATAAACAGGAATAGCATGCAAATGATAGATTCTCTATACAACTCTGCAAAATATGTTATACGAATACAGAGAATGCAGCACCAGAGACTTCCTGGGCATGAAAAAAACATTTATCAGATTATTGTTTCTTGCGTCTCTTTCTAGATAATGGCCATTTGCCACTCCGAGTAATTGCAGTGTGCTATATTGTCAGTGAGAAAGGCATAATGTGGTTGCATATTTCATGTCAGAGGGAAATAGAAGATAATGGCATGGGTATTATGGATGATTTAATGAAGGAGGATGCAAAATAAACAAGTGTTTTTTAAAGCACAGTTTAATATAAGATTTTTATTTATTCTTTTAATTTACCCAATAAAATTCCAACAATTTTCTAGGAAATTATATTCTTCTAGGGATGTCTTTTTCAACCTTCCCACTGTTGACATTTTGGATTGGATAATTATTTGTTATGGGAACTGCCCTGAGCACTATAGGATGTTTAACAGCGTCCCTGGCCTGTACTCAACAGATTCCAGTAGTATCCTTCATGTTACCACCAAAATGTGATGTTTCCAGATGTTGCCATTTTCCTCTGGGGAAAAAAATTGCTCTCAGTTGAGAACCACTGCCCTAGGGAACATGTAAGATAAAGAAACTTAAAAATATCAAAGTAGAAACATAAATTCAAGAATATATTTGTTAAATCTATAGTCACTTTTTTTTTTTTTTTGAGTTGGAGTCTCACTCTGTCGCCCAGACTGGAGTGCAGTGGCCACTCCCGGCCACCGCAGCCTCGACCTGCTGGGCTCCGGCGATCCTTCCACCTCAGCCTTCCAAGTAGCTGGAACTACAGGCGTGTGCTACCACACCCGGCTGATTTTCTTATTCATTGTAGAGATGAGGTCTTGCCAAGTTGCACAGGCGAGTCTTGAACCCGCCGGCTCAGGCAATCCACTCACCACAGCCTCCCAAAGCGCTGGGATTACAGGCTGAGCTACCGAGCCCGGCTTATAGTCACTTTTAAAGAGAATTTTATGGTGGTAGAATATTCGTGTCATATAGAGTATAACAAACATATGGTCTATCTAGTTAGGTAAGCGATAGGAGTGTTTCAATAATTGCTAGCTTCAAATACACACTATTACAAAAACACTAAAGAAAACCATTGAATGAAAAAAGATTTTTTGTGTCTAGAAAGAAGAGTGATAGTGTGGCTACTTAAGAGTCTTTCATTTTTAAAATAAAATCTGTGTGTTGTACAATCCTCTTTTAGAAGATTGAATTATGTGGTGTGTCTAGCAAGTTACTGACTGTTTTATATATTTTATTTAAGAACTCCTATTATTCACCTAGATAGATAGAACATATGTTTGTTGTGCTGTATATGACATTCTAATATTATAAAATCTCTTTTAAAGTGACTATATAATTAGCAAATATACTCTGTAATTCATATTCCTACTTTGATATTTTAAAATTCCTCTATCTTACACGTTCCCTAGGGCAGTGTTTTCAACTGAGAGCAATTTTTCCACACCCCAAAGGGCATTTGGTAATATCTAGAGACAAACACATGCATATACATCAATACATACATATACATACATATATGTATATACATACATATATAATATATGCATATATATTATCTAAATATTTAATAAGTTCAACAGAGTGGACATAGGTGAATATAGTGACATTATAATCTTATTAGGGCAAATAATATTTAGGGCAATATCGTAGATTGGCCCATAAAAGACTTGCACACATTTGATCAATGCATTTGAGATTTTTTATTGTCCTTTATTCAGTGATAGGCATTATTATGTCAGTCTTGATGATCTTTGCCATCATCTATCAATTATTTTATGGAAGTACTTATTTTTTTCTATAAGTGTATTATATGTTCAAGCTTCTCAGAACTGAAAATTAAGATAACAAGATGATAAGTTAATGCTACTGGTTATAACAGCACAAAGAGGATGATAACCATGAGATAAAATTCCACCTGCTTTTGAGTCAGTGGACAAGTGAATGTGTGGCATTATGGAAATAAATATAGGATTAATAAAATTGTATTTGTAAAAGGTTTTACAATTCTCACATGAAAAGAACATCAAAAGTGATTAAGAAATTTAGCAATATTACATATATATCATAAACAAAAAAAGGTGATAAAGGTTTGTGGGTCGTGTGTATTGATATATTCACTTTATTTAAAACAAAAAAAATCATTTTGGCTCTTCTATTTTTATGGAAACATCTTCACGTTTCTGCAATTACAGTATTTCTTTCACCCAGAATCAAGGTATTTTAGTATAAACTTAAATTTGTTTCTATTGCAGTCATTCTACTTTTTAAAAGTATTTTAACTCTAGAAATTGTTTCAAAGAAAATCGTAATGGATCACAATTCAATTTGGCTGAAATAAGATTCACATTCTCTTTCTTCTTCAAATGAACATTTTTGTATGAAAATTGTAAATCATTATCTCTTCTATACATGAGTAAAATTTACCTATCATTAAATGTATTTTACAGCATTTAACCGATTATAACTGGCCATAGAAATAATGCTTTTTAATTCAAGGGAGAGAAAAAAATTATATGTATCAAAATTGTGAGTATATATTTAATTAACTTTAGGTTCAATGGAAGACTTAGTCTCGTTTTTTGGCAGATAAAGAAAAGATGATATTTTAGTGTATGACCCTTAAAAATCATAAGGCCTCCTTGGAGATATAGTGAAACGTCTCTAATCTTTGTCATGTCTTTTTTTTTTTTCTTTCCAATCTCTAATGCCCCAGGCCCCCTTTATTTGCAGCTGTGTTCCTTGTTGCAGAGCAACAAGAAGAGACACCAGCTGTGCTGACTTGACTGAACTCCTTGTTGAAACACTGATTTAGTTCTGCCCAAGCATCTTGGGAGCTTCACTCTGGACACCTGTCAGGATTCTAGTAGTCATTTAAAAAGCATTGCCCTGGGGCCTAATCTTCAGAGTGGGATCATTTCAATGCAATATGGCTGGCATGCCAAGGCACTACAATTCTTCATGGTATATTGGAGTGCACATGTGGAGATACATTGAACAACTGCTGAATCATAAATTGGATAAAAGTTTCCAACTTTCATAACGTTCCTCCTCTTTCTCCTCATAACTTTTCTTTCTGTGTCAGTTAGCTTTTCCTTTGTAACAAATCTGCCCATTCTTGAGTGTATCAAAGCAATATCTGTATTGTTTGCTCACAATTCTGTGGACCGGGCTGCTTTTCTACCAAGGTCGTATTTTGGGCTGCAGTCATCTGGTGGCTTTACCAGTACAGGTTCCTCCCTCACATGAAGTAATGGGGGCTAGTAGCTGTTTTTTTCTGGGGTCAGCTGGGTCGTTTGTCTTTGATCTGTGATCTCTCATACTTCTGTAGGAGAGGCTGACAGCTTCAAGTGCGTTCTTAGGGGCAGCAGCTAAAGAGAGTGAGAGCAGAAGTTTCAAGCATTTTGTAAGAGGAGTCTCAGAAGTTCTTCTTCACTTTTGCTGCATTCTTTTATTGTGACCCTTCACTTGAAACTACAGATTGTAAATATTTATTGAATAAATACATAACAACTATCTCCACCTACAATTATGTGTGGAGGAAAGATTCTGTAGAAGTACAGCCTGTATGTTTTTGGAACATAATTGTTCCAATATCTAGTTAAAATTCATGATTGCTTCACTGGATAGTGTTTCATATTATTTTTAATAGTTATCTTTGTTGTAAATTTGAGAAAAACAAAATAAACCAATTTAGTTTCTTACTTTTATTTAATAATTGATATGATTCACTTTATCGCATTTTATGTTACAGTTGATTCCTTAGTAATTCCATTTGTTTTATAATAAGAAAATAGACTAGACTTGTTTTATAATAATACTGGTCCCTTCACAATAGAAAACACTTGATTAGGGGAGAGATACATTTTTCTGCATAAATTGGCTCTAATTCACACAAATTAAATCTGCACATCATGTTTTAAAAATGTGAGACCTCGACCGGGTGCGGTGGCTCAAGCCAGTAATTCCAGCACTTTGGGAAGCTGAGGTGAGAGGATTACCTGAGCCCAGGGGCTAAAGATCAGCCTGGTCAACTTGGTGAAACTTCGTTTCCACATTATATCAAAAAATTAGTGGAGCATGGTAGCGCGGACCCATAGTTCCGGCTACTTGGAAAGCTAAGGCAGAAGGATCATTTGAGCCTAGCAGGTTGACACTGGGGTGGACTTGAATGAGCCACTGCACTCTAGCCTGGACTACAGAATGAGACTCTGACTCAAAATGAAAATATGATACCTCAAAAATGATTTTCATGTGTATATCCCTCAGTGTAGAAAATCAATACACACATGCACATAAACACAAATCAGTCAGAAATTTCTGGCAGTTTTAGAAGATTATGTACAGACAATTCTAAAAAATGTAAGAGATGAAATTCTGACAGTGGCCAATGGAACATTCAGGTGTATAATTTGACCTTGAAACTTAATACTTCTCTTGATGAAGAGAATGTTTTGTCAATAAACATAACTTAAAATTTTTACTACAAGTGATCCTGACTTATTTGAATACCTACCACCTTTAATTATAAATTACTTTGAAATTATTTAATATCACACTGATATGTAAATCCCTTTAAAAGTATGTATTTTTAAATATCAGTATCATGTGCACATAACAAACTATTTCAAACAAAACAGAAAATAAATATGTAAAAAATGAATAAAGGACAACACACATTTTCAAAGAATTTGGGAGCTATTACTCTATGCAATATTTTCTTATATTTGTCATAAAATAATTGATATAATTAATTTTGTTATTAAAGTTATTCATATTAATTACAAAAATGCATTGGTATATCATATAAATGCATCCTAATAATAACTAATTTTTATTGTTTCTTTCTTTGTTACTGAGGAAAAAGAATAAAACCAAAAGTCTCAAAATAGATACCATTACTCAGTGATCAATGAAAATACGAATCAGTCTATGTTGTTGCTCCTATATTTTAATAAAATTATATAAATTTAAATTATACAATTTAAAAATTATACTTTTTTAAAAAGCATGAAATCATTATATAAGAGAATATGCTGCTGAAATTTTATTCAAAAAACCCAGATGTGCAATAATCACCCTCACTTTTAGTTGAACCTGATTTCTAATTCTGTTTTGAATGTCTATTTCAAAATTTATTTTGGGGATCAAAATTTTAGTATATTTTTCTTTTTTTGGCCATTTGCTAGGAATCAGGTATAGAGTGAATACTCAGTGATCAAGACTAGAGAGAATGTTCAACGTCAGCTACAGGGAGTAGACCTAGTCATTATGTGTAAAGTGAAAGTACCAAGATCATACACAAGAAAATTGACAGCAACCAACAATAGAATGAAGGCACGGTGATCAGGTGCAGAGAAAGTCATAATAAACAGGTATAGAGTGCATAGTGCTCAGATATAAATGGAAAACATTGCAGTCAGGTATCACTAGAAGGTACAGTGGTCAGTAGTAGACAGTAGGCAAAGTATTAAAGTACAGCAAGAGGTTCAGTCTCGGGTATAGAGAGAAGACTCAGCAATTAGATGCAGAAGAATGCACAGTGATCAGGTGTGGACAAAGTCCCAGTGATCAGGTAGAGCATGAATGCACCATGGTCAGGTACTGTGAGAAAGCATAGCAATTTTATTTAAAGGGAACACTGTGGTAAGGCAGAGAATGAAGGCACGTCACATAGAGAGAAGGCACAGTAAGGAAGAGGACTGTCAGTGCCCCAGTGGTTCCCTGCCGCTTTCCACCAAACTTCGTCTTTCCTGCTGGTTTTCGGTGGACAGTCCTTAATGATCATAGCTTAATTCTCTCTATTTTAATTGCATATCTTCCTGAGACCCATTTAGTTTCTCTCAGTCAGTTTCATTTCTCACTTTAATATTTAGAAAAATTTTCTTGCTCTCATACCCTGGCAATGAGAGAACTCTGTGTAGTATAGTTTTGTCCTTTTTTTTTTTTTTTTTTTTTTGCCTGCCCAAACTAAATGGCCTCTTCTGATGCTGTGCCACACTAAAATACCATGGACTGTTATATGTTATGCTTTTTCAGAAAAGAGATGCCGCCCTTTAAGTTTATCGCAGTATTGCATGTAAATACCAAAAAAAAAAAAAAAACCGAACACCCACAAACAAACAAGCAAAAATGATGGTTTTTGCTATACGCAGCTGTTTGTGGTAATTTGTTATGCAGTAATAGAAAACTAAATAAGAAACTAGAAAAATCTAAATATGCATCAGTAAGCAATGAGGCATATAATGTAACTATCAGAATTATATGAAATGTATAGTCTTCATCATATAATATGTCATATAATATAAATAATATATTTGAAGGTCAATAATTTACTAGAATGTTACTCTGTAATGATCCTTCTGGGTAATTTCTCCTCCACATGGGATGCTGAATATAATTTTAATTGCTACTTCACTACTGGTTTTTGAATTCTTGAATTGCATCTTTGTATAATTTTTTCTGGTTCATCATTTTAGGCCCTTATCCAGGGAATCAGTTACATGCATGTACGTGTTACTCACTTATGTTTAACAACTATCATGTATACTCACATCTTAAGTATTTGCATATTTTAAAAATTACTTCAATTCTATCCACCCATTAGATTACCTAAATTTCAAAAAAATATTATGTTTATGTAGTTCATATGTAGTCCATGACATTTTTTTAGGTGGAGATGCATTGTATTTTTTTCTAGTCTGTACATGATTATGTTATAGACTTGTAAATAAGCAGTGATAGTATAGAAAGATATACAAGACGCTGTTAATTTTGCTTTTCTTAAGGGAATGTTGATGAAGTTTTATTTCATTTATTTACCAAGAACATGTTTTAATTCTCTAATTTAAAATACCCAATATGATCAGAACAATGAACAAAAAGAGATTGAATAGGTTTCTTATTGTTTCCTATTGTTCTTTTTTTTTTTTTTTTAGCTGCTAAACTTTTAAAAAAATTTTTCCTCTTTTAATTTTATTTAAAATTTTGGGGTACAATTCAGGGCTAGGTATACAAATATTCACCATGCAGGTACCCTTATCCTATTGTTCTTTCAGCAGAAACAAAAGAGCACCTGTCTTGCAATTGCTTTATAACTAAATTTACAGTCTGACTCAGTCTGTGATTAATGCACCACTTGAGACTGCAACTGACAAAGATCTAAGGAATCTAGTGATTCCAAGAAACATTTTATGAAATCGCTTCAATTAGTTTTAATATTTTATATGCATAGCTATATATCAAAGCAAGCAAATAATACTGTACTGACTCTATTGTCTTATACTTTTATTTACATGATTAGATGCTTTGCTAATACTCACCTGTTTTGCGGAGGGTGGCAACTCAGTAGCCTTTGTCCCTGTGAGAAGAAAACTTTCAGAAATGCCACACCAGGCCAAACACATTTCACAGTGTGGGTGATAAATCAACTTTCATTGATTGAAGATTCTAAAATATAGGAATTGGTTTGTTACTGCAGCATAGCTTACCTTTAAATATATTTTTCTGATATATCTCCCTTTGACATGTCAGAAAGCATATTGCAAAAATAAACTATAATTTAAAAAGAAAAAACAACCATAATAATAAGATAGAGTACTAACAGTAGAAAAGAGATTCTGAAAATTTCTAAAGAATTGAAGACATTCAAGTTGGATTACTGGAGAAAAAAGACAGGTCAAATTTATAGCTCTAAATATTAAACATGAACACTTTTATTTTCAAACAAAAGGATCTGGAGAAGATTCCTGGACAACCTATTAAATTAAAGCTTTCAAAACAAGGAAGAGTTTTCCTAATCTCTCTGGTTCAATCAAAGAAAATATATTTTTATTCTATCATAGTGCCTTTCATATTTCTTTCCTGAGAATAGTTCATAACAGGAGTATTGAGATACAAGAATGATTCAGTCAGTAGATATCATTAAACCAAAAAGTTCACAGAGAAAATAAAATAAAATAAAATAAAATAGTTCTTAAAAATAGGCGAATATCACTCCTCCCTTTGGGGAAACATGAGTTTTCATTCATCCTGGAAAGTATATCAATGCATCTCAGCTACTTCTATTAAGATTTAACATTGCTATCGAATGGGTTAAACATCAACTCAGTTTCTAACACATGATGTGCTATTTATCTTTTAATCTACCTGCTGTTTCATTTCTTCCTTTCTTTTTCTTTTTCTTTTTTTGAGATAAAGCAACACACAAAGTCAAGGATTCAAATGAATAAACAGAATACTGACTGCAGAGAAAGAAAGAATTTATAGAAAATATAATAGTTTAAATGTAGAATTAGCATTGTTTACACTGTGAAATCTTGTTGCGTTCATTAAACAAGAGCAGGATAAAATGATGAATAAAGCTTTCAGGGAATAAAAATTGATTTCTAAAAGATGAGATGCCTAAATTAGAATGAATGACAATGATTGATTTACTGAGTAAGGAAAGGACACAGCTGTTGACTTAGTTGAGGGTCTAATAAATAAAGTCAAGGTATTTCACATTATACAGAACAAAAAGTAAAAGTAGAGAACATATAAGATACATTGGTAGCCATAAAAGATATATGGAAAATGTCTTACATTTGTTATGAAATAAAAATCTATTGAATAAAAATAAATCTGAGTTTTCAATCTGAACAAAACTTAATAAGCAACATACATACAAATTAAATTGATTATTTAATTCAATTTTTAATCATTAACTAATTAAACATTTTACAGTAATTATTTAATTCAATTCATTTTTATTAATTAAATAATTTTAAAATTTTGCATTTAGAATTTCCTTGAATAATGATGACTCTCTAAACCGAAAGAATAAAAGAAGATAATATTTAAGGACAATTATTTTTCTATTATTTTCATTACCGAAGCTGGAAATGAATAGATAATGACAAACTATATAAAAAAATTCTACTATGAGTCTAGCAAAAATATGAGAAAAAAATAAAGGTATTTTCAGATATGAAAGGACTCAGAAAATTTACACAATTTGACATATGGAAAGAATAGGAAAAAATAATAATGCAATAGATGCATTTTTATTAACATAAGCAAAATAGTACAAAAATACAGTATGTCTAGAAATAAAAATATATTGAATTAAAAATGAGGAGAAAATATGACATAAAAATTTAAACATTCTGAAACATGTTTAGTTTGGCACTTTGAATATTCTCGTTCTGCTGGTAAAAGCTTAAAAATACTGGCATTTGTATTTTTAAAATTTTTTCAAAGCACATTACTTTTTTAGATAATAATATTTGCATAATCAAATGGTGAGTATTACTTTTTGATTTTTGTATAATCTGTGAAAATAAATGAAGACCAACCAAATGACAACAAATAATTTATTTCCAGCTTGCTATAACAAGGAAGTAACTTGTAGTTCAGAGGAGACTCAAAGGTAGCCAGAGAATTGGGAAAGTTTTGTAGTAAGAAACAGGGATGTTTTCAGATATGCTCTCACTGGAAGCTATTGGCATGGGAAAGCTGTAGTTGTAATTAACTAGAAGCCGGCAACCCTGTGTGATTGGTTAGGGATGCATATTTGGTTTTCTCTGATTGGTCTTAAATTAGAAACAAGATAAAAATTAAGACATCTGGTAATTACTAATCTAGTCTGGGCCACGTGTGGCTAATTGTTACATAAGTTATTGCTTGGTTTTCTGCATGTCAGCTGTAATGATCTGACTTCTTATAAATCTGTTTTATTGACAGTAGTTTAGCTCCTAGGCTGGTTACTATAGATAATGAGTAAGTTTCCGGAGTTCATTGGTACAGATTGTAGGACAAATTCTTATTTTTATAAGTAGTTTAAACATTGACCATTTGTGTGTTCAGCTTCTCAAATTAAACCACAGATACAACATAGAAGTCAGTTTTCATGGAGGAAGAACATAATATAACATTGTTCACTAAAGTGACCTAAATACATAACTGACTAAAGTCAAGAGTGAAAGAAAAATGAATTGTATTTGTTTTTACAGAAATCAATAGAACCATGATATTTGCTGCTTAAAATTAATAAAACAAGAAATAAGGATTTAACCATTTTACCCATCATGATACAAGTAATACTAGCATAACTAAAATTAATAATGTAATTAGACTGACAGTAGTTGATATCTGCCTAGGGAAGGGGGGGCACAACTCATCAATAAGTGTACCTGCACAATGAATATTTGTATACCTAACTCTGAATTGTACCCCACAATTTTAAAATAAAAATTAAAAGAGGAAAAAAACTGTAAGCAAATGAAGAAAAAATAACGTAATTAAAGTTGTATGGTAAGGAAAGATATGGGAGTAATTTAGATGAAGTACTTCCTTCATCTTTCACAATAGTATACCAATGTATCTTTTTCAAATATGATAAAATCATAACATTTAAATTTTAGTAAATGAACAACAAGTGAGACAGAGTAGCTGCCCTTGAATAATGGATCTAGAGGGAATACACATGAGATTTAAGTAAGGAGTATTTCCTCAGGGATTGAACCGAATAATTCAATGCAAATTTCATGCATATATTTGGTTTGTGCACACACACAACAATATAAAAAATGCATATATATTTATGTGAATACAACTATATGTTACATAGAATATATATTATGAATACATGTTATGAGATTATATAATCTTTTATTAAACTACTTTGAAATATTGGCAACTTTTGTAAAAAAAACAAGGACAAAACATTCCTCACTCTTTCCTTTGAGGTACTCATTTTATATTATTGTTTTTATTTGGATTTTAGTTTTGCTCAACTTTTGTTATTGTTATTATTGAATAAGAATTCATTCAAAACTATATTAATCTAGAAAATGCTGAACTTGACAATAATTTTTAGTTTTTAAATGGAAATTTTTTCAAAGATTGAAAATTAATGCAATGATTTTTTTATTAACAAACTCAGCAACAATGCAGTGAACCGAATTATGACAAAGGTTAAATGAAGAATGCTTAATTGTGACAGTATAGCTGTTTCATAATAATCAGTTTTAAAATGCAATACTTTTTACAATGGAATCATTACTTTTCAAATACATTTTACAAAACCTTCTCTCAAGAAACTATTACTAAAACATTTGACACATTAAAAAGAAAATTATCTGGTAGAATACTTTGACAAGCACTTGAGTTACTAAACAACCTACGTATATATTTTCTCATCATAAAACTTTCTCTACAAAAATTTTCTAAATTTTGTAAAGACCACCTAGATTGTCAATGAAAAGTATAGGCTGGGGCCAGGCATGATGTGTCACACCTGTAAATCCCAACTTTTGGAAGATGAGGATGGAAAATCACTTGAGACTTGAAGTGCAAGACCAACCTGGGCAACTGATTGAGACTTTATCTCAGATAAATAGATAGATAAGTAGATACGTAGATAGGTAGATAGATAGAACACGTTGATCATACTTAATCCAAAAATCTGAAATGCAAAATTCTTCAATATCTGAAACTTTTTGAACAATGGCATGACAATGAAGATGGTTGTTAGAATTGCAGAAAAAGTACATATAGATAACAAGTGTGATGCTTTCATTGATTACAGAACAATAATCATGTCAGTTTGTGACACCAAAGAGAGATTTTTAGAACCAAAAGGATTGTTAATGAGGCAAGTGACTCTGAAGGAATCATTTTTTTTTTTTTTTTGAAACAGGATTTATTGAGAGGGCAAAAAAGCTCTCACAGTGGGAGGGGACCCAAGGGTGTTGCCCTGAAGGAATCATTTTAAATAACTAACCAACAGAATGCCTCCTTTTCCCTAGAGGACGTACTTCCTACTCAGTCACACACCTGTTTCTGATGTTCCTTCTTACCCGAAAAAAATACAGTATACAGTAAGCCTTTTAACTTAATGTTAAGCAGTTGTTATAGGTGTTATGTGATAGTACTATGCTGCTTAGTTATCCCCAACACATTTTTTTACTGTATTAATGGCATGCTCTATTTTTTGTTAAGTATTTATGTGTAGAAAATAATTACTTATGAGTAGTATGCAAATTCAGAGTCAGGAAATGATGTCCTGACTGTCCACAATGATGACTAAGATAGTAACACATTTGCTTTCTGGTAATCCAGTGCACACGAATTTTGTTTCATGCATAAAATCATTAAAAATATCATATTAGATTACTTTCAGTCTATCGGTATAAGAGTAATATAAAGCATAATAAGTTTTCTGTTTAGGTTTGTGTCCATCCCCAAGATATCACATTATGTATAGGCAAATATTTCAAACTCAGAAAACAATCTGAAATCTGAAACACTTTCACTCCAAAGCATTTCAGACAAAGACTATATAACTTGTGCTAACTATATTCCAGTCAACTATAGAACCCAATCTTTATGTTTGGTAGCGTTTAGTCAATGCTTTCTAAAAAAGAGATGAAGGAACATTGGGGAGAATTCTGTACATTTTGTATCAGAGAAAAAAAATAAATTCATTGCCAGTTACATTAAGAGAGGGAGTTGAGGGGAACAGATAACAAAAGTGGGGAAACTGAAAAGTCAGATAGTGGACTGTAAGACAATCAGTAAAAAGTTTAATTTTTCTTAGACTGTGAGAGGAGGTATTAGTTGATCCCAGATGCTGGATCTTATGAAAGGACCATGGAAGGGGCAACTGAGAGGGGGCTGGAACCATCAAAGAATCACAGTCATTGCAAGAGGCAACACTCAAAGCAGATGTAGGGTGGGAGGGACAGAGGGATGGAGAGAGAGACAGAGAGACAAAAAAAGAAAGAGATTGACTTCTCTTGTTTTCCAATTTTCCTCTGCTACTTCCTATTGTTCAGTTGCAAAGGAAAGGTAATCAATGTCAATGACAGGTATTAGTTTTCTGCAAGCAGAGCAGGGCAAGTCAAGTAAAAATTTTATCTGAGAAATGTATATATTATATATAGACATATATAAAGCTACATCTATATATTATATATGTCATATATATTTAGAGTACATGGGGAAAGTCACATATTAATGTAGATAGTTCAGAACTTGAATTCAGTCTTCTCCAGTTGTTGACTGTATAATTTGAACCTCAATGTCAATATATGAAAAATGGCATAAAATGTAGTTTTCTCAATAGACTAATTTCATTATTAAATGAAATAGTTTATAACAAAGGGCTTTCCACATCATTGAAATATTCACATCAATACATATTATATATGTATGTACATATATCAATACATATACATGTATATTTCAGTACTTATTGTCAGTACATGTTATATCTATAATTTTTATTTTTTCCATTTAAGAAATAGAATATAGTAAATTTACATGAAAATATAAAATTTTATGTTAGGCAGTTTCATGAATAGAATTTTATTGAAATGACACAGAAATTAACAATAGCCATGATTTTTAATTATATAGTTAAAACACAGAATAGTGAATTTTGTTTTGGTGCCCAGCACAGATGTTTCATAAGTATTCTTGCAGAAATACTTGTTTTTTTTTAATCCAATGACCATTGAGTGACTACTCAAAGCTTTATCAAATTACAGTATGACTAGAATGCAGTGTTATTGCCGTATTGGTGAAATTACAGTCCTCCTGTGTAGAATGAAATTTAAGTTGTATCTTGATTACTATTGCTTTTTTACAGTTTCTGGAAAAATCTTCTGAGAATTCAGCCCTAAGAGATTCCTTCAGAGAGGTACTCTAGGCTTTCATAAATCTTCAGCTTATTTTTGCTCAAAGTTCTTGTTCAACATTAAATCTCTTGAGATTTTAACAGAGCTATGCACCCTGGCAAGTCATGCATAACAATTTGTAGTCTCAGAGAGTATTTGCTTGGTATTAAAAGGCCTTATTAAATATTTCAAATTGGTCTTCAGAGATTTTCAAGGAAGTCCACTCTTTCTGCTTCTCATTGCTATGCAACTGTGCAAAATGTGTGCTATTTATAAAGCAGGAGTACAGAAAAGAACCAAATGAGAATGATACAAGGCAATCCCTAATGGAAATAAGACTTAAATTTTATTGTAGAAAAGATATCTTGAAGGCTTTTTAATGTACTTAAATCTTCTCTAGATTTGTATAAAACTTCAGCTGAGAGGTACTAATCCCCAGCATGGGAACAGCCAAGTTTGTGCCATAGGAAATATTTAACATGAAAATATTGTATACCAAAGAGCTGATGCAACTTTAAAATACAATGTTTCTGTGACTATTGTTTTTAATGAAAACAGTTTTAAAAATTAAGAATGCTTCTACAGCTCTTTTGAAATTTTTTTTTTTTAATGGAAAGCCAGTTATGTAGGGAAGGGTTGTTGACTTAATATCTATTGATCAAATTAGACTTCTGTTTTAATATTCTAGTAGAATAATATAATTTTAGGCATTATTTTATATATTTCCATTTTGATGTGTAGCGTTGCAAAGGAAAATCATTTTCTCTCTTCTACTGTGTATACAATTTGGGCACAGAGTATGTATAAAGGAATTGAATGATCCAATGTGGAATACTTTTCTCAGACATAGATAAACGTAGGATTTTTTTTTCACTTAAACTTTAGCCAGAGATAAAATTATTCATTAAAATTATCAATAAAATGTATTAATTTCCTTTAAAATGTCAACAAATAGATCACAAAAAATGCTTGATGTTCAAACTTCGTATTCTTGCCCAGATTCAGCTAAAAAGCAACCGTAAATTATAAGAGTAAATATTGTTTCTTCTCACTGAAACTGCCATAATAAGGTGCCACAAGCTGGATGACTTAAAGCGAGATTTATTGTCTCATAGTTCTGGAAACTAGAAATATGAGAACAAGGTGTCACAGTTTGTCTCCTCTTAGTAAGCTAAGACGGAGTCTGTTTCATGGTTCACCCACCCATGGGATCTAGTGTTTTGCTGCCAACCGTTAGTGATCTTTGGCTTGTAAATACATCACCCAGATCTTTGCTTTCATATTCACAAGGTGTTCTCTCCCGGTGTGTCAGTTTTCTTTCAAATTTCCATTTTTATAAAGATGCCTGTCAGATTAGGTTTCCACAGTAACGAGTTACATTTCAAACAATGCTGTATCCAAACAAGGTCACATTCTGAAGGTACTAGGAAATAAGACTTCAACCTATCAAATTTGGGGGACAAAAATCATGCCTTGATGAGTTTTATTTATTTATTTCTTGTCTTAGTTCATTTGTGCTACTATCACAGAATGGAACTAATTGGGTGGTTTAAACAATATTTCTCAGTTATTAAGGATGGTGAGTCCAAGATCAAGGTGACAACAGATTTTTGTGAACCAAAAGCCTACTTCTGGGTAAAGAGAAGGTGACCTTGTTGTGTCCTCATATGGCAGAAGGGATGAAGAAGCTATCTGACACCTCATAATTTTTAAGTTTTATTTTAAAATTGTGGGGTACAATTCAGTGTTAGGTATACAGGTATTCATTGTAAAGGTACCCTTGTTGATGAGGTGTGTCCCCCCCTTCCCCAGGCAGATATCAACTACTATCAATCCCACCTCTCCCTCCTCCCCCCAACAGTTTCCGCTACAGTCAATCCTTTTCTTATAGTATTATAGTAGTTATTCAAGGTCCACTTATGAGTGAGAACATGTGATACTCAGATCTTTGTTTCTGTGAAAGATCACTTAGTATTATAAACTCTAATTCCATCCAGGTTGCTGCAAAGTTTGTGATCCTGTTCTTCTTTATGGCTGTGTAATATTCCATTGTGTATATGTGCCACATTTTTAAAAATTCCAGTACTCTTTTGATGGGCAGCATGGTTGGCTCCATATCCTTGCTATTGTGAACAATGTTGTGATAAACATACGTATGCAGGTAGCTTTTTTATAGAGTGATTTGAGTTTTTCCAGGTGTATTCCCAATAGGGAGATTGTGGAGTCATATGGAAGGTCAATTTTTAGAACTTTTAGGAATCACCACACTGATTTCCACAGAGGCTGTACTAGTTTATACTCCCATCAACAGTGTAGAAGTGCTCCATTTTCGCCACATCGTCTCCAGCATTGGTTATTTTTTTAGTTATTGAGGTGGCCATTCTGACTGGGGTTAGGTGGTATCTCAGTGTAGTTTTAATATGCATCTCCTTGATGACTAGTGAGGCTGGACATTTTTTCATGTATCTGTTGGCTGCTCATATGCCTTCTTTTAAGAAGTGTCTATTCATATATTTTGCCCACTTTGTAATGGGGCTGTTTGTTTTTTTCTTTTCACACGTTTGAGTTCCTTGTAGATCCTTGATGTTAGGCCTTTGTCAGATATGGAGTTTGCAAATATATTTTCCCGGTCTGTGGGCTGTCTCCCTTCTCTCTTGATGGTATCTTTGGCTTTGCAGAAGCTTGTCAGTTTAATGAGGTCCCACTTGTCTATCTTATTTCTTAAGGCCAGGGCATTTCAGGTTTTGATCAGGAATTGGTTGCCAGTTCCAACTTCCATAAGAGTGTTTCCTGCATTTTCTAAGGTTCTTATAGTTTGAGGTTTTACATGTAGGTCTCTGATCCATTTAGAGTTAATTTTTGTGTATGGGGATAGGTAGGGGTCCTATTTCAACCATCTTCATGTGTTCAGCCAGTTTTCCCAACACCACTTACTGAACAGGTTCTCCTCTCTCCAGTAGTGGATGGTGGAGGCTTTGTCAAAGATGAGTTGGTTGAGAAATTGAGGTTTTGCTGCTGGAATCTCAGTTCTATTCCATTGGTCTATATGCCTGTTCTTGTACCAATACCAGGCTGTTTTGATTATTGTAACTTTGTAATTAAGTTTAAAGTCTGGGAGTGTGATAACTCCTGCTTTGTTTTTTTTTTTTTTTTTTTTTTTTTTTGCTTAAGATTGTTTTGGCTATTCTTGGTTGTTTATGTTTCCATATGAATTCCTGTATTGTTTTTTCTAGGGTTGAAAAGAATGTTACTGGTAATTTGATGGGTATTGCATTAAATCTGTAGATTGCCTTAGGGAAAATGGATATCTTAACAATGTTGATTCTTCCAATCCATGAGCATGGGATGTTTTTCCACTTTTGTGTCATCTTTGATTTCTTTGAGCAGTGTTTTGTAGTTTTCATTGTAAAGATCTTTCACATCTCTGGTTAGAAAGATGCCTAAGTATTTCTCTTTTTTTTTTTTGTGGCTATTGTGAATGGAATTGTGCTTTCTATTTGGGTTTCTGTTTGCTTATTATTGGTGTATAGAAATGCGATTGTCTTTTGCACATTTATATTATACCCTGAGACTTTGCCAAAGTCCTATATCAATGCAAGGAGGTTTTTGACAGATTCTCTTGGGTTTACAAGGTGTACAATCATGTCATCTACAAAAAGAGATAACTTGATTTCTTCTTTTTCTATTTGGATGCCCCCGATCCCCTTTTCTTCTCTTATTGCTCTAGCTAGGACTTCTAAAACTTTGTTGAACAGCAGGGGGGAGAGTGGGCATCCTTGTCTTATTCTAGTTTTCAGGGGAAATGGCTCCAATTTTTGTCTGTTTAGGAGTATGCTGGCTGTGGGTTTTTCGTAGATGGCTCTTACTATTTTGAGGTATGCTCCATCTATGCCTAGATGTTCAAGGGTTTTTATCAAGAAGTGGTGCTGGATATTATCAAAGACTTTTCTGCATCCCATGATATAATCATGTGGTTTCTGTTTTTACATCTGTTGATGTATTTAATTATGTTTATAGTCTTACGAATGTTGAGCCAGGCTTGCATCCTGGGGATGAAGCCTACTTGGTCGTGATGGATGATTTTTGAGATGTGTTGTTGAAACCGGTTTGCTAGGATCTTGTTGAAAATTTTAGGATCTATGTTCATCAAAGATATTGGCCTATAGTTCCCTTTCTTTGTTGGGTCTTTACCTGGCTTGGGTATAAACATGATGTTAGCTTCATAAAATGATTTGGAAATAGTTCCATCTTTCTCAATCACCTGGAATACTTTCAATAGGATTGGTATCAGTTCTTCTTTGTATGTCTTGTAGAATTCTGCTTGAAAGCCATCTAGTCCAGTGCTTTTTTTTTTTTTTTTGTAGGTAGTTTTCTTATGACATAGTCAATTTCCTGGTTTGTATATTTAGGGTCTCAATTTCTTCTTGTTTCAACCTGGGGAGGTTGTGAGATGTTAGAAAGTCCTTGATTTCCTTTATGTTTTCAAGTTTGTTTCCATACAAGTGTACATAATAGATCTGGTAATCTTTTGTATTTCTTTTCTTTTTTTTTTTTTTTTTTGAGTTGAAGTCTCACTCTGTCACCCAGACTGGAGTGCAGTGGCCGCTCCCAGCCACCACAGCCTCGATCTGCTGGACTCTGGCGATCCTTCCACCTCAGCCTTCCAAGTAGCCGGAATTACAGGCATGCGCTACCACACCCAGATGATTTTTTTATTATTTATTGTAGAGATGAGGTCTCGCTGCCCAGGCAGGTGTCGAACCTGCGGGCTCAGGCAATCCACTCACCTCAGCCTTCCTAAGGCACGGGATTACAGGCTGAGCCACAGAGCCCGGTTAATCTTTTGTATTTCTTCCAGGTCAGATGTGACTTCATCTTTTGTGTTTCTAATTGTGTTTATTTGGACTTTTTCTCTTTTTCTTGGTCAATCTAGCTAGGGGACATCAATTTTGTTTATCCTTTCAAAGAACCAGCTTTTTGTTTCATTGATTTTTTGTATTATCTTTTTGTCTTCTATGTCCCGGATTTGGGCTTTTATTTTGGTGATCTGGAGTCTTCTGCTGAAGTTAGGGTTTTGGAGGTCTTGCTTTTCTAGCTTCCTTAGGTGACTTGTTAGGCTGTTAACGTGTGATCTTTCCATTTTGTTCATGTGTGTTTGTAGGGATATAAATTCCCCTCTTACTTTTGCTTTCATGGCATCCCAGAGATTTTGGTAAGATGTTTCTTCATTTACATTTTTGAGGTATTTTTTAATCTCTGTTTTGATTTCCATGTTGACCCAGGAGTTGCTTAGCATCATGCTGTTTAGTGTCCATGTCTTTGTGAGTTTCAGACACCTCATTTTTAAAGGCACTAATTCCATTCATGGGGGCTCTCCCTTCATATGATATTTGAAAAAGTCCCACCCCCAAATATAATCACATTAGGGGTTGAAATTTCAACATATAAATTTTGGGGATACATGGACATTTAGTCTATAGAATTAATTTTTTAAAGATTGTTTTTAAATTATTTTTTGAAAGCAGAATTTGTTGAGAAGATGGAAAAGCTCCCACAGTGGGAGAGAACCTGAAGGTTTTGCCCAAAACAGAGTTTTGTAATGTAAATTTTTCTTATTGTTCTTTATTTCACTTGTCACTGCCTTCATGCATCTCAATGCTCACTTATCAATGCTGGACTTTTATAGCCACCTCATGCTAAACGGAGCAATTTTCAGTACCAATGAATGAGTCATATAGTTTTTTCATCTAGATTTCAAATAAACAAGAAAGTAAGGTAAGAATAGTATATTTTATCAGCCTGAAACTTTCTTTTCAATTCTTCTTCATAAAAGATCGTTGAACAATTTGGAAAACAAATTTCTTTTTTATTCCTGCCAATTATCTCCCCTTCTGTGTTCTCTGGATGGTTGGCTTTTAGTTGGATTCTGCTGTTCACACATATATGTATATGTGCATATTTGAGGGGTGCCCCCTTCAACCAGCAATCTGTGTATTTGAAGTGGTACCTTGATGCTTTCAGGTACCACCAAAGTACAGTACATGAGATGATTTGCTGTTCTCTGCTTCACACACAAATAGAATTGTCCCATACCTGTGAGACTTACTGTACAGAGATGCATGCAGCTGTTAATGACCATACTTTTGAATCAGGGAGGAGAGTTATTATTTTTTCTTTTTCTCTAGTCTACTCACTTCCCTATGCTCCTTTAAAGTATCATTTAGTCAATGTCACCATGTTATCCTTCTTCCTCTTTTTTTCTATTTTTCGTATTGTTCTTTATTTTACTTGTCACTGCCTTCATGCATCTCAATGCTCACTTAACAAGGCTGGACTTTTATAGACACCTCAAGCTAAATGGAGCTACTCTTTTTCTTTCATGTGGCAATGCAGCCTATCACAGCAAATGAGGTGTGATCTTGTACTGTTTGTCTTTCTCAGCTTTTTCCATGGAATGGTTGCCCAGGGACTACTCTGTGGACATTAAAATCTACTTAGGCTTAAATCACTATTTCAGGGCCAGAGCTAGCTAGTTCAAAACCTGACGATTTTGTAAGCATGGTTTTTTTTGGTTTGTTTTGTTTTTTTAAGAAAGCAGGATTTATTGAGAGGACAGAAAAACTCCCACAGTGGAAGGGAGACCCAAGGGGGTTGCCCAAGTGTGGTTTCTCAATGACTGTTATTTTACCGTTTTCTATACCGCCTTCTGTTTCCTGAATCCAAGTAATCATACCTCAAATTATTTACATTTTTTCTATCAGATCAATGATTTGAGTGACATAATTTTATACTATTTTGACCACATTATGAGCTTGTTACACATTTAAAGTATAGCTTGTGTATGAAACACAGATTTTAATTTATTTTTTTTCCAGTGAGGTAGCAATGAAAATACCTTCAAAATTAACTTTTCCTTGTAAATGTCTACGTAGTGGTATTCTCTGAACAAGTTAAAGGGGTGTTATGGATCAATTGTGCCATCACATAAAAAGTACTCAATATGGTATAATTATAATAATTACACTTAGTAGTGGAAGAGATAGTCTGTATGTGAATAGACATATATGGTATAAATTGATTTAGTTTAGTCAGATATTTTAGTGCTAGATGGAGAAAACTCAGAGACACACAGCCCAAGTAGAGCTCTCTTACAAAGGACTGGTGCTGAGGCAAGAACATATTTTTTCTTGTTTTTTAATACTTGTAGTTTTGAGATTGTTGCAGATTTTCATGCAGTTGTGAAAAAGAATATGAAGAGATTTTTTGTACCTTTTCCCAATGGTAACATCTTACAAAACTATAAAACAATATTATAACCTAGCTATTAAAATAGTATAATCTACTGAACTTATTTCTATTAAATAATATTTCTCTAGTTTTACTTGCATAAATGAGTGTGTTTGTGTATAAGTGTACTTAGTTTTATAGTTGTATCTCCTCCACTTATATGTGTGTGTGTGCGTGTGTGTGTGTGTGTGTGTGTGTGTGTGTTTGTCCATCATAACAAAATGATGAACAGCTCCAGCATCACAAGTATCTCTCATGTTTCCCTTTTATAACCAAACCACCCACTTTCCAGACCCTCTCCCCAAACTTCTGACAACTACTAATCTGTTTCCCATTTCTAAATTTTTTTTTCATTTCAAAAATGTTATATAAATGAAATACCAGTATGTAATCTTGTGTGAATGGGCATTGTATTAGTTAGATTCCCTGAAGTTTCATCCGAGTTTTCACATGTATCAACAATATGTTCATTTTCATAGTCAAGTGGTATTTCTTACTATGAATATACCACAGTTTGTTTTACTATTTCCTCATTGAAGAACATCGGGGTAGTTTTCAGTTTGGAGCTAATATGAACAATGCTGCTTTGAATATTTGTAAACAGGTCTTTATGTGAACATAAGTTTTCATTTCTTTGTTTAAAATGTCCAGTAGAATTTACTTGGTTCTAGGGTAAATTTATCTTTAGTTTTATAAAAAACTATTCCAAACGCTTACATTTCTATCAGCAGTGTAGGAGTGACCCAGTTTCTCAGCATTCTTACCTTCATGTAGTATCACCATTATGTTTTATTAGTCTATAATTTAAAATATCTTTTACACATAAATACAGACCTCCCCTTCTGAGAATGGATAGTTACAAGTCATATTTCATCTCAGAGTTTCAATATAAGAATACTGTGTAGGCACCAGAATTAAAGTATGTTATTAAAAGTCAACATATGTTTACGATCTGCTAATAAGGATTGTTAGGTGGATTTGTCATAATAATTTTATTAAATTTTCCAGAATCTTTTGAAGAAAACAGAACAAGCTTTCCCTAAATTTGGGTCTAAATTTTAACCTGAAAGTATAAATTTTGTAGTTGAACAGACATTCTGTCCTAAACCATTGAGATAATTGCTAAAATTAAAAACTGATAATTGCCAGTGCTTTCATATTCAAATAGAAAAATAATTATAAAGTTGTATACAGGCTCACTTGATTGTAAAAACAATTTTGCTGACTAGATAATCCAAATTAATGGGTAGAATTTTTCTAGTGATACAGAATAAATTATCAAATATGCACTATTAGATGATTCATCAAGTGCATGTTATGAATAATGAGAACTCTAACCCACTAATTCCACAATGAAGTTGTATAGCCCTTAATAGATAGTTGTAATGTTACACTTAGAATAATTTTTATTTATGAATAAAGAAAATATGGTATAGATTTATCAAATTATGCAAATAGGGTTTAAAATATAAGCATAAAGAAGCCAGCATAATATATTCACTAATTTTAGTACCCTAAATTATCATATTTTAACATTTATAAATTATGCTAAAGTGCATATTAACCTTAAAAAATCCAGTGCGATATGCTTATTCTAATGTCCATTTTTTAAATATAATTATGCTGGTATTCCAGTTATGAGTCATTAATAGTCCAGGTAAGAAATTAAAAGTGTGGATACTAGAAAACAACTTGAATTGGCTGTTTGATGTCATCAATAATTTAATGCCAACTCACGCATCTTCCCACCTTAGTCACAGACCATTCCACCTCCACTTTTATTGAATAATTGTAAAACATGTAATATATGCCTTCACCCCACTTTGGTTTAACCTTACAGTTAATACCAATTTGATTTTGAGTTATATTCCAACACAACCTTGTTTACATGAGGGGCAAAAGAGACCCTTCATCATGTTATCAGCACATAAAAAAGTCATATTAAAAATTTGAGGCAGCCAGGCTCAGTGGCTCAGCCTGTAATCCCGCGCCTTTGGGAGGCTGAGGTGAGTGGATTGCCTGAGCCCGCGGGTTCGAGACCCGCCTGGGCAGGCGAGACCTCATCTCTACAATAAAATAAAAAAATTAGCCGGGCATGGTAGTGCGTGCCTGTAATTCCGGCTACTTGGAAGGCTGAGGCTGAAGGATAGCTGGAGCCCAGCAGGTCGAGGCTGCGGTGGCCAGGAGTGGCCACTGCACTCCAGTCTGGGCGACAAAGTGAGACTCCAACTCCAAAAAAATAAAAATAAAAATAAAAAAATAAAAATTTGAGGCTAAATACTCTGACTCTCTTTCAGTACAGTTGATGGCAAAGAAAAATAGCAAATAATATACTATAAATAAATTTAATTAAATTTAGTAGGACATAACCATTACTGCTCTCCATAGACATTTCAGCATACCTGTTTTTCTTTGTTCAAATTAATCATGTGCTAAATGCCATCATGCACTAAAATTTGTTTTCCTGAATGCACAGGTACCTCTGTTCTACAGGTGACAGCTACTGATGCAGATGACCCTACCTATGGAAACAGTGCTCGGGTGGTTTACAGCATTCTCCAGGGACAACCTTACTTCTCCGTGGACCCTAAAACAGGTTAGCATGTTAACATATAACTTGTATGCATGTGTTTGCTACAATGAAAGAAAACAATGGCTAAAATTTCTATGTTTTTTTTATATAAGCTGTTGTTATGTAACTGGATACTTGAAGAAAAATTAACTGCTTTCATTATTATTTTTATTATCCTCTATTTATGTCCAATCTAAAAAAGAAGTTACTTTTCTTTCAATATTCCTATAATTTTTAAATAAACACACTCCTCTGTTTGAAACAAATATAAAATATTACATACATTGAATAGGATTTTTAGATACACTGTTTGCTCTGTTATTAGACTGGTTATAATTTATCAGACGGCTAAACGATTCATTGGAATTTTCTACATGTTATTTGATTTTGCTTGCCACATACTTGTCAGATACATATGAAGGAAGACCCTAAAAAAACAGAATCATCTTTTGGAGGATGGATTCCTTTCAGTAAAGGTTTCCTCCATTAGATAAACATTCTAGAAACCCATTCAGTGTAGCAGTGTACCAGTGATCATTTTTGTGAGAGATGATTTGCAGAAGAAACGCCTCAGTTGTGATAAACAAGCGACTAGTTCTTCCACCATGACAAAGTATCTGCCCACACCGTACTGAGTGTTCAGCCGTTGACCAAAAAAGTATAACTCCCATGCCCCATACTCCCTATTCACCTGATCTTGCCTTGAGCAAATGTTTTTGGTTGTTTCTCTGGATGAAAAAAAATTCTCAAAAGAAATGTTTTGCAGATTTGGAAGAGGCAAAACAAAAACAGCAGAAACACTAACAGGCATTAAAATTAACAAGTTCAGCCAGGCGTGGTGGGTCAGCCTGTAGTTCCGCGCTTTGAGGTCTGAGGTGAGTGTATTGCCTGAGCCCACGGGTTCGAGACCCGCCTGGGCAACGTGGCCAGACCTCATCTCTACAGTAAATAAAAAAATTAGCAGGGCGTGATAACCTGTAGTTCCAGCTACTTGGAAGTCTGAGGCAGAAGGATCGACGGAGACCAGCAGGTCGAGGCTGCAGCGGCCGGGAGCTGCTACTGCACTCCGGTCTGGGCGACAGAGACTCCAACTCAAAAAATAATAAATTAATAAAATTAAATTAACAAGTTCAAAACTGCTTTGAGCAGGGAAAAAAGTGTTTCTCTTGTACATTGCTTCAAATGGAAAGTACTTTGAAGGTGACTAAAGTTTTAACATGTAAGGATAAATACACAATTTTTCATAAATTCTGGGTTCTTTTGGGTCCCTCCTCATATATAAAATTGTATTACATTAGGTAAATTGCCATGTCTTGGATTGACTTTTTTTTTTAACATGGGCAAATTCTTTAGAACTCAAATATTGTGTTACATAAGAAAATTAAATGAGAATAATGCCAAGGACATATTATTATTATTATTATTAGAAAAAATATGAATCCTGCTCTCTTTCTTCTTTTCTGGCTAAAATACTCACATTATATCAATCATTTCCCATAATATAATATTATATCATGCCAAAATAAGAATGAAGATTACTCAATAATGTGTTGTAGGTCTTGTTACAGCAGCATAGTCAAAAAACATAAAAACCACATGTTCATTAACATTCAATTTGTCACTAAAAACTTGGTTTAATAAATCCCTCATTTTTAATTTATACAAGTGTTCAGTAACAAAACAGTGTCACTTTTCCTAAAATTTCAAGGACATACATAATGATGTGACAGATGAAACAGGGAGATTCCAGGATGTTCCAGCAGCTCCCTAGTTCCTTTCTAATAATATTAGACGTACTTTGAATAGATGAACAGGTGGGATTTTCCAGTACATGGCATGACCACATAACTAACACCTAACAGAGCCATGTTTGAGCACAAGTTTCTCTTTATACTCTTATAATTATATAGCATATAACTCATATTTTAGGAAATCCTGTTCTATAAGTCTACAGATTATTGATTTGTTTACTATGGTCTTAGCCAATGAGGTACATCCAGCTAAAAAGATGTTATAGAAAAGCACTTTCTCAACAGTTAATACCACTAAATTGTTTGCCAAGAGTTTGTTATTATTATGTTTACAAGAGGATTTGACTAGGTCAGTTAACTCCTTTCTTTCTCTGGCATGCTCCAACGTGCAAGTACACTGACAAAAATAAATCTGGCATAACTCCTTAACACTTGGTTTCTTATAACTTAAGAAGAAAACAATGAAGGACAAATATATAAATGAAGAAATGAAGACTATACACATGCATGAATATATATATATATATATATCCTTATATGTATTACAATTATGGAGTATATTATAATATATAGTTAAATAAAGTAAAAATAGATAAAAACAGGTTCTAAAAGTAAATAATTTAGTGTGACTTAAAATAATTATGAGACATGCAAGTTCTTTGAGTTCCAAGATATTACTATGTATTTAGGAAAAAAAATGTTTATTACCTGGTGGCACAAAATATTGTACATATAAGCTGGGTGCAGTGACTCATGCCTCTAATCCCAGAACCTTGTGAGACCCAGGACAGAGGATTGTTTGAGCCAAGGAGGTTGAGATCAGCTTGCACAACAAAGTGAGACCTTATGTCTATGAAAAATTAAAAAATTAGCCGTGCACGGTGGCCTGGGTGTCAGGGAAGACCCCAACTAAAACAACAGCAACAACAAACAACATACATATAAGTACCCATTATTGGTCAACACGATAAATTGAAATTAATTGAAAACCTTAAGCTAACTCATTATTTAACATTATTGCTTCACATTTTGTTTCATTTCCCAGTAACTATTTATTTTCAAATATAAGTATAAATATCACCTGAAATATACATCTCCCTGGAGCAAAAAAAAAAAATGTTACTAAATGTTTCAGTTGTCTTGTTTGGGATTATATACACACACATATGCATGCAAACATATGATTTTAGTTTATTATTAATCTCTATGTATAGTCAAATATTTATGTATAAATAAATATTATATTCACTTAATATAATATTGCTAAGATATAGACATCCTGTATGTCATATTTTTTAAAAATTCCCATATATTTCTTGTGCATATAATTGGTTAAGAAACAAATAACCAGTGACCTGATGGAATGTGTGCTTGCTATGTTGATAATGCTCTATGCTGTATTGTGTATGCACTGGATGGATCCCGGTTCGAGACTGGGCAGTGAGACTCATCTTACAATAAATCAAAAATCAGCCGGCTGGTAGCGCATGCCTGTAATTCAGCTACTTGAAGGTGAGGCGGAAGGATCCGAGCCCAGGTCGATGCTGGCGGAAGCGGCCACTGCACTCCAGTCTGGGCGACAGAGTGAGACTCCAACTCAAAAAAAAATAACCATTGTGTATCCATGACCCTGAGAATGTGAATGCTTGCATATGTTTGCATAAATGCTCTATGCCTGTATATGTGTATGCACCTGGATGGATCAAACATTCTGAGGGCAATATCTCCCTCCCTGGACTCTGCTGTAGTTTGTGATTTGGGGAAAGCAAATATATCAATAACCAATACCATAATATTTAAATAAAATAAAATAAAATTGCATTTTGTTATGCATTTTTATTGCAGATTTAGTGTATACTTTATTAAACAATAAACATAAGTTTATCTCAATCATAAATAGGTTGATCGTCATGCTGCCCTATGGAATTTTCTTTGCTCTTTCATTTATCTACTTTTTAAAAAATGATACAAAGTGTTGGATAAAATTCTGGCCTTATTTTGATACTGTTTTAATATCAGCATTGTGCTGCTAATTGCATCATGAGAATCTATGGATATATATTCTACTATGTCATTAAGGGAATAAAACGTTTTTAAAGATCTTTTAAATCTGCAAATATTTCAGACAGCCAGTTATCTGGAGAAAGTGCTAAGAGGGGTTATAAAATAAAATGTTCATTATTCTTCAAAGCTGAGGCTATTTTTGGCAGTTTGTACTTAAAAGCCCTATTACTCTACAGTTAAGCACCCTAAGAACTAATGAATTTAGTTAAAATTGTGCTGTCAAATGACAAGAATAAAATACAAACACTGAAAAGTCAAAGAATCAGTTACTTTGGTTGGAATGTTATACAAGAACTGTGAGACTAGTAGTCACTTATAATGGTGTATTTTAAGAGTATCACTTAATTCCAATCTTCGAATTGCCATGATTTCATCTTAATGTTTACAATTACTTTCATTGAAGACCAACTGTAATAAAACATTACTTTTGCTTCTAAAGTAAGTTGAGTTGTGAGTGCTTATTACTAAGATCCGTGTTTGGATTGCCTTGCTTTCATAAAAGGTAAATTTGGGTATCCATCAAAATTTTCTAATGATAAGCAGCACAGGAGACCTTATCTCCCTATTTTATAAACCATCTAAAAATGGCTGTTTTAGCCGGGCTCGGTGGCTCAGCCTGTAATCCCAGAGCTTTGGGAGACTGAGGGTGAGTGGATTGCCTGAGCCTGCAGGTTCGAGACCCGCCTAGGCAACTTGGCGAGACCTCATCTCTACAATAAATCAAAAAAAATTAGCCGGGCATGGTAGTGCGCGCCTGTAGTTCCAGCTACTTGAAAGGCCGGGGCGGAAGGATTGCTGGAGCCCAGTAGGTCGAGGCTACAGTGGTCGGGAGTGGCCACTGCACTCCAGTCTGGGTGACAGAGACTCCAACTCAAAAATAATAAATAAATAAATAAATAAATAAATAAATAGATAAAAATGGCTGTTTCAAGAAAAATACATTATGTAGCTACTAAATTGCTATACTATACAGAATTGATTTACTAATATCTAGATTTTCTTACATTAAAGTCTCAATATTATGGTGAAACAAATATTTTGAATAATTTATCATTTTAAAACCTTTTGTTGAGATAACTGCTTCATGATATTGTTCAACATATAACAGCAAAGGAGGAGTGCACATTAAGAAGTGATTTTTTTTAACATTAACTACCATTCAAAAGGTACAGATAAATGTGACAATGAAATATAAAAGAAATATACTACTTCTGGCCAGATTCCTGTAAAGAAAACAGATTTAGTCGGGCTTGGTGGCTCACCCTGTAATCCCGTGCCTTTGGGAGGCTGAGGTGAGTGGATTGCCTGAGCCCACGGGTTCGAGACGTGCCTGGGCAGCGAGACCTCATTTCTACAGTAAATCAAAAAATCAACCGGGCGTGCTAGTGCATGCCTGTAATTCCGGCTACTTGGAAGGCTGAGGCGGAAGGATCGCCGGAGCCCAGCAGGTCGAGGCTGCGGTGACCGGGAGCAGCCACTGCACTCCAGTCTGGGCAACAGAGTGAGACTCCAACTCAAAAAAAAAGAAAACAGATTTATGGAGTTAATAGGTAAAGGAAACCTTTTTATAATTAAGAAAATAGCTAAATCTAGGCTTGGTATTTTGAGGAAGGTTATCGAATGTAAAAGTCATATTTAGTGGTTAAAGAATCAAATTCTAGAGAAATATGGGATGATGGTTGTTTATTAACACAACACTAATCTTAACCCAATCCACTTACTGTAGTGATGACTGAATTTAAACTAGATCAGAATGTTCAAGATTTCCATGCATCACTAGAAACTATAAAATTTCTTTCAGATGTAATCACAGAAGCTGAATAATCAAGTTGCTACACAAAGCAACTAGTTCCTTTAACATAGGTCAAAGACAGAACCAGTAACCCACCAGGGCCTGGTGTGGTGACCCATGCCTATAATCCCAGTACTTTGAGAGACCGAGCTAACAGGATTGCCTGAGCCCACAGGTTTGAGACCACACTGGGCAACTTGGCGATACCTCATCTCTGCAATAAATCAAAAAATTAGCGGTTGTGTGTGCCTGTAATTCCAGCTACTTGGAAGGCTGAGGCAGAAGGATCACCTGAGCCCATCAGGTCAAGGGTGTCAGGGTGAGACTCCAACTCAAAAAGAAAAAAAAAAAAAAGAAGAAGAAGTGGGTGTCATTTCAGGGCCATAGAAACAAAGTGAAAATATTACAGGAAAAGACCAGTGTGCAGTTTTTAAATGGAAATGAAAAATTATTAATGCTCATTATTTTGCTAATCACTTGATGGTTCTCTCTGCTTGCTGTATCATAGCCAATAACTTTTGAATTACTTTATGGTATTTTTGTTAGTGCATATATCTTAAATTATGCCTGTGTCTATTTGACATAAATATATAAAATCTTCCCGATGACTAATTCAAGAAACATGAAAATCTGGGTTAAAACCTGATGTCAGAAAAACAGAGTAGGGTATGCTTTCTTACAAAATTCTAGTTAAACATTCCTTACAATTGTGTATAGTGCTAACAATGATGAATGTCAGATCTTTTGGCTATAGTTAACATTAAATGTGTGAATTATTGACATCAATTATGTTATCTTTATATTTGGATTGATAGTGCTCATAGTAGGTTTTTCCCTATACACCCAAAAATACTCTTGAGTCATTTATTTAGTTTAATGTTTGCAAACATATTTTAAATGCATTAATTACTTTCATACAATATTTATCTTCACCCATTAATGTTAAAACATTTATTTAGAAAATATAGTAGTGGATAATATTTATACTGATAAATTCTATATTTTATTTTTGGGTACGCAAAACTAGTAAGATCAAACAGGCTACATTTTAATTATATACAAAGGGTATACCACACATATTTTATTAAGCACTTGTATATTTTAACAATTTTTGAGAATTCTTTTATTTTAAAGATGTGGGGTACAGTTCAGGGTTAGGTACATATGTGGTCATCATACAGGTAAAGTTTGGGTACCCTTATTGATGTTATGTGCCCCTTCCCTCCCGTGGCATTGTCCCACTACAGACCATCCCTTTCTGTAGCATTAGATAGATGTTCAGGGTCTGCTTATGAGTGAATACATGTAGTAGTTAGATCTTAGTTTCTGCTGCATGATGTTAAAAAGGGTAGACACTGAACTTCAAATCTCTTGTCAGTCAAACACTTCTGCATTACAAACATCCATCTCACAGGCACAAAACACTTAACATCAAATAATATGCATTGTTCCTACTGATAATTATCTGTTCCAAAGGCACAGTCATATTATTACTTATGTTGACTTGTTATCATTATAAATATAACAAAGAAACTTCTCACTTTGCCTTTCTACCAAAAAAATCAATGTGCTATTTCAACTCATATTAAAGTTTAATTAATATAAATAAGATATAAATGGTGTCATTGATTTTTTTCTAGAATAGTAGATTCATTGCAAAACAACATAGGGATATTTTATGTTCAAATTTTAGAATACAACTTATTTTCTTAGTAAATTGATCACATTGCTTAATTTTTTGCTCTTGTTATCACGTATATAAATTTAGAATTATAATTCCATGAGAAAATTAATGCAATCCTCCTAGCCCAGTCCTTGGAAAAATTTAAATACTCTGAAATTTTGTTGTTGCTGATGTTATTCTCTTCTTTGTTTATGATTGGCAGAAATTTTCAAAATTACTATACGTGAACCATTATAAGAATTTGAAATAATTGTATTTGAAGTAGGAAAAAAATGAATATTTTGGAAGAATTTTTGTCAAATATCTATCCACTTTTTCAAAAGAGAAGGTACCATTTATGAAATTGTATGAGCTTAAATTTCTTTTCAAGCACTTTAAAGAATGCTTTTACAAATATAATATATAAAAGGAACATACTCATATAAAATTTTCAATGATTATTTAAAAGGAGATAAAAACTGAACACTAAAACAACCAAACTTGTATCTTCAGAATTGACAGTTGTGACCTAAAATAGTGTCTGTACATGAGGTAAACTGGAATGCTCTTTTTGAAACAAGTATCATTAATACATGGGTCTTGACTGACAATACCTTTTATTCTTCAAAATGACCTTTTCTTAACATTTTGTAGCAGAAATCAATCAGCTATAAAAATGCACTCAGCAGAAGACTTCTGTGAATTTTATAGAAGGTAATTGAAAACAAGCTTTTCAACATTTATCTCTAGTCTACATAATGTAATTAAATTAATCAACATTTTTGATTCTATATAACCTGACCAAATTTATTTAATGCCAACAATGAGCAAAAATATTAAGTTTAAGGAAATTAACATACGTGTTTGAAAAAAGATATGAAGCATCCTTAAAAGTTTTGTGGCTTTTAATTTTAATTTTATATAATTCCATATGAAAATCTATTTGGCAATAGTTTCCCCAAATCAATATTGTACATTTAATAATAGCTAAGGAGATAAAAGATTGAATTATGAATCACAAGATTTACAGAAGGTAAAGAGGATTACACAATGTAATATGTTGTGCCAATTTATCTTCTTGATAGACCATTCCTAATAGATAACAATAAAAACAATAATAATTGCTTGCACAAATAATTATGTAATAAGTCTTCACTTAGCATCATCCATAGTCTCTTGGAAGCTAAAATTTTAAGTAAAACGAAGTATAATAACACTTATTTTTCATCAATGTTACAAGGAAATATAGTAAAGGAAATAATGTTATTTGAGGACCTTCTTTAATTCCTGTAAGTAATTTCTCTTGAAGTCATAGTTTCCAGGAACCTATCAAGGACTTTAAGGAACTAATTGTAAAAATCTTTTAAAATAATTTTGTTGCAATTCACTATAAGACAGACAAAAATGACTATCTAGTAATCACCAATACTAATTTCTTTCTCTTGGAAAAAAATTGAATATATTAGTTCAAAACTGTGCCATAATGTCAATTTACTGAAAATAAAAATCTCATTTTTTCTTCTTTAGGGAAAAAATTCTAAGTACTTCCGAAACTGTTGCAGATTGTATAGGGAATAGCAACAAAAGAAATCCACTTTCTGTAGCATTTAAAAAATAAAGAGTTAATTAACTCTATTAGATACTAGTGTTTGTCTATTCAATATCAGTTTTTCTTTTGGCTGATCCTATCATAACCGATTTTACTCAGTGTAACAACATATTCAGTTTTAAAGCTAGATTTCCTAGTTTCTCTGGAGCTACCATGACATTGCTCTGGCCACTGAGGGGCTTTAGGAAAATTTTGAAATCTTTTTATAGGTACCAAAACTACCTCCCTTGGCCTTACCATTTTCTGGATTTAAACACATATGTAACCCTTGGAAGCATAGTAGCTATCTTGTGATCATGTGAGAACAAAAACACAATGAAAAAGTTACATGCAAAGATTGCTGAGCAATAGGATCTCAATGAAGTCACTTTGGTGAGGTTGTTTTTGTGTTGCGAAACATACACTGCTAACTGATACCTGGGACCTTTTTGAAATGTGCTTTCAGATCAATGAATCACCTTCACAGCACAATGCATTGCCCCAGCAGGTGAATAGTGAGCTTCCTGAAACTACTTTCACTACTTTCAACCCAAAACCTATGATCCAGAGACAACGGCTGCGCTCTCTCTCTCTCTCTCTCTCTCTCTCTCTCTCTGTAACCGCTTTACAGTTCCAGTGGCAATACTGAATTGCAAAAGAATTTTTCAATTTAAATGAAATATCAAAAATTATATTCTTTCTGATATTTGGGAGAATTAGCCAATGGAACCAAAGGCAATTTTTTTGACACTCCATTGAGAATGCATATTTGATGAATAATTTTATCGCTGTCACAAAGCAGCAAAGTATTTTATAGGCACTATGAATGTCAGAAAACTTTTCTACTCAGTGACAAGATCACAATGTCTTTTTGGCATGGATTGAAAAATATCTAACAAATTTAATTGCGGTGAGTATAGTTCTAACAGAGCAAAATTATAGATCAATGTTATATGTTAGCCCAACTATCCGTTGTAGACTTAGAAGAAACCATTAAAATGGAATTAGCCTGAATTGTACACTTAAGTGAGTTTTATGATATGTAAATTAAAACTGTTCAACAAGCACACAAAGTAATGAAACCAGTTGAATCTGTTTCTTCACAAATATCAACTATTTGTTATAAAATTGGCCAGCTATTACTAGGAGAGGAAAAAATAATCTCTTTAATTAAAAAATGATAAGAATCAATGTTGGTTAATTGTAGCATGTCATACTATTTCTTAATGAAAATGATATTTATTTTATCTTTATTTGTGACTCCACTTCATGTCTCCTGCACTTCAGTAGTAACTATTGAGAAATAAACTCCAAGAATTATTGTATTGGTGTCCTCAGTCATTAGCCAATAACCTGGCAAATATATTAGCTGCTTGATAATTTGTTATTGAATACTGAATCAATGGATGACAATAATATTGCAATTATCTTCTTTAGTGTTTAATCCTGATTAAAAATAATTTACAAAATACAGTCACTAAGCAATTTAATTTTTATCCCAACACTTTAGATTTATTCTGAGGTCATTTATTTTCCTGTCTCAGATGAAATGCATTGTAATCCCATTGATTTTCTTAGATTTTTTTTTATCCTCACCAAATATCTTTAGCATTTAAAATAAAATCCCAGCAGCATTAGAATAATGTTAATTTTTCCACAATTTTCTCATTTTACATTTATGTACACATATAATATACATATTATCTATCTCTCTTTATATATATAAATATACATTATTTTTTAAGATTGCACCAACATCTACATTTCCGCCAACAATGACTTGTATGTTCCCTTTCCATGTAAGGCTATTACTCTTCCTGGTTTGCTCTTTCCAAGCCAGTCTCTACTTGAACAGTTAATTCCCCAAACTGTTTAGTTACTACTAATCTCTCCAATCTTCCAGCAATGTTTTTTATATTCCCCATAAAACAGCAAATACTCTTGCTCACATGTTATTTTTTCTCCATTCTGAGTGCTTCATGAGGGCCAGAACATTATCTTGCTAATGTCACCTTCCACACAAGGTCCCACAGGGTGCCTTACACAGGGAAACAAGTTCCTAATAATCTTTATTGAGAGGATATCGTATCTAACTCTGACTACAAAATCAAGTTTATAAAACTTCTGAAAACAAACAAAAAAGAAACACTGCTAATATGCTAGTGCTGAGTATTATAATTTCTTTTCGTTTACAGAACAAAGCCCTTTCAGTGACAAGCAAAAAGAGAGCGAGCGAGACAGAAAGAAACTACATTCTCAGTGTGGATTTTGATTTTAAAAATTAGTGTTATCTTTATTATACTATATCACATTTGTCTCATTTCTGATCTAAAAACACCTTTTTACTTTTTTGTTTCTGTCAATCATGTAATTTTCTAATTTAGAATCCTTCTCAAATGATTACTAGGACAGTAGTATTTATTTATTTTATTTTATTTATTTATTTATTTTTCACACACAAAGAGTTTTATTTCTTCATTTGAATCCAGGGAGCAGAGTGGGCTTTTGGTCTCTTTAAAAATGGTTCTGCTCACCCTTCAAGTTCTACAGTTAGCTTTTTAAAGTTCAGGGTAGTTGGAACCAATACACTGACTGTGACTAGCAGAACATTGTATAGAACCTAAGTTACAACTGCATTTTGTCAATAATGACATTTTATGGTCCACATTACCAGAGGTATCTCACAGCTTTTTTATCAGTAACACCCAGCAGAAGCGTTAATCGAGCTTGCCATAGAGTAAAGGGAGTTAACAGGACCTAAGACATCATACATTGTTACATGTTGTTCTATGCAAAAGTTGTACAAATCCCAAGACTTATTACATTGATACTGACTACTAAGAAAAGGGAGTAAATGGGGATTTACATCTCTCAGTCAGTTGGGCACAGTTTGCAGGGGAGTGTTCTTTGAAGTTACTTACTGGAAGTGCATAGGATATAAGGAGAAGCACACCTTTTGTTCACTCCCAGGAATGTGGATATGCACAGGAATGCTCGAATACTTGTCATGCCCTCTCTAGGGGCTGTGGCAATATGGACAGAAAATAGTGGGCCTCTGTATTGGAGGTGTTGTCCTTCAAGACAGAAGAGGGGCAGAGGTAGAGATAGGTCCACCAGAGTCCTCCTCTCTGGGTTGGGTGTCCATGGAGGAACATGCCTGGACTGTAAACCTGGGGAGGTAAGACTGTCCTGGCCTTCCTCAGTGGGGTACCTAGAGAACAGCATCCTGGCAAGTTGCTCCCCCCCCACACACACACGCAGACATTTCCCCACTTGCATGACTCTCAGAGTTCCTTGGGGACAGCGCCTGCTCTATCCTGGACTCAACAGGTCTGCAGAACCTTGCTCCACCCCTCCCCCATTGGGATGCTCCAGACAGTGGCAGCACCTTCCTGAGCATCCCGCCTGTTTGGAGACATGCCTGCCACGACCATAGGTCCTTGCTGTGGGGAAACATTTAGGAATTGTGACCACGGCACAGGCCAATGGGACATGAGCACACTTGGGGAGGGGGGCACCTGATGCCACTGGTCTATCCCTCCTGAGACCCGAGGTTTCCTGGGGGTGTCTCTCCCTGGGGTAGAGGTTCAGTCAGCCTCCTCCCTGCTCACACCCAGAGCAGTCCTCATCACAGTCCTGTGCCCTCTGGGCAGGAAGGTGTCATTGCTGGGCTAGGGGTGAACCAAGACCCTAGTGGATGTAACCTGACCCTCCAAGGGTGCTCAGAAGCCATAGCACAGGTGCCAGTGGAGAGGTGGAAACCAGCCCCACACCCCTTCCAGCCTCACCAGCTCCAGGCCCAAAGCGGACGTGCAGTGACACAGCACCCAGGGCCTCCGAGAGGAGGCAGTTCATCCACCTGGGATGTGTGGCCACAGGGCTGTACCAGGCAGAGTCAGACAGGCTGCAGTCAGTAGAATGCTCTGCTGGACTGCTGACTCTCACCACAGGGACCAGGACCACCTTGCAAAGGTGGAGAGACCAGGCATCCATCAGACTGCAGCTTCCTTGGCTCAGCTGGAGAGAGGTGGCCAGAGACTCCACACCCCATACCACCTGGCAGCATCCAGGATGCTGGCCTCAGTATCATCAGCAGATAGGACCATCCCTCACAGGTAGCTATCAGCACCAAGAGTCTCAGCTTGGTGACACTCATGGCAGCAGCTGGTCCTGTTGGCTTTGTTCACACCAGCAGTGCTCAGGGCTCCCCAGCCGGGGCTGGCAAAAATGCCCCATAAGAGGACGGTAGTATTTAGCAGCCATTAGAAAGCTAAGAATTTGGGGCATCATAATAAATAATTAACGAGTTACTAGATCACAGATTAAACTACCCCTGAGAAACAAAACAGCACATTTTATATGTATATAATTGAAAAATAAATTCCTAGAATGCAAACTCCTTGAGACTTTTTATTATTCCTTTTACAAAATATTTCTTAGTGTTTAGTGCAAGACAGATGAAAGACAACAATATTTATTTTTATAAAATATAATTTTGGGAGGATGGTTTTTGGTATGTTTGTTTGTTCTTGTTTTTGAGTTGAAGTCTCACTTTGTTGCCCAAGCTGGAGACAGTAGCACAGTCACAGCCAACCCATCGTCAACCTGCTAGGCTCAAGCGATCTTTCCTCCTCAATCTTTCAAGTAGTCGGAACTACAAGCGTGTGCTACCAAGCCTGGCTAATTTTTTGATTTGTTGTAGAGATGAGGTCTCGCCAAGTTGCCCAGGCTGTTCTCAAATCCATGGTCTCAGGTAATCCCCTTACTTCGGCCTCCCAAAGTGCTGGGAATGCAGGCTTGAGCCACTGCGCCTGGTCAGGGTGGGTTTTTAAAACAACAATTTTAACATTAATGCTCATACTGTGTTATTACCTTATTTTGTTTTTCTTGATTTCTTTCTTTGTGGGGGGAGTGTTGGAGTCTCACTCTGTCACCCAGGCTGGAGTGCAGTGGCATGCTCCCAGACACCTCACGCTTGACCTGCTGGGCTCAGGCGATCCTTCCACCTCAACCTACCACACCCAGATAATTTTTTTATGTATTGTAGTGATGAAGTCTCATCATGTTGCCCAGGCTGGTCTCGAACCTGCAGAGTCAGGCAATCCTCTCACCTCAGCCTCCCAAAATATTGGAATTATAGGCTTGAGCCACTGACCTTGGCTTATATTATTTTTCAAAAATCTTGAAAAGTGTAGGAAGAAAAGCTCCCCTGCCCTCCATTAATACTAAATATTTCTGATTTGGAAGAGAAGCTGAGCAGAATCTTGTGCCTTGCTTGCCAGATACTAACTCCGAATCTTAGCAGTAAGGGTGGTCCCTTCTCTCTCCTTTCAGGACAAGAGTCACTACTTCTTCATTGCCCCAAACACTGCTAACACAGGACTTCTGGGGAAAACAGAATTTTTCTAGAGGTTGAGGGAATATGGGAGGTAATTATGATATATGGACAAAGGAACCAACTAGAAACAGAAACTAAATACTTCTTTTTCATGGTAGTTATCCCTACTGTTGTGAGGTGGTATCTCATTGTAATTTTGATTTGCATTTCTCTGAAGAGTAGTGAGGCTGAGAATCTTTTTTCAGATATTTGTTGGCTATTTGAATGTCATCTTTTGAGAAGTGTCTGTTCATGTCCTTTGCCGACTTTCTTTTTTACTTTTTTTTATTATAAAGATGTGGAGTATAATTCAGGGTTAGGTATACAAACATTGATTATGCAGGTATGCCCCTCTATCCCCTCGCGATTTCCTTCAACTGCCAATCCCAACCCTCTTCCCCTGACAGTTTCCCACTACTGCTAATCCCTTTCTTGTATTATAATTGTTCAAGTTTCGCTTATGAGTGAGAACATATGGTGTTCTGTACTTTGTTTCTGTGATAGATCACTGAGTATGATCGACTCCAAATCCATCCAAGTTGCTGTGAAGTCCATATGTTTGTCCTTCTTTATGGCTGCATGATATTCCATTGTGTATAAGTACCACATTTTTTTTATCCAGTCTAGCTTCAATGGGCAACATGGTTGGTTCCATATTTTTGCTATTGTGAATAGACCTGCAACAAACATACGTGTGCAGGCATCTTTTTTGTAGAATGATATGAGTTCCTCAGGGTATATTACCAATAGGGGAATTGCTGGGTCATATGGAAGGTCAATTTCTAGTTCTTTCAGAAACCGCCACACTGTCTTCCAAAGAGGTTGCACTAGTTTGCATTCCCACCAGCAGTGTAGAAGCGTTCTTTTTTCTCCACATCCTTGCCAGCGTCTGTTGTTGTTTGTTTTATTAATGATGGCTATTCTTATTGGGGTTAGGTGGTATCTCAATATGGTTTTGATTTGCATTTCTCTGATGATAAGTGAGGCTGAGCACTTTTCCATGTGTCTGTTGGCTTCCCGTATATCTTCTTTTGAGAAGTGTCTATTCATGTCTTTTACCCACTTTTCAGTGGGACTGTTTGCTTTTTCCTTTTGGCATGTTTGAGTTTTTTGTAGATCTTAGATGTTAGGATTTTATAAGATATACAGTTGGCATATACTTTTTTTTTCCCATTCTGTGGGCTGTCTCCCTGCTCTATTGATGGTTTCTTTTGCTTTGCAGATGCTTGTTAGTTTGATGAGGATTCTTATAGTTTGAGGATATGTATAGGTCTTTGATCCATTTAGAGTTAATTTTTGTGTTTGGTGATAAGAAGGGGTCCTGTTTCAATCTTCTGCATGTGGTCAGCCAGTTTTCCCAGCACTATTTATTGAATATGTTCTCCCCTCCCCAATGATTGCTGTTGGAGCCTTTATCAAAGATGAGTTGATTAAGAAATTGAGGCATTGCTTCTGGAATCTCTATCCTGTTCCATTGGTCTGTATGCCTGTTCTCGTACCAATGCCAGGCTGTTCTGATGACTGTAGCCTTATAGTAAAGTTTGAAGTCTGGAACTGTGATACCTCCTGCTTTGTTTCTTTTGCTAAGGATTCTTTTGGCTATTCGTGGTCGTTTACTTTGTCCATATGCTTTTCTGTGTTGTCATTTTCAGGTATGAGAAGAATGATATTAGTAACTTAATGGGTCTTGCGTTGAATCTGTAGATTGCCTTTGGTAGGATGGACATTTCAACAATGTTGATTCTTCCTATCCATGAGCATGGAATATTTTTTCATTTGTTTGTGTCTTCTTAGATTTCTTTGAGCAGTATTTTGTAGTTCTCATTATAAAGATCTTTCACTTCTCTAGTTAGGAAGATGCTGAGGTATTTCATTTTTTTGGCGGCTATTGTGAATGGGATTGTGCTTTTAATGTGGGTCTCTGCCTGCTTGTTGTTGGTGTATAGGAATGCAACTGTCTTTGGAACATTTAATTTGTACCCTGAGACTTGTCAAAGTCGTTGATCAGTGCAAGCAGATTTTTGACAGATTATCTTGGATTTTCAAGGTATAGGATCATATAATCAGCAAAGAGGGATAACTTGACTTCCTCTTTCCCTATTTGGATACCCTGATTTCCTTCTCTTGTCTAATTGCCTAAGTTAGTACTTCCAGCACAATGTTTAAAAAGAGGGGTTTGAGTAGGCAGCCTTATCTTGTTCCAGTTTTCAGGGGAAATGTTTCCAGTTTCTGTCCATTTAGCAATATGTTAGTTGTGGGTTTATCGTAGGTAGCACTTACTATTTTGAGGTATGTTCCTTCTATACCTAGGTGTTTGAGGGTTTTCATCAAGAACTGATGCTGGATTTTATCAAAAGCTTTTTCTGCATCTAATGACATAATCATGTGTTTCTTGATTTTACATCTGTTGATGTATTTTATTACATTTATGGTTTTGCGAAAGTTAAACCAGCCCTGCATCCTGTGAATGAAGCCTACTTGTGCATAGTGGATGATTTTTGAGATGTGCTTTCTGTTCCAGTTTGCTAGAATCTTGTTGAGGATCTTTGCCTCTATGTTCATAAGGAATATCGACCTGTAGTTCTCTTTATTTGTTGGATCTTTACCCAGTTTGGGTATCAGTGTGATGTTAGCTTTGTAAAATGATTTGGAGAGGATTCCATCTTTCTCAATTGCCAGGAATACTTTCAATAGGATTGGTATTAGCTCCTCCTTATAAGTTTTATAGAATTCTGCTGGAAAGTCATTCAGTCCAGAGATTTTTTTTTTTTTTTTTTGTAAGTAGTTTTCATATGACAGAGTCAATTTCCTGGGTGGTTATTGGTCTATTTAGTGTCTGAATGTGTTATTGTTTCAAATTGGGGAGGTTGTGTGATGTCAGAAAGTCCTCCATTTCATTTGGGTTATAAAGTTTGCTTTCCATATAAGGGTACATAGTAATCTCTGTATTTATAATCTTATGTATTTATTCTGTGTCAGTTGTGATTTAATTTTTGTATTTCTGATTGGGTTTGTGCTTTTACTCTCTTTTTCTTGGTCATTCTGACTAGGGGCCTTTCAATCTTGTTAATTCTTTCAAAGAAACAGCTTTTTGTTTTGTTGATTTTTTAAATGATATTTTTGTTTTCTGTGTCCCATATTTGGGATCTTAATTTGATGATTTGGATTCTTCTGCTAAAGTTGGGGTTTTGGTGGTCTTCTCTTTCCAGTTCCTTTAGGTGATTTGTTAGGCTCTCTACTTGTGATCTTTCCATTTTCTCGATGTGTGCTCTTAGAGGTATAAATTCCCCACTTAGAACTGTTTTCATGGCATTCCAGAGGTTTTTCGTAAGAAGTTTCTTCATTTTCATTTGTTTCCAGGAATCTTTTCATATCTGCTTTGATTTTAGTGTTGACCTAGTAGTTACGCAGCATCATGCTTTTAGTGCCCATGTCTTTGTGGGTTTGGGGGAAATGTTGGTGTTGATACTTATTTTTATTCCACTGTGGTCTGAGAAGATGCATGGCAATATTTCAACCTTATAGAATTTGTTTATGCTTGATTAATGGCCAAGGATGTGCTCAATCATGGAGTACATTCCATGTGGTTATGAGTAGAATGTATATTCTGTGATTGTTGGGTGGAATAATGTGCAGGTATCTATTAAGTACACTTATTCAAGTGTCAAGTTTAGGTTCTGGATCTCCTTACTGATTTTTTGCCTCAATGATCTATCCAGGGCTGTTAGTGGGGTATTGAAGTCCCTTGCTATAATATTGTTGAAGTATCTTTTTTTAGTTTACTTAGTAGTTGCTTTATAAATTCTGGTGCTGCTCTGTTGGGTGCATATATGTTTAGGATGGATATTTCTTGTTGATGGATTGAACATTTTATCATTATGTAGTATCCTTTTGCATCTTTTTAAATTTTTGATAGCTTAAAGATTGCCTGATATTGAGATCATAACTCCTGCCTTCTTTTGTGATCCGTTTGCCCGAAAACTCATTTTCCATCTTTTAACTTTGAGTCTGTGTGTGTCCCTTTTAGTGAGATGAGTCTCCTGGATGCAGCAAATAATGGGGACATGATTTCTTATCCAGTCCACCATTCTGTGTCTTTTCAGTGGTGCATTTAGTCCATTCACATTCAGGCTGATTATTGAAATATGATTGCTTATCCCTGTTAGAAGGTTCTTATAAAGTTTTTCTCTGTTTGTTTGGTCTCTTTTGACTATGGGGTTAATGTATGTGTGTGTTTTCAAGTTTCTTGTTGTGTTGTATTCTCTGTTGATTCTGTGCTCTGCTGTTCTCTTGGGAAGTGTGTGGTCATTTTTTTTTTTTGGTTTCTTATGCACTTAATATCTTTTTAAGTGTCTCCAGTAGAGATGGTCTGAAAGTGGCAAAATCTCTTAGGGACTGGATGTCTGGGAAGGTTTTAATTCTCCATCGTTGATGAAGCTGAGCTTGACTGGATAGGAAATTCTTGGTTGAAATTATTTATCTTTGAGGATTTTGAATATAGGGCTCCTGTCCATTCTTGCTTGCAGTGTTTCTGCCAATAAGTCTGCTGCTATTTTGATTGGTTTTCCCCAGTAGCTAGTCTGACCTTTCTCTCTTGCTACTATTAGGATTTTTTTCTTTTGTGCATACTTTGTGTAGGCAAATTACTATGTGTCTAGGGGTTGGTCTTTTCATTTGATGTCTTGTGGGGGATTCTCTGTATCTCTTGTACTTGGCTGATCACATCTGTGGTGAGATGGGGAAAGCTTTCTTGGATTACCTCCTGGAATACTTGCTCCAAGCTGTTCTCCATTTCCCTTTCTTCTTCTGGGATACCAATCAGGTGTAGGTTCAGCCTCTTGATATAATCGCACATCTCTTGTAGTCTTTGTTCTTTCTTTCTGAGTCTTCTTTCTATGCTTTTTATAGATTGAGTTAATTTCATGTTCTGGTCTTCAAGTTCTGAGATTCTTTCATCAGTTAGATTAATTCAGCTTTCTATACTTGTCATCTTGTTATTTATTTCCTGTATGAATTTTTTTATTGCCAAAATCTCTGTTACAAGTTCTTTCAGTGTTGCATCTTATCTTTCTTTGGTCTTATTCACTCTTTCCATTCATTCCCCAATCCATTTTGTATTCTGAGGATAATCGTTGGTGACTTCCATTGTTTGGGCAACAAGGTCTGATTTTCCAGGAGTTTTGTCTTTGGTACCCTTGAAATTGCTTGAAGTCTTCCTTTGTTTTTTCCTCATTTGTGACAGATCTTTTGCTTTAGTTCTGTTATTCAGTGTTAGTGGGAGAGGCTTTCCCTTCTGAAGTTTGCTCAGTTCTCTGTTCTTCCCTGATCCAGGATCTGGATTTGTTCTATTTTGAAATAGGATGGTGGATGGGAAGTTTTGCTGTGTCTTGTAGTTTTTGAAATTTGAATAAAGTAGGGAATGGGGTACTAGGAATCAGAGACTACTTGCAATCTACAATGTTCACTTATTGTGGTATGTGTTCCCTGAGACCCACTCCCCACCACCACTCTATATGATGATGCAAAGCAGAAACCAATGCAAAAGCAATTGAACATGCACACACACACGTGTGCGCACACACACACACAGACATACACATACACCCCAAAACAAACTGGTATAACAAAGTGAAACAAAATAAAGAACAACAACAAAAAAACAAGAAAACTACACACACACACACACACACACACACACACACACACACACACGCCTAGCACAAAGTGAATAGAGAAGAAAAACAGAAAGACTGGAGAAAAATTAAAAAAAAAAAGAATTCAGGTTGAACTCTCATACATACGTTTACACACACCTTAAACTATAAAAAATGAAAATAGAAAAACCCAGAAGAGCAAAAGAACACAAACCAACAACAACAAAATTGAAAGATGAACACTCAATCATACACACACACACATACACACACACACACACACACACACACACACACACACTCTAACAGAAAAGAACAAATAAAAGAAGAAAGAAGCAAAAAGAAAAGAAAAAAATTTGGGGGGTGTTGCAGATCAAACTTTCACATACATATTCATTCACAAAGGAAAAATATTTTAAAAATACATAAACTAACAAACAGGCCAATTTTTTTTTAATTAAAAATAATTGGGAATTAAAAAAAAAATCTGTCCTCTTGTGAAAAGCTCTGTAATTGTTCCTCTAATCAGGTTTCTCCTACAGAGTCAAATCTTTCACTCTTTCCTCAGGTTCCGAAGCAGGGAAGGAGGAGGGGCAGTGGAGGTGGGTGGGGCTTCAGTCCTCCTCTCCCACTCTCATATGGTCAGGGAGATCTCCTCCCATGGGGAGGTGTGGGGTTGTCTCTTCCCTAGGTACCTACTGCAGGGGGCCCCACCCAGGCCTATCCTAGAATGGAGTTCTGCCATTGCGACTGACTTCCAGGCTCCACCTGGATTTGTCACTCTCAGTTGTGGCCCAGTTGTGTGGGTCTGACATTCAGAGGATTGCTGGGGAGGAGGGGGTTTGGGTCAGCCCCAGACTCACCACAGATCTCTTTGGAGTCCTTCCTCATCCTTTTCTGGCCACACCATTTGTCCTGCACTGGATCAGGGTAGGGCACCTGGAATTTAGTACTTGTCAGGTCCCTCCAAAGTTTGTGCTCTCAGGATATTCCCTCTGGGTCACTATCAATCCCTGAGTAGTTGGCCCACCAGTCACAGAGATCGAGTCTGTTGCTCCATGGTGAGCAAGTCGGAGCACTTTCCTGCCCTGCCTTCAAGATGGTGGTGGGGCGCCTCTCTTGACCTCTCCCATGGGACCTTGCCTCTGGACTCCCTCTGCAGCCCCTGCTGCCAGCGCCCTGCCAGGCACTGAAGTAGTGGGGTAAACCAGGAGCCAGTAGTCTCTCTCCTGCTCCAATGGTGAGGGAGAGCCTGGGCCAATCACTTGTCTCCACCGCTTTTTCACAGGAAAAATTCTGTCCGTTTTTAAAAAACACAATGACACTTGGCTTCTACAACCAGGGAAGAGCCAGGGATGAAGCTGAGAAAGTGTAGCACCAGTTGTTTCACCAGGGGCCCGGTCACCCAATCACGAGCCCCCACTTAGACAGTCTTTCCCAGCATTTTCTTCCCAGGGAGAGTTTATTGATTTAAAAAAAAAAAAGAAAAGGAAAAGAAAATGGCGCTCGGCTTCTGTGTCCCGGTAATCGTTAGGATCCAAGACCAGCTACTGCGGCACCAGATACTGCACCAGGAGAGCCCTAGCCACCAGCTCCCTAGCCCTCACTCAGTCAGTCACCCACACGTCCATTAGTTCACCAGCATGTACACAAAGTTTTCCATACACTCACTCAGTCACACAAGGACTTGCATAGTCCTACTGGCTCAGCTGCCATCTTCCTGACCTCTCCTGCCCATTTTTAATGGAATTGTTCTTTTTCCCCCCATTGATTTAAGTTCCTTGCAGTTTTTGAATATTAGGACTTTGTCAGAAACATGACTTGAAATACATATATATTCACACACACACACACATATATATATATGTATGTATATGTGTGTGTGTGTATATATATATATATATTTTCCATTCCATAGATTGTCGTTTCAGTCTCTTGATGTTTTTTGTTGTGCAAAAATTTTTAGTTTGATAAATTCATACCTGTCAGTTTTAGCTTTTGTTGTATTTGCTTTTGACGACTTGGCAATTGTAAGGCAAATGAAATCAGACCAGGCGAAACAGCAACAAAGGAGCCAAGAAAAATTTATTAGTGCAATCCCAGGCAAAGTTCACCGGCCCATGTAGCTGTGGGACAGAGAAGTCGCGCCCAGCAAGATGGGTGACGGGTCTATAAAGGGCATACTGAGAAAGCTGTGAGGGGCTTGGGGAGAGCAATCACTGGTTGGGACAGCTGTCACGTCTACTGGCGATTGGCTGAACAGGGTTGCTAGAGTCACTGTAACAGGTACTGGTTGGCTTTGTGGCTGGAGTGTTAGTTCCGGTCACTCATTATTTTTGCTGGCACACTTTCACCCATTGTTCTCCTGGTCTGGGTTGGAGCCATTTTGTTGAGGCGAGGCCCGCCTGCCCTCCGGTACCTCCGACCTTACAGCAATGAATTAATTGCCTACTTTGATGTCTAGGAGAGTTCTCCCTAAGTTTTCTCCTAAGATTATCATAGTTTGATCTGTCTCATTTAAGTCATTAATCTATTTTGTGTTAATTTTTGTATATTGTGATAAATAGGGGTCCAGTTTCACTTTTCTACATATGGTCAGCCAGTTTTCCCAGCTCCAGTTGCTAAATTGGGTGTGGCTGCAGAGAAAAGGAAACACTTCTACACTGTTGGTGGAAGTATATGCTAGTTTATGAAAAGCAATGTGTTATTTTCTCAAAGAACTAAAAATTGAACTACCATATGATCCAGCAATCTCATTTCTGGGGATATACACAGAGGAACATTAATTGCTCTAATAAAAATTCACCTACACACATATGTTCATTGCAGCACTATTCACAATAGCAAAAAACATATAACCAATCCAGAGGCCCATCAAAAGTGTCCTGAATAAAGAAAATGTGGCACATATATATGGCGGACTATTACAAAGCCACAAAGAAGAACACAATCATGTCCTTTGTAGCAATCATGGATCATACCTAGGGAACTATCACAGAAACAAAAAAACCTGAATATTGCATGTTCTTATTCATAAGCTGATCCTACATTGGCACACATGCAGGAATAGCAGACGCCGGATACGACTAAAGGAGGGAGGGAAGAGGGATGAGGGGCACACAGCCACACACTGGGTACCAGGCCCACTCCACACACAAGAGAAAGGGCCTACTAGAAGCACAAACATCACCTGCATGCAATTTACTTAGACAGTAAGTTCTCACATGTACCCCCAATTTTAAAATAAAATAAAATAATTTAATTAAATACTCCAAATTCCCCATTACTCTATGTTATGGAACATTTAAACCGCTGCTTTTTTGTCTCACAGGGGGCTGCTGATCTGCTCTCTCTGGGTCACATGTCTGTTTCTATCTTTTCAGTGCTTTTCAGAATGTTCCACAGACACTTAAATGTGACTATACAGAGAAATAGGAATCTTCTCTATCTCGTTTTTTTCACTGACACATATAGAAGATTTTATCCTTCAGCAAGCAATATAGACAGTAGGGTTTTTTTTTTTTTTTTTCTCCTAAGAAGAATTGTCCTTCCTTCACAGAGATATTTGGTCAAACCTCAACCATCTTTTAAAACACATACATTTCTCACCTATCTATCTAAGAATTTCCTCAAATACACAAGACTTACAATTGGAATAGTTTAGCCCTATTTCTCATAATCATTTTTGTTATCTCTACAGTTATTTTTTTAAATTATTTACAATAATTTTACTGACCACAATTATTGGTCTTGTTTTTTTGTCCTATGCTTTTCTTCTTCATTTTTTTTTTCTTCTTTCTCCCTGTATTTCCCCACTTTGGTTACTCAAATTTATTGTTATTTTAAAAATACATACACACACATATATCTCCTAATTTTTTTCTGGGTCTGATGATCACTAAGGAGGTGTATAAATACGAATTTTAAACAAATTGTCATGGCAGTTAAAACATCCATAGATTCTTCTTGAAATAAAAATAAAAGCCTTTCCTACTGGGCATGCTCAAGTACACAAATACACGCACAAGTCAGGGGAAGTCAACAGAAATTCACTGACAGGCTGAATTTGCCATCAGCATACCTCTATTTGTAAGAGTCACAGGAAACCGTCATTCTTAGTTTGTGAAGCAGTCATCTGAGGCAGGAGTAACTTATGTTTTAAGACATGAAGGCTTTCTTGTCCCAATTGTTTCTTATAGAGAAGTTACACCTGAAAACCTCAGAAAAAAAATTTAAAAGCTAATATAACATATAAATGACCTTTTAAAACACTGTGCATATGTGATATGTATAAAAGTATATTAGGTAGATAGAGATAGAGAGAGAGAGAGAGAGAGTCATGAGAGTCATGCACTAGATAATGATGTATTGGTCAATAATGAACCATATATACAATGATGTACCCATAAGATTATAACACTGTTTTTACAGTAACTTTTCTAGGGTTACATATATTTAGAAACATAAATACTTTTCCATTGTGTTACAACTGCCTATAGTATCCATCATAATAACTTGCTGTAAGGTTTGTAGCCCAGGAGCGATAGGCTATATAGCATATCGTTTATGCATATCATATGCTATACTATCTAGCTTTGTGTGGATATACTTTATTATGTATATCTGTACTGTAAAGAAGTTATGGCCCACAATTGACATTCACCTCACATTCTTGATGCACTTATTAATGTATTTATTCTCTGAATAAATATCTATAATGCTTTCTTCTGGCATTTCCTCTGCCAGCTGAGCATTTATGGTACTGTTTTACCGACACGGTCTCTACGGACTTAAAATGCTTAGTTTCCTCTAATATCATTGCTTGGAAACAAATAGAGCAACAGCATTATGTCTGTCAGATTGCTTCATTGCTGTTCACATCTCCCTCAGTCCTGCCAAATACTTGTGAGCTCTCTCCAGGTGAATGCTTGATTGGCCAGGGGTAGCAAACAAAAGGTATGATCTTTTGCTTTAGGCACTTGACGGCTGGCTGTATGTAAATACAATCAATATTCTCAACTCTGTGGACTTGTCCAAGTTTACTTAGAGCCAGTCAAGTGGAATTTCTAATGGACTCAGATTTGATTTTCAGAATTAATTGTTCTTTATCCAATATTCCTTTAGTATATAACATGTGTATGAAGCTGTAGTTCTGAATCTTTATGTTACCTCAATATTTTTCATCATTCACCATTGCAACACATTCTATTAGGAATATTGAAAGTGATGCTTCTCAATGGGCAAAAGAGAGAAAGTATTGGAGAAGGAGACAGTGAAATAGAATACTCTGAAATCATTTACTGAAATGTAGAGGCGAAAATTTGATTTTTTGTTCAATTTATTTAATCATCCCTTTCTCAATGAACTATTCTGATACATTATTTATATGGACTACCTCAGTCAAACCATGGCTTACAGTCATACTATCTTTGTAAGAAAAAGAGCATGACTTAGTGGAAAGATTTGATGAGTGTACTTTCAGAAAAGTAATTTATTATTCTGTTTGCATCTCTATTCCATCATCTGTAAAATGGGGAAACCAATAAGTCTATCATATGCTTAGTGTGGTGATTAGAATCCATATAATCAATATGCCTAGATAACTCATGGTATTTGCTTGACAGTCATTTTATATATATATATATATATACACACACACACACACACACACACACACACACACACACATATATAATATATACAATGATATTCTCATTATTATATTTCTATATTATCAATATGAATATAATGAACATGCTTATTTTGCTTTTGTTTATCTATACTTCCTAGCATACACTATTACATTAAGAGAAAAGACTGAAAAATGTCTGTAACCATCTTATATTTTTTTCACCGCAATAAACAATAAAAAAGTCTGTTGCCTTAAAATTAAATTCTTTCATCTTTCTAAAACTTTTTTTTTTTGCCTTTGATATGATTTTCCAGTTGTTTAGATAGGTACCATCAAACATATTGATGTTCTTTCTCCATGCAAATATAACATAGATATTCTTAGAAAGCCAGTGGAGTTTGGTTGGGTACTTTTGTTCTTGGGATATGTTATGCAGAATGTATACACTCAGAAGCAAAATAATTTTATAGGGCATAGGATGATGATTATGCAAATTCTGTAACTGACTGGTACTCCTTCAAAAAGTAAAATAGGACAGATATTTATACATAAAAGTAAGAATACATAAATATCTCAAATTAGTTTTTACAAAGCATTTTTCATGTTATCTTTAGTCAGTTTGGGGTGTTATTAAAATTTGCATAAACTGAGAGACTTAAACATTTATCAGCATGGTCTGCTTCTGGCAAGGTCTCGTCTGTAGTTTACAGATAGTCACCTACTTTTCACATCCTCACATAGCAGAGAGAGAGAGAGAGAGAGAGAGAGAAAGATTGAAAGAGACTGGATTGTTTTTCTCATGTGTCATCTTATGGAGAACTCAGTGCATCTGTGAGGACTCTAACCTCATAACTAATTATCTCCCAGAGGGTTCAACTACAAATACTATCACATTGGAGATTAGAATTTTTAACTTATGAGATTTAGGGGAATCACAAATATTTAATCTATAGCAGGTATAAAAACATATTTTCAAAATATGGACTGTGAACTGTGCTATACAATAGAAAGAGCATTACGGTTGAACCTGCACATTATTTGAGTTCTGATTTCACTTAGTTTTTGAAGTATCATTTGCAAATACTATTTAGATTTTGCTAAATTCATTGCAAGTTACTTGGAAACACTGAATATGACAATATGAATAAGCATAAATAACTCAATGTAAAATATGAGTGTGACAAGAGATCAATGATGTGCATATTATCAGTGACTATGCATGAGCTTATATGTGGATTGAATAAATACTGATTAACCTATTCCATAAAAACATGATTAGGTAAATATTTTGTATTAGAAAAAAACAAGGATCACGGTAGACTATGATTTATACAATATTTCAAAACAGAAGAAATATGAATTAGATTTCAGTTGTCACTCTATGCTACCTTTATAAAGGAGGGTCTTCAGTTATGTTTGGGACCTTATCAAGAAGAGAAACACACTGACGAGATCATCCCAAACAATATTTATAAAAGAAATTATCTTGGTGAAATAATTCATGTAATTTTATAATTTTAGTATATGGAAGTCTTTTAAAAATAAATGATTTGCTAAATCTATTATTTTATTTTTTTTTTTTTTTTGAGTTGGAGTCTCACTCTGTCGCCCAGACTGGAGTGCAGTGGCCGCTTCCGGCCACCGCAGCCTCGACCTGCTGGGCTCCGGCAATCCATCCGCCTCAGCCTTCCAAGTAGCCGGAATTACAGGCATGCACTACCACGCCCGGCTGATTTTTTGATTTATTGTAGAGATGAGGTCTCGCTGCCCAGGCGTGTCTCGAACCCGCGGGCTCAGGCAATCCACTCACCTCAGCCTCCCAAAGGCGCGGGATTACAGGCTCAGCCACCGAGCCCGGCTTATTTTATTTTCATTACTATAATTTTATAAATTGCCATTTTATCTTATGCTGAGAAAATATAATTGCTAGTTAAACTTGAAATCATATCTGAAATGTGATCATTCTTGATTTAAAGGGTGTGGTTGTCTATCCAGATTTCTTCAAGACACTTAAATAATGAAATACAAACATTTAGAACTGACTCCATCTTTCTGTCAGCACTTCTTCCTCTCATTACAAATGTGAAGTTTTTGTAGACATATTATTTTACTTTAACTATACACAGATCTATCTAAACTATTTCATTTTTATGAGTGTAAATTGTCTATTTTCTATCTTTATTTTATTAGTTCTTATTTTACAATAACATATGTACACATATTATAACTTCAAACTTATGGTAATTTTAAATTTTTCTTTTATATGTTAAACATGTAGCTATGATCAAGTTACAAGATCATTTGATATTAAATGTTTGGAAATATCTTATTATTTTATTTATTGAGTAAAGTTACCTTTTGGTATAGTCAATATTCACTTGCAATTTTGAAAACATTTACTTTTCTGACTCTTGGCTTCCAAAGGCTATTATAATAGATTTTATAATTCTATATGTTTATTAAATTTTAACACATGGGCCATAAACAAAACCATAGCAAGCTTTTCATCTCAATGTGCAAATTTAGAAAATTATAATAATGAAAATAAAATAATAGATTTAGCAAATCATTTCTTTTTAAAAGACTTCCATATATTAAAATTATAAAATTACATGAATTATTTCACCAAGATAATCTCATTATCAATAATGTGTCCTCTTGTTATATATAGGCTCCACTTTCTGGTTCCTAATGATACAGTTTGTACAAAAATAATAAAATAGTCCCTGAATTTGCTAAATCAGGTATATGTAAACAAGCACAGATAGGATTTATCTGAAGTTGAGAAGTTGCATCATGTATGGTATTTAATAATGTTCTTACTTGCAAGGGATAGAAAGAAGATTCCATGTGAATTTCTATAAGGCATTCCCAGATGAAAGACCCAGAACAGGCAAGACTAGAAACTGCTTTTCTAGCCAGTGCCCAAGTTCATCTGAGAAGGATAAAGTTGGATCACTGAGCAGGCACCCTGAACACTTAGATGGATGGACTAACCTGCTCTGCCTTGGAATTCATGGTTCACACCAAAGGCTGCCCACATGACTTTAGCTTTCTAATTTCGATAAAACCTCTTTATTAACATGCACATCACAAGGGTTATTAGGGTGAAAGTCTTTCAATTTTCTTTCTTGTGACCTTTAAAAAAATTGTTCTAGAGATATTGAACTTTCCTCCTTATAGCTTCTTTTTCTATTCAAGATATGGAGACTTCTGTCAGGAGGACTCAATAATGATGCTACTTTCTTAAATTTTCTTCTGATGATTTTCAATATTATGCTGAGAAGATAGATTCAAGTTTATGTATTAAGTTTCCATAAAATAATCCACAATTTGAAGTTTTACTAGTTCCTTGACTAGTCAAATGGATTTCTTTAAATCATACATTAAGAATTCAAATGTGGACCACTTACTATAACCACTATGCTTACAGTCAATACCTTGCACTTAAGGAATATATATTTAATATAAAATTTTGCATTCAAAATACAATCTAAATAGTGAATTGGTTTTTCTAGTTATATTAATATGAATTATATGAAATATGTACCTGAGATTGATCTACAGCTAATTATTCTTATTTCAAATAGGCCCTGTGATTTCATTTCCTTTTGTATTTGAAATGAAAGAAAATTAACTGCAACAACAGCTAACTATTGGGATATATGTGGGAGATAGGTCATATTTTTAAACTATAGAGCAGAGGATATTTTTCATTTCTCTGGTCATGTTCTGTTTTTCTTTTAAAACAAGCATGGCATGTATTTCAGTTAAAGCTTCCAGGTTTTTAAAAAATAACTCATGTATTAGCAAAATCACTCAGAAGGTTCATTTCAATCATTTCATTCACTGAGCTAGTATTTGTTGTTTTCCTTTTATGTGCAAAAGTCTCTATTAAGTGTAAGGTATTGTTCAGGTAATGGAATAAAAGCAATGATTAAATTGCTGACAACAATATTGTTCTTCCCAGAACTTTTAAGTGAGCCAGAGAACAAAAACAAAACTCCAAATTGGCAGTCATGTTTATTCAAAGGAACAAAGTCCATCATGTTTCTCCAGTAGAATAAAAAAAAGTGTTTGATCATATTATGTCACTTTTATAGATAATAAATGTATTTAGTGTTACTGTGAAGAATGAAGTTCCCATGATCTCTTCATAGATGATAAATCATATTCAAAACAGGATTTAGCAGAAAAATATTTTCAGTGGGGACTACATTTGGACAAATTCAGCCTTCTCTTTCACTAAAGCTAATGTTGATTATACATTATCCTTATATTCCCTGTAGTATATTTTTGCCAATAAAGTACACAATTTCTTCTAGTTTTATAGTGAATATATATTTTAACCAACATGTTAAGAAATAAACTTTTAAAAAGTTGTCTGGAGAATTTATTTACATGAAAATTTTAGAGAGATAAAAAAATTATACTCAAGCTAATGGTTTTATTTAAAAAAGAATTAAATTCCAGAAAATTGTGTCTATGACAGTCTGTTAAAGCAATTTTAGATGAAAACAACAAAATAGGGAAATGAGAAACCCTTATTCCAAAATATATTTACATAGTGTTGTTTCCCCAAGAAGTAATCTATTATGATTCACTTATAGGCTCACAATAATCTATACTTAACTTTTGAAATCCATGATATAAAGCAATTGGTTTGCTTGTTGAAATTAACATTCCTTGTCATGGGAATGTGTTTAAGAATATATTGGTTAACAAAAATTTTCCAAATTCAATAAAATTCTGAAATCTATTATGCTTCTAGAGTTCTCATTTAAGGGGACAGTTACTCAAATGTGCAAAAATAATTTAGCATTTTTTTGAAATCTAGAGGGAATTAAAAAAACAAAATACTTCACTGGTTAGTAAGCTTCGGGAAGCAAAAGATTATGGAGGAAAGATCACTGAACTCAGACTGGAATAATAGTATTACATCTTTGCTTCACTATCCCTATACTATATGGTATATGTGGGGTATACTATTTATGTGGCCCATTAAGTGAGCTTCCATTTACTCCTCTATAAAATTGGAACAAGAAACCCTGCCCTAATTCCTTATCAAGATAGTGGTGAATATTTAACACTTATATTTGCTCGTGGCAAGAAACTTGAGACCAGCCTAGGCAACATAGAGAAATCCTCTCTCCACAAAAATTAAAAATACCTAGCTGAGTGTAGCAACCCGTGCCTGTAGTCCCAGCTAACTCCTTAGGCTAGGGCAGGAGGGTCATTTGAGCCCTGGAGTCTGAGGCTACAGTTGCCCTATGTCCATGCTACTGCACTCCCAGCCTGGGCAAAAGAGTTGAGACCCCATCACATAAAAAAATAAAAATAAAAACAATGGCACACACACATACATACACATAGAGACAACTCTCTATATAGTAACATATTATCATTACGGTACAATTTAATTGTGATAAAGACATGCCACAGTATAAATTGTAAGTAAAAATGTTGAAATATATTCTTATTTGATGAGTAATGCAATCAACTCTACTATGACTTTCTAGTGTCAGACTGTATTTCAGCTTTTGATTGCTGACATTGAAGGTGAACTCACTCCTGCAAGTTATGTATTCCCCTCAAACACCAGGAAATTTAACTTCTGGTTGCAGTGGCAGTCAAAGGTTGCTTGCAATAAATTCCGATTGAAACCTTACAGCTGAAGTTATACAAAGTGTCAACTTACAAAGAACCTACCCATGCCTGATTGCAGCCCCCCAGGATGCCGATTGCAACGTGGAAACCTTCGTAAAGGACAACTCTCAGGGTGATCGTCAGTGAATTTTGGAACAATAATTGTGATTTTGTGACCATTTTTATAACCGACTGCATGTCTGGTGAAAAAACTCTACAATACGTTTTTAAGCTTTTAATGTCTCCTAAATTTTACATGGCACAGACTAGCTCTTTCTGCTGTTTAAGCATATCACTAATTATTCACTTGGTCTCTTTTTGGGTAGCAAGTAGTTTAATATTCAAGAACCCTGCCTCCTTAGATTTAGCACTGCAGTGATATTTTTAAAAATATTCTTTGTAGCCAAGATACAACATAACCATAATTTATATCCCTAATGTGTACTTGTTCAATAAACAATTCATTAGTTTTGAGACAGAAGGTCAATGCAGAAAATAATAATAATTATGAGGATATCCTTCCAGTAAATTGCTGCATTGTAGCCGGGGTCGGTGGCTCAGCCTGTAATCCCGCGCCTTTGGGAGGCTGAGGTGAGTGGATTGCCTGAGCCCAAGGGTTCAAGACCCGCCTGGGCAACTTGGCGAGACCTCATCTCTACAATAAATCAAAAATCAGCTGGGCGTGGTAGCGCGCGCCTGTAATTCCAGCTACTTGGAAAGCTGAAGCGGAAGGATCACTGGAGCCCAGTGCGTCAAGGATACGGTGGCCGGGAGTGGCCACTGCACTCCAGTCTGGGTGACGGAGTGAAACTCCAATTCAACAACGACAACAAAAAAATTGCTGCATTGTTTTCCATGTATACACAGAGACCTGGAGCTATGATTTTATTTCCCATCTTCCCTTTCACACACACAGACCTGCACTCGGTGCATACAATCTTAAACCAGAAAAGAGAATTGTGTTGTCCCACAGTCAAGAAGAAGAAAAGGACATAATTTCGATTTCATTTAATACTTATTAGCTGAGCCTATTTCTGTTTCAAGAACTGTGTTAGGTTCCATACACTGTACCCAAGTTATACCAAGATCTCCTTTCCTCTTAACATTATTTTTCTTCTAGAAAAATTATAGTAGACAATAGGAATAAAATTTTAATAGTATCCCTAACCCACGTGTGCTCACACACACACAGCTTAACTCTAAATAATAATTGAGAATCTGTGTCCGGGCACTATAGCAATCAGACTGATAAACTAATGGATATAAACATGGACTCACAAATAATAAATATCTGTTGACATCTATTAAGTTTGTGGGCTGCCTTAATTGAAGCTTTGTAAGTTGGATTTAAAATATATCTATTTTTAAATTTCTTGGCTGATAATTTATAAATTCACAATATATGTGCATATGGAGGCAATATTCTCAGTTATCACTTTCTAGCATTAATATTCATTTTAAAATATTTTAATCCTAAATAGAAATTTAGAACTCTATAGCTTGGCTCCTTTTTTCTGTTTTTCAGTCATCAATGCTCAGAACAGTCTATAAAATAGTAGACAGTTGTGGGAAAACATGCAGCTCTAGAAAATAGCCTAAAAAATGGAATCCGTCCTCAAATATAAGAAAAATTAAGTATTCTATACAGTAACTATTGTGGAAAATAGACTTGTTGATGTTTTTGCAATGGCTTTTTATCCTAGGAGTCTCTGTTTGTGTTTTTATGTCTGTTTTTTGTGTATATATGCACATGTACATAACTATAGATTTCAAATGTGTTAAAGAGGGAAATGGACAATGGTCTTACTCTGGGATGAATGTGATATGGAACTTAATCCAGATTCCTCTGTTTCCAGTTTCTATCATATTTCCCAGAGGCATCATCCAATTAATTTTTTAAAACATTTAAATTTCAAAGTTTTATTTTGTAGGCAAATTATATGTACAGTTTGGAGCCAATTGAAATAAGATACAAAAGTGCAACACTAATAACACTAATAGTTTTCAAAAATGAATATGAAGAGAGGTGCAGAGTACTAATTATATAAAAATAATAAAATCCTTCCAAATTGGAAAGATTCCAGAAAGATGCACTTTAATTGTTGTATATATTTGTAATACTTTAACTTATGTTTTAATGTTTCAAAGCCTTAAACTGATTTCAATTCTTTCACATAGTTCATAAAAACATTTATTGTTTGAGATTTAAGACTATGGTCTTTATTTTATTAACTCTAAACATGAAGATTGAGTAATAGTAAGATTATAAGAAACAGTAAGAAGATTACAGTTTAAATAAATATTTGCTTTAAATCTTAATTTTAAAAAGGGTTTATGCAATTAAAAATCGATAAACTTCAAAGATTATTACATGTTACTTTGCAATACCCTCCTTTTTCTAAGTGCTTTTTCTGTTTTCAAAGTATTTTATATAAGTTCTGAATCAATGACTCTGAAGCCCATAAATCTAGATGTTAACTTGGAATTCACAGTGCTTGAGATCATGTAACAGCCACTTTTTCATTATTCCAGGCATAATCTCTTCCCTTATATGTAAAATAATTATGTGTAAAGGAATTTGTAGAGCTTCTTTTGTGAATACTTAATTATTTTTCTGTCAATCAAATTTCTTACATAATTTGAAATGAGTATGGTTTTTCATTTATTCAAATAAATTCAAGTTAATACAGAGTTATTTATGTTTTATTGTTATATATATGTGCATTAAAAACTTCATTAAAATAACATATTTTTCTGTATACTCAAAATTTACCATTTGTTTTTCCTTAACCCTTTATTATGTACATTTTTACATAAATATATATTTATATATCTTTTATATTTTTTATTGATGCATAATATTTTTACATATGTACAGGGTACATGTGATACTTAGGGGTATTTTGGGTACACACACATACATACATACATACATACCACATTTTCTTTATCCGTTCATCCATTGATGGACACTAAGATTGATTCCATATCTTTGCTATTGTGAATAGTGCTGCACAGAACATAGGAAAACAGGTATTTCCTTGATAAACCAATTTCCTTGTTTTTGATATATATGTGTGTGTGTGTGTGTGTGTGTGTGTGTACTCAGTATTGAGACTCTTGAATTATACATTAATTCTATTTTTAACTTTTTTAGCAATTTCCATACTGTTTTCCATAATGGATCTATTAATTTACATCCCCACCAACAGTGTATAAGACTTTCTTTATCTCTGCATCCTCAGCAGCATTGTCCTTTTAAAAATAGTCATTCTAAGCCAGGCTCGGTGGCTCAGCCTGTAATCCGAGGCTGAGGTGAGTGGATTGCCTGAGCCCGCGGGTTCGAGACCCACCTGGGCAGCGAGACCTCATCTCTACAATAAATCAAAAAATCAGCTGGACATTGTAGCGCGCACCTGTAATTCCGGCTACTCGGAAGGCTGGGGCGGAAGGATCGCCGGAGCCCAGCAGGTGGAGGCTGCGGTGGTCGGGAGCGTGCCACTGCACTCCAGTCTGGGCGACAGAGTGTGACTCCAACTCAAAAAAAAAAAAAATAGTCATTCTAACTGGGATAACATGATATTTCATTGTGATTTTGATTTGCATTTCTCTGATTATTAATGTGTATTTATTAATAAATATATTGGGCATTACTATGTCTTCTTTTAAGAAATATATATTCATGTATTTTACTTACTTTCAGTAATATTATTTGTTTTTTGTTGTTGAATAGTTTGAGTCCTTTGCATATTCTAGATTTTATTTCTTTGTTGGGTGGACAGTTTGCAATATGTTCTCTCATTCATCAGGTTGACTCTTTACTCTAGTGATCGTTTCCTTTATGGTGTAAAAGCATTTTAGTTTAATGTAGTCCCATTTGCCTTTATTTTGTTTTTGTTACCTGTGCTTTTTGAGGTCTTAGCCATAAAATATTTGCCTAGAGCAGTTTACTGGATTGTTTACCTTATGTTTTCTTCTAGTCGTTTTATAGTTTTGCATCTTAAGCTTAAGGATTTAAAACATTTTGAGATGACGTTTGAAGAGGGTGAGAGTTAGGGGTCTAGTTTTATTCTTCTGCACATGAATATGCAGTTTTTCAAGCACCATTAATTGAAGAGAGTGTCCTTTCCTCTCTGTACATTTTTGGCACCTTGTCAACAATAATTTGGCTGTAAAAAAGTAGATTTATTTATGGGTTCGTTGTTCTCTTCCATTGGTCTGTGTCTATATTTATACCAATGTTAGGCTGTGCTGGTTACTAAAAGTCTTGTAATATATTTTGAATTCAGGTAGTGTGATGCCTTTAGCTTTAGTCTTTTTGCTCAGAATTGCTTTGCTTATTCAGCTTCTTCTTTGGTTTCATATGAATTTAAGAATTTTTTCCTATTTCTGTGAAATATTGCAATGGAATTTAAATTTGTAGATTGATTTGAGTAATATAGACATTTCAACAATACAAATTTTTCCTATCCATGATCATAGCATGTCTTTTCACTTGTTTGTGTCCCCTTCAATTTCTTGCATTGGTGTTTTGTGGTTTTGATTTTAGAGGATTTCACCTCTGTGGTTAAATTTATTCCTATTTATTGTAGCTGTTTTAAGTGAGATAACTTACTGATTTCCTTTTAAGCTAGTGCATTACTAAAGTTTAGAAACTACTGATTTTTCTGGGTTGAGTTTGTATCCTGCAACTTTACTGTTTTTTGAAAATCAAATTTAACAAGTTTTTAGAGGCATCTTTAGGTGTTTCTAAATATAAGATCCTATAATCAGGAAAGGGTGACAATTTCAGTTTTTACTCTTTACTCCTCTTCAAATTTGAATGACTTTTATTTCTTTCTCTTGACTTATTGATTTGGGTAACATATCTACTATTGTATTGAATAGGAGTAATGAAATTAGGCATTATTAACATCTTCCAGTCTTTCAGTTTTCTTCATTCTGTATGATGTTAGTTGTGGTTTTATAAAATATGACTTTTATTATGCTGAGATGTGTTTCTTCAATACCCAGTTTGTTGAGAAATTTATCATGAAGAGAAGTTAAATTTTACTTAATGTCTTTTATTGAAATGACAGTATCCATTGCGATGATCATATGGTCCTTCAGTTTATTGATGTGATATCACTTTCATTGATTTTAATATGATGGACCATCCTTGCTTGCATCTTTGTGATGATTCCCACTTGATCATGGTGTATTATATTTTTGATATGCTGATGTATTTGGTTTGCTAATATTTTGTTGAGGATTTCTGTATTCATGTTCATCAGTGATATTAGATTTCTTAGGAATATATGATTATATTCTTTAATACAAATATATGATTTTATTCTTTCCTGGTCTGTTGTTTCCTTTTCTTGTTGTGTATTTTTCTGGTTTTGGTATCAGGGTAATGCTTGAAGAATGAGTTAGAAGGAATCCACTATTCTTAAATTTTTGGAATAGTTTGAGGAGATTGGTTTTAGTTCTTCTTTTTAAGTTTTATAGAAATTTCAGTAAAGCTATTTATCCTTAGACATTTCTTTGCATAAAACTTATTTGTTACTAATTCAATTTTGTTATTTAATATTGATTTGTTTAGGCTTTCTATTTATTCCAGATTCAATTTTTGTTATATGTGCCCAGGAATTTATCCATTTTCTCTAGGTTTTTCCATATTGTTAGCATATAATTGTTCATAATATGAACTTTTGCATTTCTATAGTGTCAGTTTTATTGTCACATTTTCCTCGCATGATTTTATTTGGGCCTTTTTTTTGTTAGTTAATCTAGTTAGTGGTTATTAATTTTGTCTAGTTTTAAAAAACACAAACTTTTTTTTGCTTATCCTCTGTGTTGCTTTTTAACTCTCTGTTTCATTTAGTTTTGCTCTTTTTATACTTTATACTCTTTATACTACTTTCTTTTCTTCTACTGATTTTGGGTTTGATTTGTTCTTGCCTTTCTAGTTTCTTGAAATATATCATAGATTGTTTATCTGAAATAATTACATTTTTATCTACACATGTATTGTCATATAATTTCTTCAAAGCACTAATTTTGCTATAGTATAATTTTTATTAATAATAATTTTCTTCTTGACTTTTTAATGTACCCAATTGTCATTCACGAGAATGTTTGTTAATTTCCATGTATTTGTACAGCTTTAATTGTCTGTCTTGTTAGTAATTTCAATACATTGTGGTTTAGAAGATAATTTAATCTGGATTTTTAGAAAATGTGTTAAGATTTGTTTTGTGTCCTAAACTATGGTCTATCTGGAGAATATTCCATGTCCTGATAAGAAGACTAAGCATTTTGCAGGGGCTGGTTAAAATGTAGATGTTTGTTAATTACATTTGTCCTAAAGTGGAGTTTATACCCAATGGTTTTTGTCGTTATCACTGTTAATTTTTGGTGCAGGTGGTTTGTCTAATGCTCAGAGTTGGGTGCTGACATTTACACCCATTATTGTATTGCAGTCTATCTCGTCCTTCAACTCTAATAACATTTGCTGTATATAGCTGGGTGCTTTGTTTTATGGCACATATATACTTACAATTGTTATATTATCTTGCTGAATTGATCCCTTTATCACTATATACTGACCTTATTTGTCTCTTTTATACTGTTTTTGAGTTAAAGTCTGTTTCATCTTATATAAGTATATCTAATTCCTTCTTCTGGTTTCTGTTTCTATAGAATATCCCTTTCCATCTCCTTTGTTTTTCAGTATATATGTGACTTTACAGGTGAAGTGGGATTCTTGTAGGTGGAATATAATTGGGTCATTTAAAAAATCCATTCAGTCTAAATCTTTTAAGTAAATAATTTATTCCATTTATATAAAGTTAGTTAATGATATGTGAGAATTTATTTCTGTCATTTTGTTAATTTTTTAATGTATCTTTTTGTTGTTGTTGTTTTGCTTTTATGATGCATGATTGTGTTTTGGTAGTATTCTCTAGTGATAACATTTGAATTGTTACATTTTCTTATTTGTGTGTTTGCTCTATAAGTGCATTTAATACTTTTTTGTGTTTTCATAATGCTAAATATCAGCCTTTCATTTTTCCAGGTGTAGGATTCCCTTAAGCAGTTCTTGTTAGGAACAGTCTATCATAGAAGAATTTTCTCAGTTTTTATTTGAGTAGAACTTTATTTCTCCTTCATTTGTAAATGATTATTATGCAGAATGTAGAATTCTTGGCTGACATTTTTTTTTCTTTCATCCTGTTGAATATATGATCTTATTCTTTTCTGGACTGTAAGATTTCTTCTGAGAAATTCACAGTTAGTCTGATGGATGTTCCCTTATATGTCATTAGGGGTTTTATTCTTGCTATTTTTAGAATTCTCTATTTTTCTTTACCATTCTGAATAAAATGTGTCACAGAGAAGACCTTTTTGGGTTTTATCTGTTTGAGATGTTTTGAGCTTCCTCTCTCTGCATGCGTAAATCATGCTAGACTTGAAAAGTTTCTAGCATAATTTTATAAGCTCTTTTTTAATTGGACTCTGTAGCTGATAATTAATGAGTTCCCTTAGAAGAACAGCTTGGTATTGGTATAGGAACAGGCATATAGATCAATGGAATAGAATTGAGATTCCAGAAGAAAAACCTCAATTTATCAATCAATTCATCTTCAACAAAGCCTCCACCACCTACCACTGGGCAGAGGAGAACCTATTCAGTAAATGGTGCTGGGAAAACTGGCTGACACATGCAGAAGATTGAAACAGGACCGCTACCTACCCCCATATACAAAAATTGACTCCAAATGGATCAGAGACCTAAATGTAAAACCTCAAACCATAAGAACCTTAGAAAATGAAGGACATACCCTCACGGAAATTGGAACTGGCGTCCAATTCCTGAACAAAACCCAAAACCCACAGGCCATAAAGGATAAAATAGACAAGTGGACCTTATTAAACTGACAAGCTTCTGCAAAGCCAAAGAAACCATCAAGAGAGCAGGGAGACAGCCTACAGACTGGGAAAAAGTATTTGCCAACTCCAGGTCTGACAAAGGCTTAACATCTTGGATCTACAAGGAACTCAAATGTGCTGAAAAGAAAAAAAAACAAACAACCCCATTATAAAGTGGGCAAAAGATATGAACAGACACTTCACAAAGGAAGACATCCGAGCAGGCAACAGACACATGAAGAAATGCTCAACCTCACTAATCATCAGGGAGATGCAAATCAAAACCACGCTGAGATACCACCTAACTCCAGTCAGAATGGCAATTATCAATAACTCAAAAAATAACAGTTGTTGGAGAGGGTGTGGCAAAAGGGGAACACTCCTACACTGTTGGTGGGAGTGTAAACTAGTGCAACCTCTATGGAAAGCAGTTTGGCGAGTCCTAAAAGCTCTAAACATCAACCTCCCATATGACCCTGCAATCCCCCTATTGGGAATATACACTGAAGAACTCAAATCACTCTATAAAAAAGATACCTGCACACGAATGTTTATCACAGCATTGTTCACAATAACAAGAACCTGGAAGCAACCATGCTGTCCATCAAAAGAGGACTGGATTAAAAAAATGTGCTACATATACACGATGGAATACTATGCAGCCATAAAAAGAAAAAAATCATGAATTTCGCAGCAACCTGGATGGAACTAGATAATACTGAGTGACCTCTCACAGAAACAAAGATCTGAATATCACATGTTCTCACTCATACAGTGGACCTTGATCATCCAATGCACTACTATAAGAAAATGACTGACAGTGGTGGGGGAAACTATGGGGGGAGGGGAAGGGGGGTGGGACTAATGGTAGTAAACATCTGTCTGGGGACGGGGAGACACCTGTTATCAACAAGGGGGCCTAAATGAAGCATATTTGTATACCTAACCCTTAACTGTACCCCACAACATCATAATAAAAAATATTGACTTAAAAAATAAAAATATATAAAAAAATTTCAGGGAAAGATAAAAAGAAAAAAAAGAAGTGTCACATTTCCTTGCATTTTTATGTTTCTTGAGTCTGTACACTGATATTTATGCATCTTATGTAACAGTCACTTCTTCCACTCTGATACTCTGCAATGGGGAAATAAATCTGAGGAAAGGATATTGTCCAGTTGGTGGTAGTGTCTCACAGGTAAGAAGGACCTCTCTGAGGGGTGACTTTGACCTTTATTAAGTGGTGTTATCTTGCCGGGACTGAAGTCTTTGAGGACTACAATGAGCTGGTCAAAAGACAAAAACAAATACAGAAATGGAATCAGGAAGAAACAGGTGCAGTATCATGAATCATGCTGATGGGAATAAGAAACAAAGATCTCATTCTTCTCCCTCCTCCCATCTTTTTGTTCCCCTCTAGTGTGCTTTCCACAGAATCAAAGTGGGAGCAGCTGTCAAAGGAGAAATATGGTTTACAGTGTCTGAGTCTTAGCTTCTAGAATCAGTGTACATAGAGGTATAAATAGAGAGTTGGAGCTGAGAAAAAAATAGTTTCAAAACAGTCATGTGTACAAGTGTCTTAAGTCTTTATATTCCTCTTCTAAGATTCAATCATAAAGAAATCATCAGTAACTTGAATAAACGTCTGTGAAAAAAGATGTTTTCTATGATATTGTGTGTAAGAACAAAGACTTTAAAAATAGTCTAAATATTTAAGAATAGGGGATTGGCAAAATAATTTATTATGCATTTATATGATACAATACAAAATAATTATTAAAAATGATGACCACAAATATTTTATGACACACCAAACAATAAAAATATCTTAGATTAGGATAAAAATTAATGTGATGCAACATAGAAATGTAAAAAAAAAACATGAAATAAAAGAAGATTATTTTTCTCTCTGGGTAGCATCTTAGCTTTTTGTGATTGGCACGGCAACTCAACTTCACGGGGTTATTTAAGTTATAACGCTCCTTTCATGTTATTACATAGTTATTCATGAAGGCATTTTTCCTGGTTTGCATTTTAGCTTTTAGGAAGGTAAAAAAATTCCAAAATTTGGAAAAATAACTAATCTTAATTTTGTTTGAGATACTGCCACAATATAGGAAAGTATTTTCTAATGATGAAAATAAATACTAAAAGTAGATGTGGCCTTATGCAGTAAATACTCACTTGTACCCCTCCACTGTATAATAAATAAAACATAAAATAAATTTAATAAATAGAAAAAGAAAGAGAATACCATGGGTTTTAAAGCTATTCAACTCAAGTGACTTTAAAGAAGGATTTGCATAATGGGAAAACCAATGGATTAAAAATCTGTCTAAAATTTATAGGTTTTTTTGTTATCTGAAAGATATGATTTTGGAGACTTTTGGACTTGCATATAAATTTTTATTTATTTACTTATTTACAAACTGAATGACCAATACTTAACAATATTTAATTCATGTTAATATTTGACAGGCTAATATTTTTACACCATGTTGTATAATAAAGTCTATGATGAGAATTGACTAGTGACCCTTAGAGTTATTTTAGTTAAGATAAAATGGACTAGCAACCAATACAGTTAATGCAGTTAAAGTTAAAAAATGCAGGTACAAGTAATTGCCACCTAAAGTCAAAATTTGGAAGAAAAAAAATCTCAAATGCTATTTTAAAAAGGAAAAAAGAGAAGCAAAGCAATAGGTTATAAAAACTAAGTTTTTAGACAAATTATAGATGAACACCAACAGATTTTATTTCTTTATTTTCCCTTTCTAGATTTTATTTATTTATTTATTTTGTGATAAATTTGTGGGGTTTTTTCCCCAATAAATCCTTCAGTGGCAATCAGTTTTTCTATAGTTCACTTATTTGGCAAACTTTTAAATTTACTGAACTCTTATATTTGCATATTCTTCTTCTTTTTTTTTTTCTTTGAGTGGGAGTCTCACTCTGTGGCCCAGACTGGAGTGCAGAGGCCGCTCCCGGCCACCGCAGCCTCGACCTGCTGGGCTCCAGCGATCCTTCCGCCTCAGCCTTCCGAGTAGCTGGAACTACAGGCGTGCGCTACCACGCCCGGCTGATTTTTGATTTATTGTAGAGATGAGGTCTTGCCAAGTTGCCCAGGCGGGTCTCGAACCCTCGGGCTCAGGCAATCCACTCACCTCGGCCTCCCAAGGCGCGGGATTACAGGCTGAGCCACCGAGCCTGGCCTACATATTCCATGAAAAGCATTTCTTATTATCCATTCATTATTTGCCTATGAGTTCCTTACCAAGTTTACTGTGTTTCTTACCAAGTGTAACTTATGAGTGTAGTATTATATTTTATTGGCACATTAGCAAAAAAAATTGTAATCTAGAAAATTATTTTTTCCTCTTCATTTTCTATTCATTTTGTGGCGATTATGTGATATTTGATTTATTTAAATGAGTTTCTTCTTTAAATATCTGATTTGCGTAATGGTTTTGAGGTAAGACTGTTTGGACTTCAATACTGTTTTACACTTTCTGGCTGTGTAAACCTGGTACTATGCTGTAAATGGAGTTTTCTCTGTAAAATAGATAGCAGCAGCAGATAAGACGCATAATAGCAGCTTCTCACAGCCTTATTATGAAAATTAAATGTGTTCATAATTGTAAAAATTTATTGCATAGTTCATTATCAGTACATTTTCACATTCTGATTACAAGAGTAAAATACACTTTTAAAATTTAAATCATAAAAATATAGAATAAAAAAGTGATTGAAATTACTTGAGTTAATGAAAAGAATATTCCAGAAAACATTTTATATAGATATTTGAATTCAGTATCCAAAGAATTCTTTCAAAGTTCTCAGTTTACATTAGGTTAGTTATCGATCAAGAAAGTTTAAAATCACCAAAACTCCGGATATAGACCAGAATTATAACATTTCTAAACTATAATTATCCAGATTTATTAAATATAATTTTAATTGCTAAAATAACTTACAAACACATAAATAATGATTTTAAAAAATATTTTGACTTTAAAAATATTTTATAAACCTATAAACCATTAGTCCTTAGTCAGTAATTTAGTTTCTGATGTTATTTAACCTGACAATACCTAGTGACTTCTGGTTGACCAATAAGAGGTTCAACAAAGAAAGCAGAGCAAAGCATGAAAAAAAGACAACTTTCCCTGGATTAGTTCTCATTTCCTGAGTCTCAAAGTGGAAAAAAAATTCATTAATATGACAAAAATATGTTAGCTATTAAATGAAATAAATCCTTACTTTTTCTTGGCTGAATGCAGATGGGCATCAGCTAAAGACATTTCTGATTTAATAATAAAAGAATATGTGTCTTAAGAAAATGTCACTTCTGAAAATAACTGTATTGAAGATCTTTATTATTGTCTACAATAATAAGGTTTATATTATAGAAGTCTTGGAATTAAAATACTCCTGATTAGTAGATAGAAAACAAACAATATCATCAGGTATTGTCATTGACAATACCCCTATTCCCAAAATGTTACATTTTTATTTTTCAATACGGGTATTGACAGACTATTTCTTACAGCTTCTCATGTTTCTGCAAAATAATATTTGTACTATTATCGTCATATTGCTCTTTTCAAACTGACATCATTATTTTTGTGGCGTACATCTTTTCATAAACTCTTTTGAATTAGAAAGAATTAGAAAAGGACTTCAAGGAGATCAACAATGCCAACCAGTAAAGAAAATTATACTATATTTCTTTGCCTTAACATGTCTGAGGATTAGAATTCTTATAGGAATCATATAGAGTGAAAGTTGTGAAAATAAGTCAGTTTATTTCAGAGAAAATGCTAAATTAAACTTCTTAGTCACAGAGGCATCAGCAGGATAACATCTGAGAAGTTATACAATTCCATGGGTAAAAATGAATTATTTATTTACTAAATGCTTGAATTTAATTCTCACATGAATTATATAAATTGCCTGAAATTATTATCTGAATTTTATTAATGAGAAAGCCAGAACACATCAATCAGCTAATCAGTTTTGGCTGTGCAGTTTAAACTATGCAGGTTGGCCCTTATCACCAAGCAGTGTTGCTGTCCCTGCAAATATTTCAGCTGAAATGTTCTTTATGTATCAGGATGCAGCTGTGGAATCCGATTCTACGGAGGCTTTATGAACACAGCTCCAACCACTGAAGTTTTACCTATATTTTATGCTTTTAAATCTTCCTGGAAACAACATACTGTTTAGCTTTGAGAGGGAGAAAAGTTAGGTATCTACAATGAAATAATAATAAATTATCTGCATATGTGTTGCCTACAAATGCACAGTAATTATTCCTACACGCCTGTATTCCTTTCTCCATCACTGGTGTTAACTAACTCTCTCTCTCTTTTTTATTTTATTTTTTTGAGTTTGAGTCACATTCTGTTGTCCAGGTTGTAGTGCAGTGGCATGCTCACAGCCACTCAGGCAATCCTTCTGCCTCAGCCTTCCAAGTAGTTGAAACTACATGCACGCACCACCACACTTAGTTCATTTTTCTCTATTTATAGTAGAGATGAGGTCTTGCCATGTTGCCCAAGCTGGCCTTGAATCCATGGGCTCAGTCAATATTCTCACCTTGGCCTCCCAAAGTGCTGGGATTATAGGCACAAGCCACTGCAGCCGGCCGACTATCTTATGATATAAATAAATCATCATCCATAATGTATGCAGGGCAAATCCAGTAATGCTTTCACTCTGCTTTTTGAATTGAGCTAGATGCATAGCCATTTCTACTTACATGGATTTAATTTCCAAAATTAGATTTCTCCATTGTGCACATGGGTCTTCTGCCTTACTTTCTTCCCCAGATTATATTTGTTTTCTGTTTTCATGATCCAGTTTATCCATCATACTTATCCAAGGAAAATAGAAATTGATTTACTTAAATTTAAATTGATTACTTTTAAAAAATTCTATTTGACAAGTTCCCATGTTACAATGATGTAACCTAACACAGAAAATATAAGATTCAACAGTTCTTATTAGGCAAACTATGTACACTTTCGAACTCCGAAAAGGGTCACAGAGGTATCAGATATGGAAAGCACATTAATTTAATGTCAACCTTAGACAATTAGAATTCTAATAAAACCTTAGCAAGTGAAAAAGGATCTGCTAAGAAATTTATAAAGGTAACTGTCAATGGTATATGTATTTGAAATATTGGAAAACAATACTTTAACCCATTATAATTTCTTGTGTGTGTGTTTTTTTTCCTTAATTACTTCTTTCTTTAACTGGAAGAGCTAGTTCTATTCAAATAATCTTAGATTTGATTAAACAGACGTACAGAAGGTTTTGACCTAAGAGTGCATAGATTCTCGTCAGTTTTCTCTTTAATTGACTGCTCAGTCTCTGAACTTTACCCTCTTCTCACTTTGATAAATTACTTGACTAAAATACATATTTTTAACAAATCCTTATCCCTGCCCATAAACTCTAATAAATTCCACACTGATGTATCTAGGTGATTACTAAATATTTCTACTTAGATCTACACAAGTAATGCAAATTATGACATGCACTAAACAAGATACTCATAATGTCCCATTTATTTTAATTTCTTACTCATCACTCATACATTTGGTTTAGCAAGACAATAACCTAAACATTCTTGTAGACATTTTCTTTTATTTCATCTACTTATACTTAATCTAGCATCGTAAAACGATGTATTCTCAGGGATGCATTTTGAATCTATACATTTTTCTTCATTACAATTAGTAATACAGTAACTGTCATTTGTCATTTTACTCCAAAAATTGCTGCAAAATTCCCTAATTGAGCTCTGATTTCCCAGTTGGTCTCCTGAATTCTATCTTATCTGTTAAGCAGAGGTCCTGGAATAGACTTCAAAAGCTGTAGGAATTTCTTGAAGCTCTTAATAAATATTGCTATTTCCACTACAACCTTGGCCTTATTCATATTCACACAAAGCTGGAATGAGCTTTTTAATGTAAATCTATCATGTGATACCTCTACTTGCAATTCTTCAACATTCTTCAATCCTTAGAAATAAAAACTCAATGTATTCTGCACAGCACAGATGTCCCTTAAAATCTTGATCTTTTATGCAGTTTGTGCAATAACACAAACTTGTGGCTTTCATTCCTTGCCTTCACTTATAACAAGTATCTATGTTTCTTAAAATCAATGCAAATATAGTGTTACTTAATGTATTTTTCCTCTTTTCACTAACAGAATTTTCTGATGCTTAGAATGTGTGTATGAAGACCATAACATACTTTTACCTTTTATTTAATTACTTTACTTTTTATCTTTTCTATGTTTTATTTGAAAAAAGGTATCTAGTACATTTTAATAAAAGCCATTGTCTTCATGGAGTTTATCAACATAAACTGTACGCTACTCCTTTGTATAAAATTTCCTCTATGAATATTGTTCCCTGGATATATAGGGTAATCTAACCCTAGACTCTTTTTCTTACTTCACGTTCACTCATTCTACAGACCCTATTCCAAATGGGACTTCCAAATGTACTCAGGTTCCTTTATCAGTACTGCACAAAATACTAGGCCCCTGGATGGGTATCATCCCAAATTTCTAATCTGGAAACTTGTTAGAAATGCAAACATATGTGTCCTTACTCAGATGGATGTTGGCTCTGTTTTTGTTGTTGTTTTTTCATTTCTATTGTCATTGTTAACCATTGTATTTGCTAAACTTGTACAAGGCCTGGCTTAGCGTATATGCTATTACGTATTCAGTAAATGTTTATTAATGAATACAAGGTGAAAACATGTCTGGGTTCTATGCATCCTTCTTGTTATCCTATAAACTTATTGGTCATGTACAATAGATAGAGACATACATGATAGGTAGATAAATCCATTAATGAGATACTAAACTTTCAGTAATATTTTATTTTCCTCTTTCTCAGGCAACAACACAGCCATTAATATAAATTACATTGTAACAGCTAACCTCAATGTAATTATTATGTTCTGAATATTTACTTATTATATAGTATGAATGTCTATATAGATGCAGAGTATGTGTTACAGTATAGGTATCATAAAAAGGTGGCTAAGTGGGAAAGTAGTCATAGTTAGGATTTAGGCTTTTAGTATATTATTTTATTTCTTTTAAAATTTAGCCTCAAAACTATAATTTGATACAGCAAAATAAATGTCTTGAAACCAATTGATATTAATAAAATATGTTTTTATATAGATGAAGTGTTAACCCAAGGACACAGATGCTTATACTGGTGTTAATATGTCATGGATGAGATGTCATCTGGTCAGGGAACACAGTGATGGTGCACCTTGAAGTTACCTTCATTTCTTATTGTTGATAATTCATTAAGAAACATCATTCATTACAAGACCATTTTCAATTATTAAAATTAAAACCCACTCACATAACTTTTAAACTACATTGAGCTCTTATGACTTTTACTTATTTTATTCAAAACTGAGCTAAACTGATAAATCTTTTTATTATTTTATATAATACCGACTTGATAATTCTCTGCAGCCATGCTTGATAGACAGTTATCTCTTATTAATTAAATGCATAGCATTTACATTTTAAATTTATATAACAGGTCTTTTGATGTTACTGGTCTAATGCCCTAGAGGAACAGATAAACATTTAAAATAAGTAGATTGTTATTATCATCTTATTTGTTTTTTCAATGCTAATGAGAATCACAGAAAGTAATAGAATATACATGAGAACTTTCTGTCACTTTAAAATTCTGGGTGAAAATATATAATAATGTACATTCAAATTATTTCAAGAGCATTCAAATATCATGCACTCACAGTCTCACAGAGAAAAACCTAATATTGTCTCACTCAAAATGAATAGTAAAAATAAAATGTAATTGCATAGAAAGCTATTTTAACTTATAACTGCCCAGGCAGTCATTTCAGATCATTTGTCTAATCTTAAGTATGTGAATTTATATTTTTGCAGTGAAAAAAGGGCTTGCCATGATGCCGCATAAATGTATATGCCAACCATGATTTTGAGAAAAAACAAAAGGTTATTTTATAGTTTTGTATTAGTTTATTTATGGTTAAAACAAAATATCTAAAAATATGTTTAAACCTTAAAAAAAAGTATTAGGCATCAATTTAGTTTGGGGGGATAAAATGATTTTCCTAGCTGAAATCTTAATTGTTAATTTATAAATAACATATTTTGCTCAAATATGACAGATTAAGTAATTAAAATGAAAATTAAATTGAAAACTTTATTGAAATTGACAGAAAAACACAAAATATGTCTAATTGCCAATTCTCACCATAATTTAAAGATAATGATATATTTGATACTAAATTAATTTTTTCTTTGTTACATTTCTCCTTCTCTCTGGACATTTCTCTTTATCAACAAGACCACAAGTAACTCTTTCCTATTCATATTACCCTTATAAATTCTTAATCTCCACTCTATTTCCCAGTTTTGTGCACTCACTTTCTTCTATTTCTTCCCCCATCCTTATTACAACTCTGTGACATTGAAATATTCTAGCTCTCTTTGGATAAAGAACATTTGCAAAAAAAGCAGTTGCCTTTTGGGAGATTGTTTTGAGCAAAATTGATATTTAGAGAATTGACCTCTTTCTGTCTACTTACAAACAATCTTTTTAATAATTTTTAACCTGTACCACAGATTCAATATATTCAGACTCAATAATCATAATTCCTCTTGAAATCATTTTTTTAGTCACATGTTTCTTTGTTGCCTGGTGGTAGAATTTTGTGTCTATTCTCCTAGGAGAGACATTGGGATGTATATTTTATCATTTCCTGATGAATCATCAAAACTTATAATTTTTCCTGTAAAACATGTGACCGATAATATTTGTATTTGTCCTAATCTTGTTAAAGGTCATTGATACATCTTACCTTTTTTCACTGTTTCAAGATCAACTTGAATTCATTCTTTTTCTCAATCCATTCTGCATAACAATGCAATGTTTTTCATGTTAAATCACTAATCAATGTGTCACACATTCTGTGTTATAATGTCTTATTGCCCAATATTCTATGTCTAAGTCTAATGTTCTATATCATGAAGAATTTAAATTTAAATGGTCTTAAACTTTCACCACAATATTAATTATACTTTCCATTGTATCACTACACTTCGCTCTTAGCTCAGCTTCCTCACTGTTCCATTATCCAATTCCCCATTTCCATGAGAAATAATTCTCATTTCTAGAAGAATATCCTTTTTTATGTTAATATTTTGATTCATTCTCTCTATCTATAACTTACATATTTAATACTGTCAAAAAATTTAAAATCAAAGTAATTTGCCTTTTTTAATGGAAACTTATAATGACTTAATTGGTAGCACAGAATTTATTCTCAGATCTATTCACATATGCTAATATTTCCTAACCAAGATAAATGAAAGTTGCTGATAAAAAGAAGCATTTATTTAACTAGCAGATGTCTTTAAGTCTTCCACCCTTCAAAGAATCACACTGAGCACATAGTAACTATATGAATATAAATAGATAATTTTAATGTTAAAACTTTTAGGGAATAAAGTATAAATGTATTCTGATTATTTTGCAATTTATGTCAAAGCTGGCTGCTTATACAAAAAATAATTTCTACTACAGAAAATAAAAGTAAATCTAACATTAAAATAAGTCTAATAAACCCTTTATTTAGATTTGAGATAGTTTGTATCATTTTATAGTGCATTATTTCATACTTGATAACATGAAACTTTCCTGACAGATGATACAGTGGACCAAGGGTTTCCTTTTTAATTTTTATTCCTATAAATATGTTGACAATTATTTTACTGGTTATATGCTACCAATTATTACTTATTATGATTGCTGTCTATCTGTGGAAATATTCTTGCTTATGTGTAGATTTCCTCAAGCCATTAATTCTTTCAAATATGTTTACAGTCCCAACTCGGTGTCAATCATTCTTCTAAATGTAGATAAAAATATAACTGATATAGTTTTATTACAAATGAGTAAAATAAAACTTGACCTGAAGGAAAATTACAGAAATACTGTGTGCTTTAGCTTAAAGAGCTCTAAAAAGAAAATAATAATAACATAGGTTTGTTTTGAGAATGAACTGATATAATGCATTGTGCTTCATTGTGCATTGTGTAGGCTACATACAAAATATTTGAAACTGACCTGGCATCAATGTCCCCACTACAGAGGAGACACATTTGAATACACATTTAACCAAATATTCTAAATGTCTGCACGTAAATCTGGGATAATATGAAACATATGCTGTTGACTTACTTATATCTAGTTTTGGAATTTCATTTTGGATCTAACTTTTTAAATTTAGATTGATTTAACTTAGTGAATCTAGAATTTTTATCTCAATATTTTATTTTTAATTTTTATACATATTTGATCAATCTTTCACCTATACTAGCCTATTGATCGTAAAATAATAATAAACGTTATACAGGGTTAATGAGTCTATAAAGCCCTTCTAAATGTTGCTAAAATTTTATTTTGAATTTTACACTAGTTTTTTAATAGGAAAACTTCATTAAGGAAAATTAATTAAGAATATTTTGAATGTCCCTGAATATTATTTTCTCTGAAATAAATTTCTCTGCATTGTTGAAAAGCTCTTGTGAATGACAATGTCAATAATGTATAATAGAGGTCCCTACATTTTTGAACATTTTGATATTCTCTAATTAGATTAACATGATTAAAAATTTTTTATGCAAGGAGGAAAATAATCTTTCTCCAAAAGAGAAAACTTCCATTCTTTGACATAAGAAATAACTTCTCAAGACTTCATGCGTGAAATATTAGTAAATTTATTAAAATGAAAAAATATTCACTGATCAATAAAATGAGAATTGGGGTTAAGTTAAACGGATTTCTTCAGTACAGGATGTTTGGTGCTGGCAGCATGTATTGCAAAGTGAAATCCTTTAGTAGGAGATGTGGTAGTTTCCATTTTCCTTACTCACTGAACCCAGTATTTAGTGAAAAATGTGGTAGCTTCCATTTTCCTTACTCATTGAACCCAGTATTTAGTGAAAAATCTCTTATTTTCATTCAGAGATTTTGTCTAAGAATTTATTTTCTCTCAATTTTACTTGGAAAGTTCTGACTTAAGAAGGGTCTTAACTGAAAAATGCCTCCAAGCCTACTCTTGCAAGCCAAAAAATATTGGATGTAGACTTAGAGACACTCAAAAATCAAATCACTGCAAACTATTTCTATGTATGTAATAAAAAAAGAAACTTGATCATGCTTATAAAACTTCAAAGTATAAATTATGATCAGGTTCATATATATTCATAAAGAGAAATGATTATCATCATAGATTTTGTATATTAAAAAGTACTGCAAACATAAATAATAAACTTTAAATCATAATTTTATAGGAAATAGACAAATTTTTTTCTCATTAAAGCACTTTCCTCTGATCAAATTCTGTCATTGTTTGAAAGGTACCACAAATGCCCAAATGTCCATTAGTAGTATAAGGGGAACCATTTTTGAAAGTATTAATTTTGTTACCATTAATGCACAGTTGCACTATTGTAATATTTAAATATCTGGGGAAAATATCCTTGTTAGATGAGTATTTTGGTGTAATTTTCAGCTTCTCAGCTTTGCATGATCTTTTCTCAACTATTACAACAAAATAAAAATTTCAGTAGGTACATTCATTCTTCCATATTTTTTTATTTTTACCAATTTCTCCAGCTCTTTTTGTTCATTTTGCATTGTTTCTAAAATTATACCAGCAAGCTTAGCCTACCTACTCATTATTCTCACATACATAGAATTTTATTTGTTATGGAAATGAAGGTATATGTACAGACTGCTATGATTTTCAATTTAGCTATACATTGTTTTATTGTTCACATTTTTGCATTAATCTTACACATTTCACAGGTCATGAGTAAAAGATAGGCTCATAATTACTGAACGGGCAGAAAAATTAGGCCAGATATAGTGCTGCACATATGTGATTTGTGGCTCATCTCATTGTTATACATTGCATAGAAAAGATAAAATAGATTATTATAAGAAAAGACAGAGTATTTTATCCAACAGGATAGTACACTCCAAGCTCCCAGAGGTAAAAATGTGGAGATAATATAAACTGTAATATTATGTATTTTTCAGTTGATAGACTACTTATCTATGGCATTGAAACAAAGTCACAGCAAGAATTTTTGTATGGTGATATTTACCTCCATTATACACAGAGAGAAAAAGCACTCTGGCAGACAAGATGACCAATCTGTTATCTTTTCTTACCTTCAAAATATCTAGGTGGTATTTCATCAGCACCACTGTTCATGTGACATATATGCTAGTTTAAAATATATGCCAGCATATTAAGAGAAATTCTAAATATCTAATGGTCAGCATGTTGAACATTCGGTGCAAGTCCTTAATATTTTTATACATAAAAATGACCAATTTTTAAAAGCACATACAGACTTTTTAGGGATTTAGAATATCCGTGCATGTATATTGTGTTTCAAAAAATAGTTAAGCCATTAAAAATATTAAAAAATGAATCAGTAAATAAGGTAAGCCATGATAGTGACTGAGTTTGTTAGGTCCCATGTATGTCATTAGATAACCCTATGATCTTGGGCATATCAACACAGCTAAATTAGAATTGGAACTGAGACATGCTTATCGTGATTTATTTTGTTCTCCTGAGATGAAGTAAGTGAAACCTGACTTCTGGTATTGTCCCCTCTGAGAAAGTCGTCTGACAAACCTGCAGTCCAGCCCTAACTTTTAAACAGGTGACCAAGAATTATATGAATCCTCAAATTCAAGGATAGACAGTAGTGGGTAAGTTCACTGCTTGCTATTCTGTCTGAGCTTGAGTGTATGTGGGTCAGGCTGAGAAAGGTCTCATTTTTCCCTGAAGAGTTCTTCTCTTCTTCAAAATATGGCATTTCATTTCATAAGATCTTTGTCCTCCAGACCTTGTTTTACTTTTTTTTTTTTTTTTTTTTTTGAGTTGGAGTCTCACTGTCGCCCAAACTGGAGTGCAGTGGCCGCTCCCGGCCACCGCAACCTCGACCCGCTGGGCTCCGGGGATCCTTCCGCCTCACCTTCCGAGTAGCCGGAATTACAGGCGCGCGCTACCACGCCCGGCTGATTTTTTGATTTATTGTAGAGATGAGCTCTCGCTGCCCAGGCGGGTCTCGAACCCGCGGGATCAGGCAATCCACTCACCTCAGCCTCCCAAAGGCGCGGGATTACAGGCTGAGCCACCGAGCCTGGCTTGTTTTACTTTTTTAAAGAGAAATTACAGACCATTCTGTATATTGTACTGTATTTTTTAAATTTTCTTTTACAGTTTGAGAGTCTCACAAAGTAACTACCAACATTATACTTTGGAATTAAGCCATACTTTACTAATTATCTTTGTTTGGATCTGTCTTCTCTTCAGTTTTGTTAAAAGGTAGTAAAAAAGAAAGGAAATCTAAACATTATCATATTTTAAAAGAAAAATCTTCTGGCTTACCAACATGTGTAAATTTAACATACTATATTCTTTTTTATTTAAAGCACACCAACAGTATCACTAAATTTTACTATCACAAATATTAGAGAGTTAATATCAGTAGGTTTTTTTTTAGAAAAATACCTCAAGAAATAAAATTTGTACAAAAACTTAAATCTGATTATTAACTTAAGATAATAGGATTCTAATGTTTGGAGGCGTTAATTAGATAATAAAAAGTAAAAGAAAATTTTAAATATTAGAAAATAAGTATTAATAAAATTAATTAGATATGAGTATGTAATAGAAATTTTTATTTCAGACTTAATTGACAAAAATATAGTCAACATACTTGTCACAATTCCTACTGTTTTGTCTTTTTGTTTGTTTGTTTGGTTGGTTGGTTAGTTTTTATTTTTGTCATCCCATGAGAAATGAGTTTTTTATCCTCAATTTCCTTTTTTTCCTCAACATTAGTATTGGTACGAGTTTGTATTAGTAGAAGGTTTATTTTGCTGCTTAACAAACTACCACACACTTTGAGGCTTGAAACAATCCATTTCTTACCTCTTAGTGCTTAAGATCAGAAGTCCAGGTAGCTACCCAGGGTCCTCTGCTTAGCTTCTCACATCAATGAAATCAAGGTACCAGCCTGGCTTGGGTTTTATTTGGAGGGGCTGATCTTCCAGTTTTATAAAGTTTCCAGTTTCAAACAGTTGAAAGATTGGGATTCCTGTTCTCTTTTTTCTTTAATAGTGCAATGTAATTATTTTCTCCTTTAATTATGTTTTTATACAAGATTAAATGTCATATATATTAATGGAGTAGCATACACATAAAGTACACACACGTTTGTACACTGGAGCATGTGGTCAGTGATTTTAAAAACAAACCCTATCCGGGTTTGGTGGCTCAGTCTGTAATCCCTCTCTTTGGGAGGCTGAGGTGATTGGACTGCTTGAGCCCGAGGGTTCCAGACCCGCCTGGGCAAATTGGCGAGACCTCATCTCTACAATAAATAAAAAATTAGCTGGGCATGGTAGCGCGCACCTGTAGTTCCAGCTACTCGGAAGGCTGAGGCGGAAGGATCGCTGGAGCCCAGCAGGTCGAGGCTGCGGTGGTCGGGAGCGGCCACTGCACTCCAGTCTGGGCGACAGAGTGAGACTCCGACTCAAAACAACAACAACAACAACAACAGCAAAAACCCTAAACAAAGAAACTTCTACAGATGCTGCCTTTTTGGTTTTACTAAATATGATCATTTGAGAGGGTCCACCTATTCCCAATGATAATTTAAATATTTAACTTGATATTTAAGGAAGCCCCAAGGAAAGGTAGAATAGACAAATTAACTTATACTATAGTACAAAAATTAAATGCAACTGACTGCACATTTAGCGCAACCAAATAAAATAAATTAGTAAATAGCATACAGGGACTTTGATAATTTTAACTCAGGAAGGAATTGGTGATTCTTCATACCTATGTTTTAACCCATTTTTAGAAAAAAAAGGAAACAGAATTATTGGTTTTGCCATCTATTCTTTAGCATGTTTGTATATGCTGTCTTTTGAAAATTTTTATAATACACTGTCAGTGTTTCTCTGTGAAAAATGGAAATATTTGCAATTAGGTGACAAAAGTATCTTAATTACATTTTTAACTACTTATAGGGAATGAAAGACAGTTGAATAAATACATTTTTTACTCTTGTGAAAAGAATGACATATACCACTTAGAAATTTGAAAACTAGTGCTTATTTTTATTCATGTGTACAAGGGTAAAGGGTAAAGCTGTAACATTTTGGCTTGTGATATTTTTATAAGATTCTCAAATTTTTCTAACATGAAACAAATAGCATCAACAGCTTGAATATTTATAAATTTGATAAGGAATTAGTGTGATACTTGGTCTTAGTCTTTTATGATGCTATAACAAAATACCTAAGACTGAGTAATTTACTAAGAAAATAAATTTATTCTCTCCCTATTCCGGAGACGGTGAGTCAGAGATCAAGGTGGCAGTAAGTTCAGTGTCTGGTGAGGGCACAGTCCCTCTGCTTCCAACTTAGTTACTTCTTGCTGCGCTCTCACATGGCAGAAGGCAGAAAGGCATAGGGAAAGGCTGTGTGAAGTCACTTTTATAAAGGCGCTAATCCCATTCACCTCCTAAAGAAGCCACATCTTAATACTATTGCATTAGATGTTAAGTTTCAAATGAGATTTGGAGGGACACACACATTCAAGTCATAGCAGCTTGGGGCTATCACACTTTTCAACATTGTTTAAAATAATAAGAATTGGTACTGAAGCTACAGACACATCTCATATTGATAAAACCCCAAAGTATTTTAAATATTTATCATTCATTATTTATTTAATATGAGATCCACACATCGTAATTTAACTATTTTGATAGTTATTAGCTTAAACTATATTTTATCCAAAGTTATCCCATAACAATTCAGAATGAGTCTAATTTAAAATAATTTAAGAAGGCACTGAAAAAGGCAGTCCTATTTTATTTTTTCTTTGTTTTTCAAATTTAAAGTTGGGGGGTACATGTCAGAATTGGGTACATGAGTGGTTCAGGTACAGGTGAGGTTTTGGACCTCCCATTGGACCTCACTTTGCCTGGGTTAGGATCAGGCACCCTTATTGCTGTTAGGTGCCTCCTGCGCCCTCCTTGTGCATTGTCCTGCTCCTGCCAATCCTTTTTTTGTAATGTTATGATAGGTGTTCAGGGTCCACTTATGAGTGGGAATATGTGGTACTCAATTCTTTGATTCTGTGATGGATCACTGAGTATGATAGACTCCAAATCCATCCAAGTTGCAGCAGAGTCTATAATTTTTTCCTACTTTATGGCTGCTTAATATTCCTTCAGGTATATGTAGCGCCTTTTAAAAATCCAGTCCAGTTTTGGTGGGCAGCATGGTTGGTTCCGTGTTTTTGCTATTGTGAGTAGTGCTGCAATAAATGTGTGTGCAGAGGTATCTTTTTTGAAGAATAATTTGAGTTCCTCTGAGTATATTCCCAGAAGGGGAATTGCTGGGCTGGTATGGAAGATTAATTTCCCATTCTTTAAAAAATCTCCACACTGTTTTCCATAGATGCTGAATTGGTTTGGATTCCCACCAATGGTGTAGATGCTTTCCCTTTTCTCTGCATCTTTGCCAGCATCTGTTGTTTTTTGTTTTATTAAGAATGGCCATTCTTACTGGAAGTAGGTGATATATCAATGTCGTTTTGATTTGCATTTATTTAATGATTAGTGAGATTGAGAATTTTTTCATATGTCTGTTGGCTGCTCCTGTATCTTCTTTTGAGAAGTGTCTTTACATGTCTTTTGACCCTTTTTAAATGGGGCTCTTTTTTTCTTTTCTGCATGTTTGAGTTCCATGTAGATCCTGGATGGTAGGCCTTTGTCAGATATATAGTTGGCAAATATCTTTGTCCATTCAGTGGGCAGTCTCCCCACTCTATTGTAGTTTCTTTTACTTTGCAGAAACTTTTCAGTTTGATGAGGTTCCACTTGTATATCTTGACTCTCATGGCATTGGATTTGGCGGTTCTAATCAGAATTGGTTGCCTATTCCAATTCCTGTAAAGATGTCTCCTGTGTTTTCTAAGATTCTTATTGTCTGAGGTTTTATATTCAGGTATTTGGGCCATTTGGAGCTTATCTTTGTGAATTAGGATGGGTGGGGGTCCTGTTTCATTCTTTTGCCTGTGATCAACCAGTTTTCCCAGCACCATTCACTGAATAGGTTCTCCTATCCCAAGTGACTTAGTGGAGGCTTTGTCTAAGATATCTTGGTTGAGAAATTGGGATTTTGCTTCTGGAATCTCTATCCTGATCCATTGGTCTATACCCCTGTTCTTGAATCAATACCAAGCTGCTTTGATTATTATAGCTTTATAATAAAATTTAAGGTATGGGAATGTGATACCTCCCACTTTTTTCTTCTTCTGATGATTGTTTTGGCTATTCCTGATCGTGTGTGTGTGTGTGTGTGTGTGTGTGTGTGTGTGTGTGTGTTTGTTTTTTTGTTTTTTATGAATTTCTGTGTTGTTGTTTCCAGGCCTGAGAAGAATGTTGATGGTAATTTAATTGGTATTGCATTGAATCAGTAGATTGCCTTGGGCAGGATGGACATCTTAACAATGCTGATTCTTCCAATCCATGAACATGGGATATTTTCCCATTTGTTTGTGTCTTCTTTGGTTTCTTTCAGCAATGTTTGGTAGTTTTATTGTAAAGATCTTTCACTTCTCTGGTTAGGAAGATGCCAAGGTATGTGATTTTGTGTGTGTGTGTGTGTGTGTGTGTGTGTGTGTGTGTGTGTGTCTATTTTGAATGAGATTGTACCATTTTATTTGGTTTTATGCTTGTTTGTTGTTGCTGTATAGAAATTCAACTCATTTGCTCATTGATTTTATACCTGAGATGTTGCCAAAGTCCTTTATCAGTGCAAGGAGGTTTTTGACAGATTCCCTTGGGTGTTCCAGGTATAGGATCATATCATATGATCCACAAAAATGAATAGATTAACTTCATATTTTCCTTCTTGGGGTACCCCTTATGTCTTTCTCTTGACTGATTAGACTTCTAAAACTATGTTCAACAGGAGGGCTAAGTATGGTTAGCCTTGTCTTGTTTCAGTTTTCAGATGAAATACTTCCAGCTTCTGTCCATTTAGTAATATGTTGGCTGTAGGTTTATCATAGATGGCTTTTACTATTTTGAGGTATATTTCTTCCATACCTGAGTTTTCAAGGGTTTTTATCAAGAATTGATGCTGGATTTTTTTGAAAGTCTTTTCTTTGTCTAATGAAATAATCGCGTGGTTCTTGTTTATACATCTGTTGATATATTTCATGGCATTTATGGTCTTGCAGATATTAAACTGCCTTGCATTCCAGAGATGAAGCCTACTTAAACACTGTGGATAATTTTTTAGATATGTTGCTAGAATTTTGTTGAAAATTTTTGTATTTATGTTCTTCAGGGATATTGGCCTGAAGTTCTCTTTCTTTGTTATATCTTTGCTCAGTTTGTGTATCAGTGTGATGTTAGCTTCATAAAATGATTTGGAGAGAGTCCTATCTTTCTCAATTGCTAGCAATACTATCAATAAGATTGGTGCCAGTTCCTCCTTGTATGTTTTATATAATTCCACTGGAAAGTTGTCTGGTTCAGTGCTTTTTAATTTTTATTTTATTTTTTATGTAGTTAGTTTTCTTGTGACAAAGTCAATTTCCTGGGTTGTTATTAGTCTATTTGGGTTATCTATTTCTCCTTGATTCAAACTTAGGAGGTTTAGGTTATCAAGTTTGTTTCCATACAGGTGTGCATATTAGTCTCAAATAATCTTTTGTATTTCTTCAGGGTCTGTTGTGACTTCATCTTTTGCTTTCTTGATTTTGTTTTTTGAGATTTTTCTTTCTTTTTCTTGGTCAGTCTGACTTGGAGTTCATCTATCTTAAAGAACCAGGTTTTTGTTCTGTTAATTTCTTTCTATATTTTTGTCCTCTATGTCCCTTTTTTAGGTTTTTACTTTGTGCTCTGGAATCTTCTACTGAAGTTAGAGGTTTGACTGTCTCGCCTTCCCAGTTCCCTTAGGTGATTTGTTAGGCTATTGATTTATGATCTATTTTGTTGATGTGTTTTCACAGTGATATAACCCCCCCCCCATTACTGCTCTCATGGCATCCAAGGGTTTTGGTAAAATCTGTCTTTGCTTTCATTTGTTTCCAAGAATATTTTGATTTCTGTTTTGGTTTCTGTGTTGACCTGGGAATTGTTCAGTATTGTGCTGTTTAGTGTCCATGGTTTTGTGTGTTTGGGGGGAATATTGTTGGTGATAATGTAGATAAATAGATTTTAAAATTGTGACTTCTACCTTCTTTTGTTTTCTGTTCACCTGAAAATTTATTTTCTATCATTTAGCTTTGAGTCTCTATGTGTCCTGGAAACAGCATATTGTTGGGTTGTGCTTTTTATCCAGTTTGTCATTCTGTGTCTTTTAGTGCAATTTAGGTTAACTATTGAGATGTGAGAGTTTATCACAGTCATGAAGCTCTTATAAAATTTTGTTTGTTTGTTTGTTTGTTTTCTTTTAACTTTTGAGTTGGTGTATGTGTGTGTTTTCAAGTTTGCAGTCATAATGTATTTTCTGATTATTCTGTGTTTTCCTATTCTCTTGGGAAGTGTGTGGTCATTTTTTTTTCTTTCTTTCTTCTGTGGTTAATACCTTCTTAAGCATCCTCTGTAGAGCTGATCTGGAAGCAGCATAATCTCCTAGGGATCAGATATCTGGGAAGGATTTTAATTATCCATCACTGATGAAACTTAGCTTAGCTGGGTAGGAAATTATTGGTTGTTTTTTTTCTTTCTTTCTTTTTTTTTTTTTATCTCTGAGAACTTTGAAGATTGGATTCAGTCTCTTCTACCCAGTAGTGTAAATAAGTCTGCTGCTATTCTATTTGGGCTTCTCTGATAGGCAATCTGATATTACTCTCTTGCTGCATTAAGAATTTTTTTTGTACCTACTTTGTGTATATTTCCTATATTTCTGGGAGTTTGTTTTCTCACTTGATGTCTTGCAGCAGTTCTCTGAATCTCTTGTGTTTGGATGATCATGTCTCTGATTAGATGGGGGAAATTTTCTTGGATAATCTCATGGAATGTTTGTTCCATGGTGTTCTTTGTCACCCTTTCTCCCTCAGGAATGCCAATCAGTTGTAAGTTCAGTATCTTAATATAATCACACATCTCTTGAAGGTTTTGGTCCATCTTTTAAAGCTTCTGATGTTTTTAATAGTTTGGTTAAGTTCCATGTTTCAGTCTTCAAGCTCTGAGATTTTTTCTTCTGCTTGGTAAATTCTGCTTCCCATGCTTGTCAATTTGTTATTTATTTTGTTCAATGTATTCTTTTTTTTGTCATCATCTCAGTTATCAACTCTTGCATTCTTTCTTCTTGCTTTTCTTCATTTTTATTCATCCTCTTCACCAATATCTTCATATCTGGATTTGTGGTTTGAGACTAGTCATTATAAGAGTTCTTCATTGTTTGAGTTCTGAAGCCTATATTCTCAGTGCTATCTTTCAAGGAGTCTTGGGTGTACCTTTTTTCTTCAGTTGAGTTTTCTTCATTTGTGACAGTTTCTACCCTCTTTTTTTCCTTTTTAATTCCACTGCCCAATGGGAAGCGTTATAGCTTTTACTTTTTAGCTCAACCTCCTATTCTTCCTTAGATAGAGCCTCTGGATTTGTTCACTTTTGAAGACAGGCTGTAGGTGGAAGGGTTGCCCTATCCTTTCTGTAGTTTTGAGATTTGATTGGGATGTAATGAGTGGATCTTCAGTTCAGAAGCTACCTGCAGATTGCAGTATCTGCTGACTGGGGTGTGAGCTCCAGAAACCCACTTCTGAGCACATTACAATATATTCTTGCAGTGGGAGGTTAAGTATACCTCCCCACTTGTCTGCTGCTAGGTCTGCCACTCAAATTGCATGCATCTGTGAATGGCTCAGTGTTGGCAGAGGGGAGTGTCCAAGTTTGCAATAAGTTTCTTCAGTAACATGCACTTGAAGTATCCTTTCTGAGTCAACAATAATCAATCACATAGAGGTGCAGATATCTCTGAATGCAGGCAGCTCATATTGGGCAAGTTAAGCAGGTCTCTGCCCAGGTTCCAGGACAATGAAAATGATGTCTTCCCACATTGTCGCCTCCAGTGGGGCTGAGCTCTAGATTTCCTCCCCATGCTTTCTGTACAGTCTCCAATGCCAGTGCCTGGCTGGTTGCTGCAGGTGGTAAGGTCAGGCCAGGTTCCAGGTGCCAAGAGGTGGTTAATCTCTGATGTCTTTTCCTGAGAGATGCCCCTAGAATGACGAATATTCCTGCATGTAGGGGAGTGCCAATTCAGAGCAGTGGTAAATTGCAGCCACTTCCATGCAGAGACTCACACACTCCCACTGGTTCCATCACAATCTTTCTCTCTCCTGTATTCAGCACTCCTATTTTAATGTTAGTCCCCAAATGTTTCTCTTGATATTGTTTCTCATTTTTTAATTAAATTATAGAATATAGAAAATTTATTTGACTTAAAAAGCATAAACTTGATATTAAGATACAGACATTAATATATTCTGTAATAATTTTATAAGCTTATAAGTATCAAAAGAAATTTACTCATACTTGACACATTTTATAATCAGTAGTTTTATAATTAAAAGTATTAACAACTATCACAGGTTCCTCAGATATCTTAAACAGTCTTACACACTTTGAATACTTTTTATAAATAAATATTACTAAGGTCTTGGGGAAAAAATGCTGTTATTCTTCTTTTAGAATTTGGGAGACTAAATCTTCTTAGGAAACATTCCCAGAGACACATGAGTTACAAGTCCAATACAGATCTTACCCTGCTTTATTCAAGATCCAACGTTGAAGTAAGTCATTTTAACAGATCATGATGCTTAATGAAAAACTTTCATATGTGTTGACATAACATGAACACATGTTGTCATTGTCTTTTCAGTACCTAAGCCACATATACAAAATGATCATATCTATATAAATATATGCAATACAGATGCTATGTTTCAGTACAAGAAAATTGAGTAAAGCAATGTCAAATACATGACTTTTATGTAGGAAAATAATCATAGATGTATTTAGAAATCTTTGAAACAGGAACATCAGTTTTGAATGGAATATTTACTTTGTTATCAGACAGACTAAATTCTAGCTACAAAGCATCCTCAGTTCCCTCCAATGTCCTTTATCCCTGTGTGGAGATCTCACACCGGTGCTAAGAGTTTTTCATGGCAGGAGGCCCTTCTCTTCAAAATCTCAGCTGGCTGGCACACAGTTCCTGGGGGCCAATCACAAACTTTCTATTATGAATGAAAAGGAGCAAACTACTGCAGAAGAAACTGCCATTCCTCACTTAGTCCAAGAAACATGAGCTTATCAGATTGAGGAACATAGCTTATAATTTTCAGGTCATTTCAAGGCCTAGTTCTTATGAAAGGAAGGTATTTATCAAAATAAATATTTTGTTTTTGATTAAAAAGTGCATTACAAGTGATTCAACAAAACTATAAAATTAAAAATATGTTTACAACATTTAAAAGAAATGGAGATCTTGAAATTTCTTCACAGATCATGAATTACTAAGTAATAGTAACTATCTAAACATGTTTAGTAAAAACTAATTGGTAAATATCTATAAATTTCAAGCTATATTTCAAATATCTTTAAAACAACATTATTTTGTAAGAACAACTGAGTACCTTATAAGGCTTTCATAAAGACATCAATTCTTCTGATTTATGATTATATTACTTTTTGAACTTTTATTGGAAGAGTTAACATTACTAGAAAATATATTTGTATCTTCACATTGCACAGATTAATTTATTTTAAAATTTAGAATTTCATATTATCATTTTAATAACAAATTTTTGTTTTTCCTGTTCTATTACAGTTAACCCAAGTTAAATGCACATGTATATGTCTACATAAAGATTTTGATACAGTTATGTAGCAAACTAAAATTGATGGCACAAAAAGATAGGTTTAATTATCTATATTCTGATTAACTTTTATATATGTTACAAAAGGATTACTGCTGTCCTGACCTTTACTTTTAATATATTACATATCCTTCAAGACCTAAGACTACTACTATTTTCACCAAAGTTTACAGTATAGTCAATTACCACTTCATTCAATACCGTAATGTTTATATTTTCATTTTAATCTAATTTGCTATTAGATAGTTGTATAAAAAATGACTAGCGTGCACACACACACAATTCACAAAGTATATTGGCGTCTGTCTTTTAATTTAGATATTTACTCTACTACTTGAAGTCTAACCTAATATTGGACATTCTATAATACTTTACAAACATAAAATTGTTACTCTCTGTATAAATGTCAACATTGGAGTCAACATAACTGTATACATATCTGTCAAAAGAAACTGTTTTCCATAACTTTTCATCAGTTTCTATTTTTGATCCTTCGCTTGCATTATTTTTCTTTAGTAACCTTTGGTTAATCCCACCTGGCAATTTGTATAGTTATACATCCTTAGCAAATTCTAATTCAATTGGAATAATTTTCTTAAATTCATCTGTATTTTTATGCTGTTCAAAAAGGGGAAGAACATGTTTTGCTATTCTGACATTTTCCCTAGAGTCAGACTCAATAAAACTTGTTTAAATATCACCATAATTCACCAATGTTAATTTAAGTTTTAATATGTCCCATCTATTACGAAGTAAATTTAAAGAAAGATTTGCTAAAAAATTTTAAGTGCTGATTCTGAATTTGTTTGATTTAATTAAAGAAAAAAAAACACAAGTTATTATTACCACTATATTATAGAGGGTACATTAAAATCAAATGGAACATGATATCCTGACACTCATTCCAGTTAAAATGCTGAAAAGAGTTTCCTTATATTTTTTTAGTGTGCTCAGAAATAAGTTACTCAGAAATAAATTTTCTGCTACTTGCATGATACGTAACTCTAAGGAAAATTGCATTCAAGTTGGTTATGCCTGGGTATATTTCACAGCCAGAATTTCAATTACTAAGCACCTTATGTTAGCGAGGCAGGAGAAATTTGTCGTTAAAAAAAGAGAAGCGAGTAGACTAAAATATCTCTTCTCTCGTGCTTTCTCTGTATATGAGAAGAATCAATTTGCTTTCATCTTAATCCCAAATAGAAGGAGCAATTGACTTTGGGGAAATCCTGTAAAATTTATTGCTGACAGCATGTTAGAGAGTACTTTCTAAGGATGACAGAACACATGAATTGATTTTGCTTCCAGAGACACCAGGATAACTGATTCTCTCAATCACAGAATGTAGCTCTAGGGTTTGTTGTCACTTTTCCATGCAGTTTGAAAGACTTATATCAAATATACAGAAGGAAAACTTAAAAGGAGATATTCAATGTGGCACTTAATTGCTGTGACATATCCAACTTCTATGGCTTGTACACAGATAATATGCAGAGTTAGTTTACTAAACATGTGAGAAATAAAATATTGATAAATATGTTAACAGGATTTAAACATTAAAATGTGTTACTACATATTTAATACAATAATGCACCTATTCTGCAAATTACATTAAAACTTAATTATATCTCAAAAACATATAGTTTAGATAGAAACTCAATTCCTTATTTTAAATGTATGTATTCCCTGATGCATCAACTCAGTATCTATAATATGCAAATGCATATTACTACAAAATTCAGGGGTTGATACTGAAAGATTGTTCCAAATTGAATTCTTATTGAGTAAAAAATATTTTTATCTTGGTATCTTCACAGAGTGCCTGTATATAAATGCATGTGCATAGACATACAGACATATGCATCATGTGATGTACATACACTTGAACATGCATGCATGTTCATCACATTGTTATATATTGAAACCTGCACACTTATACATATAAACATATCATGCTAACATTCATATAATCCTATTTCATATATTCACACATAATTTATAATGTAAAGCACTTTAAATATATGTGACATAGGCAGAATTTTCTTTTAGGTACATAATATAAGAGAAAGAACAGTGTATTACAAAAGTTTTGTGACCTGTCTTCTTTATCCTCCTAATTTCGTCAAACATACCATAATAAAACCCAGTATCAAAATATACACATTCTATGCTGAACTTCTCAGTAACAGGGCTACAAGAGAGGCCCATCTTTTGTCTGAATTTTTGCAGAAACCTCTAAAGAAAAACTGAGGGAAAAACACAACAATAGTGCCCCATTTCACTTGCCTTTGTTGAGAAGTATGAGATGTGTGCTGGTCACCGTGGTTCACACCTGCATTTCTTGAACTTTGTGAGAACAAGGCCAGAAGACTGTTTGAGCCTAGGAGTGTGAGACCAGTTTAGGCAACAGAGCGAGACATCATCTCTCCAAAAAATATAAAAAATTATTCATATGTAGTGATGTGTGCCTGTAATGCCAGTCACTCAGAAGGCTGAGGCAGAAGAATTTCCTGAACCCAGAAAATTGAGGCTGTGGTAAGAAGTGATTGCACCACTGCACTCAAGCCTACATGACAGAGTGAGACCTTTATTCAAAATAAATAAATAAACAAATAAATAGAAGTATGAGATGGTGACACATCACTAACAAAAGGAATGACTCAAATATTATTTGGGAAACGTTAGCCTGTCACACATCTTCCTCTTCTAAGAGAGGTTGTGGTTGAAAATGTGATAGTGAGGACCTTATTGGCAAGAACTGGCACCAAACAACTCATCAATCACATCCCTCAGTCCCTTCTCAGGCAACGGCATGGAATGCTTTCCTTCACTTTGAGCCAAGTGAAGGAGATCCTCAGGCCATCATGACAAGAGTCTATCATATGCTCACTGGAGCTTAAGGACCCCAGTAGCGGGGAGGAGAGGCAACACACAGCACAGGCTAGAGCAGCAGAGAAAGAAAGCCACGTCTTGATTGCTGCAAGATATATGTGCTCTACCAACATCAAAATAAGAACACTTTGGAAATTCTGCTCACGAGGACCACCTAGAAGTTTAAAAGAAAATTAAAGAATAGTGCTTCAGTCCCTTAAATCAAATCAAAGGATGTGAGAGAAATTTGAAGTGAGGTGGCAGAGAAATGTTTGATGTGATCTATGTCTTGGGAGTGCAGTTGCTGGTCCCTACTAGGGAATGTCACAATCCTCAAAGATGGTACCTGAGAAAGGATGTGTCCACCATGGATTGGATGCCAACACAAGATGACAAGTAACTCTGCCATGTTTGAAAATGCAATTTTTTAGCAAATCCTCTCCTTCCTCTGAGTCTCATTCTGAAAGAGTCTAAAGTAGCAGCTTACTACGAATTAGAGAAATAACTGGATACCAAGAAGACAACAACTGGTTTATGTCCCACTGGGGAATTATAGGTCTTTGAGTAGACCCAAGATGGCAGTATGCTATTCTGTACTATATTATTGTTATGTTGACAATCATGGTTTGGAATTTTTAATGTCTAAGCAAAAAACTATTTATAATATATGATATTGATGCCTAAAAAATATGGAAATTGTCAAAAATTCTATCCAGGAGCTGAAAAAATATATTTTTCCAAAAAAGTTGTTGCGGAGGTATTGTGAAATTAATAATAGATTGGTTTCTTGTTACAAGCCGAGTCCAGGTCATTCAATAAACTAACTTAACCTCCAATGTTTTTCAACCTCCAATGTGAAGACTTTTTATTATCTAGTAACTGTTCTTATAAGTGAAATTCATTATTTCATCTAAATTTGAAGAAAATGTTTATATCCAATCTTAATTTAGACACAATTTTCCTCCTCTTTGTCACTTCTGATACATCTCTTAGCTCAGTCACCATCATGCCTCCATTGTCCCTCTATATGGTTGTGTTCCCTGTGGTCTCAGGATTCTGAAATCTGTGCTCCACGCTTCCTCCAACACATGGTTTGAGAACTCAGAATTAATCTCCAGTTTTGACCTCCTAGCTTGCCCTGAGTGTCCAACACCTTCAGAATAAAGGCCATTTTTTCACAGCATGTTTTATAACCTTTCTTTTAATTTTTTGAGATCATGTCTCCAGATTCCTACATAAACTCTTTTTATTCTAATATTTTCACAAATATGACACCTGCACATCTCTTCGTAAAATAGCAGCCCTACTATCTGACTCTTTCCTCCATTTTGTTTAGCTGGTGTGTGTCTAATTTTCTTTTAAAATTGATCTCAGAACCACTTTTCCTGGTTATTTCCTTGGCAACCTTTCCTAGCTTTCTTCAGCCATCTTTCTGTGCTAAATCTCCCTACTTTGCTATGTTAACGTCTTGCCAATTTGTCTTATACCACTCAACTTGTTATAGCAATATTTTTTAAGATATAAATTAAATAGACACTCCTAATAACATGAATATTGCCAGCAAAATATTGCTTGGTTACCAATGATAAATTGCAACTACTTAATAAAAGTCTGATATACTGTATAAAATTACATTAAATGCTAACAGTAACATGAATACCTTTAATAGCAATTATGAATGATTAAGTGTTTGTTTAAACCCAGATAAGTTGTTTATCCTTGAAAAAAAATTTCTATAAGTTAATTTAATCATATATATGTATCTTGCATGGTATATTTTTTCAGTCTCTAAATGAAGAAACTTCTACTTTGAGAGGTTAAGAAAATTCACAAAGTTAATAAAAGAGTAAGACAGAAAACTATTTCTGTTGATTTCTAATTTCTTATAGTTAAGTTCTGGGCTTCACAAAATTATTGTTAATACCCACATTTCTTGCTTTTATTGTATCTGCTTATTATAGACTTTTATCCTTTCAAATAAAAATAGAAATGCAGGTTTAAAATTTGTGCATATTTTCTGAGTGTGCTCAAGGGGCTCCTCGTCATAAATTAGAAAGCTGGGAAGATTTCAATGAGACTGTCATACAAATTTTATTTTGGAGAATCTTTTAGATGAAATCCTGTTTCTCATTAACGTTTATTGTTGTTCTTCTTCTTGGAGTTGAGTTCTTTGAACTGAGTTCTTGTGCTTTTGGTATTGATGGGGTATGCTGACCTCAAAATAGTTATTAGATGATTTTGGAAACAAGGTACTTCAAATTTATGTCGTAATATCTTTAATACTTTTTAGAAATACATTTTCATTTCTATGGAGAAATATCTTTGGCAAGGAATTTTTTTGGAATACTTTTTTTCTTAATGAAAATAACTTCTCCCTCCCCTTTGTAACTTTATTCTTATTTCTGAAAAATATCTATTTTTTTTCATTTATTTATTCCTCCTGCACATATATAGGAAGCACATACTATAGGGATGAAGGTAAAACAGAGACTAAATACAAGGAATACTTTTTTAAGACCTGCATTTTTGGATTCATAATCATGTGTTTAAGATGTGCTATGAATCTAGACTAAGGCAAACTATAATTAGGTATGTTAGAAAAATAAAGCAAAATAAAGCAATATTCAAAAGAGGGAGTAGTTGGAAAAGAGTCTATGATTAAAAAATTACATGTGGGCAGAATATTTATCATTTGGGTGATGAATACTTTTGAAGCCCAATCACAAGTAGCATATAACATGTAGCAAACCCATGCAGCATACCCATGTAACAAATATGCACATATACCCCCAAATCTAAAATTTAACTTATAAATCTAAAAATTAAGCCGGGCTCGGTGGCTCAGCCTGTAATCCTGCGCCTTTGGGAGGCTGAGGTGAGTGGATTCCCTGAGCCCGCAGGTTCGAGACCCGCCTGGGCAGCGAGACCTCATCTCTACAATAAATCAAAAAATCAGCCGGGTGTGGTAGTGCATGCCTGTAGTTCCAGGTACTCGGAAGGCTAAGGTGGAAGGATCGCCAGAGCCCAGCAGGTGAGGCTGCGGTAGCCGGGAGTGGCCACTGCACTCCAGTCTTGGCTACCGACTGAGACTCCAATTCAAACAACAACAACAACAACAACAAAAATTAATATGTTATATGTTCTTGCGTTAAGTTCACTGAACATAATCCTTTCCCCCTTATTCTTAGCATAAACATATTGACAGTAGTAGTTATTACAAATTTAAGTGAGCATTTTTATTTGGCAATTCCCAGGTAAGTTCTATGCTAGCATTGTATCAATGTTAAAATATATTGTTACTTGAAATGAAAATTCCAAGTAATGTAATTTATGTAGTTTATGTAGAACTATTCAAAAAGAGCTCATTTTTCCTCTTGTGTAAATTTGTAATTCCTCTCATACAGAACTTTTTAGAAATTATGTGGGAGTATTTTCCCTTGATTGAATGTAAGATTTTTTTGTGAGACCCTCTAATCATCCTATTCATGATAGTATGCTACATGATATTAAATTTCATGTCACAGAATGCACCTGTACCTGACCAGGCACAAAAAATATGCATTACATGCTCTTTGTTAAAATCTGACATCAGTTTTTGGGCATCCTCATTGTCGTCTTGATTATCACAAGCTAGATGTTGTACTTTATTAGTAACATTTGTATGAGATTTTGATTTGTCTTAATTAATGAGTCATACAATTTTACAGAAAGCTTTGAATTCACAGTGTATGTTAAGAAATGTTGTTGACCAAAATTATCAGGTAACAAAAGTGATGGTTTTTGTGACAGGAATTTTAGCACTTTATCTGATGCTTGTATCTGTATTTTCTTTCAGTGATAAGGAATTTTAAGCTTAATGATGGGTGGTAGAGGGAATTCCTGCTAAGTGTATTCCAAAAGCTATCCCAGTTGAAAGTTATATGATACTTTTTTGCCTCAGCATCAAGGAGCAGTTTTTGTGTTCCTTTATTCTTTATATTCTAGTTCACATTATGCATATCATGTTGTGTATGTGTGTACTATATTTATTGAAAATTATATTAGTATATTGTGATGTCTGGCAATGAAGTCAATAGTAAAAATCACATTAAGAAAAAAAGAATGTCAAAAGTTTCTTCTTTTATCTGGACCATAAATTAATAGTAATGGCCAATCATTCAAGCAGGTATGCTCCTTAACATATAGTTTGATGTGATGAGAAAGAGGTATTAACTCACCATCACCCAACTTTCCTCAATATGTCATCAAGAAAGCACAAAAATGTGAAATTTATTGACAGATTTTGTAGGAAAAGAGTTAGTAGCAATAGAAAATATGCACAAATAAGAGCATTGGATGTTTGAGAAGACAAAATTATCCATTTAATGTTGGTTTAAAACTAGTTTGTTTCTTCTTCAATTCATTGTTAAAATGCATGAATAAAAATTGACACCTGATTATTAAAAAAATCATAAAATACAAAGAGATATTATGTACAGAGTAATAGTTAAAGGGGAAAAGGCAAAAGAGAAAGGACTCATTAGGCAGAGTCTGGCATTTGGATCACAAGTAGAATCTGAAAACAAACAAGAAACAAACAAAAAAAAGCATTACTAATATTTAGTTACTTTAAGCAATATTCCAGAACATCTAACCTTACTACTTCCCTCTATAACTGAAACATTAACTAAATGTCCAATTCTAAGATGTGTTTAAATACAATTCTAGAATCTAAGACTTTATCTCAATGATCAGTTTGATAGTTCTGCCCTCAACTATCTTTTTAAAAATATCACATCATTTTTCTGCATGCATAGCTAAATTTTCAAGTATTTTGGGGGTTTTGATGTTTTCAGATACATAGGCAGACCTATGCTGTCTAATAAAAATAGATTCTGTCTTGGTTTTTTCCGTTTTCTTCTACGGAAAAGGGAAACAAGGATTTTAAAAATCATGGATGTACACCTCATTGACCCACCTTCAGTCTCTCCTCTAGGTTGTAGTATCATAGGTGTAAACTAGTGAAAGAAAATGAAAATGCAAAGTGAGCATGAAGTGGCAGAGACTATACTAGATGTCCAAACACACTGACTCTCCAATTCCACTGGACTTGGTCCCTGTGTAAGCTCTTCAGTGAGCAGAGGGGACATCACTGCTTCGGAATTCCCTCTCTTTGCTTAGCACTGGCCTGCAGAGCACACTAAAGAAGCTATCCTTAAATTGAATCATTTTCTAATCTCCTGAAGGATTCAAAATGTTGATCTTTTTTTTTGGACCTAACGGTAGGGATATCTAATTTTATTTAATTTCTTGATCTTAAGTTACTGAGGATGATAACTGCTGCATCTTTATTTTCTGAGATCAGTTTCCTGGGGAGGTGAATTTAAAATATGCCGCAATCTGTGATTCACTCTGAAATTTTAAAAAATTTCATCAGAGTTTCAATGCAATTTTCTTTTTTTTATAGTTCTCCCTCCCAACTAAGAGCATTTTTATCTAAAAATCCATTATTTTGTATTGAGAAGGTTTCTTCCTATACTTCATCCTCATCCTATTGATTGTCATATTTTATTTTTAAAAACTTTGCTGCCATTTATAAGACACCAAAATGCATTCCCTGTAATAATGACTTTGCCATCTTCATCTCTACTTTTTAAAATCTTCCTTTAAAAAGCTTTACCCCTTTTCCTACATTCTTTATTTGATTTGAAAATTTCAGCATTGTGTTTGTAATTTATTGCTTCTACATTTTGAATTTAACTTAAATTCAGTGATGAATTTTGTCTTTTTAAAAATTTTATATCTCGATAAATGACAAGCCTGTTGGTCTAGTGGCTCAAGCCAAAAAATGAATAAAGACGACGCAAACGAATGTCATCTTTGATTTTCTCTTTGTCTCATACCTGATGGTCAATCCACTAGTAAATCTCTTCAACTCTTCCTTCAATATATAGTCCAGATCCAATCGCTTTATTTTCACCTTTACTTCTGAAGATCTCAATATCATTACATCTAATTTTCCTATTCTATTCTTGCTTCCATTGACTGCATTCTTTGCAAATCACAATTGAAGGATCATTCTAAAATATACAACATCACCTTACTTTTAATATATTGTATTATTGTTTCCTTTCATCTATTCTTTCCTTTTCCTATAATAAATATATCTCTTTACCTGTTGCTTTGCAATTCTCAGGAGAACCATGCGCAGTTCATTCTATAATCCCAGAAATTTGTGAGGCAAAGGCAAGAGGATTGCCTGAGTTTCCGGGTTCGAGACCAGCCTGAGCAACTTGGCAAGACCTTGTTTCTACAAATTAAAAAAAATCTGAACATACTGGGGCTCACCTGTAGTCTCAGCTACTTGGAAGGCTAAGGTGGAAGGATCTGGAGGCTGTGGTGTCCATGAGTACCCCACTGTACTCTAGCTTTGGTAGCAGAGTGAGACTAGGACTCAAAAAAAGAAAAAGAAAAACAAAATTATCAAGTGAGAGTGTGGGCTTTCTCATCTCATCAACAGAATTGTCATTGTGACTCACAGGGCAACAAGACGCGTATGACAGAGTCAGTTTCCCACAAAGTTTTTCCATCTCTCTTGTGCCTCCCTTGTGCCTTGGGACATGGTCATTAAACATGGGTCCTAGAGTGAGCTGACACATGGAGTGGAGTTTTAGTTGACTAAAATTCATGGATATATGACATAAGACATAAATACCTAGTGTTTATATCAGAAATTAGTTTATTCAGAGTAAGACTTCTGTATCTCCACTGATAAAAACCACCCAATGCTTACTGTAGGTTGGAAGTCAATAGCCAGAGTCTGCAGGACTGCCTATTATTTAGCCCTCTCTGCTTCTTTTCTCTCCTGTTACTTTCCTCTACCCATTGGGCTTCAGCTACATTTGCCACTAAGGTTCTTGGCCTCCTCTAGCACCCTCTTAGCTTTTCCAACTTTGCACTTTCTCTTCTGCTTGCACGAATTTGCTTTTGATAAGCACATGGCTTCCTCCTTCTCTTCATTCTCAGATCAAATACCATATTTTGCAATTGTCTTTTTTAACAACTCCACATGGTATTCAAACTGAATCCACTTCTTGCTTTGTACTCTATTTTTCTTCGTAAAACCTACTGTCACATCTTTAAAAATGTCAGAAGCATTAGATAACATTTATTGACTAGGTACTACACCCAAGCACTGTTCTAATAATTTTGTATCATCTGATTTTATCCTCTCAATAATACTATGAAGAACACACTACTAGGCTCTCATTTTGCAGATCAATACGCTGAAGGAAAAGGAGATTAAGGAATTAATCATGTTCACAAAGGATTAAGATAAAGACCCTGAACAAACCTGAGCATTCCTGTTTCAGGACTCTTAGCCAGTATTCTAGGCCACCCTGAAATTGTCTCTAGTGTGTTGATTACTTCTCCTTGGGGCTGCACATTATTCATCAAAAGCTGTTGAGCTTCTTATCTCACATCAGAAATTGAAACTTGGTTTGATGTAACCTGGCATTACCATTTCAGAGGTTTGGCAGCCAGAGAGAGGTGCAGATGCTGCTGGGGCCATACCATTTCTCAACAAAGAAAACAAACCTCTTAGTAATTTTTTTTATCCATATATGGAGAGTATGCATTTCAGTATCCAGTTTATCAAAATTTCCTTGATAATTATTTCAAGCCTTCTTCCTAGCTATGACCCACATTTTCAGAAAGAACCCTACTGTCCAAGGAAGAAGGAACAACAGCTTTAATGAATCATCTGCATTCTTTTTACTCTTGCTTTGCTGGTTCCAGGCTTATAGACATAGGTCCTTCAGAATTATTTAGACACACACCAAAAGAAATAGATTTTGAACACATTGCTTTCATCTTTCTTATAACGCCTACTCATTAGAGCTTTTTGGTAAACTCAAACAAAATGGTGTCTATGTGCTTCCTGTGACACAGGCCACAGTACCAAGAAATAACTTAAACTGCAGTCCTCAAAATTTTTCTATTATTTGCTTTTCAATCTTCCTTAAAGGTATATCACTGAAAACTTATGTTGCTTGGGTGGCATTTTTACAGTGTTGAATAGATTTTCTCTTATTAGAGCATTCCTTTGATTAATTCAGTTGACTTATAAGTGATTGGTTTGCTTAATTTGTCCTCTTTTCCAAGAACCACAACCAGTAGTCTATAACTCAAAATTAAATTAAGATCTCAATATAAAAATCTGTGCAGAACTAGATAATTATTCCTTGGCCAAATTAGGAGAGGAACTGTTTTTTGTTTTTGTTGTATTTTCTCCTAACTTTATTAAGGTTAACTTAAAAATTGAAAATAGGATACATTTAAGGTATACAAATTCTTGATTACATATATATTTATACACACACACACACACACACACACACACACACATCATGAAATATTAACCACCATAAACTTATATTCATCACCTCACAGTTACCTTGTGTGTGTTTGTCTCTGTATGTGTTACCTTGTGTGTGTGTGTGTGTGTGTGTGTGTGTGTGTGTGTATGTGTGTGTTGAGAAAACTTAAGATCTATCAACTTAGCAATTTCAAGTATACAATATAATATTATTTAACTATATATGTTATGTATAGTTGTAATTTAATGTTGTATATTAAGTCTCTAGAACTTATCTATCTTGCATAACTAAGACCTGGTAATTTTTGACAAACATGTCTCCATATACCCCTCTCGCATAGCCACAATGCTATTCTCTCTGTGAGTCTGACATTTTTTCATTCCACATATATATGAGATCATGCAGTACTTACCTTTCTTCATCTGGCTTATTTAACTTAACATAATGTCCCCCAAGTTAATCTATGTTGTTGTAATGGCAGATGTCCTTCTTTTAAAGGCTGAATAATCTGTCCTTGTATAAATAAATTATCTTTTATGCATTCATTCACCCATCAGTGAACATTTAGTTTGTTTCCTTATCTTGGCTATTGTGAATGAATCTACAGTAAACATGTGAATACAGTTATCTCTTTAAGATATTAGTTTCATTTCCTTTGGATGTACACCCAGAAATGGGATTGATGGGTTGATAGTTCTATATTTAGGATTTTGAAAAATTCCTATGTTATTTGTAATCGTTTCTGTAACAATTTTCAATATCACCAGCATTGTACAAGGGTTCCACCCACCCACAATTATTTTTCATTTTCTGATAGATAAATGATGTTGAACCATTCTTGAAACTCAATTGATAAATCCCACTTGGTCGTGGTGTATCACCCTTTTAATGTACTATTGAATTAGTTTTTCTAGTGTTTTATTGAAGATGTTTTCATCTGTGTTTGGCAAGAATATTGGTCTATCATTTTTGTTTCTTGAAGTGTATTTGTCTGGATGTGGTATTACATGATACAGGCCTCAGAACAAATTTACAAGTACTCCCTTTTCTTCTATTTTATGGAAGAGTTTAAGAATGATTGGTATTAATCCTTCTTTGAATGTCTGGTGGAATGTACTCATGAAACCATCTGATCCTGGACTTTTCTTTGTTGAGATATTTATTATTATTATTATTATTATTATTTTTATTATTTTCTAACTTTCTATTTCTTCTTGGTTCAGCTTTGGTAAATTGTATGTTTTAGGAATTGGTTCATTTCTTCTGTATCATTTTTTTTCCAGAATATCTGTATGAGCTAGAGTAGCTTTTGAGGTCCTTAGTGGCAAAGACTGCTTGAGTACTCTGTAGAGTAGGTCACTGGGGTCCCATAGCTGATAATAATAGCTCCACCTTTTGTCTTTGTTTCTAGTCATTTTCAGATATCTTTACTTTGCTGAACTTCTCAAAAATCTGGGTGGGGTGAGACTCAAACAGGTTGGTTGAGCATTGCCTCAAATGGCTGAGGAAGCTAATTGCTTGCCCTGCTCTTCTTTTTTTCTGGATAAGCAAACATGTAAACTTGGGAATTCATCTTTGCATTGAGTTGTGCTTAGCTGGGGGGGTGGGGGTGGCATGATACAAGTACAATGAATTTATTCTTCCTGCCCTTGGCATATAATTTTTCTCCTTTTTTTTTTCTTTACCATGTTGCTGCTGGACTCCTGAGCTATTCAGATCATTTTTTTTTTTTTTTTTTTTTTGAGTTGGAGTCTCACTCTGTCGCCCAGACTGGAGTGCAGTGGCCGCTCCCGGCCACCGCAGCCTCGACCTGCTGGGCTCCGGCGATCCTTCCGCCTCAGCCTTCCAAGTAGCCGGAATTACAGGCATGCGCCACCACGCCCAGCTAATTTTTTGATTTATTGTAGAGATGAGGTCTCGCTGCCCAGGCGGGTCTCGAACCCGCGGGCTCAGGCAATTCACTCACCTCAGCCTCCCAAAGGCGCGGGATTACAGGCTGAGCCACCGAGCCCGGCTCAGATCATTTTTTTAAATTCATCGGCAGCTGTGTAATTATGTTTTTTGTTGTTGTGATAAGAAACTGGGAATCTCTTACTTTTCCATCTTTCTGACATCACCCCATACTCAGACAGGAATCTTTTTAACTTGTGTAGTTTGTGCAAAATAGTAAATACTTAGCACACTCAAGCAACATGAATCTATCACCCTGATACAAACATTGATAGGGAGAGAGAATGAAGATGAGCTTCCACCCAAAAAACATGAGGGAAAAGTATTAAACTAACAAAGGACCCATATATACTTTGTAACAACAGTGGCTGTCATTTCTGAAAGATGGAATACACTTATCATAGGGAAGTCTTACAAAATGCAGATTGTGAATTGTTTGTTCTGGAATAAGGATTGAGACATTGACGTTCTGATTTTACAAATCTTACTCTAAATATTCAAAGATCTAGGAATTTTGAGAGAAATCTTGGAGCTTCTGGTATTAAGCTATATGCAACATTAATTCTCATCTTGTCTTTTATTTCGTTATTTTATTTATTTATTTATTTTTTTGAGTTGGAGTCTCACTCTGTTGCCCAGACTGGAGTGCAGTGGCCGCTCCTGGCCACCACAGCCTCGCATGCTGGGCTCCAGCGATCCTCCTGCCTAACCCTTCCCAGTAGACGGAATTACAGGCATGTGCTACCACACCTGGCTGATTTTGTTGATTTATTGTAGAGATGAGGTCTCGCTGCCCAGGCGGGTCTCGAACCCGCGGGCTCAGGCAATCCATTCACCTCAGCCTCCCAAAGGCACGGGATTACAGGCTGAGCCACCGAGCCCGGCTTAGTTATTCTTTTTAACAAATTTTCATCTCAACTTTTTTATGTTAAACATTCATATAAGCTATTTGAGATATTTCAGCAAAAAATAGGCAAAAACCCATGCTCCTAGCTACCTGGCTTACATTCTAACTGTTAAAAATGGTGAAGAGCAGATAAACAATAAAAGCATAATAAAAATAAAATTATGTAGACTGTTAGAAGGTGGTGTTAAATTTTAAAAAATTATTTATCACAACTGTTAAAGCATGGTAAGGCAGACTTTATTCAGGAACGCCATGACAAGTGTAGGTACCATTGCAATAGGCTTTTGCACCTGGGAGAGAGATGAGGTCATATCTTAATACAACAAGGAAAAGTGAAAATTTATTACCCAGGAGTTAGACGAGGGTGAGCAGAAGGTCAATGGATGGAAAATTACTAAGAGAAAATATTAGTGGTAACGGAGAATTATTGCTGAAGGAAAGCCCGTGTAAGCAGATATACAGTGAGAAATGCTGTGAGATAAAGAACTCGGTTAGATCTTAAGGGTGATCAAGTATTGAGAATGGGGGATACTGACAGGATTCTTCTGAAATTGAACAATGCATATATAGTGCAAACACAGAAGGTCAAAGTCAGGGCTAGTTGAGAAGAGGGTTCTGGAGAGTCCTTCTGGGGTTTCATCAATGACAGAATTTTTTTCAGTGATAAGTTTTATGGAATCAAAAGAGCAATTAGAACAAGACATAGAAATCAATTTTCAGGGTACAGAACAAGACAAGGTACAATATTAAATAAAAAGTCAGGGTTGGCATGGCAGAAGTGATGCTGGTATATCCATTTCTAGACAATCTACCTGGCAAGGTAATGCATATGTTAATTATCTCAATTTTACCATTTTATGTTATATACATATTTAAAAACAACATGAGGTACACAATAGATATATTCATTTTTTGTCAATTAAAAATAAAAAGTAGGAAAAAATTGACAAAAAATTACCTGCAATTTGTAGAATTCCAAAAGCACTACTTTAATTTCCCCCAGAGGACTAAAACTTCATTAGAGAAGTGGCACAGATGGTTTGGATTCAGTCTTTTCTCTCAGTTTTGTTTGAGTGGAGATGCTATTTATTCTGTTACTTCTAGCTGAAAGAGAAGAATCACATTGTTTAAAAAGGTAAATCCATTGTTATGTAAATAAGATATAGAAGAAAACCTATGCTTGTAAAATACTAATAGGGTTAGCAAGATGACTGAAGAATATACATCACCATGATTTCAACTTGTTTATTTCTTATTCATTCTGTATGAATGGCATTTTGGGGTAACTTTTGAGTCACTGTGGATGCAGCATGAGAAAATTCTGATAGAAGATGTAAGACAATGCATAGAGTACAGTTATTTATTTGTTAATGACTATCATGGTACCACAATTTTATCTAAATATTTTTGTCTTCATGAGTAAAAATAGTTTAAATTTAATTGATCATGATAGTAAATATTGGATATTAGAAACAGCAGTGGATATGAATATTGATAATCAAATTTTTCAAAAGTAAGTAATTAACATTTAACTTTAAATAAATTTATTTATATATTCAAGATAAAACATGTGAATTGAACATTTACAAAGCACAGAAAATAAAGTAAGATATTTTAGTCACACAAATATTTGAATGAAAATATCTCATGCTCATACTCAGTGATTTATCACAGAAACAAAGAAGAGAGTTCCATATGTTCTCACTCATAAGAGGACCTTAAACAGTTACAATGCTATGAGAAAGCAATTGGCAGTAATGGGAAACTGTTGATGGTGGGGGGGATTGGGATTGGCAGTTGAGGGAAACTGCTAGGGCAGGGCGGGGCATACCCCATTAACGGGGTAACTGCATGATCAATGTTTGTATACCTAACCCTGAATTGTATCCCACATCTTTACATTAAAATAAAAAAAATTTTAAAAAGAAAATATCTCATGCATTTTAACTAAAAAAAGTTTTGTGTGTTTTTTAACCATTAAAACACAATAATTATGTGAGATATATATATATTAATAGCTATATTTAATATGTCACTTTAAACATCATGTTGTACACAATAAGTACATATAATTTTATGTCAACTTAAAAATAAAGTAAAAATAACAACAAAGAAAGATGATTAATAATATTTAAATATCAGAGCTAGATAAACTTGTAACTCCACAGTTTATGCTCCTTTTTCTGTAGTATGTACTCACCTAACTTAATCAGATTGTATAAAAAAATCAGTGGCAGGCTTCATTTAGTAATTGAAAATCATTGATTGAGCCAAGGTTATTTCAGCAAGTAGTGATTCTATGGTAACATTTCAGAATTCATTGACACTTTACTAAGAAAAAAAATCCTTCCTTACTTTCAAAAAACTTCCCCTGGCTGCCATTACTTATAATATATATATACATTTAACCAAAAAACTAATAAGAATGTGTAATTTTCCCTTGCCAAACATAAGAATGATTGCTACTCTTTAAGACAATTGCTTTGGAGAAATCTATTCTATAAAACCATCTTAGGTTTGCTGAATATATCTGAATTGTCTTTGCAAAATTATGTTTAGAAACAGTTTTTAATTAAAAAGTAAAATGGATAAATGGACAAATAGATAACTAGCTGATAGATGATAAGTACATAAATAATATAGTCTGTCTTTTAGAATAGTATACTCCTTTTATTGTTGTTTTAGACAAAATACAGTGTAACACTTCCTTAATCGGTGATTACTCTGGCTTCAGATTGCTATATTATGCTCCCAACCATCCAATGCAGCATCTAAAGATGAAGAATTTTGTCACCAAAGGCTTACAACTTCTGCTCTGCCAGGAGTGGTTCTGGTTAAAAAAAAAATAGTACTATCTTTGTCATAAAAATTAAACCATAAGAAAACGATTTTCAGAGTTTTTGCGTGTCTTTTTATATAATTTGTAATGTAATTTAAGGAGAATTTCCTAATAATCAAACATCAATAATTATGGCTTATGTACACATGTCAAAGAGGTTGTCAGTGAAAATAATGAAGAACTCCTATAAGCAACTAGGACTTGGTAGATCTATTAATCCATTAAGGAACATGCTACTTCATTCTTTGGCTTTGGAAAGGCAAAACTAGCATGAGTTGTCAGTGGAAAATCATTAAGCACCTATTAGCTATTGTAGATAAGATATTTGACATAGTTTGTCTTTATTCTAATCAACAAGTTAGGAATAACGTAAAAACATCGTATCCTATCACCTCACTGAGCTATTTTGAGTTGAAAATTGGGTTATTTATGTTACAAAATTTGGTAAACTTTGAAACAGTATAAAAATTATTAGTACAATATTCATCCAAGTATGTTCCTTAGGAGAATATTTTGTCCTAATATGATTACACTGTATGGTCATCCAGATGCAGGATAATATAATTAAAACAATAAGAACATTACTAACTTTTGCTGATGATTTTACTTATGTTTCTCTAGGCAGTCTCTAAGTGCTTTGCACATACTATTTTATTTAATCCTCATAATAAGCCTACAACAACAATATGAGAACATTTTTCTAAAGGAAGAAACTGAGTCATAGAGAAGGAATTTACATAAGGCCACCTGACTAGTCAGTGAGAATAGTATTTAGACCCCATCAGTCTGTTTGCAGAGTTCACACTTTAATCATTACACTATTTCAATACTGACCAGTTTTCTACTGGGAAACAGAAACGAAAGAAAGTTTCAGATTGCCTTATTAAATAACAACATTGTTATGCATCAAAATATAGTATTTACAAACTTTTTTTTCTTGTATAATGAATAATTCTGCAGAAAAAACTCAATGTAGTATTAGATATAGTAAAAATAGGAGGTCTTCATTTAAAATAAATTTCTACATGCCACTGCAAGCTTACAGAAGGAAAAGATATTTGTCTTCAATTTGATCGTTGACATTTCCTGTTGATCAGATACTTGATAATCAGTGTTTCCAAAGTACACCTAAGAAATTACTGGAGCAGAATTATTATACTCATAATCTTCTTAATCATGTCTACCAGGTTCTAGACATTTTGGTAGCCAGAGAAGTAATTTAAACATTAATTAGGAGAGATCTTTTCCTTTCCCCAATTCCTCACCGTGCCTCATTATCAAAATAAATTTATAAGAATGTATGACATAATCCAATTTGAACTAACTTGATCATATAATGTAAAAATAAAAAGTCATGGTATTTCATTTGTGAGTATATTTATTCTGGAACACTTTTCTGTACTTATTTTTATTCTGAGCAGCTAACACTTGATAATGCAATCAACGCTCCCACCTAATTGATGGCTTCATTAAATGAAGTAACAATTATTTTTGTGATTTCTAATTTGTTAGAATTGTGTTCTTTAAACATGCAAAGTGCATTTGGGGGAATAGGCTGTGTTTAATATTTGTTGACATACAGATTAAGCTGATATCTTTAGTTTATTATTAAATTCTTTTGGTAGCAGGAATGAAAGATAAAAATCACAGACAAAATGTAATAATAAATCTGCTATAGAAGAAAGAACCATCACAGAGGCTAGTACATATAGAATTATTATTATTATTACTATTATTATTTGTACACAATGAGGAAGTAACCATAACAAAGGCCAATTAATGCAGTGTGAATGAATACTGGCTTTTCTTATGTCCCCACAATGTGCTCTCTACCTAGTGGCTTTCACCCAGTCTGAAAGGCATCTTTGCAGCCTGCTGTGATGCAGAGACAGCAGCCAATTGGAGTCTGAACATAAGGATGTGGGGGCAATGCTTCAGTGGAAGAATATGCACCTACAGAACACAGGGGGATTGGGCACAGGCAATCAGGTCGTTTTCTTCCCTGACATCATTGTGCTGAAGTTGAAGAAAAAAAGTTTTTGTTTGTTTGTTTTTTTTAACTAGACTTTTAAGTGTTCTATTATCCCAGGTGTTATTAAGTAATACTATGGATCACACAATAATTAAATCAAATAGCTACAAGAAGCATATTTAACATGTTTGGTATATGAAAGATATTCTTAACCATACACACACACACACACACACACACACACACACACACACACACACACACATTAGAGATGAATGAGAGTGATGATACATGTAATGAGGATTTGATGATATAGTTGAGTTTGTAGAAAAACATTCAAAAGAAAAGAGACAGCCCTAGGTTTGTGAATAACAATAACACAAAAGCTTTAGAATCAGCAGGAAGAAAACCAGAAAAAGGGAAGGCAAAATAACTGCACTTTTGGATGAGAAAATTTAGGTACAATAAACCTGTGAAAAATACGGTTATAAATACATCCAATTGAAATTGTAAACAAAAAATGCACGCCTCTGAAATTACAAATAAAGATATTGCCAATGCCAATGCAACAAACCAATAGCTCACTATTTTAAATTCACTGGAGGTTGCGAGATGAGTGAAAGCGAGGCGATACAAATCAGAGAACAGTTCAGGGACGGTGACGTTTCTGCTTTACATATTTGCTTTAAGAAAAAAAGCCTATTTCTGAGCAAAATTTAAAATAAGAATACTCCCCTTTCTTTAAAGCAGATCATTACTACATTGGATACTTACAATGAGATATGCACTGTTTAGAAGTGTTTTCATGAATTAACTAGTATAACTTTACATTAATCATATAAATAATAATGTTGGTTTTACATTTAAAGCTGAAAAAAATTATGAAAAAAATATTGGAACAAAATTTTGATTATAGATACCTTACTCTAGTTCCCTGAACCCTTAATTGTACCAAATGGCTAAAATATGTCATTTATGCATATTACCGTTCAAATATAGTCAAGAGAAAAACCCCAATGTCTAAAGCATGCATTAATAACTGAAGAGTTTGAGTTCAGTTACAATAGTAGAAGACACATAAATTATTCAAAATGTGAAAGGAAAATAGTTTTAAATAGCTTATTACACATATATATATATTAGTACGATTAATGGCATGTGATACTCTCTCTGAAAGATTTTAAATGTAATTGTTGGATGATAGCTAGCTATTTCTCTTCGATAGTTCAAAATATAATATTGTCTTGTCTTCAATTTATGCAAATTAATTTTTTTCTTAACACACTTCATAAATACCTGAACAAAGTCCTGAGTACTTTTGTGGTGTATAGTACAGTGTCTTCACCTAACCTATAACTTGAAAATAGCTTCAAAATTGGCAAAATGGCTGGTCCAGTGACCTTGCCAAAGATACCACAAAAGAGATTGAGAAGTAAAAGTTAGTTCTTAGATTGATAGCTTCAGTAATTAAATTGCTACACAAACAAACAAAAAATAATCAAATTGAGAATCAGTTTGGATCTCAAATGACAACAAAAGGGCCAAATTGAAAAGAGTTATGTTTCATGTGTACTATGTCACTGCTTCCCATTTAAGTGGGAATATGTAAAAATTCTTATTTGCTACATCTCAATTATTTATGTGAGTGAAATAGTTCAGGCTTCCAGCTTACCTATACTCACATTTGGTGCTCTCTTATCAGTAAATTCCCTTTAGAATTATTTCTGAAAGGGAAAAAAGCACAGATGAAGATGCCTAAACTCTTTCTTGGTGAGCTCACGTATAACTTTGATAAATGGTGCTTGAGTCACTGGAAAGACATTTATAGGTTCTTTGGACCCTAAGAGTGAACAGCATTAAAATAAGCAGTGAAAGGTGCTAAATCAACAAAAATGATATGATTTCTGAGATTATTTTAAGAGGAAAAAAGTCTCTAAATAACTAAATCAATGCCTGATTTAGTCCTTCTTCCCCAGCCATTACTTGGCATGTTAACTCCTTTCCTAATTCCATCCTTGTTCCATAATTCCGTCTGGTTATTTACTTTTATCTAATATAACCCATCCTGCAAATTTTAAATAACTCTATGCAAAGGATTTCCAAATACATCTGGGAAACCAGATTGTTCAATTCAGTCGCTACTACTAATATGCTACTTTCATTAATGCAGCCTTTATTCTACCTACTTTATGGGTTGCCTTAGGTGCCTAGTTCTGTTTCTGCCAGGTCTCCCTAATAAGAAACAACATAGAAAAAAATTGAACAATTATTGAGAGTGAATGAAGACCTTGGCACGAGCATTAGAAAGTAACCACTCCCAAACTGTAGCATTGTGGGCCACCTCATGGAATACAAGCCTTCTTAGCTACCAAAACAAAACACACACCGAAACACACACATAAGAATGAATCCCTACTAAATCCTTATGCTACTTCAGATGATGTTGGAACATTAAGAACACAAAGCTAGTTGGCATACATCTTGCAGAATATAGCTTGACAAAGGGCCATATTGATAACCAGTAAGGAGTGGCACAAAGGAGATGTGCATGGGGAGTTTTAAGCCAGTAACTCAAGAAATAATTTTAAAATTCTTCATTTTAAATAAGCTTTTTTCTATGAGGTTTTGTTCTTCTACTTTTGGTATATGTTTTTTACCTTTCTAAATATATGTAAATGATCCCTACATATTACAAAGAATCCTCCAAATTAGGTGGAAAAAACTTAGGGTAGTCAACCTGTTATTGTACTTTCTGATTAAAGCTGAATATACCTTGCTAACACAGTGTCAGCTAATTTGTCCAACCAATAGGCATATTTATGAAAAGAAAAAAGCAATGTTATATTCAATCAAAATAGTCACTCTTTTATTATTTTTTACTTATTAAGATTAGATAGATTGATTTTATTTAAATATATATATGTATATATATATATATATGTGTGTTGGCAAGAAAAGGAGATATGTGGAGAAAAGGGAACTCTTGTGTACTTTAGTGGGGATGCAAATTAGTAAAGCTGTCATGGAAAACAGTATGGAGGGTCTTTAAAAAATTAAAAATAGAACCACCATATGATGCAGCAATTCCACTTCTGGATATATAACCAAAGGAAATGAAATCAGAATGACAAAAGATCTCTGCACTCCCATATTTATTGCAGCATTACTCACAATGGCCAAGATAAGCAGCGTAAGTGTTCATCAATGGGTGACTGAATAAAAAACATGGGATATATGTATGGAATATTATTTAGCTTTTAAAAAGAGAAGGGAATCCTGTCATTTGCAGCAACATGGATGAACCAGGAGGATGTTATGCTAAGTGAAAAAAGCCAGGCACAGAAAGACAATTACTATATAATCTCACTCACACATGGAATCTAAAGAAGTTATACTCACAGAAGCAGAGAGTGGAATGATAGATTTCGGGGACTGGAAGTGGGGACGTGCCAGTCACAGAGTACAATGTTTCAAATGGACAGGAGGAAGAAGTCCTGGTGATCCACAGTGCGGTGATTAGAGGTAGTAACTCTGGACTGTATACTTGGAAGTTACTAAGAGCTGATTTTAAATGTTCTCATTACCACAAATGATAAATATGTGAGGCAAAAGATACATTAATTAATTTGATTTAATCATTTTAGTATGTGTACATGTGTGTATGTATATATATATGTATAAATATCATGCCATACACCACAAATCATACAAATTTTTATTTGCCAATTAAAGATAAAGATAATAATAAAATTCAAATTTATAACAACAACAACAAAAAAAAGATTAGATAGATTGATTTTATTTTACTTGCTATACTTGTCCTGATTGGTAATTTTTACTATATGATTTAGGAAAGGAAGGTTCAATAGAGAGCAATTTAGACAATTAATTGTAATAAGTGACATTTTCTTCATGATGTCGGAGTAGAGTAAGTTCATTTCCATCTTTTCCTTTATAACCGTAATTATTATCTTGACTTACCAGCCCAGACCTTTCTAAGGAGTGTCGTGTATTCAATTACTCCTCAGTCTTTTTACATAGACATCTCTTACTCACACAAGTCAATATAGCCATGAATTAGCACTCTTTGCTGATCTTCATCTGATACTTCTAATCTTGTAAAGGGACTCACCAGTGACTCAGACCCATAATCCAAATACCTGAGTGTAATTAGAATCACTCCCTTGTCCTCACAGCCCATTTCCAATCAGTCTAGTCCTTAATAATGCACTTTGAAATGCCTTCATAATATTTTCTTCATTTCATATCCTCTGTTAAATTTAGGGCAGACTGACACATTTCCCATTATGAAGTTTCTGACTCGAATTCATTCTTCGAACAGTTCAGGTCGTATCATACTTGACTTAACAACAGCCTGTGTCACATGGGATCAGTTTCTATTTCTTGAAATCCTTGGTTTCCAGGATGTCACACTCTCTTAGTTTTCTTCCTGTCTGAATCATCACTGGTCATTTGTTGCTTCTATCACTTATTTCAGTTCGTGTGCCAGTGTTCAATGTTTAAGCCTCTTTATATACTTGATTCTTTTCTAATCTCACCAGGTTGAAGGCTTTAAATATTTTTTATGCTGGTCATATTTATATTGCTAGTTTGGACTGCTCCTCTAAAAATCAATATGCTATTTGCCAACTGAGTATCTCTACTTGAATCTCTAAGACACATATCACAAAGATGGTGCAAAATTGATCCCTAACTACCTCCTCACAAACAGTTCTTCTCAGTCTTCTGTATCTCAGTCCAAACACTTTGGATGATCCTTTATATTTATTTCTCATATCATGCAACTATTACATCAGCAAACTCTGCCTTCAAATTATATCGAGGACTAGATCATATTTTCCACCTCCGTTTTAACTAACTTTATTGTAGTTATCTCCGCCTATCTCCTTGATTACAACCTTGCTCAACATAGTCTATTCCCAAAGCAATATCCCAAGCAATTCTGTTAAAATCTATTAGGTCATGACATCTCTTTGCTTAAAACCTGACAATGACTTCCCATCTCATTCACAGCCATAGCTAAGAGCATTATAATCGTAATCATGTGCCATAATCCCTTAAATTATCTGGCTTGTAATTATCATTCTGATCTCATCTCCTGTGATTTTTGTTTTTGATATACTTATCTCACAGATTTCCCTAGAACAGTATAGAAAGCACCCACATTAGAAAGTTTGCACATAATGACTCTTTTTGTATACAACTCTTTCACTTCTTTTAAGTCTACTTATTGCTAGCAGTCAGTGGTGTGCAAGTAAATTTTAAACAACCAGAAATAAATATGCATGTGTAGGAGCAAATGTTTATATGAATATCATTGATATAAAAGATATGTCATCCACAATTTACAAATGATTATAGAAAATAGATACTTTTTATTGCAAATTCTGTGTAGTCAATTGATGTATTAAGAATGTTTGTACTGATTTTTACTATGAATACCTGCATTCACACCAAAACTATTGTCTCAATTTAATGAATACTGGCAATACCCTAATGCAAATAAATGCTTGATTATGATCTGATTCAGCAAAAAGGTTGCCCAGTTCGTTGAAAAATGTGTTTAGTTCTAGCATAAGTGTTGGTTGACACATTTGTTTACATTATGTGTAGGTAAATAATATTTGCCTGAACTTCATTTGTTTGTCAATATGACAAGCTTTTTTTTACTAAGTAAAAAATCATTTTTAATATTTCGAATAATATTTCCTTAGGTTTTCATATTATTCACAATGTAATAGCTGTATTTTTAAATTTATTTTATTTTATCAATATTTTTTATTACAATTTTGTGGGGTACAGTTAAGGGTTAGGTATACAAATACATTTTGCTCAGGCACCCTTGTTAATAAGAGGTGCTTCCTTGTCCCCAGACAGATATTTGCTACCTTTAATCCCATCTCCCTCCCTCCCCCATAGTTTCCCACTACTGTCAGTCATTTTCTTATAGTATTACATTGGATGTTCAGGGTCCATTTTATGAGTGAGAACATGTGATACTCAGATCTTTGTTTCTGTGAGAGGTCACTGAGTATTATAGACTCTAGTTTCCATTCAGGTTACTGCGAAATTCATGATTTTTTTCTTTTTTATGACTGCATAGTATTCCATCGTGTATATGTACCACATTTTTTAATCCAGTCCTCTTTTGATGGGCAGTATGGTTGTTTCCAGGTTCTTGCTATTGTGAACAACGCTGCGATAAACATACGAGTGCAGGTATCTTTTTTATAGAGTGATTTGAGTTCTTCAGGGTATATTCCCAGTAGGGGGATTGCGGGGTCATATCGGAAGTTGATATTTAGAACTTTTAGGAATCGCCACACAGCTTTCCACAGAGGTTACACTAGGTTACACTCCCACCAACAGTGTAGAAGTGTTCCCTTTTCACCACACCCTCTCCAGCAGCTGTTATTTTTTGAGTTGTTGATAATGGCCATTCTGACTGGAGTTAAGTGGTATCTCAGTGTGGTTTTGATTTGCATCTCCCTGATGATTAGTGAGATTGAACATTTCTTCATGTGTCTGTTGGCTGCTCGGATATCTTCCTTTGTGAAGTGTCTGTTCATATCTTTTCCCCATTTTATAATGGGGTTGTTTGTTTTTTTCTTTTCAGCACATTTGAGTTCCTTGTAGATCCAAGATGTTAAGCCTTTGTCAGACCTGGTGTTGGCAAATACTTTTTCCCAGTTTGTAGGCTGTCTCCCTACTCTCTGGATGGTTTCTTTGGCTTTGCAAAAGCTTGTCAGTTTAATAAGGTCCTACGTGTCTATCTTCTCTCTTATGATCTGTGGATTTCGGATTTTGTTCAGAAATTGGATGCCAGTTCCAATTTCCATGAGGGTATGTCCTTCATTTTCTAAGGTTCTTATGGTTTGAAGTTTTACATTTAGGTCTCTGATCCATTTGGAGTTCATTTTTGTGTATGGGGATAGATAGAGGTCCTGTTTCAATCTTCTGCATGTGGTCAGCCAGTTTTCCCAGCACCATTTACTGAATAGGTTCCCCTCTCCCCAGTGATAGGTGGGGGAGGCTTTGATGAAGATGAGTTGGTTGAGATATTGAGGTTTTGCTTCTGGAATCTCAATTCTATTCCATTGATCTATATGCCTATTCCTATACCAATACCAAGCTGTTTTGATGATTGTAGCTTTATAGTAAAGTTTGAAGTCTGGTAATGTGATACTACCTGCTTTGTTGTTTTTGTTTTTTGTTTTGTTTTTTTGCTGTGGATTGTCCTGGCTATTCTTGGACGTTTGTGTTTCCATATGAATTCCTGTATTGTTTTTTCTAGGACTGAGAAGAATATTGCTGGTAATTTGATGGGTATTGCATTGAATTTGTAGATTGCCTTAGGTAAGATGGACGTCTTCACGATGTTGATTCTTCCAATCCATGAGCATGGGATATTTTCCCACTTGTTTGTGTCATCTTTGATTTCTTTGAGCAGTGTTTTGTAGTTGTCATTGTAAAGGTCTTTCACGTCTCTGGTTAAGAAGATGCCAAGGTATTTCATTTTTTTGTGTGGCTATTGTGAATGGAATTGTGGTTTTTATTTGGGTTTCTGTTTGTTTGTTATTGGTGTAAAGAAATGCGATTGTCTTTTGCACATTTATTTTGTATCCTGAGACTTTGCCAAAGGTCTTTATCAGTGTAAGGAGGTTTTTGACAGATTCTCTTGAGTTTTCAAGGTACACAATCCTATCATCTGCAAAGAGAGATAACTTGACTTCCTCTTTTCCTATTTGGATACCACTAATTTCCTTCTCTTCTCTGATTGCTCTAGCCAGGACTTCCAATACTATATTTAACAGGAGGGGTGAGAGTGGACATCCTTGTCTTGTTCCAGTTTTCAGGAGAAATGGTTCCAATTTTTGTCCATTTAGGAGTATGCTGGCTGTGGGTTTCTTGTAGATGGCTTTTACTATTTTGAGGTATGTTCCCCATATGCCTAGATGTTTGAGGGTTTTTTATCAAGAAGTGATGCTGGATTTTATCAAAAGCTTTTTCTGCATCTAAGCATATAATCATGTGGTTTTTTTGTTTTGACATCTATTGATGTATTTAATTACATTTATGGTTTTACGAATGTTGAACCAGTCTTGCATCCCAGGAATGAAGTCTACTTGGTCATGATGGATGATTTTTGAGATGTATTGTTGAATCCGGTTTGCTAGGATCTTGTTGATAATTTTAGCATCTATGTTCATCAAAGATATTGGCCTGTCGTTCTCTTTCTTTGTCGGATCTTTACCTGGCTTGGGTATCAATGTGATGTTGGCTTCGTAAAATGATCTGGGGAGAGTTCCATCTTTTTCAATTGCCTGGAATACCTTCAGTAGGATTGGTATCAGCTCCTGCTTAAATGTCTTGTAGAATTCTGCTGGAACGCCATCTGGTCCAGAGCTTTCTTTTTGTAGGTAGTTTTCTTATTACGTTGTTGATTTCCTTGATTGTTATTGGTCTATTTGGCGTCTCAATTTCTTCTTGTTCCAACCTAGGTAGGTTGTGTGATATCAGAATGTCCTCCATTTCCTTAAGGTTTTCAAGTTTGTTTCTATACAAGTGTACGTAGTAGTCTCTAATGATCTTTTGTATTTCTTCAGGGTCAGATGTGACTTCATCTTTTATGTTTTTGATTGTGCTTATTTGGGTTTTTGCTCTTTTTTTCTTGGTTTGTCTAGCTAGGGGACCATTGATCTTGTTTATCCTTTCAAAGAACCAGCTTTTTGTTTCATTGATTATTTGTATTATCTTTTTGTCTTCTATGTCCTGGATTTGGGCTTTTATTTAGGTGATCTGGATTCTTCTGCTGAAATTAGAGTTTTTGTGGTCTTGCTTTTCCAGCTTCTTTAGGTGGCTTGTTAGGCTGTTAATTTGTGTTCCTTCCATTTTCTTCATGTGTGTTTGTAGGGATATAAATTTCCCTCTTACTACAGCTTTTAAGGCATCCCACAGATTTTGGTAAGATGTTGCTTCATTTTCATTTGTTTCCAGGTATCTTTTGATCTCTGTTTTGATTTCATCATTGACCCAGGAGTTGTTTAGCATCATGCTGTTTAGTGTCCATGTCTTTGTGGGTTTTGGGGGGACCTTGTTGGTGTCAATGTTTATTTTTATTCCACTGTGGTCCGAGAAGGTGCGTGGTAGAATTTCGGTTCTTTTAAATTTGCTTATGCTTGATTTATGGCCAAGTATGTGGTCGATCTTAGAATATATTCCATGCGGTGATAAGTAGAATGTGTATTCTGTGGTCTTTGGATGGTGTGTTCTGTAAGTATCAATTAAGACCATTTGGTCCAGAGTCTCATTGAGGTTCCAGATTTCCTTGCTGATTTTTTGTCCTAATGATCTGTCTTGGGTTGTGAGTGGGGTATTAAAGTCCCCAGTTATGATGGTGTTAGTGTCAATATCTTTCTTTAGTTTTCCTAGAAGTTGCTTAATGAAAGTTGGCACACCTATGTTGGGTGCATATATGTTTAAGATAGATATTTCTTGTTGAAGGAGTGAACCTTTTATCATTATGTCGTGGCCCTCTGTATCTTTTTTAATTTTTGATAGCTTAAATGGTATTTTATCTGAAATTAGGATCACGACTCCTCCTCTTTTTGTGTTCCATTTGCCTGAAAATTTGTTTCCCATCCTCTTTCTTTGAGTCTGTGTATGTCCTTTCTAGTGAGATGGGTCTCTTGAAGGCAGTATTTTGTTGCCTAGCAATATTTTATCCATTTTGCCATTCTATGTCTTTTCATTGGTGTGTTTAGTCCATTCACATTCAGGCTAATTATTGAAATGTGAAAGTTCGTCCCTATCATAGAGTTCTTATAGAGTTGTTGTTCTTCCACTTGGTTTTTTTGGTCTTTTTTTTTTTTTTGGTTTTGGGGTTGGTTCATGTATATTTTATTATTTTCCCTGTACTCTTGTGAAGAACGTTGTTCTTTTTTCCTTTTCTTCTGTGTTTAGGACTTTCTTAAGTGGTTCATATAGAGGTGGTTTGGTGGCAGCATAAGTCCTTAGGGACTGGATATCCGGGAAAGATTTTAATTCTCCCTCTCTGATGAAGCTTAGCTTGGCTGGGTAGGTTATTCTTGGTTGAAATTGTCTTTTAGGACTTTGAAGATAGGACTCCAAGATCTCCTAGCCTGCAGGGTTTCTGTAGATAAATCTGCTGCTATTCTGATTGGTCTTCCATGGTAGGTGATCTGGCCTTTTTCTCTTGCTGTCTTTAGGATTTTTTCTTTTATGCCTACTTTGTTTAAGTGAATTATTATGTGTCTAGGAGTTGGTCTTCTCTTTTGTTGTCTGGCAGGGGTTCCCTGAATCTCTTGTGTTTGAATTTTTGTGTCACTGATTAGATAAGGGAAGTTTTCTTGAATGATCTCATGGAAAATTTGTTTCAGTGTGATCTCTGTCTCTCTTCCTGCCTCAGGAAGACCAATTATTCTTAGGTTCAGTCTTTTGAAGTAATCACTCATCTCTTGAAGGTTTTGTTCTGTCTTTTTGAGCTTATTTTCTGTGTTTTTAGAGTTGTATATTTTGGTCCTCAAGCTCTGAGGTTCTTTCTTCTACTTGGGTAATTCTGCTTTCCATGCTTATCAGTTTGTTATTTATTTCATTCACAGTATTCTTTATTATTGTTATCTCAGATATCATCTCCTTCCTAGTTTCTTCCTGTGACTCCTCAATTCTTTTTAATCTCTCCATTAATGTCTTGTTATCTAGGTTTGTAGTTTGAGACCCTTCATTCTGGGGGCTCTTCATTGCTTGCATTCCAAAGTCAGTTTTCTCAGTGTCTGCCCTCCCAGGGGTCTGGGAGAGACCCATACTCCTCTTCTGATTTTTCTTCATTTGTGTAGATTTTTCTCTCTCCCCCTTTTCCTCCCCTTCTTTAATTCTGTTTTTGAGGGAAGGTGGGGTTGCTTTTGTTTCACTTCTGCAATATCCTGTTCTTCCTTATGAGGGTCTTCTGGCTTTGCTCACTTTTGAGGTTGGAGTGTGGGCTGCGGACTGTACTTTTTGCAGTTTTGAGGTTTAATTGAGGGGGTAGCTGTGGTTCAGAATGTATATGCTGGTTCTAGCATCCACGAACAGGTGAATGAGCACACTGGAACCAATTTCCCTCTGCCTTACTATCTGTCCATGCAGCAGCATGTAGTCTTGATCCCTAGATTAAAAAGGGAGTATAAAAGAGGAAAATAATAGAAGAAGGGGGGGTCAATAGGATGTTAGAAAGAGAGAAGAGTGAGAGGGAAAACAGATATACATACCAACTATCAGGTGAGAAAGAGACACAAGGCCAGAAAGAAGTGAAAAAAGACACGTACGAAAGATTTCCTAAAGAACACTGATAGCTACTCAGAGACAGACCAATAAAATCATGAAACAGTATAAGTCAGAAGGCAAACAACAAAAGTGATCAAAACAAACAGTCAAAATGATAAAATCATAAGTCAAAATAAGAGATCAGACTAAAGTCACTTCAGCTCTGATCTCCGGCCTCTCCCCTTTGTTTTTCATTGCAGGCAGCTAGATTTACTCAGTTTGGGTTTGCTTTTTCTTTAGCCTGCTACCTGGGAGTTGCCTTTGTCTGATTCAGCATAGGTGTGGGGCTTTGTCTCCTATTTAGCAACTTTACCTTAGGAACCGAGGTGGGGTTTGTTGATAGGTGGGCATGGTAATGGAAATCTCTGCGTGGAGAATGGCTGAGGCAGTTTCGGTTTTGCAGATCCATTTCTCTCTGTTTGTCTGGGTCCCCAAGCTTGGGGTCACATGCTGAGTGCCTCAGCCAGAGTGGGCCCAGAGCTCCAGAGCTCCAAAGCACCAAAGGGCAGGCGGTGAGTGGCAAGAGTGGCCCTGGGCCCCCCACAGGGTACTTCGGCCAGGAATGGGACCAGTGTCTCTGAGGGGCGGGTGCTCAGAAGCTCCCTGAGTGATCAGCAGCTTGGTGCTGGGTGCTGGGCAGGGATGATGTAGCCAGGGAGGGAGCTGAGACCTGTGACTCCCACACTGGTGGGAGTTGCGTATGGTGAAACAGCAGCAGCAGGGAGCCACAATATCTGGCCCTGCGTGGGACCGAAGGTCCCCAGGCCTCAGACCAGCACAGCTGGTGGTGGGCTGGGGGATGGGGGAAGAAAAGTAAGAGTCTTTTTGGTAACACACATTCGGAGAATCTCACATGTCCATCTATGCCGTCGCTATCTTCATTATTGTGCTCTATTTTTAAATTTAATTTGCTTCATTTATATTTTCTCTTTCACATTTTCAAATCTAGACAATCACCAGATCAATAAATCAGGCCCTGATTTCGTAGTATTTGCCAATTTCCATGTTGACAATACGTCTATTCTCACTGATTTTCAAATTACCAAGGTGACACCATTGAACATGGATTTGGGAAAAGATGAAAGCAAAAGTTTATTGTATTTCCACAATACAGTTAAAATAGGTATAAATAACATCAAAAGCATAAGTCAGGCATGGAAGCTCATGCCTATAATCCTAGAAGTTTAGGAGGCTAAAGTGGGACAATGACTCAAGTCTGGGAGTTCAAGACCACTCTGGGCAACATAAGGAGACCTCATCTCTACAAAATATTTTTTTAAGTGAACATTAGCTGGGTGTGGTGGCATATGTCTGTAGTCCTTACTACTTGGGAGGCTGAGGTGGAAAACTTGCCTGAGCCCGTGAGTTTGAGGCTGCAGTGAGCCATGATTGTGTACTGAACTCCTGCCTGGTTGACAGAGTGAGACCTCAACTCGGGAGAAAAAAAAAGCATAAATAATAATAATGTAATTTAGAAATGATTATTTTTCAGTATTTATTACTTTTAAAATAATATTTAACTTTAAATTTATATCATTTAATTTTTAACAATGACTGTGTTTATTAACCACCCCTCAACATTCTTGAAAGTTTAACAATCAATTCTTGTGAGCCAGAATTAACCAACTCAAATATATTACTGTTATAGTCCCACATAAAATTGTAAGCTGAAACCAAAAGCTTCAATTTTTTTACTAGCAATTAACACCACTATATGCGGTAGTTGCTATATATGATATAATTAACAAACTTGCTTTTTATTTCACTAATCTGGCCTCCTTAGAATGTAAGTTTCATGAGGTCAGTGATTTGCCTGCCCTAGAACAGTGCCAGAATTCTAGTGAAACTCTATAGTTACCCCAGTTAAAGGAATGAATGACTCTTTATAGCTCCCAGAAAAAAGGAGTTTAAGGCTACTTTCTATGATCTCACACTTGCATAACCTCTATTCTTGAGCTAACCCACAAAAAGAGTCTTTCTCTATTGTTATATTTTCTCTGGCATCCAGCACCTCAGAATGTGACCTTATTTGAGATAGGTTCTTTACAGAAGTTATCAGGTTAAAGAAATATATAGTGGACCATAATCCAGTAAGACTGATATCCCTATAAAAATTTGGACACAGAGGCACTCACAGAGAAAAAAAAATGATTTGAACACAGGGAAAGTGACATGTGAGCAGAAAAACTGCCATTTACAAGCCAAAAAGAGACTCCTGGAATAAAACCATTCCCCAAGGCCCTTAGAAGGAACCATCCCTCCCATCACCTTGATTTCAAACTTGTAGGCTCTAGAAGTAAGTGCCCAGTTTTGTTGTTTAAGTGCCCAGTTTATGGTACTTGAGGACAGCTCTGAGTTGGAGATTATTTTAGTCAATGAAGACCCAGCAATGAAAATACCACAAACAAAAATCCTTGTGCTTTATTCTAGTGAGAAAAAACAGTTGTCAAAACTGAGAATTAAATTAGCATGAAGACAATAAGTAAATTAGTGTGTTGGCAATACAAACACAAGAGAGAAAAATTGAGAGAGACAAGAAAATTAGCTTTCAGAGAGGTATGAACAATAGACTGTGACCAGTATCATTGATTGTGAGATGACAACTGCGATTACCCACTAGATTTGGAAACATGAGTCATAAAAGATAAGATTATATGAGCATTTTCAGTGTCGTATGCATCCTGAATCAAGCCTGGAGGGACTTGAACTTGAACTTAAGTGGAATAAAGCAGGCTTACATTGTAGTAGAAATAGAGAGGCATGGCCACAAGCCTCCTTGAAGGAAGAATGTGGTGTCCAGCATGAGGAGTGCATTCAGCACCCACTTTCACTGTCAGCATCTTTAGACCTGTCTTAGCTGTCTGTAATATCTTGTCTGAAGTCACATTATTTCTAAGATAGCCCTCATTCAGTGACTGAACAAAGTAGGATGCATAAAGGTCTGGCTATTTCAGCCCAAACCTGGACACTCAGACAAGAAATCTATCCTCCAGAGCTCCATGCTGCATTAATCTAGGCTTTGTAAGGCCTGCACTGCAGATTAATAAAATCCACTGTGCATTCCTGCTCCTTCCCCTTTCCCAGCACAGTTTGTCCCCAGAATAATCATCGTGCACTCAAATATCCACCTTAGTGTCTTCCTTAAACCTAGACAGTTCTTTTAGAGATTTGGCTGTAAGGGTTTTTTAAATTTAGGGACTATATACTTTAAATGTTTTAGATGACAGATATTATTCCATGTTTTATGCAAGGATTGAGGATGTGTTAGTACATCAGTCACAATGCATACAGGGAGAGATCTGAGAATTCCTGTGCCTGTTAACTTTCTCTAAGCTCCAATTTATCATTAAAATTTGCCACCTGGTAAATCATATAAGATATATCACTCAGACTCATCTTACAAGTATTAGGCACTTTCTATTTTCTTTCCTTAGAGGACCAAAAATCTGTTTATATTTGGATGAATTAAGCTTTTGTGCCTCAGGTTTTTAATTGATTATAAACTCTATGTTATTTTTCTATAATGCTTTAAAAACAATGGCATTTTATATTTACATGACTCAACAAACTATATTGTATCATTTAAATTGTAATATAGTGACCTTCTATTCCGTGCATTCTGTTATGACTATTTAGTGGTTAATTAAATAAGTATCAGATTATTAAATAACGTGCTGCAAAATTTACATATAATAAATGTTGAGAATGTATCCAAATTACTATTATTTCTCATCCAATACTTGAACTATTCAGGGCCATGAACATAAAAGTCTCTAACATGAGTAAACCTTTTTCCCATGAATAACACTCTTTCTATAAAAACGTCTGTTTATTTGAGCAATTTATTGTTCCTATTACTTTGTGTACCTGTATCTGTGTCTGTAAGGGATATTTATAGTTTCTTCTGTGCAATAATCTTGCCACATTGACTCTCAGTGATAATGGAGTCAAAATGTTATAAACACTTGTTAATTATTAGTAAATAATAGATGTATTTATAAACTAACTAAAATCAAATCCTTAAATTGAATTATCAAGTGTGCACAATCAGTATAATATCTTCCCTCTAAATACCATCAAACATATCCATCTCTTAATATTTTTAAAGTTTCCATAAAATATAGTTAGTATCATAGTAAAATCATTGATTTTATATTTCCACTATACACTAGACATATTTAAAGATCAATGGTTACAAGAATGTATGAGTATCCTTGAAAGCCTGGGGATTACCTTACATTTTTCAATTACATTTGTACTTTTCTTATGTGACTACATGAATATACTGTAATCTTCCTGATTACAATATAATCTTATTCTCAGAAACTTAATATTCACTTGACTTCTCCATGAGTGTCTTAAGGATTCTATTTTAAATTCTATGCCAAAAGAAATAAAACATACACACATGCATATATATGAAATCATAATACTTTTAGGACTCACATATTTGAGTTTACTCAGTACTGTGTATTTGTTATACGTGGCATACTTAACACATGTATGTAATTTATAGACATACCAACACATGAATGTATAGATCATGCATAATAGCACCCATAGAATGACAACCAGCTTGTTAATCCAGATATCACAATAATTAAAGTTGTATTCTAGGATAAATAATTAATGTTTAGTTACTTATGGGCTAATATTTCAATTGTATCATTGCGGATGGAACTAGCTGGTCATTGACATATGCACCTATATTTATAGAGCAATGTTTTATTATGTTTTTAATAAAATGACTTTAAATATGGCTATATCAATAACACACATTCCAAATGTTTTGGGTATATTCATATTAAGTACCCTTTCTTATATAGTAACTGTGACTAAAAAAATTCTATATAAAGCATTTTATAATTTTTAACCCATTTTAGCCATCATAAGCAAAAAAATAAATAAATAAGGAGAATGACAGAAAAATATTCAATGGATGAATAAGGCATAATGTATCTATATGATAGTATTTCTTATTTGTGTTTGCATTTGGATCAAATTTATTTTTGTAAACTACATGATCAAGCTATTTTCAACAATCCTACTTAACTGTGTCTAGTTTTTTAGACATAATTAACTATGACTTAAGTATGTCATTATTTTTATGGAAATTTCTTTCTGTTTAAGTTTGAGTACATAGTCAAACATTTAATATCTTGCCATAAAATATAATTTGTACTTGATACTTATATTTTTAAAATTATCTTTCTAATTTTGATTAAGATCCAATAAGTATCATAGATAATTTTATTACTCCCCGTAGAGTGCAAGTTTTTTGATGATAAGAGTCTGAATAAATGTTCATTAATTGCAGGAAGTTGTGTTCCATATGTTCATTGCACAGCAATTATTTGGAGGTCAGTTTTTTTTTTCTTCCTTTTGCTTATCTTCTAAATACAATTTTTATCTGAAATCATGAAATATATTTAGAATGTACCAAAGCTGTGGTGCTACCTTTTTAAGCTATGTGTGCTTCTGTATAAGTATATGTACTTCAGTTCTGGAGAGACAAAGAGAGAGAATGGGAGTGGAAAGGAGTGAAAGAAGGAGGAAGGGAGGGAGGAAGAGAGGGCAAGAGGAGAGAGGAGAAGACATAATCAGCAGGAAATATGTAGCATTGATATAGGAATAGTTATAGACTGCTAACCATCATTGATTTTCCTATAAGAATGAGTAAATTAGTATGTGTGTGTGTGTGCAAATGTATTTGTATGTATCCCAAATTTTAATGCCATTGCTCAGTGTAGCAAACTACTCTCAAAACGGAAAGTTTTTAAACGATAATAATTGTGGAAGTCAGGAAATTGAGCAGGGATTGTCTGGTCAATTTCTCAATCCATATGGCATTATTTGCGTTACTTGGTAGCATGTATCTGGCACATGAACTGGTATGGAGGTACAAAGATTGGTCCAATCACATGTCTGGTGCCTTAGTAGGAATACCGGGGAGACCAAGCCCAGTTGGAACCCTTGTTATCTCCATGTGATCTCAGGTACTCTCTATATGGTCGCATTAGCAAGCTAGCCAGACCACTTACAAGTAAGCTCAGGAATTCTAGAGACTGAAACAGAAGCTTCCAAACCTCTTAAGAGCAGGAAACAACAACAAACAAACAAAATACTGCTAATGTCACTTTCATTATACTGCATCAGTCCATTGTACTGCATTGGTTAAAATAGTCATGGACCAGCCCAAATTCAAAGGGAAGGCAAATAGAACCAGGCTCTTGATAGGACCATTGTCAAAGAACTTATAGGAGGCCTTGCTGATCCATCAAGCCTTGAACATTTTCTCTAGCTGCTAGAAACAGTCTCTCTGGCATTTGATTCCCTTTAAAGAGAAGACCTAAAGGGCTAGTGGCCACTTGAAACAAGATGAATCTTTATTTTCTACGATTCTCACCCTTTCTTCTGTTACACAAAAGACTGAATCCTGAGCTTTTGGATTCAGTGACCCCGGTTAACCCATCATCTTTCTGCCATCTCTTGAAGGAAACACACTCCAATGGGGATCTTTGATTGCAATGCTATTAGAACCTAACCTGGCCAAGAAAGTCAGAAGCTGCTTCTGAAACTGCATTGCCAAGGTGCAGGCATTCTTTCAAAATCTACTTGAGGCTCTATGGGTCAAAAGTAGAGAATTATTTGAAACAGGATTCCAAGCTCTTCTTTTTTTTTTTTTTTTTTGCCAAAAACATCAATTCTGAAGAAAAATTGGTGAAGTATTTCACGAATGCACACATAACAACAAAATAGCATATGTTCCATTCACTCTGGAAGAGGCAATGAGGGAAGGAGGTGATGGAAAGAAAAAAAATTCTCATTCCATATACAAGTACTGCTTGCACTACTGGTTATTTTATTATTTTTTTAAAATTATTATAATAACACTTAATGAGAGCTGCCCTTTTAACAGTTCTTTAAGTGCAAATATTGTGAAGCACAAGAACAATGTTGAACAGCAGATCTCTGGAAATTATTCATCTTGCATATCAAAAATGTATACCGATTGAATAGCAACTCACCAATTTTCAAAAGCCACAAGAAGATATCACTTTATATCTGTTAATATAGCTGTTATCAAAAAATCAAAAGATAGGTTTTGGTGAAGTTGGAGAGAAATTAGAATCCTTGCATACTGTTGGTTAGAATGTAAACTCATTCAGCCACAATGAAAACTGCATAGAGTTTCATCTCAAAATTAAAAATAGAACTGCCTTATGACCCAGCAATTTCAATTTTCTCTTCTTTTTTTCTTTCATTCTTTCTTTCTTTTTTTTTTTTTTTGAGTTGGAGTCTCACTCTGTCGCCCGGACTGGAGTGCAGTGGCCGCTCCCGGCCACCGCAGCCTCCACCTGCTGGGCTCTGGCGATCCTTCCACCTCAGCCTTCCAACTAGCCGGAATTAGAGTCATGCGCTACCACGCCTGGCTGATTTTTTGATTTATTGTAGAGATGAGGTCTCGCTGCCCAGGCAGGTCTCGAACCCGCGGGGTCAGGCAATCCACTCACCTCAGCCTCCCAAAGGCGCGGGATTACAGGCTGAGCCACCGAGCCCGGCTCTTTTTTTTTTTTTTGAGTTGGAATCTCATTCCTCAGTTAGGAGTGCAGTGGCATGCACGCCCATGACCACCGCAGCCTCAACCTACTGGTCTCCGGCGATCTTCCAAGTAGCCGGAACTACAGGTGCGCTCTATCATGCCCGGCTCATTTTTTGATTTATTGTAGAGATGAGGTCTTGCCAAGTTGCCCAAACTGGTCTCAAAGCCTCGGGCTCAGGCAATCCACTTGCCTTGGTCTCCCAAAGTGCTGGAATTACAGGCTGAGCCACCGAGTCCAGGCCAATTTCAATTTCATACCCATGGAGATTGACTGGGTTTTTATATAAGCTAAACAGTGTGGTTGCTGACTATATACTATGAAATTCATATCAACAAGAAGTGTCAAGTTATACATTTTTGAGCAGAAAAGTAATATTTTTGTGTGGTACTTCATGCAGAACCTAATCAGCAAAATGTAACGATCAACATAAAGCATTCTTCATAATGCCAGACATGAATGAAACACTCAATACTTGGTAGTAGTTCTATTAATATTATCAACATTATCATTATCATCCTTGGGATGTATTCCCAGATAAGCCTGTTTTCAAAGTCTATAGCATAATTTATTTTCTGCTATATACAGAGGGTCCCGGACTTTTGGTGATTTAAGTTACTATTTTTTAAAACAATTTTTGAAATCTATTATGATGTAACCCCATTGTAAGTCAAGTACCATTTGCTATACATCTCAGTAAAACAGAAATAAAAAATATACAGAAGTAATATAAATAAAATAAGTAACAAATTTAAAATAAATGCAAAAAAGGAAGAATAAAAAATTCTAAGTTAGAAAAATATTTAATAATCCACCAATATTACTAACATTCTCTTTGCATCTGTCTTATTTACATCCTCAAATCCTTCGAGAGATAATGCCATCTTTTATAATGAGGTTCCTCCATTCACTACTTTGTCTTCCCCTTCTTCCCTTTCTCCTTCTCTCCCTTAACCCTTCTCCTCCTCCTTCTTTGCCCTATCTCTCTATTTCTCCCTGTCTTTCTCTGTTAAAATGCCCCATGTTTCCTCTGTATATGACTCTACAAATCTCAAGGGATGAATTGAGTTAATGCCACTTTGACGTTAAGATTTTAGTGCAGAAAGTCCTGGGTTAAATTTCATATTTTGAAGTTTTGTGATCTTATGATTTGAGAAGAGTTATTTAAACTTTGAACTTTGTCATGGAGTTTTGAGAGGCAAAAAAATGAGCTATATACCCAAAAGGAGCGCTTGAGTCACAGTCCATACACAATACATGTGATTTCCCCTTCCTTTTCTTCTCAGAAGAAATAAAATGCTTCACCATTAATTTTTATAGTTAAAAAAAAAAAAAAGGTGTAGAGGTCAAAAAATGGAATCTTCCTACTAAAGAATAAAATGCCTACCTCTATGAATTTATGATTATTAATTCCATGAGTCGTGGCTTCAAAATAAATATGCTGTTTTAAAAAAATAAAGATGCCAATTTATTAAAAAGTAAAATAAATAGCACAGCAAAAATATGAATAAAAATCTAAACTTTAAATCCATCATCCCTTGGAACTTGAGTTGCATATTCGCCAAATTTAGCTGTAGAGGTAACCGTGCTAGTCAGTCAAGCCAGCAACAATAACTGACAAGTAGTGAAATGGCCAATCTTGACTTTCCACAGGGACAGAAGCAGAACAATTCAAACTTTCAGTCACCTGAGAAACACAATATTGAAATGTTCAGAGAATATTTTAATCACTAAGTACATAATCTCTACCATTATCCCACTAACGTTTCCACTGAAGCCAAATTTGTCTGTCCCCTGTCCTAAAGTGCCATGTCTTTTCCAGTCCCATGCCTATGTTTATGTCAGGTCCATGGGTCCTCTGCTTATGTATCCATTCCTCCTTGGCCTGCAAGCATAGCCCTCTCCCACAGGGACTCTTCATTCCACTGTGAATGCTCTAATCATAGAATTATAATGTCATCATTTCTATTTTATAAGTCTTTATACTTCACATTTTCTTTCTTTATATTTTATTTTTTTGAGTTGAAGTCTCATTCTGTCTCCCAGTCTGGAGTGCAGTGGCATGCTCACAGCCACCACAGCCTTGACCTCCCGGACTCAGGCAATCCTTCCATCTCAGCTTTCCAAGCAGCTGGAACAAGTGTGCGCTACCTGGATAATTTTTTGATTTATTATATGAACAGGTCTTACCAAGTTGCCCAGATTGTATTACAGAAATGAGGACTGTATTATAGAAATGAGGTCTTGCCAAGTTGCCCAGGCTGGTCTCGAACCCCTTGGCTCAGGCAATCTTCTCGGCTCAGGCAATCTTCTCTCCTCAGTCTCCCAAAGTGCTGGGATTACAGGCGGGAGCCACGGTACCCTGCTATGCTTCACATTTTATACAGAGCACAAACATATTCAACACTCATTGAATTGGTGATGACAGGTGGAGAAAACAGATTTCTGGCATTCTGTTGTTGATGCATATGTATAAATTAAATATCTATATATTTTTACTGTCTATACAAACAAGGGTGTATGGAAGGCACATTATAAAGTCAATTGGGGAAATTCAGAATGTATAGTTGAATATATGTATTGTATAATATTCTAAATGCTGAAACATTTAATTATCAATAGAATAGGTAACAAAAATCTTCCAGGTGCCTAAATCACCATAATCAGGCAGTTGAAGAGAAGAATTATTACTGCCTAGATGTTTAGTGCCATCATTTAGAAAATAGTTAATGAAACTTTTAAACGTATCAAAATCTCTCAGTATTCATATTAATTATTTTAAATAAATAGGCCCTTCAATGAAATATGAGCACCTTAAGTCAATTACCATATGTTGTCAATTCTAGATGAATATCTCACATTTATTCATTCATGAGAATCACTGAAAGAGCTTGTCACAAATACTTATGCCTGGGCCCCAAGGCTCTGGATTCTAATTCAGTAGGTCTAAGATGAGGGTCCTTTAATTTGCATAATAATGAGCACTCAGGGAGATTCATTTAAGTGGTCCATGTGGCACATTAGAGAAACAATGAGAATTCAACACATTTTCCTTAACATAATAGACATTAAATGAATAACTGAGAAACAGCAAGTTAACAAAAATAAGCAATTGAGCAAAAGGGCACATGTATAGCAGTTTAGGCATGAAAGAAACTTTACCATTTCCTTTTATAAATGCATATGTGTACCTTAGAGGTTTTTGTAGGAATTTGAATGTGCATGTTTGTTTATTTGTTCTAGCCTTTTAGGCATTCTTATTTTTGCAAATCTCCTGTGGCATTATGTAGTAAACCAAATTTGTACATTTCCATCTTAGATTCTTTTCAGTGGGTAAAACGCAAGAAAACACTTTGGAGAAACTACTGCCGTATGAATATCATTAGTCAGGGGCATAAACATATGGTGGGCCAGTGAATCAGGCTCAACAAGTAAAGATTATAACCACAGAAGAGTTTTCAATGTTATGAACTTGTAGACAGCAGAGAGTAATTCTTAGTGACAAGCCATTGCATAACAAGGTGATTGGAAAGCAGTTGTCAGAAGGTAATTTGTAGGCAATGGGGCACCTACAATTGTTTACTGGGAAAGTAATAAGAAACATAACAAAATAATACACAGGTGATCACATCTTGTTGCCTCAACCCAGCATCACAGGAGAATAGGAGGCAACAATTCTTGTTAAAAATTTTGAAGTAAACATTGCCAGTGAAGCATATCTGACAAACATTCAGAATATGCCATAACCATCTACCTAGTACGTATTGTAAACAGAATAATTCTCTTCATTTTTAAATAAATAATGCAATAATTTCTGATAATTAATTTAGCTACTCTGTATTATTTTTCTGTGTTCTCTTATTAAGTTTATTTCAAAGACAAGAATAAGTTATCTTGCAATTACTGGATATGTAAATACATGGTTATATAGTAGAAATTGCCAACCAACCGACATAGTTTTTTAACTAGGATAACATAAATATAGTTTATTATAACACAGTAACAGGCTTAGATGTCACAGTTGTGAAAAATATATATTATCTTTGTATTTTTGTGTGTGTGTATATCCCTATACACATATGCAACTATTGACAAATTTGCAACAGAGATAAAATGGTGAAGAAATGTGTGAAAATATAATGATAGAACTATGCCTATCTGATTGTGGCTATTCAAAGTATGGTCTTGTTCCACTTTCACATAAATCAAACTGAACGTTTGCATCTATCTCTTCAAGTTCATAAGTTGAATTCCTAACCCCAATTGTGATAGTATTTGGAGGTGAGGCCTTTTGAAGGTAATTAGGGTTAGATTAGATTATGAGGATGGGGCCTTCATGATAAAAATAGTGGTCTTCTAAAAATAGGATGATTTGCTATCATGCTGACGTGAGGACAGATGGTACTACATTTTGAGCAGAGGAAATCCAGGCAGGTTATTTTCCATTTATCTTGGGAGCCTTCTCTACTACTCTGCCACATTCTCTCCTTGAGAAAAAAATAATAATGATAATAAAATACAAATTTAATAATAAAGAAAAGAGATTCCTTCCCCTTAGTTCTTGCAAAGAAGAAAGGCCATTTGAGGACATTGCAAGAAGGTGGCCATCTGCTTGCTAGAAACAGAGACCTCATCAGAAGCCAAATCAGCTGGCACATGGTCTTGCACTTCCTAGCTTCCAGAAATATGAGAAATAAATCTCATTTTCTTAAGCCACTCAGCCTATATGATTTTGTTTTGGCAGTCTGAGCCTATTAATATGGTAGTCAGTTGGAGATGTATGTAAGCCAGTCCCCCTCCAAATCACTATGTCAGAGTCTTTGGTGGCTGAACAAAAGCAGTTTGCTGTTTAAGGAAATCTCAACATAATGTTTAAACAGAGTTGGGTCTAAAAACCAATAACACTATTATAAAAATTAGAGTGAGGAAATAATCATTCAAACTGGCACTTTAATTAGAATGAAAGGAGGCATTACTTTTGTGTGTGTGTGTGTGAGTATGAGTGAGTGTGTGTGTGTGTGTGCGTGTGTGTGTGTGTGTGTGTGTGTGTGTGTGTGTGTGTGTGTGTGTGTTGGAGTTTCACTCAGGCTGAAGGGCAGTGGCACCCTCCTGGCCACTACAGCCTCAACTGCTGGGCTCAGGGAATCCTTTCACCTCAGTCTTCCAAGTAGCTGGAATTATAGCCACATGCCAACATACTCGGCTAATTTTTTTTTTATTATTATTATTGTAGAGATGAGGTTTTGCCAATTGTCCAGGCTGGTCTCGAACCCGCGGGTTCAGGCAATCCTCTCACCTTGGTCTCCCAAAGTTCTGGGATTATAGGCATGAGCCAACACATCCCGCCAGGAAGCATTTCAATAGTTAAGTCAGGACAAGGACAGTCTGAAAATATCCCAAGAAAATCAGTACATAAGATCACTTTACCTACATTGCTTCACATTTAACTCAATTTATGTTTAAAAAAAAATTCTGCTTAATGTTCTCAGGAATTCAAATATAGTTTCATGAATAAAAGTGGGAGAAAAATCAATGTATATTTGTGTGGGTGGGAGGATTAGTACGCCTATGTTTATTCAAAATATGAATTGTATCCTGTAAAAAATCCAGCTATTGTGCTAAGCTTGAGAGTGAAAAGTAGGTTAAGTATTCTTGAATTCAGTGCTTTTAAATTTTTTTCTCAAAATATTGGAAAGGTACACATATTTGCCATATTTTCTAACTTCTGTCAACATTGTTCACAATTTCTGATAAATTTATCACACAACTTAGCAATTATACTTTTTGGTATTTACACAAATTAGTTGAAAACATATGTTCATACAAAAATCTGTACATCTTATAGCATTTTTATTTATAATCTCCATAACTTGGAAGCAACCAGATGTCCTTCAGGAAGTGAATGGAATATTAGTCACAGCTAAAAAGAAATGAGCTACTAAGTTAAGAAAAGACATAAATAAACCTTAAATGTATATTACTAAGTAAAGGAAGCTAATCTGAAAGACTAACTGTTGTATCATTTCAATTTTATGACATTCTGGAATAGGCAAAGCTATGAAGATAGTAAAAAGATCAGTGGTTGCTAGGGGTTAGGAGAAGGGAGAGATAAATAGGCAGACGAGATATGATTTTTAGGGTAATGGAACTTTTCTGTATGTTGTTTTAGTGTGGATACATTGATATATTTGTCTAAACCCTTAGAATAGACAACACTAAGAGTGAACTACAGTGTAAACTCTGGACTTTGAGTGATAATGACGTGTCAATGTGGGCTCATCAATTCCCATATCATATGTGCCACTCTGATGTGAGTTGTTGATAGTGGGAGGAGTCTGTGTGCATGGACAGGGCAAAAGATATATGGACATTTTCTGCACTTTCTCTTCAACTTTTCTGTGAATAGATCTAAATTTTTTTAAATATAAAGTTTATTTAAAAAGAATGACATAGCCTTGCTCGTTGGCTCAGCCTGTAATCCCGCACTTTGGAAAGCCGAGGTGAGTGGATTGCCTGAGCCCGCGGGTTTGAGACCCGCCTGGGCAACTTGGCGAGACCACATCTCTACAATAAATCAAAAACTAGCCAGCCGTGGTAGCGCGCGCCTGTAGTTCCAGCTACTTGGAAGACTAAGGCGGAAGGATCGCAGGAGCCCAGCAGGTCGAGGCTGCGGTTCCGGGAGTGGCCTTTGCACTCCAGTCTGGGAGACAGAGTGAGACTCAAACTAAAAAAAAAAAAAAAAAAAAAAATGACAAAAATTATCGTGTATCCGCTGTACTTTGGGCTACCCCAGTAACATGCATCTGAGCTACATGTTAAAAGATGATTATCTTATACTGAAAACTTGTTAATATGGCAATTTGACTGTAATACTATCTGATTACCTATATGTCCCCGGGAGAGGTCATAGCTAAGCACATGCAACTGGGTCATCCTAAAGAGACTTGGGAATCTAATTGAATCCTGAGACAATTGTTTCTGAGGTGTATGTGTCAGTTCTGAATATGCATTTTCTTTCCATGAGAAAATTTGGCTGAAAAGTTTCTTTCCATTTTCCTCCAGAAATAGCTGTATTATAGAAGAGAAATAATGACATTCTAATGAAATTATTGAAGTTCATACTGCAAAACTGGAATTTTGTTGATTGATCTTCTGTGATTCTCTTTAATGACTAACATTCAAATAGTGTAATAGAAATATTTTTCATTTATTTAATAATGATTTGTTTACCTTCAAATATGTGTATTTTGTACATCACTTTAATGATTTTATTGTAAATCATTATCTTTGATAACAATTTCATACTTCTGCCCACCAAAGACAAGTCACATTCATATGTAATCCATTCTTTTTTAAAAGACAGCTTTATTATTTTTTGAAAAGTAGAAAATATAAATTACTTTCATAAATTCTTTGCTTGCACATTTCTGTATCAATTCAATTTCTACTCATGTAATTATCATATGATAAAACATTGTTTTTTTTAATAAGGGTGCTTGAGGCTTTTTCATATGCATGAATTAGATGAATCATTTATTATCATATTATTATAATTTCTTTTGATAAGAATAATTTTCATTTCAATTTAGCTTCAGGAAAGTTTTTCTGAATTCCCTCAATTATATGTTCACAATATTTGAAAGTTGCAGGATTTTTTTTCCTGATGCCTGAGGTTCACCTCTCAAAGTCATTATTACACAGTCAAATCAATTCAATAAAAAAAGAAAGAAAATAGTTCAATGTTATACATGCAAAATAAATATTGGAATAATGCTTTCTATTAGTAAAAGGCTATTTTTAACTTGACTATACAACTCTTTTGTTCTCACGTATCAACATATTGTCTATAAAAGCATTTGGTAAATCCTACAGTGAGCAGTTATAATTGGCAGCTTTTTTTCCTGGCATATTTTGTATGTATGTATGTTTGTATGCATGTATGTATGTATTTATTTATTTATTTATATTTTTTATTTATTATTTTTATTTTTATTTCTTTGAGTTGGAGTCTCACTCCGTCGCCCAGACTGGAGTGCAGTGGCACGCTCCCAGGTACCGCCCCTCGACCCACTGGACTCCGGCGATCCTTCCACCTCAACCTTCCAAGTAGCTAGAACTACAGCCATGCACTACCATGTCTGGCTAATTTTTGATTTATTGTAGAGATGAGGTCTCGCCAAATTCCCCGGGCGGGTCTCGAACCTGCGGACTCAGGCAATCCATTCACCTCAGCCTCCCAAAGCGCTGGGATTAGAGGTTGAGTCACCAAACCCGGCTATTTATTTATTTATTTTAATTATAAAGATGTGGGGTACAATTCAGGGTTAGGTATACAAACGTTGATTATGCAGGTACCCTTGTTGATGAGTTATGCCCCTCCCTCTCCTAGCAGTTTCCCTAAACTGCCAATCCCACACCCCTCCCCTGACAGTTTCCCACTACTGCCAATGCCTTTCTTATAGTATTATAATTGTTCAAGGTCCACTTATGAGTGAAAACATATGGTACCCTGTTCTTTGTTTCTATGATAATAAGTCACTGAGTATAATCGACTCTAAATCCATTCAAGTTGCTGCGAAGTCCATATGTTTGTCCTTATAATAGTCCATTGTGTATATGTACCACGTTTTTTTTTTTTTTTATCTAGTTCAGCTTTGACGGGCAACATGGTTGGCTCCATGTTTTTGCTATTGTGAATAAAGCTGCAACAAACACACGTGTGCAGTTATCTTTCTTGTAGAATGATTTGAGTAACTCCGGGTATATTCCCAATAGGAGAATTGCTGGGTCATATGGAAGGACAATTTCTAGTTCTTTCAGAACTCTCCACACTGTCTTCTAAAGAGGCTGCACTAGCTTGCATTCCCACTAGCAGTGTAGAAACGTTCCTTTTTCTCCACACCCTCGCCATCATCTGTTGTTGTTTATTAATGCAACTTCTTATGAATTGTACTGCTAACTAATAAAATGTGACTTTGACTGACGTTTTTGGTGCATTTCTCAAAGGTGAAATGATTCAAATATTTTAATATAAATTAAAAATGTATTAAATAATAATCAATATTTGAAGTAGCAAATATATTTTTATATATTATATGTATATGCATTTACATAGACAAATACATATACATGCATAATTATGCATATATTTATATACATATTTAAAATTCAGCTCATCCATGTAATAATATTTTTAATTTATGACATAATTAATAAGGTCTGGGAAAATGCAGTTCTCTGGAAAATGTGCTTTTAGTTTTAGAATACAAAAGTCTATTGACAGAGGTATCTAATTTACCTGTGTGTTAGAGGAGTGTATGAGCATGTGTAGGTGGGTGTTTATGTATGCATAATGACAAATAGATAAATAAAATTTTTATTTCTTTATTCATTCAAGTGTTGACCATGCAAAAGTGCATTAAATATTGCCCCTTGTCTTATTAAAATAAATTGATTTTTATGTGATTTACAGAATAAATATCATCACCTTTTATTTATTTTCCCTATATTTTTAGGTGTAGTTCTTGTTAAATTTGTTTTCTAACAAAAATAATGAGACTTCGTTTTTGATATGTGTTAATATGCCTCCTACCCATAATCTCTGCTCAATTGTTCAGACAGCTCAAATATTTTCCATCATCTTACATTGACACCTCTTCTAGGAAGCTATGTAAATTGTTATGTAAAGAGGAAAATTAACTGAGCTCAAACCAAAATGTCTTAACTGACACTTTTGAGGAGCCCAAGATGTAAAATGTTTCAGCACATCACCAGAAGGAATAAGCTTGGGTGTCAAGGTTGCCCTTTAGGTACCATCTACCTCAAAGAATGCAGATAGACAGAAATCTTAATCTGTCACTAGTAGAATGCTTTAGAACATGGGGGTATAAATAAATGTCTCAATGAAATAGTTATAGCGTTTTGTTAAGGTACTGTTTTTCTCAGAAGTGTGGCTTTCTGTCTTTCTCTCAAAAGTATGCTATGTAAAGACATTTCTTAAAATATATATCCAAGTTCTTTTCTGCTTAGTGTTTAATCCATACTTTAAAAAAATTATTTTAAAGATGTGGAGCGCAATTCAGGGTTAGGTATTCAAATGTCCATTATGCCGGTACCTTTGTTGATGAAGTGTGCCCCTGGCAGATTCCCACGACTGCCAATCCTTTTCCTATAGTATTACAATAATTGTTCAAGGTCTGCTTGTGAGAACATGTAATACTCAGTTCTTTGTTTCTGGGATAGATCACTTCAGTATTATAAACTCTAAACCCATCCAAGTTGATGAAAAAAAAATTTTTAAATTTTTAAAAATAATTCATACTTAAAAATAAAAAAAAATTTGTATTACAGGAGTTATTAGAACTGCCTTACATAACATGGACAGAGAAGCCAGAGAACACTACTCAGTGGTCATTCAAGCCAAAGACATGGCTGGGCAAGTTGGAGGACTTTCAGGATCCACAACTGTCAACATCACCTTGACTGATGTCAACGACAATCCACCACGTTTTCCTCAGAGTATGTACCTCTTTTCCATGACTTGAATTTAATGTTATCTATTTATTTAAAACAAAATTAAATACTTGAATAGATAGTGTTATGTTACTCTTTTCTTAAGTGAAGACTTTTTTTTTTTTTTGCGCTATATGATCACTCTTCCCGTTGTCTCCTGAACCTGCAGATAATTGGTTCCAAGCATGAATTTCAAGTAGCACCACAGTTAAATACCAAAAACAATACAGTGGTCCTAAGTAATGGCATCTTGCATGTGTCAAAGTGACTGTGTATTCCTAAAATATTCAGGAAATTGTTGAAAATGTATTTTGATATGGACCGACACTCTACTTCATATTATTCCATATGTATGTTCTTTAAATTTTAAAAAATCCTCATGTTATAAATAAATGTTTCTCTCTCTCTCTCTCTCTCTCTCTCTCTCACACACACACACATCATGGAAAAACAAGTTACAGCTAATATAACAAAGTGTGCTCTCAGAATAAAATTTGAAAACAGAAAACACAAATCTGCAGGCAATTTCTTGGAAAAAGAAGAGTATTAGATTCATTAGTCTGGAAAGAGATGGTATTTATGAAATGTTTGCAATGTAAATATTATTATAATATATTTGAGTATTGCTACTATGGTAGATACAATGGATAACATTTAATAATTTGATCATTCTATAGGAGAGTTGTCCCTTACATTCATTTTACAAATGAAGTTTAAAAACTGTCAAAAAGTAAATGCAGTTTTACATCAAAAAGTTTCTTCTCAAGTCAATACGAAAAACCTTTCTCCGCTGTGTATCTTAATAGCGTTCTCAGTACATTCCAGGCCTACCCACAATGGAATACTGCCTCTTTCTAAAAGGTAATCACACTTTGCACATTCTTACTTCTACTAGAATTTATTTGTACTCACACACCTTTTTAAAAAATCCCTGTTATAATTTCTCTAAAATCCCTCTTGCGGAATTAGCAGAGATTCAATTCTTTTTGTTTTTTTCTTACATAGTACTTTTGCATGCATACTGCTGTTACTCTTGTTTCTTCAAGTGGATAACTCCTCTACTGCTATGAGTTCCTCTAAGTAAGAATGATGTTTGAATTGCTTTTGTAGCCTTAAGTAATTGGCCAGGTGTCCAGCACTTGATAAATGATTGTCAAATGAATGAGTAAATTAGTTGAATTAAATACTGTGTCAAACTACCATTGTTAAAAGACCATTGTTAAAAGACATGCAAGTCAAATTCGCAGTTAAATAAAAAACACTTTGCAACAGTGGTGCCAGAGAGAAGACCTATTATGTGATCTGGATCATGCATGTGGTCTTTCTTTCCTCTATGAAATATATTTAGAAGAAAATTATAGATAATGCATGAGTCAATATTATATTGAACCATAGAGTACAATTAAATTTTAAGTCACTTTACAAATTATATTGAACTTTTATATCTATTTTATTACTTAATACATACAATATGCATATTTACATATGGCACTATGAGACAAGTGTTATGATTTCGTCAAATGAGGCAACTAAAGTTGTAGATTAAAAACAGAAGATAGTGAGTGATAATGCCAGACTCAACTGAATACAAACTGATGTAATTTACAATACCCCACTACAAGGGCCAGTGAGGGCCAGAGAGGGCCATATAGAAGCCTAAATTTCACCTGCACGTAGCCTTCTTATGCTGTTAATCTTCCCTTGCTCCCTACATCTCTAAAATAAAAAATATATATATATACTATATATATCTATATATATCTAGCTTATTTTCAAATAGATTCTATTACCACGATTTTTGAAAGTTATAGTAATATTATAGCTCTTAAGAGACTGAAAATTCAAGTTGTACACAGTAGGGGCTCAGTAAATGTTTGTTCATATTGCAAACGGCATCTCCTACACTCTCTCACTTATTTTCCCCTTAGTATAATTTTTAAATTTACAAGCCTATGAAGACTGAGCTTAGAGTCTAATCATTAATCATAATTGTGATTTATACAGAGAATAATTTTATATAGATTAATATAAACATATAATATGGAAAACCTTATCTCTTATTTTACTATTTTGATCCATAGCAGTGTTTTGTAGAAGCATCAATTTACAGAGAAAACAGTTGCTTTACTTGACAAAAAAACAGAATAAATGTGCACTGTCTAAGTGAACTCATTGTGTCTAATGGGCGGTATCTTTCTTCAGAATGGCAGAATGATTGACAGGTGTAAGTCCTGCTGCCCTTTAAGATGTGCTCAGAGTTTTGAAGGCAGTACACACTCAGAATCTTACATTCTGGCTTGTTTAAAATATATTTTATTTTGTACTCCAATTGCACAAAACATCATGCTATTTTAAAACAATCATATCAACGTAAAAAGCAGATTGCAGTCAAGTATTCTTTTATTTATCCATAATTATTGCAACTCATTAAATAGCTATATGCATAGTGGGAAATCTTTGCAGCTACTTGGAGTAGAGAAAAGATATATTATGAGGATTTGCATTAACAAAGCACCATGATATGCACAAGTCTATTGTGTAATTCAAATTGTATAAAGATCATTTCTGGTCGTCAAATACATCCAGTGGTTGAATTGTTTCTCTTAACATGTGAAGTTTTACAGTTGTACTTCTGGTTTCTTCCTCTCTTCACCTGTCTGAGAAAGCCATCTTTCTTACACCATTACTGCAATTGACTCTAGCATAAACACCCCCCCCACACACACACAAACTCGGCAACAATATTCTCTCAAAGTATTTCTTTTTTTCCTCTCTCTCTTAATATACCATGCCTCAGGAGATGAATTCTCATTTTGTAACTTTTATAATAATTATCTATCATGTTGTCTTAAATAGGCTCTGCATAAGTGATTGAGAGGTAGTGAGTTAGAGCTAATAATTTGCTTTACAAAGTCCTACTCAAGGTCATTGCAAACTCAGTGCCCTAGGATCCAAGGCAAATGAAGATCCTGGCTGAAGTTGGCTGCCTGATGGTATCAGAGAAATGGAGTATCAGGAAAATGGAGGGGAGAATAGAAATGGCTCAGCCAAGAGGGTAGCTAACACTCAGTCCAACATGATGCCTACATTTGGGCTGGAACATGTTAGGAAAGGGAGTCACATTTTTAAAGAAGATAGAGAGAAAAAAAAATCATCTTGTCTATGGTTTGAATCTCTACTCAAAATATACAAGTGATACTCAGTTTTTCAGAGAAAAAAACATCTATTTTAAATGTAATTACTTAATATTAGTTAATTACTTAATATTAGTTATTCTATTGAAAGGAATCTATTCTGCTGCTTAAAATTCTATAATTTCCTTTTTTTGGTTTTAACTGTATTCTAAGTTATGGTTGTTGTATAATTTATTCTTAGATAGATAAAAGACCACTGACATTTATTATTCTGCATAAGGCATATGCATGTAAAATTCAACACCTTACATGAAAGCTTATAAAGAAAACCTTCTGTAACCTAAATGAGAGGATTTGTATTTTCAAAATAGTCTAGTTGAGGAAAGAAGTATAACACATGCCAAATAATCACAATAAAGCAATAGAACCTTGGTTATCTAACATAACATCAACAAGAACTTGAAATGATTGCAAAATTGTAAGTCAGTCAACCATTTAACCTCACTTGTGACTGCAAATGTTTCAGCAATGTAATATTGGAGGATCAAATCCTGAAAGTTCAATAGATGGCAGTATTTCCCATAAAGTTAGTATACATCACAAATGTTCAACTAGTTAAGTTTTAATGTTAGTGAAAAATAAAATAACATTGATGAAGATATTGACATTGATGTGATTTTGTCGATATAAAATATTTTAGAGAAAGAGCCATGTTTTTAATTTATTTGCATTGTAAAGACAACCAAATCTAAATGTTATGTAGTATATTTAGCATTAATATTTTGCTTGAAATAAATTAAAAGAAAAAATAGAAAGCTTCTCTTGTGTCCCATCAACATATGAAGTGTATTTTTTAATTACCAGAGATTTGAAGTCCTTCTAGTGTCTTATGAAAGTGACATGTGTTTTATTACGGTTGCAGTCATATAGTTTGAAACTTGTTGAGAATTTCTTTAAAATTTTGTTATGTTCTTGATTTTGATAATTGTTCCCAAATACTTTAACAGAATGTGAATTCTGCAACTGTACAGTTAGTGTTTTACATATGTAAATCTGTTCAAGTTCATTCACTGTGCCATTTCAATTCACTATGTCCCTAAAGAATTTTTGTTAGCCAGCTATTTAAGATATATGCTTATGCCTTCCAAGATGATAATGGATTTTTCCATTTTCTCCTTTTATTTTATCTGATTTTATTATTATTATTATTTTAGATACAGTTGAAAATCAGGTTCATAGATTGAAGGTTCTGATATCTTTCTCTTGAATTAAAATGTTTTATTGTGAAATAACTCTCTTTAATACTGCATGTCTTAAATTTTAATTTGGTTACTATAGCTATGCCAGTTTTTTTTTTCTTTTTAAATTATGGCATATGGTTTGGATGGTGCAATGTTTTCAAACTTTGTTTTTAATTTTTAAATATTTCATGTAACCACTTAGCTTAACTTCCTCTTTCCTTTTTGGAGTCCTCTGACTTTCTTCTTCTCCCGAGTTGCTCTGACTAGGACATTTAATACTATGTTCAGTAAAAAGGGTGAGAGTGGGCATACTTGTCTTATTCTAGTTCTTAGGGGAATTGGTTCCATCTTTTGACCATTAAGCATGATGGTGGCTGCAGGTTTATCATAGGTGGTTTTTATTGTTTTGAGGAATGTTTCTTCAATGCCTAGGTGTTTAAGGATTTTTGTTAAGAAGGGATGCTGCATTTTATTGTATGATTTTTCTGCATGAGATAATAAGTTATTCATGTGGTTCTTGCTTTTGCACTTGTTAATATGACCAATTATGTTTACAGCCTTACAAATGTTGAGCCAGTTCTGCATCTCAGGAATGAAGCCCAACTGGTCATGTTGGATGATACTTGAAATGTGTTAATTGGATATGATTTGGTAGAATCTTGATGATAATTTTTGTATATATATTCATCAAAGAAAGTGCCCTGTAATTATCTTTGTTGAATTTTTGTCAGGTTTAGGTATCAGGTTAATATTAGCTTTATAGAATTAACTAGGGAGAATTCCTTTCCTCTTGATGGCCTAGAATACTTTCACCAGAATTAATATTAGCTCTTCTTTGCGTGACTTGTAAAATTCAGTTGAGAAACCATCTGTTCCTGAGCTTTCATTGGCAAGGATATTTCTTACAACTGAGTGAATGTATTGAGTTGTTATTGGTCTGTTTAAGGTTGCAATTTCTTCCTGTTTTAACCTTGAGAGGTTATGTGATGCCAGGAATCCCTCCATTTTCTTTAGATTTTCTCATTTATTTGCATACAGATGTTCATAGTGATCTCTCATCATCTTTTGAATTTCTTCATGGTAAGTTATGACATTGTCTTTTTTGTTTCTAATTATGTTTATTTGGACTTTCTCTCTTTTTAAGTCAATTTGACCAGTAGTCTGTCAATCTTATCTACCCTTTCATAGAACCATTTTTTGTCTTGTTGATCATTTCTATATTTTTATCTTCCATATCCTGCAATTGTGACTTTATCTTAGTAATCTGAATTTTTCTACTGAATTTAGGATTTAATTTTTCTTGCCATTCCAGCTCCTTTACATGTGATGTTAGGCTGTTTATTTGAGATGCCTCTATTTTCTTAATATGTGTGCATAATATTATATATAATACTTCTCTCTCAATATAATTTCATGATATCCAGAGGTTTTAATATGCTGTGTCTTTGTTTTCATTTGTTTCTAGGAATCTTTTTATTTCAGTCTTGATTTCTCTGTTGACCCAAAAGTCATTTAGAAGCATGCTGATTAAGTTTCATGCATTTGTAGGTTTTTTGGCCAATTCTTGTTGGTGATACTTATTTTTATTTCATTGTATCTGAAAAGATGCTTGGTATGATTTCACACTTTTGAAATTTGTTTACATTTGACTTATGCCAGATAATGTGATCAATTTGTAGTATGTTCCATGTGCTGATGAGTAGAACTTGTACCCTGTGGTTGTTGGGTGAAGTGTTCCATAGATGTCTATTAGGTTCAATTGATTGAGTATCAAGTTAGGGTTCCAATCTCTTTGTTGGTTTTTTACTTTGATGGGCCATCTAGGGCTGCTAGAAGGGTATTAAAGTCTCTGATTATGATTGTATGGGTGTCTGGGTCTTCTCCTAGTTTACGTAGCAATTGTTTCATAATTCGAGGTAATCTTGTGTTGGGTGTAGCTATATTTAAGATGGATATTTCTTGCTGGTGGATTGAGTCTTTTATCAGTATGGAGTGTCTTTCCACAACCTTTTTAACTTTCACTGGTTTGAAATGTGTTTTGTCTTATACAAGAATAACTACTCCTACTCTTTTTAATTTTCTGTTTGCCTGAAAGATCTTTATTCAGCTCATACTTGAGCCTTGAATATCCTTTGCAGTGAGATAGGTTTACTGGAGGCAGTAGAATATTGGATCATGTTTCCGTATCCAGTTTGCTACTCATGCCTTTTTAGTGGTGGTTTCAGTCAATTCATGATCAAGTTTATCATTAATATGTGAGAGGATAGTACTTTGCTTCTCTCTCTTTCTCTCACTCTCTTTTTTGAAATTCTGTAGTTGATCTAAATGTTCTGAAAACTCTGTGCTTGCTTGTGCTTTTGTGATGGGAGGAACTGTTCCTTAATTTCTTTGATAAGAACTTTTTTAAGCATCTTCTAAAGGGCTCATCTGGAGGTGGCATATAATCTTAGGGATTGGATGCCTAAGAAGCATTTTTTATGTCCTTTTTATTTTTGTAGGGATGCATTTTAATTCTCTTTTACTGATGAAACTTACTTAGCTTGACAGAATAGGGAATTCTTGACTGGAATCTCTTTTCTTTAAGAATGTTGAAGAAGGGGTCCAAATCCCTGTAGGGTTTCTGCTGAGAAACCTGTTGCAATTCTGATGGGTCTTCTCCAGTAGGTAGTCTGTTCCCTCTCTCTAGCTGCCTTTAGGATTTTTTTATTTCACGCTTACCTTGTGGTGACGGATTACTATGTGTTTTAGGAATGGTTTTATCATGTAATACCTTGCAGGAGTTCTCTGAATCTCTTTTGTTTGGATGGTTTCTCTAAAAAGCTAAGGCAAATTTTCTTTAATGATCTCTTGAAAGTCTTGTTCTAGTGTGGTCTAAGTTTTTTTTTCTTTCTTGGAGATGTTAATCAACTGTAGATCTGGTCTCTTTATGTAATTCCACATCTCTCAGACTTTGCTTATTCTTTTTGAGAACTTTCTCCTTGTTTTTTTCAGACTGGGTTAGTTCAATATTTTAATCTTTAAGTTCTGAGAGATTCATTCCTCTGCCTGGTCAATTCTACTGCCTAGGCCTGTCATTGTGCTTTGAAATTCCAAGAAATAATTTTTCATTTCCAAGATTTCAGATAGGATCTTACTTATATTGGCCAGCTCAGCTTTTACATTCCTTGTGTATGCTTGGATGTTTTTTGCTTCCAATTTCTCATGACTTTCCTTAGTTATTTTTTTTTTGTATTAATTGCCTGAATTATGTGTTTGTCATCAATAACAGATTGTTCTGTATGGGTTCCATTGTTTGGGGTCTGGGAGGTGCTTTGGTGGGTGATGTATCTTTAATGCTTAATACTTTGAGGATTTCCATTGTTTTTTCAATGGTTTTTCCTCACATGTTAGCACCAGCTCTTCTCTTACTATTACCATATTTGTTTGTTGTTGTTTTGCAGGTAGATATGGTCTAGCTGACTTAGGGTCTTTTCTGCTGTTCCTTAGAGTTCACACAGGGAAAGAGGGGCCACCATTCCAGTTCTGCCTTTCCTGCTGGGCAGTGCTCAAAACTCAAAGTGACTTTCCACTGCAAAGTTTTTCCCACAGTCAAGTGGTCAGACCTCTTTCTGACTCCTAGTTGCAAGATATTTTTAGGGATCAGAAAAGATGAAGCCCCTAACCACTGCAGTAGCACTGCTGGAGTGACATACTGTTCACAACTCAGAAGTGCTCCTTCCAGGAGACAGGGCCATCAGATAACCCTCTCAATTCCCTCTTCTGCCAAAAGCTGTGCTAAGGATGTAAAAGTAGTAGAATCCCTGTCAGGGTAGGGCCTGTCCTTGGGGCAAGTGAACTGGTGGGTGATCTTTCTGGTCTAGGGGATGACTGCCAAGTACTATACTGGTCAGTACTAGGCAAGTAATGCTTGAAGGTGGTCTTTCTCAGTGTGGATGCTGACCCACCAAGCACTGACTGCTGTCTAGGAATGTACTCACAGGAACTGACTGACTTTAGAAGTTTTCAGTCCAACTTAGGTGGGTTTCCAGCTCCAGGTGGGCTTCAGCAGCATGGCAACTGTACCATACCCAGCCTGCTTCCCGTGTGGGGCTAAAGGTCCATGTAGCTGAGGGGGGGAACCATCGCAGACCTTGTCAACAGCACTCACCCCTTTTTGCATAAAAAGCAGGACTGCAAATCTGATGTGAACCTGGCACTGGGTGGGAATGCAGCTTCCCAACTCCAAAGCCAGATGCCCACACTCTCTATTCCATCTAAACCTGTTCTAGCTGGTTGGCGTCACCAGTGACTGAGATTGTCTTCCTTGGTCTATGCTGTAAGAAAGGTGGTTACCTTGGAACTCCCCCTAATTATTATTTTTTCTATCAATCTTTTTTAATCTGGATATTTTGTACTGACCTATATATCAGTACATCAATCTTTCTTTTGCATGCTATTTACTCTCTAATTAACGTCATCTGTTAAATTTATGAAATACAGACTTAAGAATAAATTTTTAGTTTTATAAATTTAAGTTATGAGTATACATTATAGGTGTCTGCTAACATTTCCATCCTTTTTTCTCTATTTACTTATGCATACTAATCATATTTATTGCAAAATGTATTTCTAATAGCTGTAATATCAAAATCATGTCTAAGTCATTTTATTGGTAATTTCCTTCTTGATCTTGGTCATTGCCCATTTTTAAGTTTGCCTTCTAGTAACTGATTGAACATTACTTAAACAGATGCTCAAGTCCATAATTATGTCATCTTCCAAAGAAAATTGAGTAACTTTCTTGCAGACATATAGCTGAATTCTATTAGCACTGGTTTATTTCATTCCTTCCCTCACTTTTAAGGAACAGCTTTTATTGCTGAAAGCTGATCCTTCTTCACTCTCAACTAAAATTTCAAATGTTTACCATTTATTGATTCACCAGTTCTTCACGGCTACTGAAATCTCTGCTTAGTTCTTTGGCCTTCTGGACTCACTTTTTCTTGGGTTCTCAGAGTTTCCACTTTTGTGAACATAGTGTATAAATCTGCAGTCACCACAAAAAACCTCACACTCAGATTCTTAGTTTCATTTCTCTGAGGTTTCTTCTTCTCTGGGCTTTTGTCCTCAAATTTCAGCTATGGTGCCAGCTCTGAATCCAAGCCTTTCTCTCCACGGGGTTTATAATTTCTGCTTGGACTTTTCCCCTTAGCACTACATATTTCAAGTGCCTTCAGTCATTGTGAATATTAAACTTGTCTTGTTATACTTTCTTTTTGTCAAGAATAATACCTCTTCTGGACCATTCTATATTGATTGCCATTTAGTGACTTTAAACAGTCTTTTTATGTGCATAGCACAGCTTTTATAGTTATAGTCTATGGTATAATTACATACAACACCCCATCGTTTCCATATTGGAAATACCATCTCATTTAAGTTTAAATTGAAAGACCATGGAAGGTAGCTGCATGTATAATTTATCAATTTGATATTCCACGTGGTTAAATTGAAAAGATGAACTCTGAGATAAAATGGAAATTACCAAAGTAACTATAAATCAGGTAATAGACAATGCTATGTTTTCCATACAGCTTTCATAGAGACAAAACTATGTTTAGCTATGTCATAATATTTCTTGAATATAAAATAAAGACAATTTAAAATTGTTTTACTATATTTTTATTCTATTCAATAAGGCATCTGTAGAGCATATTATTTCAAAGTAATATCTAAAAACAAATAACACTATGATGTTCTTCTGATTTTGAACTGAATATTTTAAAATAATTTGGAGTTGTCGATTAAGAAACTTACCAGTGGTCAGTGATGAGCAACAATAAAAAAAAAAAAAGAAACCAGTAATAACATGTCAATCACTTTATGATTTGATTTTAATCTTTTTGGTTGTATATCTTGGCAAAGTTATAGTTATATATATAGTTTATATGACTTACAGTTTGGTATAGGTATGTATGTTTATGGTCATAGGTGAATATATATGATAGAGTGAGGTGGCTTATGTCTATAATCGCAGAACTTTGGGAGGCTGAGGTGAGAGGATTGCCTGAGCCCACGAGTTCAAGACCAGCCTGGGCAACTTGGCGATACCTCATTTCTACAATAAATCAAGAAAAATTTAGCAGAGCATGATGGCACATGCCTGTAGTTCCGGCTACTTGGAAGGCTGAGGTGGAAGGATTGCCTGAATTCAGCAGGTTGAGGCTGTGGTGGCCATGAGCATGCCACTGCACTCCTGCCTGGATGAGAGAGAGAGACTCTGACTTAAGTTTTTTTTTAAATGACTTGATTGATATTAATAAATCATTACAAATAAATTTCCAATTGTTCAAATAATGCTAAAAATTAGGACTAATCTTTCAATTAAGATTGAAAGTATTGTACAGTATTTTTTTCAGCATTTATGAATCTCTTTTGTGATTAAAGATAAGTGAATACTAAAAAACAAAACAAACAAACACAACACATGTCTCTCCATACTAATACTTTGAAAAGAAAAAAAAATCTTTTTACAGGATAATCAGCTTTGCTATAATGCATGTTGACAGATAGTAACAAAAAAATAGGGTTAAACAACTTTAAATAAATTTCACTTCAAAATATAGTAAATATTTTAATATAAAACAATTACTTTTTTTACTCTTGGCATCCAAGCCTTTACTTTATTTATATATTAGAAGACATTGTGGTTAGAGACTACCATAATGTTTAATGATCTATATTCAACACAAGTTTTTTTTAGATTCAGGAAGTCCCCAGAATACTGGTGTGTGTGTGTATGTTAGTTTATGAGTGTATGTGTGTGTTTGTGTGTGCGTGTGCCTGTGTGTGTTTTAATTTAAAAGTAGCATTTCCAGCATAAAATATATTTGCAGAAAACAATTTAGAGTGGAGATTTAAAAACTTCATGCTTAATCTTATCAATAAAGACAGACAAACTGAATAAGACAGATATCACAGTATCTAACTACTTACATGTCAATCAATTTTCCCTGAGAAGCATCTCACTTTCCTAAATAAATTCTGTTCATGTAAGAAAAATATTAAGTAGTACTAACAAATGTAATGTTCAGGCTTATTACAGCTTTTGTATGATGGGGCTCTGGGTTAATCTTAGGGAATGACTTTTCAATAACTGAAAAAGTTACTGAAGCAAAGACACAATGTCTTTTAAAAAGCAATTAGAATCAATACTGTCCTGGGAAAAAAGTATATTAAAAAGGACAAGCTTCAATGAGTCAAATGCCCTTTTCTTATTCCCACCAAGTCTTCCTTCCTTTGATATACTTCTGCTAATCATTAGCTTTTATGATGGAGTCTAAGAAATTATGAAACAAGGATCAAATATGGCATATGAAATTGTGGAACATTCAGAAAAAAATGTGAAATATTGAAAGTTATATGTCTAAGATTATATAGTCTTAAAATCAGAATAGATCATTCTAGTATCATTTGAAAAAATAAAAGAAAAAATTAAAAGATTGCTAATTAGGTAGAATACAAATTAGAAATTATTCATATATATTTGAAATACAAAAAATATTTTATTAATATACTATAAAGAATTTGCTACCTAAAGTTCAAAATAGATATTGCATTACCTCGTATCTCAGAAAGTATAAGTTTAACATACAAAAAATTAGAGCAAAACTAGCATATTAAAGACAGTGGTACATTTTTGTAGGACTACTCATAGAGTAAGTCCCCTACAAAGGAATAAGCTTCATTCTGAGAGCATGTGTGTAAGTCTAATTTTTTTTTAAGTCCAACAAAGTTAGCCTAGGTACTCAACTAACACATGTTAGTATGTACCAGCTACCCCACTGCTGCTTTTACACTTGTTTCTGGGTATCCTGAGCTTGAAATAAAGATACTGTACTACTTGTATTCTGTACAGTACTGTACAGTAAAGTACACAAAAGCACAGTCACTCAGAGGGGATGCATGCACTTGACAATATATACAAGACACGTGAGCTAACTTACGTGATTGGACATATGAACGCACATTTGCATCTTTGAAATTTCACAACTTGAAAGTTTGTATGTATGACTTTTAAAAAGTCTTTGGTCAGATTCTCATCATCATAAATTCTCAGCATTTGTAGAAACTTTCCATCATTTTTCTCATTCTGAAGAAAGATTCAATTACTACTTATGCACATTTTGATTTTATTTTTATTATGTAAAATATATATAATAAGATTTAATCTTTTGACAATTTTAATGTGTATAGTTAATTAGTACCACATTTTGCAACCACCATCATCATTCATGTTCAGAATTCTTTTACTTTTGCAAAATTGAAATTTGTACTTATTAAATACTATCTTTTCATTTTCCCCTCACCCCAGTCTCTGATAAATATATTATTCAGTTCTCTATCTCTATGATTTTTTGTATTCTTGGTCCTTTATATAAGTGGAATCATGGGATATCTGTCTTTTTGTGACTAACTCACTTTAATAAACATAGTGTTTCGAGATTTGCACATGCTGTAGTGGGTATCAGAATTTAATTCATTTTAAAATGTAGATTGATGTATGCACTGCAGTTTTTATCTATTCATATGCTACCAGACATTTTGGGTGGCTCTACCTTTTGGCTATTATGAATAATGTGGTTATAAACATGGGTGTGGAAATATCTCTTCAGGATTCCGTTTTCAGTGCTTTTTAGTATATATCCTGAAGTGGAATTGCTAGGTCATATAGTAATTCTATGTTTATTTTGCTTGAGAGAACTCCATACTATTTTTCATAATGGATGTAATATTTTATTTTGCTATCAACAGTGCACAAGGGTTCTAATATCCCCACATCCTCATCAATGCTTGTGTATTTTCTACTTTTTTGAAAATATATATTTTTTGTATATCTTTTTTGGACAAATGTCTATAATAGTCATTTGCCCATTATTAAAACTGGGTTATTTGTGGTGTTGTAGTCTTTTAATGTATTTATGCCTTTCATTCTTTCCACAAATGTTTTGTCATTATTAGTACATCAGTCATTGGTTGAATTTTTTCCTAAGTTTTTAATCTTTTGATGCCTGTTCATTGTTAATATATAGAAATGTAACTGATCCTTGCATGTTGATTTTGTATCTTGAACTTAGCTAAATTCTCTTAATAGTTCTAACAGTTTGTATGTGCATGTGTGAGTGTGTCTACAAGCAATTGCTAAGGATTTCTAAATATCACGTCACCTGTCAATGAAGCTAATTTTATTACTTCCTTCCTAATTTGGTGACTCTATTTTTTCTTGCCTAATTGCTGTGGCTAGGAATTCCAGCATCATGTTGAAAAAAAGTGCAAACTGTGCATTCTGTTTTGTTTCTGATCTTAGGGTAAAAGCTTTCTACCTTTCACTGTGGTAAAGACATAAGTTGTGAATTTTTTCATATATGATTTTTATTGCATTGATGAAGTTTTCCTTCGTTATCCTTGTTTATGTTTTTATTATGAAAAAATATTGAATTCTGTTAAGTGCTTTTTTTTGTAACTATGAACATGATCCTCTGCTTTGTTTTCTTCATTCTATTATTGGGGTTTATTACATTGGCTGATTTTTGTATGTTGAACTTTCCTTGCACCCCAAGAAAAAAATCCCAATTGCTCACAGTGCATTTTTAAAATATTGTATACTAAATTGAGTTTATGAATATTTTATTTAGAATTTTTGCATTAATTTTGACAAAGGATATTGTTTGTCAGCTTTCTTTACTTGTAGAGTTTTTGTCTGCCTTTGGTTTCAGAGGAATGTCAGGCTTACCTTATGGAGTGAATTGAATTTTTTTCCATCTTTTTAAATATTTTGGAAGATTGAGAATTGTTGTTACTTCTTTAAATACTTGTTATAATCTGCCAGTGCTAACAATAGTCACATCTTTATTTTTAAAGCATTTAAATAGTATGTTGCCAATATGTTTAAGTTTTTCAAATAAGAAAACAATTCAACCATAAGAAAATTTTTGGTATTGAAAATGCTATAGATCCTAGAGTAGAGCTTATATATATATATATATATATAGTTTTTTTAATCAATATTTTTTATTATGATTTTGTGGGGTACAGTTAAGGGTTAGGTGTACAATTACATTTCATTCAGGCACCCTGTTGATAAGAGGTGCTTCCCCATCCCCAGACAGATATTTGCGACTGTTAATCCCATCCCCCTCCCCCCCATAGTTTCCCAGTACCGTCAGTCATTTTCTTATAGTATTACATTGGATGTTCAAGGTCCATTATATGAGTGAGAACATATATATAGTTTTAATATTTTAATTTTAAAAGCTACGGGAGTACAAAGACTAGATATTTTTGTAGTAAATAATTCATTGAAGGGAAAATCTTTCTTTCCACACACCTTCTAATTTTTTTTCCAGAAAACTATGTTATAATTGCCAAGAGTGAACAGAGCTTCATGAAAATTATCTTTTTTTATTAAAACAAAATGGAGAGGAACAAAAATTGAAGCATATCAGTTATTGAAATTTTGCTGTGAAAACAAATAGATACGTTGTATAAAGAATGAATACAATTTACAGGAGGGAGGAGAGACTACTTTTAGTGACACTGAATCTTGACTTCAGTATTTTAGAAAAGTGCTGCCTCAGTAGATATGTTAGCTCGAGAGACTGTAAGCTGGTGCCAGCTGCAGAAATCTAGAGGTTCCTTCTTTCTGACAAAGGTGTGAGGGAGCTCCCCTCTTGCATGACTGCAAAGGTGCTTCAATGCTTCCTGCCTCTCCTAGAAAATACAGAGAACATTATGAGAGTTGAGATTCCCTTTTATTACTGCTTTGCTTTGTTCAGTGACTCTTCACCACTACATAAAGCAGATGACATGTCCTTACATAGTTGATGACTATTAAAACAATAACAGGGGCTATTCTGCCCTGCCTGTGTACATAATGATCAAGTGATTTACTGTGAGTATACTGTGCCAGCATAATTAATTTTTTTTTTATTTTACAAAACGAGAGCTACATATAAAACAGTATAGTGGTTGTTTGATTTACTAAAGAATTTGAAAAACAAATTCCTGCATTTTGAAAAGATATATTAAATAACAATGTTTTATAGAAAAGATACAGAATCCATTCCATAACAGGTATAGTTTGCATCATTTTTTCGTTATATAAAGTAGATGTAATATCAATATATTTTACCATATATGATCTTAAGACATGTATAAATATGTTGTAGCTATTATATATCTGTGTGCATATATGGAAATGATATGTGAAAGTTTACCCTAGCCGGGCTCGGTGGCTCAACCTGTAATCCAGCGCCTTTGGGAGGCTGAGGTGAGTGGATTGCTTGAGCCCGCAGGTTCGAGACCCGCCTGGGCAGCAAGACCTCATCTTTACAATAAATCAAAAATCAGCCGGGCGTGGTAGTGCATGCCTGTAATTCCGTCTACTGGGAAGGCTGAGGCGGAAGGATCACCGGAGCCCAGCAGGTCGAGGGAGCAGCCACTGCACTCCAGTCTGGGCGACAGAGTGAGACTCCAACTCAAAAAAAAAAAAAAAAAAGAAAGAAAGAAAGTTTACCTTATCCTTTATAGTAGAATTCCAAGTATACTATCACTGCAATCAAAACAGTAAACATTACACATTGAGTCATATAATTAAAAATCCTCTTTATTATGGATATAAATTATGTTATTTTATTTTTACTTTTCCAAATTTTCATTAGCAGACACATACTAATTTATAGTTTAAATAACCCACTGTTGCAATTGCAAATTTAGCATTTTCTTTGGAAATCTTAATAACTCCATGTCATCAAATAACTAAATTCTAAATGCAATATTGCCACTCCTTTTTCTCTGTGGCTTCAAAAGCTAGATATTACTACAAATGACACAGTTTTTCATTTGTGTGGATTAATTTGCTCCAGTAAACTTGTGACAGCTGAGAGCTTCATGTATATATAAAACTTAAATTTAGAGGAGGAGAGAAAACTTAATTTTGTGTTGTAAGAAATTAAATCTTCACATTGGTTCATTTAGTTTCCTATTACCTCCTTTTATTATAAACTTTACTCAACTTCATTGGTCTGTGTTTTAAAGTTTACAAATAGTTTTCTTTTTTCTTTTCTTTTTTTAAATTGTGGGATACAATTCAGGGTTAGGTATACAAATATTCATTGTGCAGCTACCCCTGTTGATGAGGTGTGCCTCCCTTCCCCAGGCAGATATCGACTACTGTCAATTCTACCTCTCCCCGCCCCTGCAGTTTCCTACTACTGTCAATTCTTTTTTTATAGTATTATGGTAGTTGTTCAAGGCACACTTATGAGTGAGAACATGTGATACTCAGGTCTTTGTTTCTGTGAAAGATCACTCAGTATTATAAACTCTAATTTCATCAAGGCTGCTGTGAAGTTCATGATTTTGTTCTTCTTTATGGCTGCATAAATATTGTGTATATGTATTGCATTTTTTAATCCAGTCCTCTTTTGATGGGCAGCACGGTTGGTTCTATGTTCTTGCTACTGTGAACAATGCTACGATAAATATACATGTGCAGGTATCTTTTTTATAGAGTGATTTGAGTTCTTTCGGGTATATTTCCAGTAGGAGGATTGCAGGGTCATATGGAAGGTCGGTTTTTAGAACTTTTAGGAATCACCACATTGATTTCCACAGAGGTTGTACTAGTTTACGCTCTCACCAACAGTGTAGAAGTGTTCCCTTTTTGCCATATACTTTCCAGCATCTGTTATTTTTTGAGTAATTGTTGATGGCCATTCTGACTGGAATTAGGTGGTATCTCAGTGTAGTTTTAATTTGCAGCTCCTTGATGACTAGTGAGGCCGAACATTTTTTCAGGTATCTGATGGCTGCTTGTATATCTTCTTTTGAGAAGTATCTATTCATAGCTTTTGCCCACTTTGTAATGAAACTGTGTTTTTTGTTTTTCTTTTCTTCACGTTTGAGTTCCTTGTAGATCCTTGTAGTTTCTTATAGGCCTTTGTCAGACATAGGGTTAGCAAATATTTTTCCCAGGCTGTGGGCTGTCACCCTGCTCTCTTGATGGTTTCTTTGGCTTTGCAGAAGCTTGTCAGTTTGATAAGGTCCCACTTGTCTATCTTATCTTTTATGGCATGGGCACTTCGGGTTTTGTTCAGGAATTGGTTGCCAGTTTCAACTTCCATAAGAGTGTCTCCTGCATTTTCTAAGGTTCTTATAGTTTGAGGTTTTACATTTAGGTCTCTGATCCATTTAGAGTTGATTTTTGTGTATGGGGATAGGTAGGGGTCCTGTTTCAATCTTCTGCATGTGGTCAGCCAGTTTTCCCAGAACTATTTACTGAGTAGCTTCTCCTCTTCCCAATGTTTGGTGCTGGAGGCTTTGTCAAAGATGTGTTAGTTGAGAGATTAAGGGTTTGCTTCTGGAATCTCAATTCTATTCCATTGGTCTATATGCCTATTTTTGTACCAATATCAGGCTGTTTTGATTGTTGTTGCTTTATAATAAAGCTTAAAGTCTGGGAGTGTGATCCTGCCTGCTTTGATTTTTTGTTTTTGTTTTTGTTTCTGAGGATTGTTTTGGCTATTCTTGATTGTTTATGTTCCCATATGAATTCCTTTATTGTTTTCTCTAGGTCTGACAACTATGTTGCTGGTAATACTGATGGGTATTGTGTTAAATCTGTAGATTGCCTTGGTAGAATGGACATCTTAACAATGTTGAGTCTTCCAGTTCATAAGCATGGAATATTTTTCTATTTGTTTGTTTATCTTCAATTTCTTTGAGCAGTGTTTTATAGTTTTCATTGTAAAGGTCTTTGACATCTCTGGTTAGGAAGATGCCAAGGTATTTCATTTGTGTGTGTGTGTGTGTGTGTGTGTGTGTGTGCGTGCGTGTGTGTGTGTGTGTGTGTGTGTGTGTGCCTATTATAAATGGAATTGTGCTTTTTATTTGGGTTTCTGTTTGTTTATTATTGGTGTAGAAATGCGATTGTCTTTTGCACATTTATTTTATACCCTGAGATAATTCCAAAGTCCTTTATCAGTGCAAGGAGGTTTCTGACAGATTCTCTTAGGTTTTCAAGGTATACAATCGTGTTATCTGCAAAGAGAGGTAACTTGACTTCCTCTTTTTCTATTTGGCTAACCCTGATCGCCTTTTCTTCTCTGATTGCTTTAGCTAGCACTTTCAAAACTATATTGTACAGGAACGATGAGAGTGGACATCCTTGTCTTGTTCCAGTGTTCAGGGGAAATTTTTCCAATTTTTGTCTTTTTAGGAGTATGCTGGCTATGGGTTTCTTGGACATGATTCTTATTATTTTGAGGTATGTTCCATCTATGCCTAGATGTTCGAAGGTTTTATCAAGAAGGTGTGCTGGATTTTATCAAAAGCTTTTTCTGCATCTAATGATATAATCATGTGGTTTTTGTTTTACATCTGTTGATGTATTTAATTATGTTCATGGTCTTATGAATGTTGAACCAGTCTTGCATCCCAGGGATGAAGCCTACTTGGTCGTGATGGGTGATTTTTTAGATGTGACATTGAATCCGGTTTGCTAGGATCTTTGGAGAATTTTAGCATCTATGTTCATCAAAGATATTGGCCTGTAGTTCTCTTTCTTTGTTGGGTCTTTTCCTGACTTGAGTATCAATGTGATCTTAGCTTCATAAAATGATTTGGGGAGAGTTCCATCTTTCTGAAACACCTGGAATACTTTCGATAGGATTGGTATCAATTCCTCCTTGTATGTCTTGTACAATTCTCTGGAAAGCCATTTGGTCCATGGCTTTTTTATGTAAGTACTTTCTTATGACATAGTCAATTTCCTGGATTGTTATTGGTCTATTTAGGGCCTTGATTTCTTCTTGTTTCAACCTAGGGAAGTTGTGTGATGTCAGAAAGTCCTCCATTTCCTTTAGGTTTTCAAGTTTGTTTCCATACAAGTGTACATATTAGTCTCTGATAATCTTTTGTATTTCTTCTGAGTCAGGTGTGACTTCATCTTTTGTGTTTCTGATTGTGTTTATTGGTGCTTTTTCTCTCTTTTTCTTGGTCAGTCTAGCTAGGGGACCATTGATCTTGTTTATCCTTTCAAAGAACCAGCTTTTTATTTCATCGATTTTTTTTGTGTTATCCATTTGTCCTCTATGTTCCAGATTTGGGCTTTTTATTTTGGTGATCTGCATTCTTCTGCTGAAGTTAGGGCTTTTTTTTTTTGTCTTGCTTTTCTAGCTTCCTTAGGTGACTTGTTAGGCTGTTAACTTGTGATCTTTCCATTTTCCTCATATGCATTTGTAGAGATATGAATTCCCCTCTTACTACTGATTTCATTGCACACCAGAGATTTTGGTAAGATGTTTTTTCATTTTCAGTTGTTTCCAGGTATCTTTTAATCTCTGCTTTGATTTCCATCTTGACCCCGGAGTTGCTTAGCATCATGCTGTTTGGGGTCCATGTCTTTGTGGGTTTGGGGAGAACCTTATTGGTATTGATATTATTTTTATTCCACTGTATTCTGAGAAAGTGCCTGGCAGAATTTCAATCTTATGAAATTTGTTTATGCTTTATGACCAAGGATGTGGTCAATCTTAGAGTACATCCCATGCGGTGATGAGTGGAATGTATATTCTATGGTCGTTGGGTGGAATGTTCTGTAGGTATCAATTAAGTTCATTTGGTCAAGAGTAAGATTGAGGTTCTGGATCTCCTTGCTGATTTTTTTGTCCTGATGATCTGTCTAGGGTTGTGAGCGGGGTGTTAAAGTCCCCAGCTATGATAGTGTTAGAGTCAATATCTTTTTTAAGTTTGCCTGAAGCTGCTTTATGAAAGTTGGTATTCCTATTTTGGTTGCATATATGTTAAGGATGGATATTCCTTGATGATGCATTGAACCTTTAATCATTATGTAGTGACCTTCTGTATCTTTTTAAATTTTTGATAGCTATTTTGATAGGTATCAAAAGATATTTTTGATATCAAAAAGATATTTTGATAGGTATCAAAAGATATTTTGATATCTTTTTAAATTTTTGATAGGGTATTTTGTCAGAAATTCAGGCCACAACTGCTTTCTTTTGTGGTTTATTCACCTGAAATTTTGCTTCCCGTCTTCTTACTTTGAGTCTGTGAGTGTCCTTTCTGGTGAGATCAGTCTCTTGGAGACATTCCACTGTTGCCTCATGATATTTTAACCATTTTGCCATTCTATGTCTTTTCAGTGATGCATTTAGTCCATTCACATTCAGGCTAATGATTGAAATGTGAGGGCTTATCCCTGTCATGAGATTCTTATAGAGTTGCTGTTGTTCCTGTTAGTTTGTTGTCTTTTTTTTGGTTTTGTGGTTGATTCATGTGTTCTTTCAATCTTTTTTCTGTACTCTTGTGACGAACATTGTCATTCTTTTTTCCTTTTCTTCTGCATTTAATACTTTCTTAAGTGTTTCTTGTAGAGGTGGTCTGGAGGCAGTGTAAATTCTTAGGGATTAGATGTCTGGGAAAGATTTTAATTCTCCCTCACTGATGAAGCTTAGATTGGCTGGGTAGGTTATTCTTGATTGAAATTGCTTATCTTTGAGAACTTTGAAGATTGGGCTCCAAAATCTCCTGGCCTGAAGTGTTTCTGTAAATAAACCTGATGCTATTCTAATTGGTCTTCCCTGGTAGGTAGTCTGACCTTTTTCTCTTGCTACCTTTAGTTTTTTTTCTTTTCTTTTCTTTTCTTTTATACTTACTTTGTTTAAGTGAATTATTATGTGTCTGGAAGTTGGTCTTCTCATCTGTTTTCTTGCAGAGGTTCTCTGAATCACTTTTGTTTGAATTTTTGCATCACTGATGAGATGAGGGAAGTTTTCTTGAATAATTTCAGGGACTATTTGTTCCAGGGTGGTCTCTGTCTCTCTTTCTGCCTCAGGAAACCCAATTACTCTTAGGTTCAATCTTTTGAAGTAATTGCTCATCTCTTGAAGGTTTTGTTCTGTCTTTTAAAGCTTCTTTTCTGTGTTTTGGACAATTTGGGTTAGTTCTATATTTTGGTCCTCAAGATCTGAGATTCTTTCTTCTGCTTGGCTGATTCTGCTTTCCATACTCATTAGTTTGTTAGTTGTTTCAATCACAGTATTCTTTACAGTTATTATCTCACTTATTAACTCTGTCCTACTTTCTTCTTGTCTCTCCTCACTTCTTTTTATTCTCTCTATTAATGTCTTGATGTCTGGGTTTGTAGTATGTGACCAGTCATTCTGGGAGCTCTTCTTTGTTTGCTTTCTGAGGTCTGTTTTTTCCTTGTATGACTTCCCAGAAGTTTGTGTCAGACCTATGTTCTTCTTTTGGTTTTTCTTCATTTGTGTAGGTTTTCCTTCCCATTTTTTCCTTTTTTCCTCATCTTCTTTAATTTTTTTGTTAGGATTGGTGGGATTTCTTTTACTTCTGTTTGCTCAATCTTCTATTCTTTCTTATGTGAATCCTCTGACTTTGTTCAATTCTTAAAGTGGACTGTAGGTTGGGGGCTTTTTACAGTTTTGAGATTTAATTGAGGGGGGAGCTGTGATTCAAAATCTATCTGCAGATCTCAGTATCCACCAACAGGTGTGTGGATACCCTGGAACCCACTTCCCATTGCCTTGCAATCCATCCACTGGGGGTATAGGTTTGCTCCCTGAAAGCAAAATGAGGTAAGAAAAAGAAAAAGAATGGAATGGGGAGATGGTAGAAGAGGAAGGTGGAGAAGGAGAAGAATAAGAACGAAAACAGACAAAGATACCAACTAACAAATGGAAAGAGACTCAAAGACAGATAAGAGTAAAAAATAAATAAATAAAACTAAAACATACAATCATACAGACACACAAACTAACCAGCCTCCTTATTAATGTACCATTCCCCTACACAAACATGAAATGTGAAGAAGAAAAAAAATCAGTAAACTTATAGAAACAAAGAAATTATGAAAACATTATTAACAACAGTAAGGAGAGAGAAAAGAGAAAAAAAAGAAGAGTAAAACAGACAATAAAAATAATAAAATTAAAACAAGAGAACCAAGCACGTTCTGAGATTGCTCCTCTAAGTCCAACTTCTTTTCAGCTCTGATCTCTAGCTCTCATTGCAGGCCAGTAGGCTTGCTCACAGTTAGGATCAGTTGTCCCAGACCTGCTGGAGGGTGGATCTGATCTGGGCTCAGTCCACTTGCTGCCTGTCAAGCCTGCCACTCAGATCTAACATGTGTCCTATCTAGTATGGGGGAGGGGTTTCTGTCTCTCCCATTTTGATGCTATTACATTAGATCCCATGTGGAGACTGGGCAATGCTGCACAGAGTTGGGTGGGGTAATGCTGGTCTCTGCCTGGTCTCAGGGCTCCAGCTGGTTTCTCGTTCTGCTGGGGCTGGGGGCCAAGCTGGGGGAGGCAAAGTGTGAGTCAGGGGGTGCTGCAAGTTGACATGGCATGGGGCAGCTCAGGCAGGGCTGGGCAGGGCAGTACAGCAGGCGGGGGAGCCCTGAGCCCCATGGGGTGGGAGCCAAGAGCCGCCCAGGGTACAGAATGGGCAGCAGTGGAGGTGGCTGTGTCAGTGGAGGTGGCTGGGAGCTGATGTTCACCCGGGGAAGGGGGATGGCGGTGGCTGCTGCATCAGCAGTGCGGTGCGTGGGAAGACCTTCATGGGGCTAGCAGCTATGAGAGCAGCAGCCAGCAGGGGAGAGCGAGAATCTTTATGGACACTTCCTTTTTCTTAGGGTCTCACAGACCAACCTGCCCCATCACCATCTTGCCAGAAGTCTACAAGTAGTTTTTAAATTAGTTTTTTTTAAAAGACATGTCATAGATGTCTGACATTCATTTGAATATCATAACAAGAACTTGGGATGCGATATACTTGGCTATTCATTGGGGAGCCATAGGTTTATAAGTTGCAATGGAAACCACAGGAACAAAGGGAATGACCACATCTTGAAAATCCAGGGAGGACATCCTTTGTGGATAGAGCTTAGATAAAGTCTTCCTCATGTGCATAAGGAGATATGTAAAGTATAATGAAATATTTCCTTACATATTAAAATATAAAGTGATCATTGGACTATTTCTAAATTTAAAAAGATAAGATTGGACAACTCCAGGCATATTATTGCAATTAAATAGTATACTGTAACTCATGAACTAGAACTACATGTATGATCTTGGATACATCCTAAAATTATGATTTAGATCTAGAAAAGTAGTATGGAAAGAAAGAAACTTTGCCTATATATTTAAAACATAAAAAGTGCTATCCAAATTTGTGAAAACATAAACAAATTAACATTAGAAAGATATGCAAGGGATAGATAATGACTCCAGGAGAAGAAACTGAGAGTAGCTTATGGCAAATTGTTCACTTGCAGCATTATCTGTGCCTTCAATAATATATTTCTATGTAAAATAAGATCTGAATTAAATATATCAAAGTATTAAGATGTGACAACATACAAGCATATGTCATTGTATTATTTTATCTGTTTATTATATTAGAAATATATGATAGTAAAAGCCATAGGAAGATAAATTTTTAGAAATAAGGTGGAATTGAATCATGTTTTGTTTGTTCATTTTTTAAAAAATTTCTCAAACATTACAAAAAGTTCTCCAAGAGGACCAGAACTAAAAAGAGCTCATTTGATTTAGCAAATCACTGGCAACTACTGCAGCAGTATGCATAATTTATCTATTGCCGTATTTCAAATGAGTCCAATTTGACAGTTTAATACAACTGATATTTATTATCTCACAATTTCTGTGGCTCAAGAACTTAGGTATGATTTATCCGGGTGTCTTTCATTCAAGTTTACGAGATTTCAGTTTACTTGTAAACTAAAAATGAGGTCCTATCCAAAGGTTTGCCTGGGTGAAGGTAGGGATGGTTTCTGTTCCAACTTACTAACATGTTTTTTGACCACAGTCACTTGCTGTGTGGGCCACTCCACAAGGCTGCAACAGACCATGGCAGCTAGTTTTCCTCAGAGTGATCTAAGAAAGAATGAGAGACATCAGCTAGGGTACCTGCATAATGAACATTTGTATAAATAACCCTGAATTGTACCCCGCATCTTTAAAATTAAAAATAAAAATAAAGAAAAAAATTGAGGGAGATTACACAAGATAAAAATCGCACTCTTTTTGTAGCCTAGTCTTAAAAGAGACTTTCCATTTCTTTTGCTGTACTTAATTCATTAAAAGTCAGACACCATATCTTGCCAGAATTCTAGGGAAAGAAATTACTCCAGATGCCAGGCTCGGTGGCTCAACCTGTAATCCCGTGCCTTTGGGAGGCTGAGGTGAGTGGATTGCCTGAGCCCGCGGGTTCGAGACCCGCCTGGGCAGCGAGACCTCATCTCTACAATAAATAAAAAAAATCAGCCAGGCGTGGTAGCGCATGCCTGTAATTCCAGCTACTCGGAAGGCTGAGGTGGAAGGATCACCGGAGCCCAGCAGGTGAGGCTGTGGTGGCCGGGAGCGGCCACTGCACTCCAGTCTGGGCGATGGAGTGAGACTCCAACTCAAAAAAAAAAAAAAAAAGAAATTACTCCAGAGAATGAACAGCAGGAGGCAGGGATAAAAGGGAGCCACCCTAAGCCTGCCTACTGAAAGTTCATTCACAAGTAACAAATTATAAGTTCTTAACATTATGGAAAATGTATAAAATATTAACCCGAATATAGTCTATTTTTTAAAAAATGGATGTGATGGGTGGGAAAAAGTTACTATACTTGGAATTCTTAAAATGTGTCAAGAATGATCAGTTTTTCTTATGAACATGATCTTCATATTCCAGGAATATATTTAATCTTTTAGGACTCAGCCTAAAAGTTTTCTGGGCCTTCAGTCTTTTATGACTCTCTCGAACAGTTTTTTGATACCTGCTTCTTAAAAACAACCTTCTTTATAATGCAACCCCCATAGTAATTCTGTAATGTATTTAATCATCTTTGTTTATTAGGACTTCTTCAATTTGCAAGTGATATCATTCCAGTCTTAATTAACTGAAAATCTTTTTAAAGGTTTACAGAATTGTCAGAAATTCTATTTTAGTTGTACCTGAGACCACAGCATCCATGAACTTGACTGCATTTAACCTCTTTGTCTTGACCAATTTTAGAGGATTTGTGCTAATTTTAATATGTGTATACTTTTTTTTGAATAAAACAATGTTCTATTTTAGATGTACCTTCTCAGGATCATTTTGATATTTTCAAGAAAAGTCCAAATGGCATGGCTTCTCTAATGCTGATTTTACATCCTTAATTGCTCCTTCAACATGAATTTTGGAAATGTGGCCATTGACAGAAACTTCTTACTTCATTTCATGGTTTTGCCACCAAAGAGAGACTAAAGTTTGTTTCTTTTTCCAGTTCAAACATTTCTGAGAAATGTACTTTTTGCTGAAATTTTTGAATCATTTGCCTACCTTTCACTAATCAACTGGAAAAAGAAAGGTGGTGTCCTACAAAGGGTGTGTTGCCATGCTCTTCCCAGGTCAAATAACTGTATCAAGGAGGCTAGGTCTTTTAGCAGTAGCATGCATCCTGATAAAAACATGATTAAGGTTAAGGAATCATGTTTACAGAAAAGCATGTTCTACTCAGGAAAATATATGTTGATGGGGACCACTGAGCTAAAAAATAATGTATTCCATACTTGACCATGAGTTTATTTATGTCAAGTAGTGTCTCCAATGCTGATGAAAAATGTTTGTTGAATGTGGAATAAGTGTTCACATTCACATACATACACTCATTCAATCACATGCACAGGTACATGGACACACAAGTCTACTTTTAGTAACCACATAAGCACCCTTTAAAATATACCATTTTATTTTTAGAAGCTAATAAGTATTCTAATCCATGAACATAAAATGTCTTTAATTTTTCATCAATGATCTTATAATCTTCAGTGTACATATCATTCAGTTCCTTAAATTTATTCATAAGTATTTTTGATACTTTATAAATGGGAATGTTTTCCTAATATTTCAGATATTTTTATTAGTATGCAGTAAAGCAACTAATTTTTGTATGGTGATTTTATGTCCTGCATGTTTTTGAATTTGTTACTGGTTCTCACAATTTTGTTTGTTAGCTGTTTATTGCAAAGTCTTCGGGGTTTTTAATATATAATATTTTATTAGATATAAACAAGGACAATTGTTCTTCTTTCATTTCAATTTGAATGCCTTTTATTTTAAATTTTTACCTAATTGCTTTAGCTCAGTGCTATGATAAAGAGAAGTGGTAAGAATGAGCATAAAGGATAGCCTAGAAAATAAGTGTACACATATGCATTAAACTCATCTTTAACAAGGATGTCAAATACACAACAGGAAAAGAACAGATTCCAGTGGGGACCAAAGGGAAACCCAGGCCTTACCTGTACAATGACCACTAGTATACCTATTACTTAATTGTACCCCACTTCTTAAAAAAAAAAAAAAAAAAAAGAATAGACTCTTCACAAACAGTGCTGGTAATACTGTGTGTTTCTTGCTTATACTCCTAAATCATAAGCAATAATAGCAAAAATGGAAAAATGGGGCTAAATAAAACTAAAATTCTTTAATGTGGCAAAAAAAAGCGATCAACAGATTGAAAAAACAGTTTACGGAATGGGATAAAATATTTGCAAACCATATGTCTGATACAAGATTTATTTCCAAAGTATAAGAAACCTCTACAATTCAATAGCAAAAGAAGACAATGACCCACTTAAAATCAGGCATAGGACCTGAGTGGTCATTTCTTCCAAGAACACATACATATGTACAACTGGTAGGTGAAAATATGCTCAATGTCATTAATTAGAATAGAAATGCAAATCAAAACTACATTATGATATCACTTCACACCTGTTAGGATGACTAGTTTTTACAAAGCAAAAGACAAAAGGACGTGGAGGAACTTGAACACTTGTGTACTGTTGTTAGAAATGCAAAAATTGAATTTCTAATATGAAGGTTCCCCCCCGAAAAAAATTATTATTTGAGCCTGCAATCCTACTTTTCAGTGTTTATCCAAAAAAAAAAAATTAAAATCGGGATGTCAAAGACATGTTACCATTCCCATATAAATTACAGCCAGCTCTACTCGTAATTACTAAGATGACATAATCTAAATGTCCATAGATAGATAAATAGACAGCAAAACATACAATGAAATATTACTTACACTTAAAAATGAAGGAAATCTTACAATATGGAATAACATGGATAAACATTGAGGACAGTATGATGCATCAAATGCCCAGTTACTGAAGGACAAATATAGTACTATGAGATTTCAATGGTATGAGGTATCTAAAAACAGTAAGACTTATAGAACCAAAGGATATAATGGTAGTTGCCAAAAACTAGGGTAGGGAGAGTGGAAAGTTGCTCCTCGATGAGTATAAAAATTTAGTTACACAAAATGAATACATTTTGTGTAACTAAATGTAGAGATCTGTGTAATGTTGTGCAACGATACTGTATTGTACACTTAGAAATTTGTCAAGAATAAAACTCATAAGTGGTCTTTGCCCCAATAACAGTAAAAAATAAAATTTCCATATATCACTAGATAAGACTTTTTTTTAAGTCACACTACAACTGACAAATGATTGCCTGAATAAAACTATTTTCATAGAGGTTATGAATTTACTTGTCTACATAATCTATATCCTGGTATAATATGAACCACGGTTAATTTAATCTTGGGTGAAATTCTGTTTATCAAATTCCATTTTGTTTTTTATCTGAGATTATTTGTTTTATTTATGTATTTGAGATAAGGTTTTGCTCTGTCATTCAGACTGGAATGCAGTAGTATGATCACACCTCACAGTAACCTGAAACTCTTGGGCTCATGTGATCGTCCTTCCTCAGTCTCCTGAGTAGTTAGGACTACAAGTGTTCACCATCATGCTTGACTAATAAATTAACTTGAATTCAAGGCTCCTGAATTCCTGTTATTTATAATGTTGTTTTGAATTTTCTATAATAAATTGCTTTAATATACATGTTTCTAACTTGTCGATAAAACACTTAGGAAAACTGTTCATAATGCTTTTTAATATTCATTTTCCAAAGTACCTGTAGGAAAAGTTGCATTCAGTTTAATTAATGTTTCAATTCAACTCAATTAACATTTACTATCAGGACAAACTTTGGAAAATTGGTACATGAAGACAATGAGATTTATAGAATTCATAGTGTTTATAATTTCTGTTATAGTATCAAAATCAATTCTAATTCACAAATACTGTCTCACTGTATGCAGCCATTATAATTACTGTGTCATCCTTCATTTTGATAACTTATTTAAAGCATTTTTAATAACCTTAAATTATTTATGACTTTATTATAACGCTACCTCAAATACCTTTAGAAGCTTTTGGAGAATTTATGATAAATAAGTATATAAATCCATTTATGAAAGAAAGACATATGCATTTATGTCTTTCTCTGTCTTGACTGTACATTTCTCTAATCTATATTCAGTGGTAGGCTATGTCCATTTTTCTTGTTACATTCCAAATAACCACACCTTTATATTTGAACATCACATGCTATATGAAAGGAGAAATATGTAGGATTACGCTAATACTTGCCTCATTCAGAATGCAGTTTTTCTATCACTTAAGAATGTAGAGCTAATAAAATAGGTATTCTGATATACAAATTATTTTTATGTAAATATTTTAAATATCTTTTAACATTTATATAAACCTAGTATGTTCTTACTAAATAGTATAATGTTGAAATCTTAAAATATAATCCATTTGATGCATTATTAATATAATGTTCATTTGAATAGGTGGTCTAAATATTGTCATTTTCTTATAAGATTCGTATTTTATGAGCATTGTGTTAATACATTTTATATGACATATTTTCCAGAGCACTATCAACTGTATGTTCCTGAGTCCGCCCAAGTGGGGTCAGCTGTTGGAAAAATCAAGGCAAATGATGCAGATACCGGCTCAAATGCTGACATGACATACTCCATCATAAATGGTGATGGAATAGGGATATTCTCCATCTCCACTGACAGAGAGACCAGAGAAGGGATCCTTTCTTTAAAGAAGGTAAAAAGAATATACTTTTCATGATTTAGGCAACTCATCTTTCCATAAATGGAAATTTGTCAGGGGTATGAATAACACATGCTGTCAGGTCATTAAAATAATAAAGTATTTTTTGAGATGTAATCACATCTCAATTATGGTTTTGTCTGACTCTTCAGATCTTCCTTCAGAAAATATATTTTGCTGAGTTGGGGAAAGGTAATGCAGACTAAATCATAAATGTGCCCTACACCCTATCTTTACTCATGTTTTTTTTCTGCTCAAATCCCTCATATATCCCACCTATATCAGTTAAAATTAAATAAAATGCATTTTAACTACATGCAGAGTTAAATGTCATCAAAGTAAAGCAATGATGATGATTCACTAATAGCAACAGAGGGTAGACAAGATAGCATTATTGACATTAATTAAAATAGAACCCTAACTATAAATAATCTTAGAGGCTCAATTAATAATTCATCAAAAAATACTCATATATACCCATTATTGTTTCTTTAAATCTTATTATGACATTATGAGATAAAGTGTGTTATTATTGCCATGAGATGACTAAAGAAACTAAATCACAAAGAGATTTTTGAAAATGGTGTTCAAGCAGAAAGTTGACAGAAAACTGAACTTGGGCAACTTATCTTTGGGATCTAAATCCTTTTCTTTCTTTCTTTTTTTTTTTTTTTTGGAGTTGGAGTGCACTCTGCCCAGGCTGGAGTGCAGTTGCATGCTCATGGCTACCGCAGTCCCAAAATGCTCGGCTTAGGTGATCCTTCTGCTTTAGCCTTCCAAGTAGCTGGAACTGCAGACACGTGTCTCCATGCCCGGCTAAGAGTCTAAATTCTTACTCATGTTCATGCAGGATAATTATTTAATACACGGGAGGGAATAACAAACTGTAGTATAATGGAGAGAGAATGGAAAGCAAGGATATTGGAGAAAAAAGAGGAGAACTGCTCTGTCTTTTGGGGAAACTTAGTAGTAATGTGGGCGAGAAAGGGTATAAAGCAAAAAACAAGACCATAATGAACTAAAGGTTTCCATTTCAAATTGGAAAACAATTGTGTTTCTACGCAGAGGGATATAAACTCAACAGAGATAAGACATCAAGGATACTAATGAAAGAATAATTAGTTGTAAAAGATGAACTGAAGGTAGAGCTAGCCCTAATAGGATATTGCTCACAAGTGGAAAGAAACTATCTATGACAGTATTTTTCCCCGAACATCTAGCATAATACTACAAGAAAGGGATTGGCAGTAGCAGGACACTGCCAAGGAAGGGTGGGGTGAGGGTACATAACATCAGTAAGGGCTCCTGATCTTAATTCAGGTGAAGTGAAGACCAATGGGAGGCCTAAACTTCAGCTGTACTTAAACCACTTATGTACCCTGTCCTGACTTGCACTCTACATCTTTAAAATAAAAAAAGAAAAAAATAGAGAGAAACTAATAACTGCAGGTAAGTGGGGATGTCCCAGCTTGTTGATACCTGTTGTCCTTACATAATGAGAATTACATCGTATTTGCAAAAAGTGAGAGTAGTGATGGATGGTTTGATTATACATATAATCTGAAGTATAAGTATCTATTGTAGAATTAAATATAAAGGGGAGATTTTACCAACTTGCATGACTGCAATTGATTTGATGTTATCTGAAAAATGAAGGAAAATATATGTATGTGCAGATGTATGTAACATCATCTGTTCGATTGTGTACAAACACATAATGTATACTTTCAAAGTAAGCATTGCTTCAATTGTGTAAATGGTAAATGCAATGATGTACTAAAAATAATCTTGACCTTCAATGAGTTCAAATTACTTCACTGTTTTCTCTGAATTTTTAAATGTAGTCTGAAATGCATTAATGTGTGCATTTATATACTTTTGAACCTTCAGATTAGGATTCATCTCAGAGTTACTTCATTGTTATGGGTTCTTTGATGTAAATGATTGCAATTTGAAAGTAAACTGTATACCTCAGTGGATTTTAATCTTCAAGAGATACTGATTCAGATGGCAGGAAGGGATAAAAACAGTCCTCTTAAAAATTTTCTTCTTATTTAATCTTTGAGGCAGTTCATTTTAACCAGCTAGGCAGAACAGCTAATCTTCTCACAGATCAAAATCAGCACTGCTCTATAAATCAGCCAGCAGGAGTGTCTGCACATTCCTGTCCATATCATTCCTTCATCAGAAAATTGCCAAGTCGAATTCACTGGTGCATGGTGTGGTACATTGTAAATACACTTTGATAACTTTCATTCATTGTTTAATGGAGCCTGACTGGGTGGAAAGGGGAAGAAGATAAGGGTGAATGCAAGTGGGTGCACTCTTTCCTCTGACATAAGCCTCTGTAGCTAGGGATGTATTTCTCCTTACCATTCTTTCTCAAAGTCTCTTCATAAAGTCCCCATGTCAATTTGAACTCTTTACAGCAGTAAGCCTAAATATTATTTTTTATTTACTTCAAGGTTCTGACCTTATTTAATCTTTCAATTTTAAGCAAATATTATTTGAATTGGCGCTTTTATTATTCTGGCTTTTTCAGTTGCAGATACCAATTCCTATTTATGTAAACCGGAAATCTTAATATTGCTCAAGTCAACAAAAGATGGTGAAAGATATTATCTCTACCGTAAAACGAAATATGTCTTGACTTTTGCCATTCAAGAGATCTATGATATTATCTTAAATATTTGAAGGTTCAATTTTCTTATTTCAGCACATCACAAGGTGATTATGTAAAACCAAGAATTTGCGGTTACAATTATGCTCTAGCTGTGTCTGGTTAATAATCACAATACTATCTCAATACCTTCTTTTTCTCTTAGGCTTCTTTTCTTCTGCTATTATGCCAATTTGAAATTATACTTTGTAGATTAATCTATGTAATTATTTTGCTGTCAACCTCATTTCATGTTATTTAATTCACCTAAAAGCATAGTAGAATTAAATATCCTGTATACATTAAATCACATATGCATGTTGTCTTCGTGCTTCTTGGTAAACTATTTCCTCTCCTCTTCTACAAGAGAGGGCCTTTTGTTTCTCAAAGTTCAAGTTAATTTTTCAGGTATATTTTAGTCAAAAATATCTTTCTTTGGATTATCTTTTCTGGTTCATATCTCAGAATATGTATTTCTGTAATTTCTCAATGTAAAAAGATGCAATTTCATATTCCTCTTAAACCTTTGGCTTCTGATAGGGTAAGATATTTTCCTAGTTAATTCACTGTGAATGCACTGATAATTATTCTGAATTTTTGTCCACGTGTACACAATTATACCCCTATCTATATGAGATTTAAATATTTTTGTAACCAGATACTATATTTTTAAAAATTGTTTATATTCTACAGTTTATAAAAGATCATTATACCATTTTATTTGACAGACTTTGAGATGAATCTTAATAGTAAGTAGAATAAGTATAAATATATTTTCTAAAATTTAAGTCAATCATAAGGTAAAAATAACATACATTCAACTACAACCATGCTATATATATTCCAAATACTAAACGTTTGGTCTTTTAGTGAAATATGCTTATTGAGGATTTCTTTGTCATTCCTTTGGCTTGTGTAGAGTGAAACAACATGGATCAAGATGCTGTTTGTTACAGCATGTTAAAGGATTGTGAACCACAAAAAGCAATAAATAAGACGTCCCAACTCATTGTGAATTCACACATGGGCAAACATATGATCATATTTTGTATCTAAGAAGCAGTAGGTTTCTTCTTTTTTCTTTTGAGTTGAAGTCTCACTCTGTCACCCAGCCTGGAGTGCAGTGGCTGCTCCTGGCCACCGCAGCCTCGACCTGCTGGGCTCCGGCGATCCTTCCACTCAGCCTTCCAAGTAGCTGGAATTACAGGCGTGTGCTACCACGCCCGGCTAATTTTTTGACTTATTATAGAGATGAGGTCTCGCCAAGTTGCCCAGGCGGGTCTCAAACGCGCGGGCTCAGGCAATCCACTCACCTCGGCCTCCCAAAGCGCGGGATTACAGGCTGAGCCACCGAGCCTGGCGAAGCAGTGGGTTTCTAATTCTAATGTACTGTTTACAAAATCTGAACATTAATTAAGGATTTTATTATCAAATAAAACTTCAACCAAGTTTCTGTTTTTCTTCTTCCAAATTTTCTTCTTATAAGATTCTAATATCTGGAGCATTATTCTAATCAGCCACGGGCAATAGAGAGAAGAGTCCACGTTTCAGTTCAATAATATCTATCACTATATTTCTAATGACTTTTGACAGAGAATTTGCTATTAGGTAACTTTTCATAATGCTATTTAGCTGCAGGCATACCATGTGCCTGAAGTGATAAATCATTTGAAACTACATGGACTGCTAATTGATTGTTTTGAACATATATATTTCAGCAATACAATTTAGTTCACAAGTTGGAAACTAATGATCTAATGAAACATACATATGAATTAAGTTATATACATCCATGGGCTACTGGTAAGTTTTTACTTGTATGGGTACATTTAATTATATACATGTGAATATATGCACACACATATTTATGCATACATACACAGATATACATACACATATATGTTTGTATATAATTATATACAAATGATATGATATATAACTTTAAATACACTTTCCATATTATATAATATGTGATGTATATGATATATACTTTAGTTATTTTAAATGAAATATTTTTGTGTTTATTTTTTCAGTGTTCAAGTGACAATAAGCAAACATGCAATTATTTGTTTCATTGTCCTTCAAATTATACACACAAAAAAATTATACATAATTAATGAGAATCACGCTCCTCTGCATAGGGAAATATATAGCAAAAAAGCTTATTTATGGGTTTGGGTTCCATAGACTATCCAGACCTTTGATAAGGACTACAAACCAGACCATATCATAAGAAATACTACCTGGAGAAACATTATTGAAATTCACATAATTTTCTTGTGTCTTGACAAAATACTATCCTTTCAATTACACATTTTTTTGAGAAAACAAAAATACTACATTTCCCAATGCCATGTTTAGGGTATTTTTTAAAAGACTAGATGGTGTTTAATGTATGAAAATTTTGATATCATTTATATCATTATCCACTGACTCCTGCACCTAAAAACCTGAATGCTGGTACAAAACAGAAATGAAACAAAGGAGCAGTCATAAGGAGTCTCTTCTCTTATTACTTAAAACAGTATTTATTTTAGAACCTCTCTGAACTCCAAGGTGAACTGAATCATAGAGCAACTTGGCTAAATAGCATTTTCAATATCCTTCTATTTGTAATGGTTATATACTTCCTGAGGAAGAATATAATGGGGTGATTTAAGGAATAATAGAAGTGATTAATGAGAAACAATTAAAAAGTCCTAAATATGTAGGACTAAATATGTAGAGCTGGCTGGAAAACGATTGATGGGAATGATGATAACTATCTACAATAATATGAAATGGATTAATATTAAAGAGGGAAAAGTATTATTTTACAAGTTAGAAAGAGCAATGATATGTAAAAGTAATTATTAGGAGTAATAGGATGAAATTAAGAAACTAAAATTTAAAATGAAAATTGGAGTCAACTCATTGACAGTGAGCTGTTAAATTAGGATATTGAGCAGTAACTAAAGAAAGTAAGAGAAACTCAATTGCCTGGGGGATTTAAATTATGCCAGAATAAGCACTTTGAGCAGGGGCATAGGAGATAACAGATTTTGCCTGAATAGCATTTCAGTTTCTCTATGAATTTCTGAATTAAAGAAATTACAAAAGTACTAAAAGTTCTAGAATTAGGGTATTTACCATTTCATTTTTAATTTAATAGCAAATACTTGGAAAGATAATTCATAAAAGAATTTTTCAACAGTGAGGACTTATATTCCACTAAAAAATCTATTCATCTTTATTCATTGAAATGAACCCTTATAATACACTGCTTATTCATTCATTTGATTTTCAGCATTATAGTATTGTGCTTAAGGGCACAATCTATAAAGTCCCATTGCCTGAGTTTAAATCCCAAGAATATTACTTACAGACTGTGTCCCATGAGAAATTTCTTAGTTTTTCACTGCCTCAGTGTCCTCATTTGTAATTGAGAGCAGTTATAACCCACAGAGGTATTGTGATGATTAAATGAGTTAATCTACATTGATTGTTTGGGGCACATGCTGGTGTTAAACACTCTAATTTCAAAAACAATATGAATTTTTTCATTCTTCAAATCTAAACCATGTGATAACACTTTTCTGTACATCTTGAGATGGAGAAAAGCTATTAATTATCTTCTATGTACTAGGAATTATTTACGATACACAGAGTATGAAGATAAACTAGATAATATTATTAATCTTAGGAAAAACTAAGTCGACATGAAATACTGTTATGATATGTTAAGTGCTAATGTTTTAGATTTGCTTAAATTGTTATGTGTTCAGAGATAAGAGAGCCAATTTTTCAAAGATGGGAGAAAGTCAGGGAAGTATTTGCACAGGAGATGATTTTTAAACATGCGTGGACTATGTGAAGTAATATCCACCAAGAAAGTAAATGTGAGCCCAAGAGTTTAGGACTACTGTTCGAGTATGGTGATTATAAGCAAATACTTTTGAATATTAAGATAAACTATTACCTTATTTTGATTATTATGCATTATATACACGTATGAATATATCGCATTGTGCTCTATAAATGTGTATATTATTATTATGTCAATTAAAAATAAAGAAAAAGCTAAAAAAATCCTGAACAGATAAAATAACTCAAATAAATATTAGAAATGCTAATTGAGATCGATGTAAAATTCTGTATTTAGAAACAATCAATATTTTTTATTCCAGAGGGGGAAAAATATGAAAGATCATTGTATTGGAGAATACTTAATCTCATCAAAAATACTTGTACATTAAAAAAAAAAATGACAGCCGGGCTCGGTGGCTCAGCCTGTAATCCCACGCCATGGGAGGCTGAGGTGAGTAGATTGCCTGAGCCCGCGGGTTCAAGACCCGCCTGGGCAACTTGGTGAGACCTCATCTCTACAATAAATCAAAAAAAATTAGCCGGGCGTTTAGCGCATGCCTGTAGTTCCAGCTACTTGGAAGGCTGACGCGGAAGGATCGCCAGAGCCCAGCAGGTCGAGGCTGCGGTGGCTGGGAGAGGCCACTGCACTCCAGTCTGGGCGACAGAGTGAGACTCCAACTCAAAAAAAAAAAAAAAATGGCAAATAGAAACATTAACTGTAATTGACATCAGGCCAAGGTGATAGATCAGAATGCAAAAAATACATGCCCTAAAAAGTAGAAACAATACTTCTGTAATAATGAAATAAGAATATAAATGAGCAAAATCTCATTAATTGTTTTACTGGTAATAGCTGACAAGTCAAATAATGGAAGTCGAAAATGACAAATCTTTAAGCATAAGAATACAAAAGTAAGACTGTTTTAAATTTACTGATATGCAAGCGAAATAAGATGAAGTAGGAACACTCCATTTTATTGTAATTGCTTCTTATTGCATGTACTAACACAATTGCCTAAATGTTTAAGAACTAAGGTAGTCAGTGGAACAAAAATATGTTTTTTTTTTCAAAAATCAGAAATATCTGAAAAACTTCATATAACAAAACCAAAGACATCTAAAACAGCAAAAATTAAAATTATAATTAAAAAACAACATAAAGTAAGAGATAATTTCACTGTCCATTATGATGAACCCTAAACCTAAATGACAAAAAGACAGAATAACACTTTATAATACTAGCGAGCAATTCATTAGGAGTATACAAGATGTATAAGTATCTATGCCACACATTATATAACAACAATATTCACAAAGCAGAAATCATAACATGGACAAAGAGCTATGCCTAGAAACAGACTGGTAGTAGGGTATATATATCCCCAATTGAAGTCCATCACAGGTAACGTGTTTTAAAAATATGAAATAATTTAATAGTATAATTGATAGGAAATTTGAGTAAATCAATCTCTGCATTCTGAAGCTATATAATTTAATTCAAGTGCCCATGGACTATTTAGTAGCATTGACTAATATATCAGTTTTCAAGACTACCTCAATAAAGTCCCCAAAGTCAAAGTAGTACAGATTAAATTCTATTATGCAAATACAATGCAACTAAAAATTAGTGAAAAAAGGTAAAAAAACACAAGTCCTCAATCTGAAAATTTAACTTGAGAATTCCTGCAAGAGAACCACAACCTTCTCTTGCAGGAATTCTCAAATAAAAGAAAAAAAAATGCACAACAAATTGCATAATTTCTAGAAAAACTTATAATAAAAAATAATGTATATGGAAATTATGGTATATGAATTAAGTCCGTCTGAGAGTATATTAGTAATTATAAATATATCAAGGACATAAAATATAAATAAAATTAGATTAAAATACACCTAAAATAGTAAAAATAATAGAAGAAAATGAATCAATAAAGATAAAGGGTGATATATGTATATATATATAAATATACATATATATCTATAAATTTTAAGACATGAACTTTGGGAAGGAAATCAGCATAACAAATATACCTCAATTAATTTTGTCAACAAATATAAAAGATATTAACAGCTAGAAAAAATTATTATATTTTCTATATTCTACACAAATGTATTTCATATGAAAGATATTTTGGAAAAGATTCCTAAAAGCAACTTCAAAAAAATAGAAAACACATATATGCAGATTTTCATATAAGAAATGAGAAACTTCATGTCTTTTGCCCACTTTAATAGGGCTGGTTTTTTTTTGGTCACATTTGAGTCCTAGTAGATCCTAGAAGTTAATCTTTTGCCAGATATCGTTGGCAAATATTTTTTCCCATCCTGCGGGCAGTCTCCCCACTCTCTTGATGGTTTCTTTTGCTTTGCAGAAGCTTTTCAGTTTGATGATGGCATGGGCATTTGGGGTTTTGATCAGAAATTGGTTGCCAGTTCCAATTTCCGTAAGAATGTCTCCTGCATTTTCTAAGGTTCTTATAGCTTGAGGCTTTACATTAAGGTCTTTGATTCATTTAGAGTTCTTTGTTTTGAACGGCGATAGGTAGGGGTCTTGTTTTAATCTTTTGCATGTGGTCAGTCAGTTTTCCCAGCACCATTTACTGAATAAGTTCTCCTCTCCACAGTGGTTATTGGTGGAGGCTTTGATGAGGATGAATTGGTTGAGAAATAGAGATTTTGCTTCTGGAACGTTTATCCTGTTCCATTGGTCTATATACCTGTTCTTGTACCAAAACTAGTCTGTCTTGATTATTGTAGATTTATAATAAAGTTTAAAGTTTTAAAGTGTGATGCCTCCCACTTTATTTCTTTTGCTTAGGATTGTTTTGGTTATTTGTGATCATTTATGATTCCATATGAATTTTTGTATTGCTGTTTCAGGGTCTGAGAAGAATGATGCTGTAATTTAATGGGTATTGCATTAAATCTGTAGATTGCTTTGGGTAGGATGGACATATTAACAGTAGTAATTCTTCCAATCCATGTGCCTGGAATATTTTTCCATTTGTTTGTGTCATCTTTGATTTCTTTGGGAAGGGTTTAGTAGTTTTTGTTATAAAGGTCTTTCGTTTCTCTGGGTAGGAAGATGCCGAGAGATTTCTTTTTCTTTTTCTTTTTTAGCATTGTGAATAGGATTGTGCTTTCTATTTGGTTTTCTGCCTATTTGTTGTTGATATATGAGCAGACAACGGATACATGGAAAAGTGCTCAACCTTTCCAATCATCAAATTAATGCAAATTAAAATCACACTGAGATACCACCAAACTCCAATCCAGATGGCCATCATCAATCACTCAAAAAACAACAGACGCTGGAGAGGATGTGGAGAAAAGGGGACACTTCTACACAGTTGGTAGGATTATAAACTAGTACACCTCTGTGGCAAACAGTGTGGCAATTACTGAAAGGTCGAAAAATCGACTTTCATATGTCCCAGCAATCTCCCTTCTGGGAGTATACCTGTAAGAACTCAAATCACTCTATGAAAAAGACACCTGCACATGAATGTTTATTGCAGCATTATTGACAATAGCAAAAACATGGAACCAACCATGGTATACATCGAGAGTTGACTGGATTTTTTTTAAAATGTGGTACATATACATGATGGAATACTACATAAAGGAGGAAAAAATTATGAACTTCGCATCTACTTGAATGGCCTTAGAATCTATAATACTCAGTGATCTATCACAGAAACAAAGAACTGAGTACTACATGTTCTCACTCATAAGCGAACCCTGAACAATTGTAATACTATAAGAAAGTGATTGTCAGTAGTGGGAAACTGCCAGGGTAGTGGGGGCAGACTTCATCAATAAAGGTACCTGATCTCAAACCTGGTAAAGTGAGAACTAAAGTGAGGTTCAAACTTTACTGGTACAATGGCCATTTAGATACCTAACCCTGAATTGTAACCCAGATCTTTAAAATAACAACAGCAACAATAATAGCAACAACAACAAAAAGACGTGAGAAACTTGTGAATTAGTACCACCCTACCCACATCAGACCCAATAATTCAATAAGACATTTTATCAAACCTGAAAGGGCTAATAATTTTAATACTATCTCAGCACTGTAAAAGCAAATTTCTATGATGTTTTTATATAAACTAAATAAGTCTGCATTATCTTCCTATGGATGCTGTTACAAATTACCGCAAACTGAGTAGCTTGAACCAACAGATATATGTTATCTCATGGTTCTGAAGCCAGTAGTCTGAAATCAAGGGGTTGGCCAGATTGTACTTCTTCCTTCCTCAGTAAATTGTAGGATAGTGTTCATTCTTTGTTTTTTTCTAGTTTTTGAAGACTCCTTCTTGGTTCATGGTCATATCACTTCTATCTCTGCCTCTATGGTTTTATTGCCACATCCTATTTTCTCTGCCAAGTCTTCCTCTGTCTCACTTGTAAGGACACTTGTCATTGGATTTAATATCCACCTGGATAAGTCAAGATGTTATCCTCTCATCTTTTATATAAGTTACTTGTTAATGGCATATTTTGGCATATACATACATTTTGTGGATTTGTCATTAGCTCATTATAATATGCTTTATGCCTCCACAAACTTTGTGTCTCTTTCATGTGTAAAATATAGTCACTTCATCCCAACATCCTTAAAAGTCTCATGCCCATAAAAATAATCATGCTAAATCTAAATCTTATCTAAATATCATCAGTTCAAAATTTCTAAATCTCATTATATAAATTATCTTAATCAGGTATGAGTGAAAACTCGAGGTCATTTCCATCCTTGGACAAAAAACATTTCCATTTGTGGACCTGTGAAGCTGAACAAAAATTATTCTTTTCCAAAATACAATGGTAGGAGAGGTACAACATAATGGTTACAAACACTGACATTCAAAAACAGAGAAAATGGAAGGAATAAAGGAGTCACCTCTCCCAGACAGGCTTAAAATTCAACAAAGGAAAGTCCATTAGGCTTTTTTGAAGTTTTATTTTATTTTTAACTGAAGGATAATACTTGCATATATGTATATCATACAATAAATATGTTGTCCCAATGCATGTATACATATCTATTATCTCAAATATTTACCATTTCTTTGTGGTGATAATATTTAAAATTCTCTTGTAACTATTTTGAAATATGCAATACATTATTATTAACCATAGTCACTTTGCTGTACCATAGAACATAAGAATTTAGGCCTCCTACCTAACTGCAACTTTTTTTTTTTGAGTTGGAGTCTCACTCGGTAGCCCAGACTGGAGTGCAGTGGCCGCTCCCGGCCACCGCAGCCTCGACCTGCTGGGCTCTGGCGATCCTTCCGCCTCAGCCTTCCGAGTAGCCGGAATTACAGGCATGCACTACCACACCCAGCTGGGTTTTTTTTGTTTGTTTGTTTTTTGTTTTTATTTATTGTAGAGATGAGGTCTCGCTGCCCAGGTGGGTCTCGAACCCGCGAGCTCAGGCAATCCACTCACCTCAGCCTCCCAAAGGCGCGGGAGTACAGGCTGAGCCACCGAGCCCGGCTCCTAACTGCAACTTTATATATGTTGAACGCTGTTTCTCCTTTCCCTATCTGCCTCCACATACCCAGCCTCTGGTAATCAATTTTCTGTTTTTACTTTTAGAAGTTCAACTTTTAGAATCCGCATAGAAGTAAGGTTATATAGTATTTATTTCTCTGTTCCTGGATTAATTCACATAATAACATAATATCTTCTAGGTTCATTCAGGTATTAACACATTTCCCAGTGTGTGTGTGTGTGTGTGTGTGTGTGTGTGTGTGTGTGTGTGTGTGTGTGCTACATTTTAAAAATTCATTCATTGGCTGATGGATACTTTGATGGTATTTATATCTCGGCTGTTGTGAGTAATGCCGCAATGCACATGGAAGTGCAGACATCTCTTTGACATACTGATTTCAATTTCTTTGAGCATATACCCTGTAGGGGGACTGCTGGATCATATGGTAATTTAATTTTTAGTTTTTGAGAAATCTCAATTTTGTCTTCTAAAACAGCTGTACAACTTTCCAATTTCAAAAATAGCATTCAGGGGTTCCCTTTTCCCCACATTTCTAAAAAATCTTTTTTTTATCTTTTTCACAATAGCCACTGTAACTGGTGTGAGATGATATCTCATTGTGGTTTTAGTTTCTGTTTATTTAATGACTAGAGATGTTGAGCAATCTTTCATAATCTGTTGGCCATTTGTATGTCTTCTTTTGAGAAATATCTATTTGAATCCTTTGCACATATACAAAATAGGGTTATTTGAATTCTTGTTTTGGAGTAGTTTGAGTTCCTTGTATTTTTTAAATATTATCCCCTTATCTGCTGTATGATTTGAAAATATTTTATCCCAATCCATGGGTTACCTCTTAGCTTTATTTTTTTCCTTGTTGTGAGGAAGCTTTTTGCATTGATGCAATCTCATTTATCTACATTTGTTTACTTTGCTAGTGCTTTGGCGGTTGTTACCAAGAAATTTCTGCAGGAGCAATGCCATGGAGTTTTCTCCATTGTTTTTTTCTAGTGGTTTTATAGTTCTGGTCTTATGCTTGGTCTTTAGTTTGTTTTGAGTGGATGATTATGTGACTCCTTACTTTGCTTTCTGAGTCCATAGCTTTGCTGACACTGCCTCTGCACTGTACATAAATTACCTGAAATAGTCTATGTTTCCCCTGAAAGAAATCTTTATCACTCATAACTGCAAAGCTGAGATTTCTGAACACCACACCAAGAGTTTCATCCTGCAAGTGGTTGAATTACAAAGCAAATTGAATGCCCAGTCATGCAGGGATATCTTCCTTCCATGGGAGGACAGGGTAGCAGCAGAAGCTGGAAAAGGTAAGGAACATCAAATTCTCCTCTAGAGCCCCCAGAGATAGTATGTTCCTAACAAATTTCTGACTCCATGACTTCAGAACTTCAAGAGAGTACACTTCTATGACTTTAACCCAGCCTGTTTGTGTTAATTTGTAATGGAACCCTAGGAAGCTAATATATTAGGATTAGCACAATATATCTAATAAGCCAATACAAATATTAAGCAATATTAAATAACTTTATCAAAATTCATAGAATCATGCTAAACACCAATTAAGCAAAACAACACATATCACAAGTATGATTACTCCAGGAATGTTTGAATAGTTTAATATTGGAAATATAACAATGCTAGCCTGAATCATATAAAATTATCTTTTTTGTATGTCATATGTCTTTGATATCAACAAGTTCATATGGTCAAACATAATATAAAAAAATGTTTAAAGATGGGAATTGCCAATACATACATAGACTACATTTGTTGATAGTTTCTGTCTTCTCTAACAAGAAAATTTGATCACCAACTATGATCATCATAATTGTGAATATTGGAATATGAATGAATCATAATTAGCCTTGGCACATAAAAAGACAAGACATATACTTAAATTCTAATTTTAAATAAACTACAGTAACAATACATTTTAATATAACATTGTTCCATTTTATAATTGATATATGATATATTAGAAAAATATATTGTTGATTATAAATTCAGATTTAATTTGGCATCCAGTAGCTTGATTTATTAAATTCGGCCACACCTACTATAGCACTTATTAAGTGTGAGCATAAGTGACGTGAATTTTTGGAGCTTCTTCCAGAGAAAAAAGAAAACTTTTATTAAATGAAATTTAATCTGATCTATTCCTAAAATATTCCTCTATAAATATTCATATTATATTAGTGGTTTCCAGTAGAACACTTTTGTCTAATGCTTACTGATGTCTTATATTAAATACTAAGCTAATAATCTAGATTTCCAACCTTTTGAAAAGATAAACTTTTTGTAGTTCTGAAACTTTGTAAAATGGGATAAACTACATTGAAACAGCCGGGCTCCGTGGCTCAGTCTGTAATCCCGCGCCTTTGGGAGGTTGAAGTGAGTGGATTGCCTGAGCTCGCGGGTTTGAGACCCACCTGGGCAACTTGGCGAGACCTCATCTCTACAGTAAATCAAAAAACTAGTCGGGTGTGGTAGCGCGCACCTGTAGTTCCAGCTCCTTGGAAGGCTGAGGCGGAAGGATCGCCGGAGACCAGCAGGTCGCGGCTGCAGTGGCCTCTCCCGGCCACTGCACTCCAGTCTGGGCGACAGAGTGAGACTCCAGCTCAAAAAAAAAAAGAAAAAGAAAAAAAAAAAAAAAAGAAAAACACAAACAAAAAACCTCTGTTTTATTCTCATGAACAATCATTGGCTCTACAACTGCCCGTATCAGGTTTAGACTATCCTTCATGTTTATGAAATTAGTTTTTTTGTTTTGTTATGTTTTAGGGCAGGCAATTTATGTTTTGTGTTTTATAAACTGTGAATCATATACTTCATGTTATCACTTTGTGTGATATCTCAATTGCCTGAATAATTTTTAGTTTCTTTTTTAGGTTTTTTTTATTTCTTTCACTTCCTTATCAAAATTATGAATTGGATAAGTATACCTTACTGTTTCTGGTATACTGTTTTTGATAAGCTACTTCTAAGTTAAAAAAAAAAAAAAAAAAGAAAGAGATCTGTTGGTATCCAAGGAAAGTGAAACCCCACAGAAGTAGTTTCTCAGAAGCCTAAGACTACTGGGACATTCTGGAAGACCTGTTTAAAAGATGGATACCTGAACAACTTTATTAGAGTTAGTAATAGAACAATAATAATTTAACTTAAATATTATTGTGGTTGTAATAAAACCAGTGTAAAATTTATATTTGAATACATAATCCTAAAATATTCAGAAATAGACAAATCTAATTTCTTTCCAGTTATTCTGTACTTGCAATTCAGTCTCACCAACTTCTTTTCATAAATGAGGTCATTAAAATATTTCCAATTGCAACAATTCAAAAGATTCTGAATTCCTGTCCCAACCTAAAATAATACTCTCATTTCTTCATGACTCCGCATGGGTCTCCATCCATCCATCTGTCACTTCTGGCAAATAATTCCTAAAAATGATTATCCCTGACCTGGGTAGTTAAATATATATTAGATTATCATCAACATGAAACCATATGTCCACATAAACACCCTGCACCTTAGCAGTTAGGTAGGTTCGTGTTAAGACAAATGACATCTAACTTGCTAGGGGACATGCTAAAAAAAATGGGAGAGATAATTGTCATCATGAATGCACAGTTTGATAATAATATCAGATAGCACTGGATTTCTCCAAAATCCCTCACAGATTTCTTTGAAAGTCTGAAAGATATAATAGCCTACAATAATAAATAAGTGGAGATGACCTTTAATCTAGTGTTATTGTAAAAAAAAAAAAGGATGCTAAGAATCATTAATAAAGTAAGTAAATTCTAATTTTTAGTTCTAAAAATTTTTTTTTTTTTTTTTTGAGTTGGAGTCTCACTCGGTCACCCAGACTGGAGTGCAGTGGCCGCTCCCGGCCACCGCAGCCTCGACCTGCTGGGATCTGGCGATCCTTCTGCCTCAGCCTTCCAAGTAGCCAGAATTACAGGCATGCGCTACCACGCCCGGCTGATTTTTTGATTTATTGTAGAGATGAGGTCTCGCCCGCCCAGGCGGGTCTCGAACCCATGGGCTCAGGCAATCCACTCACCTCAGCCTCCCAAAGGCGCGGGATTACAGGCTGAGCCACCGAGCCCGACTAGTTCTAAAAATCTTAAGCATCAAAAGCTTACCACATGCATGACATTGACTCTAAATAATATAGACATCAATCTTTAAAAAAAAAAAAATGGTATACTTACCAGGGTTTCAGCTTTTCAAAAACAGCATACTGGATTCTGACTGGCTCCTGAAATTCAGAAGGGTCCATTTCCACCACACAATTCCTGATAGGAAGCAAGTATGTACCATTTATAAAACAAGTTATCTAAATTTAGGTAAAGCTTATTGGTAGATTAATCAAATATGTATTGTCATGTATTAATTGAAAGGATGAAAGAGCCAAGGAAAAACAAAGTTTAATCTGTAGACCCAACAAGGAATATACAACATCTTAAACAGGATAGGTGTTAGCTATTTTGGCAATTTATTTCTAGTCGAAGATCCTTCAGAAGAAAATGGCTCCCAATGGTAGATCATAAATTTAAAAATCAATTAACGTTCTTAAAGATATATGGAAATCTAAAGTTTATAATATTTGTGTAAATATATACAAATGCCTGTGTATTGTATACATGGTCAACTTTTGAAAATATAAATTTGTAAGATTTAGAAATATATATATATATAATTTTATAAAAATTGTTAAAATATTGTAGTATTTTCTTTTATGCATTTCTCACAGATCTTTATAGCAAGTCTAGCAACAGTGGCTACCTCAGCCAGTTCAAAATGAAAGACTGGTCTCTGGATCACCTGCACTAATTTCACTATGGGAACTTTTAACTTTTATAACTAAATATGAATTTATTTTCATCACAGACCCTGTTGTGTGTATTATGCTGAGTGCTTTCAAAATATTCAGTTCTTATCCAAAAGACATTTCCTCTTGAAAACATTACCCAGTTGTTTTCATACACCCTAAATTTAAGTTTGTATCATTTTTATTCATGTCTATAATACCTAATATATCTTTTTGCACTAAATACAAAGGACCATAAAGTACCTTTTTACTATTTGATGCTCTACAATAGACCATATATTCTTTGGGTCAAAACACAGGTTCATTATTATGTGTTAAGTCAAATTCATAATGCCTGATATGTATTATTAGCAGAAGGTAAATAAATAAAAATAAGAGTAAAACTAAAAAGACGATGTAAAACTATTAATATAGGCGTAAAGTTAAAAATTTGCATGAATGAGCAAATAAAAAGAAAACTATAATTAAAAAAGCAAAGTTGATCCCAACATCAAAATATAACAAAATAAATGAAATGTGTTGCCAGCAAAATGAATAATTGAATAAATTTAATCAAAACAATAGAAGTGAACTTCAGTGTTCTGTATAAAACATTTTGCTGAAGTTCCAAGAAAACATTGCTTACTTGAAAACCTAAACCTTTGTCAGATTTTTTAAAAAAGCCTTAAATCAGCAAGGTGAAAATAAGTTGACAGCATATTAAAAAAAAATCAATGATTTTAGATAAATTGCTGAAATGTAAAAGTGTTCTATGTTATTCTGAAAATTTTAAGAAATTCATAACAGATACTTTTAAGATTAATAATGTAGGTTGAAGAAGAGACAGAAAGATGATACTAGAGGAGACTAATAAATGAAAGTCTCCAAAAAGCACTATTTATTCACCTACAATGAATATCCTTTTGTACCGAGTTATACCATATTTTAGACTCTGTAAAATCACTATTAATTCAGTCCCAAGTTTCCATGATTTCTGTCTTAGATGTTATTATCATGATAAACTTCAAACTGTGTTTTAAAATAAAGCTGGAATTGCTTATTTCTAGCCAACTTATGTTTTGGCAGAAATAGAAATATATATATAATCCTTATTTGGAAAGTAATGGAAGTCATAATATAGGAAATCTTATTTTTTCCCCACAGCCACTGAACTATGAGAAAAAGAAGTCATATACCCTCAACATAGAAGGAGCCAATACACATCTTGACTTTCGCTTTTCTCACTTGGGTCCTTTTAAAGATGCTACCATGCTGAAGATCATTGTTGGGGATGTAGATGAACCACCACAATTTTCCATGCCTTCCTATGACATGGAAGTCCACGAAAATGCCAAGATTGGAACCATCGTTGGCACAGTTTTGGCACAAGATCCTGACAGCGCTAATAGTTTAGTAAGGTATGGTATGCATCAATGTTTTAGACATATAAAGATTTTTATTGCCTCTCACACCAATTTAACTCTATAAAATAACACAAATAGTTTATTTCCATGTTGTTTTCTGTGCTAATAGTTTAGTAAGCTATGGTATGTGTCCAATATTTTAGACATATAAAGATTTTTCTTGCCTTTCACATCAATTTAACTCTATAAAATAACATATAGTTTATTTCCATGTTGTTTTGTATTAATATAATTAAATTATAATACTTGTTTCTTTAATTGAATAACATGATAGATGTGTTTCTGTAAATTAATAATATATTTAGATATATCCATAAATGTACTGACCACACAGATTAATTTTTCCACTTATTGGATGTGAACATAATTGACTGAGAAAACTGTTGTAGTGATATTTAATTACAAAGTATAAAATCTATTAATCTCTTAATGATAGGAAGGATCATGTCAAAAAGGGAGGATTTGGGATTAACATTCATCTCTGACTTTGGTTCCTCTGATCAGATTAACTGTGTGGTTTTAGGAAATCTTCCACTCTTTTTATGTAAAAGACAAAATACGTATTTGCTATATGTAAAAGGAAAAACAATATTTGTCACTCAGAGTTTTGTGAAGATGCATGAAGCAATGTACATAAAGCACCCAGTAAAGTGTCCTGTACCTGGTAGTCACTCAATAAACGTTATTGAGGTAGTGTATAGATTGCTGACGTAAAGACTAGATTCTAAATACAGGGAAACTGGTGTAAGAATTCCAGTTACTCTACCCACCATATAAGTGATCTTATACAGTCATTCAATCCTGCAGAATCTCAAATACCTAGCACATGAAGAAAGAATGATAATGCTACATAAATATGCTGATTGAATTAAATTAGATTGAATGAATAGTCTAATACAGTGCCAAACACATAATCATATATTTTATTTTAGTATGTCATGCAGAAGAGATAGAGTTGTTGCATAAGAATAAATATTTTATTTTTGTCTCATTTATGGTAAAATCAAGTGGGCTGTAAAAATCCTTATTTACCCTATATTTATACTTTTGAAAAACCAAAGACCCTAGAAATTTTGAAATTCTTAGCAAATGTGTTTGCTTTTTCCCATAAAATTCTCAGTTTCCATTCATTTTAACAAAAATTAATATACTAATCTTTCTTTAGTATCTATAAAATATTTGTAAAGGCTTTCAGTTTTATTTTCTATGAGCACAATTGTTACCATTAAAAATAATGCCCATAGCAAGCATGCAAGCAGAGAAACAGTTTTCTGCGCACAAATGTATATATTCCACAATTATGCTCCATTTGCAAGTACAGGAACCGTATCGTGTCACACTAAAAACAACAGCTAGACATTGTGTGAAAAGCAAGATTGGTAAAGTATACAAAATAATATTTATAAACCCAGTAACAGAAATCAATCTCTAATTAGGGAATGAAAATTGTAGTCAATACGTTCAGTTGCCCAACCAGAAAAAAAGTTTCATCAAATGCCATACTTTTAATAATACTTTCAACTACAAACAGTAGGTATAATTTATCTAAATGTATAAAAACTGTAGCCCTGTGAAAGACCTCATATAGACTTTTTTTTTTTTGCCAAAGACAGTCACTGTCTTTGGGTAATAAAGATATTACATGATGTTAGTTTGATGTAAAAATATTAGCTAAATATTGATAAAATTTTTTTGAAAATTAGAATTTGGTAGTAATGATGTTTTCTGTAATCTCAAATTTTAAAAGAAGGAAGGTACAATTATTTATATATTTATTATTGGTGCATAATAGTTGTACATATTTTTAAGGTACACATATGTATTGGCAATATTCATATAAGTAAATTAGAATAGTTGATTATATGTTACCTTAAATATTTATATATTCTTTATGCTAAGAACACCCCTATTATTCACTTCTATCTATTTTGAAATGTACAATTGAGTAGGTATACATATAAATTAGATAGAAAGTATAAGACCTGGTGTTCAATAGATAAGTAGGGTAACTATGGTTGACTACAGCAATGATTGTAAAGTGATTTTTAAATTTTTAATTACCTGTGATATGCTAGTATTACTATAGCCCTCGTGATATGAAATTATATACTCACAAATACAAACACACATAACACACACAGCTTGTACTCCACGGGAAAGATTTACACATTGTGTATTAAGTATTAGTCATGATTCTCCACAGACACAGAATCAATATATTTACATATATCATATATAATGTATATATGTGTACACATATATACACACACCAATATATGTTTGCATGTGCGTGTATATATACACATACACACAGAGAGAGGTAGTTATTTTAAGAAATTGGCTCTTCAGAGTTGGCCAATGCTCTGAAGACCTAGGAAAGAGTTCTAGTTTAAGTCCTAAGGCTATCTTCTGGCAGAATTTCTTCTTGCTTGGGCCAGACTTTGTTCTACTCAGGCATTCCTTCTACTGATTGGGTGGGACATATTGCATTATGGAGGGCAATCTGCTTTACCTAGAGCCCACTGATTTACCTGTTAATATCATTCAAAAAAAAAAAAAAAAGTTAACAGACCAATGCAGAATCATGTTTGCCCAAATGTCTGGGTCCTGCAACCCAGCCAAGTTGACCTATAAATTTAACCATCACACTGTGATTGGGTTGATAATGTATGAGGGAGATATGTATAGAAAGGCATCCAAAATTTTCTGGAGAGAGTGACTTTAGAAAGATTGAGTTTAGGCTACCAATCTAGGTTAGAGATCGGGGGAAAGGATGGAGGAAGAAACTGTAGTTTGATGTGTAAGTAAGGAGTTTAGGTTACCTATGAAGAATGGCAAGTAATAAGATAGAAAAGATAGACTAGAAACATCACAATGAAACTTTGTGCTAAGGCAAGGTCTTTGAACTTTGCTCAGACAGCAATGTCAATAATGGGATAAAAGAAAACTGAGGAGTTTCAATAATTACAATCAAAATAATGACACGAGGAATTACATTCCAAAACAAATAATAATAAACTTTAAAATAATGTAAAAGATGAACTGTATGTAATAAAATGTAGGCCAATATAAAAGATGTAATGAACTATAGGCCAAAGAGGAGAAATTTAGGTCAAGGACAAACTTCTCTTAGTATTTTCCTGTATGTCCTAACATACACACATTACACATAGGACTGTGGTTCTCACCTAAGGCCTATTTTCCCCCTAGGGGACAGTTGAAAAATCTCTGGAATCATTTCTTATTATTACACCTTGGGAGAGCATCTTAGTTCAGGCACCTATAACAAATTACATTGAACTGTGTGGTGCAAACAAGAAACATTTATTTCTTACAGTTCAAGATCAAAGTGCCAGCCTATCCAGTGGCTGGAGGGCACCTGCTTCCTGATTTGCAAAGGGCCACCGTGTGTGTGTATGTGTGTGTGTGTGTGTGTGTGTGTGTGTGTGTGTGTGTGTGTGTGTCTGTGTGTGTGTGTTACATAAGTGTATTATGTGATGGTGAATGAGCTTGGTGCTACTGACAAGTCTCCCCAGCCTCCTCCGTAGTGGGACATGGTACCCAATGGATGCTTTTGTGTTTTTATACTCCTTCCTTCTTTCCCTCCTTTATTTCCCATTTGAGATTTTCAGCTATGCCTTGGAAGGAAATTTTTCCCATTCTTATGCCCATGTGTGCTCAATATTTAGAATCCACATATGAGTGAAAACGTGATATTCAGTTTTTTGTTTCTATGATAATTCACTTTTGTTTTTCCATTGTGTGTATGTACCACATTTTCTTTATTCAGTCCACCTGTGATGGGCATCTGGATTGATCATCTGTTTTTGCAATTGTGAATAGTGCTGCAATAAACATATGAGTGCAGGTGTCTTTTTGGTAGAACAATTTGTGTTCCTTTGGGTGGTTTCCCAGATGTGGAATTGGCGGTTAAGTGGCAACTCTGATTTTAGTTCTTTGAGAAATCTCCAAGCCACTTTCCACAAAGGTTGAACTAGCTTACATTATTTTTTTACATCATTACTACCAACAATGTATGGGCATTCTTTTCTTCATAGTTTTGCCAACACTTGTTTCTTTCTTTCTGTCTTTTTTTTTTTAACCCTTTATAGCCAACCTGACTGGTATGAGATGGTATCTAACTGTAGTTTTTATTTGCATTTCTCTGATGATAAGTGATGCTGAACTTTTTAAAATGTGTTTTTGTCTGCTTTGTGTTTTCTTTTGAGAAGTATTTTTCATATCTTTTCCCACTTTTTATGGTTAATTGTTTTGCTCTTGTCAATTCATTTGAATTCCTTATAGATTCTGGATGTTAGGCCTTTGTCGAATGTATAATTTGTAATTTCTTTTTCCATTTAGTGAGTTGTCTCTTTACTCTCTTGATGGTTCATTTTGCTGTGCAAAAAGCATTTTAGCTTGGTAAGGTTCTAGCTATCAACTTTAGTTTTTGTTATATTTGCTTTTGAGGCCTTGACAATGAATTCATTGCCTTGACCAATGTGCAGGAGGGTGCTCCCTAGGTTTCCTTTGAAGATTCTTATATTTTGAAGTTTTACATTCAAGTCCTTGATCCATACTGAGTTTATGTTTGCATATGGTGATAGGTGGTGATCCATGTGATTAGTCAGTTTTCCCATCACCATTTGCTAAATAGAGTTTCCTTTCCCCAATGTTTGTTTTTGTTGATTATTTTGAAGATGAGTTGATTGAAGTTCTGTGGTTTTATTTTCAGGTTCTCTCTTCTATTCCATTGGTCTGTGTGTCTATTTTTTGTACCAGTATCATGCTGTTTTGGTTTTATTGGCTGTAGCAAAGATTGAAGTCTGGGAGTATGATGTCACCAGTTTTTGTTCTTTTTACTGATAATTATTTTAGCTATTTGGGCTGCTTTTTCCATATGAGTTTAAGTATTGTCTTTTCTAGGCCGGTGAAAAATGTTTCTGGTAATTTGAAGGAATTGTGTTTAATCTGAGATTTCTTTGGGTAGTATGGAAATCTTGATGATAGTTTCTTCCAATTCATAAGCATGAAATGTTCTTCCATTTCTGTTGTCTTTTCTTTCTTTGAGCATTGCTTTGAAGTTATAACTGTAAAGATCTTTCATTCTTAATTAGATGAATAATGAGTTTTTTTGTGGCTAGTTTGAATGAGATTGTGTTTCCAATTTGGTTCTCATCCTGTGTTTTGTTGGTGTATAGAAATGTAGTTTATCTTTGTGCATTGACCTTGTTTCCAAATAGTTTACTAAAATTGCATATTAATGCTAAGATGTTTTTGGAAGAAACTATAGTATTTTCTAGGTATAATATCTTATCTTCTGTGAAGTAAGGCAATTTAACTTTTTTCCCTATTTGGATACTCCAAATTTCTTCCTCCTGCTTGAATGTTCTGGCTAGGACATCCAGTACTATGTTAAATAAGAGCAATGTGAGTGGACATCCTTGTCTTGTCAGTTATTAGGGGAAATTTTTCCAACTTCTTCCTGCTGTTGGCTGCAGGTTTAACATGCATAGCTCTTACTATTTTGAGGAATATTCCTTTAATGCCTAGGCATTTGATGATTTCTATGAATAAGAGATGTTGGATTTTATCAAATGATTTTTCTGTATCTACTGAGATAATCATACAGTTTTTGGTTTTACAGCTGTTTACATGGTGGATAGCATTCATTGATTTTGTTATGTTGAACCAACCTCGCATCCTGGGAATGAACCGACCAGGTTATAATGAATGATCTTTTTAATGTGCTGTTGAATGTGATTTGCTAGTATCTTGTTTAAAAAAAATGACATATATGTTCATCAGATAAATTGTCCTGTAACTTTCTTTCTTTTTGGGGTCTTTGTCATTTGGGAGTATCAAGATGATACTGGCTTCATAGATAAGCTGGGGAAGATTCCTTCCTTTTCAATTACATCGATGATTTTCAGAGGGATTTGTATCAACTCTTCTTTATATGTCTGGTAGAATTTAGCTAAGAAACCATCAGGCTCAGAGATTTTTTTTTCGTGAGGAAGTTTCTTACTACTTGGCTTGTTCTTTGTCTGTTTAGGGTTTTGATTTCTCTGTTTTAATATTGGGACGTTGTTTGCTTCCAAGAATGTTTCCTTATCCTCTAGATTTACTAGCCTACCTACATATAGATGGTCATACTAATCTCTTATAATCTTTTGTTCTAATTTATGGTCAGTTGTAACAACTTACTTTTCAGTTCTAATTGTGTTTATTTGAATTTTATATCTTTTTTTGTCAATCTTGCCAAAAGTCTGTCAATCTTATTAATTCATTCAAATAACTAGCTTTTTGATGTGATGATCATTTGTATGATTTCTTTGGTTTCTATTTCATTTATGTATGATTTTCCTTTGATAATATTCATTCCTTAACTCGTTTTGAAATTGGATTGTTCTTGTCTTTCTGGTTCCCTTAGGTGTGATATTAGACTGTTTATTTGATATCTCTATTGTTTGTGTGTGTGTGTGTGCTTTTTCTTTCTTTCTTTCTTTCTTTCTTTTTTTTTTTTTTTTGCAATGCTATAAATTTCTCTCTTAGCACAGTTTTTATGGTTTCCAAGAGGGTTTGACATGTTATATCTTTGTTTTTATTTTTTTCTGGAATTCTTTTTATTTCTGTCTTGAGTTCTGTGCTAACCCAAAAGTCATTCAGAAGTATCTTGTTTAATTTGCATTTATCTGTGCTGTTTTTGAGGATCCTGTTCAGGTTGATATTTATTTTTATTCCACTATGATCTCAGAAGATGGTTGATAAGATTTCAGCCTTGTGAAATTTATTCATGCTTGATCTATGGCTGAGTATGTGGTCAATCTTAGAGTATATTTCATGTGTTCATCTAAATAATGTATATTCTGTGGTTCTTGAATGGAGTTTTCTGTTGATGTCTATTAGAATTGAGGAGGGGCACACTTCATCAACCAGGGTACTGGCATAATGAACATTTGCATTCCTAACCCTGAGTTGTACCCCACATATTCATAAATAAATAAATAAATAATTTAATTGGTCCAGTGTCAAGTTAAGTTTCCATATTCTTTTTTGCTAAGTTCTGCCTTGATGATTATCTAAAGCTGTTAGCAGGGTAATGAAGACTCTTACTATTATTGTATGACTGTCTTGTTACCTCTTTTAGGTTAATTGACAGTTGTTGTATAAATCTAAAAGCTCCTTTGTTGGGTGTGCAAAAATTCAAGATGGATATTTTTTGCTGACAACCTGAGCCTTTTATCATCATGTAGTATCCTGCCCTGCCCTTTTTAACTTTTCTTGCTTTAATGTCTTTTAAATCAGATATAAGAATAGCTATTCCTGTTCTTTCTTATTTTCCATTTGCATGAAAGACCTTCCTCCAACCTTTTACCTTGAACCTGTGGTGATTTTGACGTGAGATGGATTTTCTAAAGGCAATGGAATGGTGGATCATGCATCTTTATCCAACTTGGCACTCTGTGCCTTGAGTAGTGTGCTCAGTTTGTTACCTTTTAATTTTTGAAATGTGGGGTTTGTTCATGTCATCATGTTGTTTAGAAGTTACTTTGTGTAACCTGGCTTGGTGGCTCAGCCTGTAATCCCGTGCCTTTGGAGGCTGAGGTGACTGGATTGCCAAAGCCCACGGGTTCGAGACCCACCTGGGCAACTTGGCGAGACTTCATCTCTACAGTAAACCAAAAAAAAAAAATTAGTTGGGCTTGGTAGCACGCCTGTAGTTCCAGCTACTTGGAAGGCTGAGACGGAAGGATCGCCAGAGCCCAGCAGGTCGAAGCTGCAGTGGCCGGGAGCGGCCACTGCACTCCAGTCTGGGTGACAGAGTGAGACTCCAACTCAAAAAAAAACCAAAAAAAAAAACCAAGTTACTTTGTGTTCTAGACTTTGTGGTTGATTTGTATGCTCTGTAAACTCTGTGTTTATCTATGCTTTTGTTTATTCACTTCTATTTTTAGAACTTCCTTGAGCATCTCCTGAAGGGATGGTCTGGAGGTGGCATGTCTGGGAAGGTTTTTAATTCTCCCTCATTAATGAAGCTTAGTTTGGTGGAATAGGAAATTCTTGGTTGGAATTGCTTTTCTTTGAGAATGCTAAAAATGGGTCCCCAGTTCCTTCTGCCTTACAGGGTTTCTGCTAAGAGGTTTGGGCAATCCGGAAAGGTCTTCCTTGTTGACTGGTCTGTTCTGTCCTTTCTCTCTAGTTGCCTTTCAGACCTTTCATTCATGCTCACCTAAAGTCTTATTTTTTATTTTTTATTATAAAGATGTGGGGTACAATTCAGGGTTAGGTATACAAACATTGATTATGCAGGTACCCTTGTTGATGAGGTATGCCCCTCCCTCCCTTAGCAGCCTCCCTCAACTGCCAATCCCACCCCCTCCCCCAACAGCCTCTCATTACTGCCAAGTGCTTTCTTATAGTATTATAATTGTCCAAGGTCCACTTATGAGTGAGAACATATGGTAAACAAAGAACAATGTCTGATTATTATGTGACTTAGGAATGGTCTTCTCATATAATACCTCACATCAGTTCTTTGAATTTTTTGTATCTGCACAGTTGCCTTTCAAGTAAGATAGGCATCATTGTCTTTGATGACATCTTGGAAGGCTTGTTCTAAGGTGTTCTCAGTTTCCTATTCTGTTTCAGGAATGCCAATCAACTATAAATTTGGTCTCTTTACATAATCCCAGATCTCTCATTGACTTTGCTATTTTTTCCTAATTATTTTCACCTCATTTATCACACTGGATTAATTCAATGATGTTACCTTCAAGCTCTAAGATCATTTTCTTTGTCTTATTGATTCTGCTGTAAGGGCTTGCTATTATGTTTTGAAATTTCAGGAGACAATTCTTCATTTCTAGAAGTTCAGTTTGGTTCTTTCATAGAATGCCCAGGTCAGCTTTCATTTCCATGGCCTGGTTAATTTGGATGTCTACTTTATCATGGATCTTGTTGAGTCTGTTTGCTATCCACAATCTGAATGCTGTCTGCTATCAGGGACAGATCATTCTGAATATGTTTCATTATTTGGGATCTGATATGATCCACTATGGATGTTGAGTAATTTTAGCTTTGGGGATTGCTAGTACTTTTTTTTTTTTTGCTGATTCTTCCTCGTTTATGAGGGAAGTCTCTTTTTATTTTTGTTTTTTCATTTTTTGCTTGTTAAAGTTGCTATGATTGGAGTGACAGTTTGTGTTGTTTTAGCTATTATTTAGCTATTTATTTAACTGCTTATTTAATTAGTTATGTAGCTGTTATTGGAGTGACAATTTATGTTGTTTTCTTACTTTACCTCCCTCCTCAGGTCCACCTGTCAAAGAGGAGAAGTGGAAGGGAAAATGGTAACCTGGTGGGAAATTGGCTGGCACTGCTTCACTGGCACAGTTTGGTGGGGTGGAATAAATCCTTTCTTCCAGATCAAATGCTTTCTCCTTCCTTCAACACAAGCACCAGTAGCCCTGTCTGGCCAGTCACTCTGGGGTCTTTACCTACAGTCCATACATCAAGTTTGTAGGTTGGCAGCCAGGAAGGACCCAGTGGCTCAACTCTGGCATAGGTGTTTAGACAGGTATAAAGCAGCCTCCTCTGCTGTGCTGCCTGCAACTGGCAGAATGCCTCCACCTCAGTGACTGACATAAACTGCCAGTGATTTGACAGCCTTGCTTTACCACAGCACCGGAGTTTCTGATTTTCCAGGAATAAAAGAGCTGATCAGCTTCTCAGTTCCTGCCCTGCTCCATGGGTGTGGGGGGGCAGTGATTGTCACCTCCAGAGGGAAAGCCTGACGCACAACCCTGAACTGGGGTTGGGATGGGTGCTTATGCCACTGAAGAAATGTCCCCAAAGTGGGCTCGTCACCCCAGCTGGGGGCTGGACAAGGGATACCACCAACAAGATACAGTACACTCCTTCAGGGTATGTACCAGAGGCCTCTCTGTTAGTGGCTGCTCCTGAGACTCACTGGGATTTGGAGATTTTCAGTGCCCATGTGGACCCAACAAGTATCTCTCTCCTGAATCCAGAAAGTTTTCTGTGTCTGACCTGTGTGAGAGGGAATACAAGAGGTGAGCCTGGGTTGACTGCTCCCTGGCTAGGACCACAGAGCTTCATGGGAGGTGAGCCAAGCCTCCCAGTTCACTGTTCACTTACAATTTCCTTTGCCAACTTCCTCTCCCAATTCTATGCCCATCTTGGATATAGTTGAAGCCTGGAGCTGGTCATTCTCTGTGTCCCCAAGTGTTTGATAAACCTCAACTTGGGTTTCCTGGCACACCTCCCAAGAGCCAGCTTCAATCCCCATTTTAGACTTCTGAGTGGCAATTTTCCAAATGTTTACAGTTTGGCCATTTTCGAGGGTTATCTTTATGTTGTATGTTCATATGGCAAAGAGCAGAGAAAGAAAGTAAACTAATTTATTGTTTCTTCTTATAAGGACACCAAACCCTTCACAAAGGCTCTACCAATTTCCTGTCTTAGTTTGTTTGACTGCTATAATAAATTACCAGTGAATTGATATCTTATGAACACAGAAGTGTATTTCTGACAGTTCTGTAGGCTGAGATTTAGGGTGCCAGAATGGTTGTGCTGTGGGGAGGATCCCTTTCTGGATTGCAGACTGCCTTCTCACAACCTCATATGTTGGAAGGAGAGGTAGCTAGCTCTCTGACCTCTTCTTCTAAAAGGACAAATCCCATTCATGAGCATTCTAGTCTCATGATCTATTCACCTACAAAAGATTCTACCTTCAAATCCCATTACATTGCGGATTAGTCTTCATCATATGAGCCTGTGGAGGACACAGATATCATAACTGGTAGGGTGATACTGGCTTCCAGGGGTAGAAGTCAGGGATGGCACTAAACATTCTATAATTCACAAGATAGTTTCCACAGCAATTATCTGCTTCCAAAAATCAATAGTGCTGAAGTTGAGAAAACCTGACACAGAGTAAAATAAACTGAGTGGTAGACTAGAAAAACTGAAGTACTAACTATACTCATGGGAAGAAATTCAGAGAAGATATATTTGGGATATATATGTTTGAATATATAATTCATAAACATGTTAGTCTTTTTAACGTTTCAATGTATTCTTTTTAATCAATAAAATATTTCTATAAATAATTAATTGCCCTATGATATCATGAATTGTCTCAGTAATTGTCCCATATTACTAAAAGCATTTAGGAGAACACTCAGTATGAAACAAGCATTCTCCCAGTTATTGGAATGCAAAGATGATTGGTACGTTGTATCCAAATGCTAATAAAGGGGAGCATAAATCTATTAGCATATGCATTATTCTTTCTGTTTTGTTTTGGTTAGACAAGTAAAATGAATCCTGCTAAAGCTGCCTTAAAATAATTCCACTCCTTAGCTCCTGTTTGGGGGCATGATTTACATATTATTTATTCTTGATTTTAATAAAAATGTGTCATTCACATGTGCCTTTAGGTGCAAACAGTGAATAAAAAACAGAAAACATTAACAAACACTAAAGCAAGTCTTATACTTCCACCTTTCTCAGGGACCAAATGTTTGTACTAATTAAGGAAAAGCACATTGAAAAGATATACTTTACAATGTGCCCCAAAATGCAATTAACTGCAAGTTTGTAGAATTGGTAATGAAAGAGAGTTTGAGTTTTACAGGCATTTGCGAAAAGCTTTCTGACTTCAGTCTTTTGTACTTCTATTTTATAAGCTATTAGTAAGACTCTTCACATTTCTTAGAGAATGCCATGTCTAGCTTTTGTCTTTTTCAACTCTAAATAAGATGTGCAATTTGCAGCAATATAATCATCACCTCTTAAAAAAAATAAAATTAGAGCCTGGCTGTTCACCAGCAGCAAAGAAATCTTTGATTTAAACAGGCTATGCTTATTTGTTGGCATACTAAAAATGAAATTCAGAAATTTTACAGGTTGGCTGCTGAGAGATGAGCAATCCTCTGTTGAACATGAGAAGCTAGAAAGCTTCTTGAAATGTGTCCTCATAATATGTGACTATTAAGGATAGTGGCTGTTTCTTGTTTGCTATGTCATTCTGTAATTCCCTTTTTTTCTTTTACATTTGTATTTTATTTCAGACTCATGGAGTAAATGCACATGTTTGCTACATGAATATATTGTGAAGTGGTGGGGATTGGGCTTTAGTTGACCTATTTTCCAGATCATGGCAACATGGAAAAAGTTTGCATTAGTGTTACTAGTCCACAAATGGAGAAACTAAATCTCAGAAAATTCCTTTGACCAAGTTGACAGAGTGATTAAATGGTGGATTCAGTATGCAAACCTAACCTTGCTTTACTCTGAAAACTTTGTGTTTTTTATTAACCTACACTTTGCAGATTCTCATATACCTCAACTAACATGAAATAAAACAAATTATACAAAATAAAGTGTACTACAGTAAAAATAAATACATGTTTTAAGTGTTCAGAAAGTCATTGATCAAGTGCAAGTGTCTGGGTCTTCTCTTTGTATGAATTGACCCCATAGGCTTGAAAAAGGATGCTAGTGACAGGTAAGTTTCTTTTTAACTTTAGAATATCAGAAATATAATTATTTATAATTTCATGCTTTCATCATCTAGTAAAGTTAAAAATATATGCAATTTGATTTAGTATAAAAAAATTATGGGAGTCCCTCAGTCACATCTCATATGATGACGAACTTCAGTAACTGAATTTACATTAATGAGTATATGCCCTCATCTTTCCTTTTTTCCACCCTAATTTATAACCTGAATTTATTATGCATTTACTTACTGAATGTTTTATTTGTTTAATAACTTCAAAGCAATCAAAATAAAATATTACATATTTTGCATAATTGTTTCAAATTCTCATGATGACATTATTGGGAACACAGACAACAGCCTGTTTATATGCTAACACAGTCAATAAATAAAAGTATGATCATATTTGGAAATACTGGTCAGATTAAAAATGTATGTTTCTAATACATCTTTGAAAAAATAGTTTCAGAATATTAGAAGTGCTTAGTTAGCCTATTTTCTGAGATTCACTGTAGGCAAGGTAGATACATACCTCCAGTTTATTTACTGTACACTTATCGGTGTGTCTGCTTTCTTCTGTACTTCTAAAATTTTCACATAATTCATGATGAGATGAGGGTTGAGTATACCATATCAATTTTGGATATTATAACTAAGAAAATAAGGACTATTTCAAAAATGACAAGGTCATTGGCAAATTTGAAGAGGGGGAATTAAAATAAATGATTAAGAGTTTGAATGTAAGATTCATGCTTTTGAAAAAAAAGATAAAGAAACAACCAGAAAATACATTTTTAAAATGTTCATGTTAGTGACATTGTCTGATACACAATTAACTTTTTTCTGTAAGCTGAATTTACTTATAATAAATTTAGTCATACAACTTATCAGGTATCATTTAGTATAGTAACTGTTTTGATGCCTATTTCCCACAGAATTTAGTGAATATACAGTGATGACTGGGTTATAATGGTGTGTTCCAATCATCATGTTAGAGTAGCCTTTGGATTGATGTTAACATTGCTTCCTTCATGGTAACTGCTCAGACGCATATGCTTGCAGATCAGTCCAAAGCACTAACTATATATACTACAGATGTAATTCTAGTTTTTTTTGTCCTTCGTTGCAACCTGAAGTCTAAGTTAACGAATTAATAATTATTTTCATTGGAAAAAAAATGTGGCCACTTTTTCATGCTTTATAGAAATATAGAAGACCTCTGAAAATCTTTTCAGTTTTGGTTAAAATTTATCCAACAGCTAGCATCATCATCTTGTGATAACCACTTCAAATTAGTCTTGTCTCCAGGAAGATAACCTGTTTTCTGGGAGGGCATGCATAACTCATTTAGACTAAGAGTGATTACCTTAGCTCTGGCTTAGTGGTTCTCTTCAAATCTCCTGACAGGTTACTAACCTGCATCAAAATAGTTCTCATTTCATGTGAATTTTATAAAGAAACGAAACATTCTACAAAGATTTTGTAGCATTTATAGAACTCAGGATTAATTAATTTCTGATATCTCGTTTACTTACAGGTAATAACAGAGGGAAACATAATTGTACAGAGGTTTTGCTTCTTTGATTAATTTTCATTGAATGAGGTTTTGTTCAGAAAGTTAAAATGCTTCCCAAAATTTCCATGTGCAATGTGTACTGCCCATTTTCTTAAGCACTTATAAATGTTAGCTGCTCTGTCATGTGAGAAATGTTCCTTTTGTTTTATTTGTTTAGAAAGACTATTTTCTTGATGCACAACTATGCAATAAATTGCAAACCCAAAGCCAACAAAGGGGATCTTAATTTTTTTTGATAAATCTGAGCTATACTTCAAGTGTGTGACTTTTTGTTAACCTAAGAATGAGGACAAGCTGCTGTAATATCCCACAGCGTATGTATTGATTAAACTTTATCCCAGCTATTGATCATAGTCAATAAGAGTTACAAAACAGCTGTTTCTGGGGAAAAAAAATGATAAAGAAATTTGCTTTACCACTTCTATGCCTGCAAGTATCGAAAATGTGAAAACTAAAAGATGTCTTCTGTACTTTAAGCCAGTTGATGGTTCTTCCAGTAAAACACTGCAAAAATAGATTCCCATTACATAAGTGTTAAGTCACTTCTTATGATGAAATGGACAAAGTATAATGAAGACAATAAGGGCCTCTGAGGACTGAAATCATGTTGTTGTAATGCAAAATAACTTTTCTAATGTACTTTAACATAACTAATAATTATTATAAGCCTATGTTTGCATAATCAAAGGGAAATTGAGTGCCAAATGACGACCTGAATAATTAGTTTCAAGTAGTTACTGTTGAAGAAAATACTTGAATAAAGGTAATTATTATTGAGATTAACTTTTTACCTTAGTCATAACTTGTCTGCCTATTTGTTGTTCCATGAAGTGCTAATTTGAATAATGAATTTTCATCTTATTTTAATGAAATGCATTTTATTTTTACTTGTCATTGCTTTAAAACATATTTACCAGAAATATGAAATAGTGCATATGTTGTATGACAACAGAAAGCACTTTTGAAAATAAAAAATTATAACCCTTAGGTATAAGTAATAATGGCAACTTTGAAGGTCTTCTATGCTGAAGCATGTATGGGCCCATTTGTAGGCCAGTGTGAAATTGTTAGAGTTTGCAGAGGGGACTTGTTCAGTGACAGGGCTCTTAAGGATTTCTGAGCAAATCTGAGTTAGTTCTAACTTGATTGAAATTCCTTTAGTCTATAGCTATGGAGTTACTAGTATCTCATAGAGAACGTCTTATTGGTCATCAATCATACAACTTCTGCAGCAGTATCTAATATAGACACTATTTTGATGGTTACTTCACACATTATATACTGCATAAAACGTGATGATAGGATAATAATGATGTAGTCTTTCATGCAGAGAGCCCTTGAAGTATCCCTAATATAATCCTTTTTACCACATATGCTTGTAGATTAGTCCAAAGCATTAAAAGGATATATTACAAAGTCGCTTTTCTTCTTAGATTTAACTTGTAGTGTACTAGATGAGCTTTAACAAATATTAATTTTGTTACATATTAAAATTATTTCTAGAACCCTGAGTATGAGTACATTTCTCAATGAAAGTGAAATACATCAACTGCATACTATTAAGAAAGTCATTTTCTGAATTAATCTAAGCAATTTTAAACATAGTATTAGGAATCCATATGGAAGATGATATTAAAAATCTATGCATTTCTGGATAGGAAAATATACTGTTCTAGATTGGTAAGTCTTGATGATTTATAGGCATGATTAAGTCTACCAAAAGAGAAGAAAGAATACTATGGAATGCCTTATTTGATTGCATTAACAAGTTTTCCATTATATTTGTTGTTTGGTTTGTTGTTTATTCATTCACTAATGAGAACAAGCAATACATCTAATGTTATCATTTGTAGAAATAAGAGCCATTGTCTCATACACTTTCCAATGTATATTGCTTTATGTGCATTGAGTAGAAAATTAAAGACTTTTCAGAAATAGACAGTAGCTCACTCTATCTGCATGAAAACTCTTTTCCATCCTGAAATAACCTTTATTCAGGTCCCATTGTGTTTATAGTGCGGTACTAGAGAGAAACAACCCATACTTATATTTATGAACTTTCTCATCAGAATGGATCCAATATTACCAAAAATAAAAGAGAGAAAATTTTCCTAAGAAACATTAAAACAAGTGGTGGCTATTAACTACTGAGGCCTATCATGTAAAACTCAAGAATATAATATTTTTGTATATTCACTAAATCTTCACAATAAAATTATGATGAAGATGTTATCTCCATTTACTTAAGAAGACTGCTCAGATTGTAAATTTCTTAAGGACACAGAGCTAAAAAGTAGTATAGCTGTGATCAACAGGTTTGCTTAGTTTCAAAACTGCTGATTCTTCCACTATGCTCAATACTGTTTTTTAAATTTCGTTTATTTTATATATTTTTTACTTTAAAGATGTGGGGTACACCTTAAGATTAGGTACATAAGTGGTCTACACGCAGATGGAGTTTGGGCCTCCCACTGGTCCTCACTTCTCCTGGTTTAGGATCAGATACCATTAGTGATATTATGTCCCTGCTCACCCCACATTTCCTGCCAGCGTCCTGCTTCTACTGATGCCTCTCTTGTAGTATTGTGATACATGTTCAGGACCCACTTGTGAACGAGAAAATTTGGTATTCAGTTCTTTGTTTCTGTGATAGATAACTGAGTGTGATATACTCTAAACCCATTCAGCTTGCTGCAAAGTCCATAATTTTGTCCTCCTTATGACTGTGTAATACTCCATTGTGTATTTTCTCTATCTCATTTTCTTTATCCAGTCCTCTTTCGATAGGCAGCAGGATTGGTTTATATGTATACTGGATCTATTGAAACAAATTTTCCTATAATTGATCTTTACATTCTAAATAAACAAGGTCAGGCCCCAGAAACTTATTGTACCCAGAGAAGAATAATGTAGATGTTTTTCAATGTCATGAAAAAGATGACTACTTTCTAGGTATCTGAAAATTGAAAAATTTGTTCTTGGTAAGTACCTCCTCCATTATACTTATTTCTTCTTGCATCTCCAAGTATCTTCAAAAATTCATGCTCTGACAATCCAAACACATTCTCTGTTTCTTTTCCAAACTATGCTTTCCTATCTTGAAAGTTGTACAGGATTAAACTTTCCCTGCCAAGCACCTATACTCCTTCCATCTCCAAAGAGATTAATTCTATTGTCATTGGCTTAACTTGGTGCTAGATTTTAGCCAATCTTCATTTCTTACCTGAGAATATTTTGTTTTAAAAAAAGAACTTACTACTCAACTGTAACATGGTATATAAAGGTAATAATAATGACCGAAGCATTGGTATGTGAGTGAAAAAGGGTGTGCTTTCAATCTACACCTTAAGACTTTTTTCTCTTTTTCTAATCTAGTCTATTAGCCAATACAGGGAGTAGTCTGCAACATACTAATTCATTGCTCACCAAACCAGATCTAAGATCTCTTTCTCTGTGTGTTTCTTTCTCTATTTTATAGTATCACATTTCATAATTTCTGGATAATCTCCATTGCACATATCTCTAGTTAACTGTTTATTAATATTTTAACACTGATCAGATACCATGTTTTCCCTAAAATATTCTAAGTGTTGGAAGTTTACACTCTGAATCCTTGATTAAACTCTCTGGCATCTATCAGTCTATAGATTTTTTTGTTTCCTTTTTATTTAATTCTTGTCTGCTTGCTTACCTATTTCCCAAGGTAAGCTGCTTGTCTCATATCATGCATGCTATTTTCTTTCTTATGAAAAGATAGATACTCTTGCTTCTTTCATGTATTTTTTCAAATAAATATATTTAATGAATGGAAAAAATCCCTAATATTTTTGCCTTCATACAAAAGGAGCTAATAAATATTGCTCAGTAGACCTAGATTGTATTTTAACATCTTGCACCAACACCTTGACGTTGGGCAATCTCTCCACTGATTTGTCTTTCAGCTTCCTCGTTTGTAAAAGATGGGCTAGTATCATACCTCCCTCATGAGTGTTTTTGTGTTTTTTAAACGAATACTTAAATAAGCACATTGAGCCACATCTAGTACATTCTATGTACTCCATAAATGTTAACTTTTCTTACCTCTTATTAGATCACTTTCCTAAATAGCTCATATTAGGTATTTAAGTATTTCATGTCTGTCTCACATATCATCCTAATACTTAGAGGTTTTGAATAAGGAAATAAGTAGAATTTCAAGAATTATTTAATTTTTTTTTTGTCTGGCTGTTGATTTTCTAACTTCAGTTTATTTTGTCTGGTTCGTTTTTGATAGCTATGAACTAGAATTTTTAAAAAAAAATCTCAAAAGTCCAATTCTACAAGTTTTATGATTAATTTCATTTTAGAACCTATGTAACCCAGGGAAATGGTTACATGATTTTGTAATTGCTAAATATCCCTTAATATGTCAAATTAATATTAACATATGCAAGAAAATCTAAATATTGACATATAAATTCATAAAGCAGTAAGATTTGTACTTTGTTAGGGTTTATGGAGCATATGTTTTATTATAGAATTGTTTGGAAAGTAATCTACCGAGAATATACCCCTTTATTTTTCAGATGAGATTTATTGTCTGATAAGTATTTTTAGGGAATCAGATCATTTCTTAATTCTAAGTAATTAGCATTGCATAATTTTACATTTAGTCCCCAATCATTTTAAATAGTTTATTTTATCTCACATTTCTGCTTTTCCTTTTTCTGACTTTTCATTTCGATGACTGGGCAGAAATCCAAGAGTAGTTAAGCAGAACTATTTAGTTCTACTTGAGTCAAATTTCAAGTACAACTTCATAAATAAGACTTCTTGGATCCAAGCATCCTCCAATATCTAGCCCTTAGGTTGTTGATTTCCCTAGAGAGCTAGATCAAGTAGGAAACTTATAAAGCAAATAACCTGAGTCTGAGGATGCATGCTTAGCATTATGTCTACCATTTTTCTACTATATAAACATAATTTTTAAAAAATGAATAAAAGATTATTAATTAAAATGATATTTAGCCATATTAGCACTTACGTTAGTAAGCCTGATATGAAGTGGTTAAAAGAAGGAGAGTGTTCTGTCAAAAACACCACACATTTTTGGAAGAACCACTACTTTCATCCAGACTGACAGTTCTGAAATGATTCATTTTCTAAGATGAAGCATGTTCTGCCATATTTCATAAGGGTGGATAGCAGTGTAATCTGAGATTTTCTGATAGTTGCAGCAGGAAACCTTGAAAATGATGAATAAGTTTCAATTTTAGGACCTTCAAATTTCAGATATAAAAAAGATTTTCTTACAGTAACCAAAAATGAACAGTTTCTTAAAGATAGGTTAATGTCAATCAACTTTAGATGATGAACTGGCCAGAAAACCTATTGATTATATTTTAAAGGATGCTATCCTTTTCATGAGACAAGACTTTTCACATCTCCTAAATAGTTAAGTCATTCTCATGCTCAGGTGTCTGGGGGAAGGGATATTTTAAAACAGTATTTTCCTGGCATGAATTCAATTCAATGACAGTAGAATAATTTCACCGTAGGGTGGCTTCATGCTTTGGGAAAGCCAATATGACTCTTTCTCACTATGATGTAGTGTCTGGATTTAGTGTCATAGAATAAGCTTTGCTTTCTACCTGTACCCATTTCTTGTTTACTTGTTTTCATGTTTCTTAATTAATATAGAGTTATTATTAGACAAATCAATGTACAATGGACAAATCCTTGTTTTAATCACATAATTACAAGTGATATATTCTGATTCCTTTCAGGTGTTATTTTCTACTAACAAGCTAGATTTCTTAGGATGCTCTTTAATCTCATTTTGCATGGTGCTATTAATACCTTCTGCTGTGTGTGTGCATGTGCATCCACAGGTGGTTAGAAGATTTCACACTTCAGCAATATGTTCTCCATACCCTTTTCACACATTATGCCTATGAGAGTCATGGAGTTGACTTGCAATTACACTCACATTCTGTTTTAGAAAGTATGATGTATTTTGTAATATTTCCATTACTGCAAACATCTATCCTACATTTCTTCCCAATTTTTCACCTTCTCCTTATGATAAAATGGAATAAGTGTCCCTGAAATTTTCAGTAGGAAATCTCTACATTTCTTTTCTGCAATTGAATACTTTTCACCTTTTTATGAGTCTCATCATATTTGATAGTCCCTTCTTTTAAAAATATCGCTCCCTTCCACAAAGACAATGCTTCATATTTCCCTCATTGAAAAAACTTATTGCACCTACTTCTCTACTGAGATGAAGTTCTTCCCCTACCCCAATGTCCATTTAGAAAAAGATATCAATCAATAGTCCTAATCCATGAGTTTTATATATTCACATTCAATATACACTTATATCCACTATAATAAAACTCCTAACCTTTGATATCTTACCAAAATTACTTTTGTCAAGATAACTAACACTGGTCATTTTGCCAAATCCAATCAACTCAACTAACCTCACGCAATCCCTTAGCAGAATTCACGATAGTTGTTTACTGCTTCCTAGTGAGCGGTTCCTTTCTTGGCTTCCATGCCACCTCACTTTTCTGTTCTCCTCCTCTTTAGGGCTGCCCCTCTCCTTTGGCCATCACCTTCTCTTATACAGATGCTGAGCTGCTCTAGACTCAAACATTTTGGTGACTTAGTGCTCAATATTTAATTTATTTTCTCTTACAATTATTTTCCAGATAAGATTATGCTATTCCCATTACCTTATATTTATACTGATTTATCTCAAATTCATATTTCCTATTTAGAAAGCACCTTTGAAATCCATACCCATGTTTGATCTCTGCTCTTTATTCCACATATGTATATAAGGCATACTAGGTCAGAATTATTGGTTGCTCCTAAACTGTTTTTCCTTTAAGCTTAGTAAACGGGCCTATCTCAATAAATGGGCCTATCAATTGCATGGTAGATGAAACAAACACTTGTGCACTTACAAATGGATTTATCTGTGATTTTTCCCCTTTACAAATGGTACTTCAACAAAAAGTTATATAAATTATATTTAATACATAGCACCACTTTATACACTTTTTTCCATCTTTTATTTGTCCATCTTTGCCTAAGATGACATCATTTCTTTGCTGAATAGTTTTTAAATTTCTACAATCCAAGATCCAATGTAGGCACTGTGATTTTTACAGAACATAAATAGATCTTCTCTTTCCTTTATGTAAAATTTCTCCCATATTGCATTTACAAAGACTAAAAACCCTTTATGTTGTCCTAACTCCTGACCATCCTCCTCATTCACTCTGTATAGCCATACTGACATATATTAGTCTTTTAACCAGTTTAAACTTTTCCTTTAGTTTGGGTCTTTGCACCTAGGTACACTCTATTTCAAATGTTATTCAAATGTTCTTCCCCTAGCAATTCTTACATAATCAATTTATTTTATCTTTTAGGTCTAGATGAAAACATTACTTAAGATTTAGAAAGAGAAAAAAATGTTAAAGATTCTAGGAAATAACATCTCTGTCCATAAATACTTTTATAAATAGTCAGAAAATTTTCCAGAACATATGATGACTTACTATATTATGTATTAATGGGCATGTTAATTAGTTATTGTTAAAAATCACATAACCCCAAAACTCAGGACTATAAAAACAAAAAAAAACACCTTTTATAACTATGGTGTATATGTCTGTGGATGAGCTGAGGGCCAGCTGAGTTATTCTGGCTTTTGTTTGTCAGCTCTGATCATTTCTGGTACCCTCAATTGTGTATCTGTACATCTACTAGATAGCTTTACTCTAGCCTGGGGCAACTTAATTGGGACAATTTTGGCTTCTTCCTCCTGCTGGGACAGGTGGGTTACTCAGGCATATTCTTCTTATTTCAGTGGCATGAGAGGAAACATACAAAGTCTCAGAAAACCTAGGCCTAGAAAGAGACACCACCACTTTCAACTAATTCTGTTACCAAAGTAACCTGGAGACCAAATAATGTGAGGGAACATTGCAAAATTACATGAACTGAGAAGGGAACAAGAGTTGAGGCCAATAATTCAACTACCTCAGTTTATTTTTTAATCACATTTTTTGATAAAAACAAAGTGATGTTTTAATGGTAATAGATACAAGTGATTTTGTTTTTATTTTATATATATCTTTAAACCTCAACTATAACCTAGATATATTTATTCCTGACATCTCCAATGATCCTAAACCTTTTTGTGCATACAACAAGAGGTTTTGCGATAGAATTATTTTTTTGGGTCTTCCATATACTATAGACTTCTCAGTGGTGGATTTTAGTCTCTACATTATTAACCACTAATTTTCAACTACCTACTTTTATTCATGAAATTTGGCATGATATTTCAAAATTAGTTTTTTAATTAGAAATTGAACTAAGCATTATTTAATGACTTCCAGATGAAAATAACTGATGTTCGTTCTATATGAATCAGCAGATAAGTATCCATGTAATCTTGAGTCAAATATAAAAATTAAAAATACACGTTTAAATATTTTAATGTATTTGATATAATATCTCTTGTTGGTTTAGTTGCATTTTCTTCATCGTAGAATCCAATAAAAATAAAAAATACCTTTTATAAAAATTTTCTAGATATTTCATCAACTACAATGCTGAAGAGGACAGATTTTTCAACATTGATGCCAATACTGGAACCATCAAGACAACAAGGGTTCTTGACAGAGAAGAAACTCCTTGGTACAACATCACAGTTGCTGCTTCAGAAAATGGTAAACTACTTTACTTTGTGTTTCACAGGAAAAGATTTCACTTGTACATTAAGACTTATATTGAGATTTCTTTGAGAGCAGAGATTTCAGCATTTTTATTTTTAATGTCAGAATCTCCAGAGTTTAGAGAATATACTAGATACAGTTGCTCATTGTTAGATGCAATTAATAAATAGCATACCGTTTTTCTTTCATTAATTGCAGCATAGTGATAGATATTGGCATCACAGAAACCTTAGCCCCCATCTCTAAACCAGGGGCACTTGGTTTTTCTCCTAATATGAGACTACTAATATAAGACCTTACTTAAGGCAACAGGTTATTGGAAGAAGGGTGCTTCATATGTGATAGCTTATTTTTAAAAAAGAATGAAAACATGTAATTGAACTTGGATTATTTTATCAATGTAATACCACTCCTTAATTTTCACCTAACATTTATAGACCTTATAGTAAAATAATAGCTCTTGGAATTTGTACAACCAAGTCTTAACTCTCTTCAAGAGAAGTATATGCTATAAAGCTGAGGAAGACTCTTGTACCACTGTCATCCAGAAGGTTGTGTTGTGGTAAACATCTAAACTCAGAAAAAAAAATAATATCAATAATTATTTCTGAGTTAATACAGACAGATATGACTATGTTCAAATGAAATTAGAATACAATATTAAAAAAATGGATCCACTGTCATGACAATACAGGTTTTATTTACCTATCGGTAAGTAAATCAAAGTTAGTAATGACTCTCACTTTAGAATTATAGGCCGAAATTATATATACATTTAGGAAAAGTGTCAATGTATTCATGAAAGAATCATAAATATATTAGAAATTAAGAATGTGAGTTGGGTTTGGTGGCTCAGCCTGTAATCCCGCACATTTGGGAGGCTGAGGTGAGTGGATTCTCTGAACCCGCGGGTTCGAGACCCGCCCAGGAACTTGGCGAGACCTCATCTCTACAGTAAATCAAAAATTTAGCCGGGCGTGGCAGCGCGCGCCTGTAGTTCCAGCTACTTGGAAGGCTGAGGCGGAAGGATCGCCGGAGCCCAGCAGGTCGAGGCTGCGGTGGTCGAGAGCGGCCACTGCACTCCAGTCTGGGCGACAGAGTGAGACTCCAACTCAAAAAAGAAAGAAAGAAAGAAAGAAATTAAGAATGCCTCACACTAGACAATAATGCAATCAAAATGAAATTATATTTTTATTTCTGAAAGTATAGAACATGATAAATTTCTTAACTGATTCTTTGAGATATAATTCAATAATATAGAATATTTTGTAAATGCATAATTCAATGACTACTAGTATATTCACAGAGTTGTACTACCATCATCATAGTGAATGATTAGAAACATTTCAATTACTCCAAAAAGGAATCCTGCACCCTTTAGGCATCATTCCCCTGTGGAAGCCATTTATCTTTCTGTCTTCCTTAGATTTGCCTGTTATTGATATTTTATATAAAATAATCATATAATATGTGATCCTTTATGACTAGTTTATTTCACTTAGCATTATGTTTTCAAGGTACATTTATACCATAGTATGTGTCACTATTTTTAATTGCCCAAAATTTTTTTGTATAGATAAATTGCATTTTATTTATCCGTTAATCACTTGATATATATGTCATGTCCACTTTTTGCCTAATATGAATAATCTTACTATGAGCATTAGTGTGAAGGTATTTGTGCAGAAATGTTTTCATTTCACTTGGTTATATCCCTAAGAGTGGGATTGCTGGGTAACTCTTATAGTAACTTTATGCTTAGTCATTTGATTCACTGCCAGAATGCTTTCCAACATGGCTGCACTGTTTCACCTTCCCAACAACAGTGAGGATCCAAGGTCTTCAGATTCTCACCAACAATTGTGCTTTCTTACTGATGATAGCCATTCTAGTGGATGTGAGGTGATACAGCATTGTGGTTTAGATTGACCTTTCTTATATAATAATCACCAAGCTACTCTAGACTTTTCTAGTCTAACTTGGATTTTTCACATTTTTGGCATCTGCAAAATCAGCTCAAGTGGCTTCCATTTAGATTATTTTGTCAACATAATACTCTCTTTAAAAATAAGCATTTACTTATTTACTTAATTACTTTTAAGAGGGTATTATAACAGATCCATTAGTGTGTTCATTTGTGATCATTCTGGTTTACTTTCATTTTAAAAAAGTAATCAGAGTAGGCATGCAATTGTTTGTTCTTAGTCACCCAAGGACAAATTAAATGGCTTTTAAATAATAAGAATTTATTGCAATCAGTTGAAAAAATTAAGAAATTCATGAATTAAAATACACAAGAAGAAACTGATGAGGACATAGAGCAAATACTTTAGAAAAGAAAATCTGCCTTCAAGGTATTTCCATCAGAAGCTATGCTTTAGTTCTCATTCACCACCTCAGTCTGAATAAGATTTGCATCTAATAGAAATTAATGTAGAAATATACATAGTTCATATATTATCATGAAAACTATATCTTCTGAAATAATGACTAAGAAAATGCCAGTTTGTTATTTTTTTTACTAAAATGACATCTGAATTATGCACTTCTTGGGTAGAAAATATGTTTATATAATATATGTTTACAATGTGCTAATACTACATGGAGAAGAGTTTAACTACATCTACTAAGTAAAACAATGCAGTAAATTATAATTTTCTTAATTTTTAGATGGTACTATAAACTCTCGGTGACTGCTTCAATGGGCATTACTAAAACATAATTTAGTTATAATTGTAAACAATTGCATAGAAAGAATGAGCACTGGTTAAGGTTGTATAGCCATGTTGGGAGACTGTATTCAGAAGATTCACATGCATGTACTGATTATTTGACCTAATTTCCTGTTAATATCTTCGGCAGCCCCTTCTATACACAGTTACTTGTAAACCTTAATCTCAACATCAGCCACATTATCAAAGTATTTTCTGATCTCTTCTGTTTTAGAAACGAAATTTTTGGTTTTACAAGTTGGATTTTTAAAAATCCTCTTAAGATAACAATTTTTAAAGAGCCAGTTCTGTGAAATGACATTTAGTATTTATTGTTTGGAAGTCCTTTTCTTTGCTTATCTAAAGGTTTGTGCAAAGAAGACAAAGACGGTCCCTATGACCAACTGAGGCAATGCACCAGGATTTAAGAGTAAATGAGAGCAAAGTTACTCCCATGTAAAAGAAAAATGGTGCTCTTCCTCTTGGTGAATAGGCCTTGTGTCAAGGATCCAGTGTCACAATTGACTATGCAAGTGAACAGGTGGGACCCAGATGCAATGCAGTTGTTTACTATATGGTGCTTGACTCTGATTTCTTCAGCCCTATGGTCCCAGCTCAGAGTGATTACTTGACTTCCCAGTCACATAGTAAAGGCAGGTAATATCTCTCAGGACTATGATATCTCACTGCTACTACTGAGCATAACTATCAACTATCTTGCTATATGGTATACTTTTACAGACATGCCATCCTAACAAACATCGCTGTATAATTGAGACATCGTATTATCCCCGTTTTATAGGTGAGGAAACTGAGGCTGATATAAAATATGAACCTAAATGTTCCTATTCCTAAGTCTGTGCTCATTTCCATATGACCCTCTAGGGAAGTTGATGTCCATGGTTCAGGTATTTTAGTTAAGTGAGGTTTATTTTACTTTTAATTTTAAAAATGTATACTGAAATGTAAATTTACTTTTATCTTTGTAAAGAAAGCATCAAAAATCAGATAAATTCTATATATTGTATATGGTCAGGGCACTAGACAGTGTTATATTGCCATTACATACCACAGTTTTTATAGAACATTGTTTTATTTGCTTGTAGTTTAATTATTATTTTTATTTTAAAGATGTGGGGTACAATTTAGGGCTAGGTACAGATGTGATCATCACACAGGTATAATTTGGGTACTCTTATTGATGCTATGTGCCCCTCCTTCATCCCCTGGCAGTGACCCACTATTTTCAATCCCTTAGAGCACTACTTTCTAAACAAATGCTTGCAGAATATTTCCCATGTGAGTAGCAACATCTCCCCTTTATATAATCCATAATACAACTATTTGGTAACTTGCATTACTTTTCTATTGTTGTTCCTATGGGTCAGGAGTCCAGGTGGCTTCAACTGGGTTCTCTACTTAAGGTCTCACAAAGTTGAAAACCTGTGTCATATGAGTTGGGCTCTTATCAGTGCTTCTGTCATTCTTATGGGGTAACAAACTTTCTCTCAAATATACATGCCTTGACTCAATTTTCCTTTTGTGTATCCCTAGTGTAAGGCATCTTTTTATTTTCACTGTTCTTTAGAAGTTGCTGTATGCTCATCACTGATTGCCTAATAGTCAAATCAAATTGGTACTTACCTTTTTTCTTCACCTGATTCCTTTGTGACATTTGATTATATTAATTATTCTTTTCCTTCTTAGAATGTTTTAAATTCCTTAGCTGTCATCCAGTATTTTGGTATGGGATGGTATATTTTATTATCTCAATCCTAAAAATAAGCTCTAATTAACTCACACAGAATATTTTCACAAATAATACATGCTAGGCAGTGTGGTATTTTGGACATAAGTATATAGAAAATATTGTATTGCCTTTGAGAAATTTAAGATTCTACTGCATAAGAGAAGGTAAGCTGATGATTGCATTATGGAAAATTACTGTGGCAACAGGATTCTTTAGGAACTAGAGAAATGCAAAACTGTGGTAGTTTAATCTCTCTAAGAGGATCAGTGAAGACTTCATAGAGGGGATAATGCATGGAATAAGTCTTGAGGTGATGCATGAGTAAAGGTTGGCCTGAATATTCTGTTTTGATTCTAATGTACCCATGGAAGTATATTAGTTGGTATTATTTAGAGAAACAAGTGTGTGTGTAGGATGTCTAGATATATACATATATAGAGACAGACAGACATACAAAGATAGTGAGATGAAAGAGTGAAGTGAAGGAGGAATACATTTATTATAAAAATTGTCCCACGTGATTATGAAAGCTGGTAAGTCCAAAATCCACAAACCCAAATCCCATTTTGAGTCTGAAGGCTGAAAGGCTACTGTAGAGCCAGGAAGAACTGATATCCAAGTTTAATTTGCGATGAACACTTTGCTTCTATTCAGACCTTGAACTGATTGAATGAGACCCAGAGACAATATGGAAGGAAATCTGCTTTACTTAGCCTATCAATTTAAATGTTAATCTCATCCAAAAATGTTCTCCCAGAATCACTCAGAATAATGTGTAATCTAATATCCAGGCATCTCATGGCCTAGTCAAGTCGACACATAAAATTAACCACCACAGTGTCATGTATTTTATCATTCACACTATCATTCAAGTGATCTTTCGCAATATCTGGATCTCAACCCTGACTATACATTGTATATTTGAATCACCTTGAGTGCCAGCCTCACTACTCATTTCAATATATTGAGATTAGATTTTTCTGGGGAAGAGCCTCAGCATTTTAATTTCAAGCTAGTAGTTTTCTAAGTACGTTACCTAGAAAGTTAATAATGCAGATCTTCAGACCTCACTCCATATCTACTAAACCAGAAATTCTGTGGTTTTGATCCAGCAACCTGAGATATATCAGGCCCTCTAAGTGCCTTTCATTCATGCTAAAGCTTAAGAACAATAGTCCTAGAGTGACCTGAATTCTTCCTGGTATATTCCCAGTAGGGGGATTGTGGGGTCATATGGAAGGTTGATTTTTAGAACTTTTAGGAATAGCCACACTAATTCCCACAGAGGCTGTACCAGTTTATACTCCCACCAACAGTGTAGAAGTGTTCCCTTTTTGCCACATCCTCTCCAGCATCTGTTCTTTTCTGAGTTATTGATGATGGCCATTCTAACAGGAGTTAGGTGGTATCTCAGTGTAGGTGTAATTTGCATCTCCTTGATGACTAGTGAGGCTGAACATTTTTTCCTTTTATTTTTCCTCTTTTAATTTTTATTTAAAATTGTGGGGTACAATTCAGGGCTAGGCATACAAATGCTCACCGTACAGGTACCCTTAAGATACCTATACATGCATATTTTTTGCAGCGATGTTCACAATAGCAAGAACATGGAACCAACCGTGCTGCCCATCAAAAGAGGACTGCATTAAAAATGGTACATGTACACAATGAAATATTATGCAGCCATAAAGAAGAACAAAATCATAAACTTTGCAGCAACCTGGATGGAATTAGAGCTTAAAATACTGAGTTATCTCTCATAGAAACAAGGAACTGAGTATCACATGTTCTCACTCATAAGTGATCCTTGAACAACTACTGTATTACTATAAGGAAAGGATTGAAAGTAGCAGGAAACTGTGGGGGGCGTGGAAGGAGGGATGTGGGATTGACAGTAGTTGATAACTGCCTGGGGAAGGGGCGGCACATCTCATAATAAGGGTATCTGCACAATTAATATTGGTATACCTAACCCTGAGTTGTACCCCACAATTTTAAAATAAAAATTAAAAGAGGAAAAGAAAATAGAAAAATAGTCCTATGGGATTCTAATGTGAAGTTAAGGTTAGGAAACATTATTTTCTATTTTTTAGACTCAATTTGACGTAAATCATAATCCCATTTAGTACTAATCCTATGGCATACCAAAGCACAGAGGTACCCACACACACATTTCCTGATTGCCTAAGAAATAAACTTTATATACAAGATGTACAGATATCCTTAACAAGATTCAGCTCTCGCTGTTTTCAGCTTAGTCCTCTAAAAAAATGTATTATGCTTTAGTAGCAACCCTCAAATAGGTGAGATTTCTTCAATAATTTTATAATCTTCATAACTCAGTACCGTCTTTTTATTTTGTTCTGCTTTACAGACAGTTACTTGTAAGGACTATTTAAATGACGCGTCTGTGAGATCTTTCACAACTTCTTAGACAAAGCTAAAGCTTCTAGTCTTCTGTAGTCTAACTTTGTATAAGATTTAAATATAGTACTTACTACTTTTCATTGTAATTTATTTTCATCTCTATGAGGTTGTGACCATCTCAAGTTTAGGAATCTGTTCTAACGTTATCTTTGCTTATCACAGTATTCCAAATATTTAGTGAATTTCTTGGTAAATAGAAATTGGTTAATAACATTTTGTCAGATACGTGAATATTCTTTGTTCATCATTTATCTACCTTCTTTAGGTGCCAACAACTTCATCACTCACTATACAACACAGTGGTCTCTAAACCATGTATTCCTCATTTGGTTTAAGGCATCCTATTTTGCCTTGTTCTGTGAGAATTTATTTCACCTGATCAACTCACCAAAATGGGATTCTTCCATTCATACTTGCATAACAGATGTACTTCCAAAAGACCCAAAGTCAAGGTGATACAACTCTATTCAAACAGCCAATGTATCTGAAAGTTTCTTCTGTCACCCAGAAGTCATAAATAAAACACTTTGTATGAAAATTTGCATCGTATTTCTGTTTTACTTTTTCTTTGTAACATTATATAATTAACTCAGTCCAAAAACCAACATTCACATCTTCTTTATACATTGATTCTTTTTAGTATTTTTCTACTTGACACTTATGCAAACATATTCAAAGATTAGAATCCACAAATTTCAAATTTAATGCAACTGCTAACTTTCTGTGATAGAAATGAAATTTAGATTTTGTGAATGCATTCTTTATTGCCCTCTAATTTGAGATTAGTTTTTGTTAGATAGTTGCATCTAACAATATAAAAACTCATTACAGCAGTGTGGATGTTTTTTAGTTCCTGTAGCATCTGCACATTATTTTGTTATTGCCAATGTGCTTATTTTGATAAATGCAATTTGTCTTCCACAAATGTGTTTGTAGTAGCAATTTCCCCTAGGACACAAAGAGATCCTCATTGGTACTTTTTTATTAGCACAAGGAGAACAGCACACAAAAATGTAAGTATTGCCTTAACCAATAATCAAAAGTAACCAAACAAAATTATTTTCTGAAAATTATGTGTATGCATACATATACATGCATCGATGCATTAGTTACCTATTACCATGTAACAGATTATTTCAAAATGTAGTGACTTAAAACATTAATAAACTATAGCATGACACACTTTGGGTGGGTCAGTCATAAGGGAACAGCTTGAGTAGATGTTTCAGGTTAAAATGCATTCATGAAGGTGTCATCAAGATTTTGGTTGTGGTGCAATCATTTCAGTTTACAGGTAAATTTGACTTTGTGTTTGCTTTATTTAGACATCTGTCCCCATTTCTCTGTGATTTTTTTCTTTTTCTGCATTTCTCTTTATTTTGCTTTTGTTATCATTTTATAGTAACAAATCACAAATACTATGCTCTTTTTTAGCATAGTAATAAAATGAGTGACACCTAAATTGTGTGTATGCATTCTTATTCACATCACTGAGAGACAGATTGGCATTCTGCATAGCCATTAACAATGTTGCTGCTTTAGGGTTTTAAATTTTTTATTTATTTGTTTATTTATTTACTGAATCAGAGACTCACTCTGTCACTCAGACTGGAGTGCAGTGGCACGCTCAAGACAGCCTCTACCTCAACCTGCTGGACTCAGGTGATCTTTCTGCCTCTGCCTTTCAAGTAGCTGGGACCACAGGCACGTGCCACCTTGCACGGCAAATTTTTTTGATTTGTTGTAGAGACGATATCTCACCACGTTGCTTAGGCTGGTTTCCAACCCCTGAGCTCAGACAATGCTCTTGTCTCCGTCTCCTAAAGTACTGGGATTGCAGGTGTGAGCCACTGCTCCCAGCAGCGTCACTTTTAAGCTAAACTCTTTGCACTGCCTTAAAAAATTGTACTTAATGCATTATTTTTGTCCATAATTGGATAGATTATAATGGCAAAATTGATAGGTTTATCCACATTGGTTCAGGTTCATCAAGGTCTATATTTTCACCACTTGTAGTTAACTCCTTTGTACCTTTTAGGTTCTACACAATGAGAAACAATTTGGAGAGTTAATTATAATATCAACTATATTCAATTTTTGTTTAATAATACATCAATACATTTAATGATGAATAATTGCAAAATCCTGGTCTCAGTATCATATTTTAGAAAAACTAGAACAAGTTTATTTATTAAAAAGAAACTCAAATAGCTCAAGAAATTTCACAGAGTATTACTAGATGTTTATTTTATAAGTTTTCTCCTCCCCTAAATTTCCAATATCTTTTTCCACTTCCTAACACGTACTATACAAGGCTATCTTCCTTCTCTAATGACTTATAAAATGGAAATATTCAGAAAAGTTTTACAATAATCTTCTGACATCTTATCCACCAACCTAGCTCATACAATGGGCATAAATCTATCTCCCTTCGTCTTTCTGAAAATGAACTCTGTGCCACATCTATGGTCATCCCTCCATGTGGCACTACACACTGTCCTTTCTTGGAACATTGCTCTGTTAATTATTTCTCCTCTTTTGTATATCCTCCTTTTCTCCCTGTCTAATACATAAATCCCCTGCCCTCAAAGACTTACTTTATTTACTATCAGAAAATAAAATTAATTCAAGCAAAGCAAACAAAAACTTAAAACATTCCTTGATCTAATGTGCCTCTCCAAGTACCATTCTCTTAAACCTATCTTTCACTGAGAAATTCCTTAAAATAATTGACTACTATTATATTCCATACTTTTTCTTCTCCTATGCTCCTTTAAGCTCACTCTAATAAGTCGATGGGCTTCACTACTTCACTACAATTGATTTTACCCTCTATATTGCAAAATCCAAAACTTAATACTTATTCCTCCAATTACTCTACAATGTGGCAACATTTGACAGAATTGACAACTCTTTAAGATACAGGTTATTTCTTTGGCTTAAGGACATCTTGAATTTCTTCATCCTTAGTTATTCTTTCTCAGTGTGCTGCTTAATTTCTCATTTTCATACTCATTGAGTAGTGGGGAACCCCTATTTTTAGACTTTAAAACTATCTTGAGTTATTGCTTAGGTGATTTTATTCAGTCTCATGGATTGAATAACTCTCAAATATAAATCTGTAGCAGTGTAGCCATGGTTTCCCCTAAATTTTGAATTAGAGACTTCAGTATCTCCTACTGGAGGTCTCAAACTCAATGTGCTTCAAGTCTCTCATCTCTCAAAATGTGTTTTCTCTCTAAATCTTCTCCACCAGAATTAGGATCTATCTTTGGAATGATGGCTATAGTCTCCAGATTGCTTATGTAAATTATACACAGTCAAGTTTCTCTCTTATCATACTTCACACATCCAATCTATCAGAAAGGTGTGTTAGCTACACCTTTAAACATTGTTTATGTCAACCACTTCCAAACATTTCTAACACTTTCTCTTATGTTGAAACAACCATCACCCCTTACCTGGAGTTTGTTTGTTTGTTTGTTCATTTGTCCATTAATTTGTCTTAGATGGGATTTTTCTCTGACACTCAGGCTGAAGTTCAGTAGGGTGTTCATGACTTACTGCTGGCTCAAACTGCTGGCATTAAGCAATCCTCCCATCTTGGCTTCCCAAAGTGCTGGGGTTACTGTGTGAGCAACCACATCTGGTACCCAGGGTATTTCAATAGCTTTCCAAATATATATGTGTATATAACTTTCCTAACCCTAGCCTTCTTTAAGCTGTTATTCTGGCAGTTGCCATAATATTCCTTTCAAATCATATCATGTACTGCTAAATCAGATCAAATAGTCCCAAATAAACAAACACATAACACACATAAAAGATGAACCAAGAAATAAACACACACACACACACACAGAAAAGGAGAGAGAGAGAGAGAGAGAGAGAGAGAGAGAGAGAGAGAAAAGAGAGATTCTGTCAAACAAAGGTCAAAGATAAGGAATATCTACTGTGTTCACCTTCGTTGTGAGTAAAGAAAATGAAAATGTTTAATTGTTTCTCATTAAAACTTGTTTCTAAGGCACTTAGATCATTCAGATCAACTTGATGTCAACAACCCTGTAATAAGTGTGAAACAGAAATATTTTCAAATGTTTACAATACTTTGTGTTTCAATATAAACTCTAAATTGAGAAAAATTATATGCTACTAAAATTTTATCAGAAATAAATTTGTTAGAAAGTTTATTAGAAATATTTTCTCAAAGGAAAGTCTAAAATTCAGAAAATGACAGGAAAAGAAAATGATGCACATTAGCATACGCTTATGTAGACACCAACTCTGCAACAAATAACAAAATGCTAAATTTGACAGGTTAACAAAAACAGCAACAAAGATGTTGATTGTTCTTAGATTTTCCAATGTTATTCATTTATGTTATCATTTGTGATCAATTAATAAGAAATTCACCTTATATTGATAGGGAGTGCATTTTTCCAGGGTGATGGACTCAATCAACACCTTTATACAACTAATAAAATATGTCCAAAATAAAAAAAATCACCATGAAAGAAACTATTAACAGACCTCTCTCAGAAATACTTCAGTAAGTAGACAAAAACAGTCTGCAACAAAGAGGTGTTTCAAATAACAAAATTAAAACATTTAACATTTAACTATACAAAGAGTGAAATAAATTTATAGAATATATATCATTTTCAAACATACAAATAAATATATTAATTTTGTTAACATACTAAACTACATAAAATTTTTGGAAAAAATGCCCTTATGCAGGGTATATTCTCTGAGAACCACACAATAAACTTGGTACAAGGTAGAAGTTGTTTGAAGGTAAGTGAGGTAGAATGAATAGACACTTCAACAAACCGTGCATAACAGAGTAGTGAAAATTGGCTGTGCAAATTCAAGTAAACTTATTTATCAACTTGGCAACCATTAATAATTCCAATATGTAGAAGAAAGAAATTAAGCTTCAAAAGAAATGTAGACTAATAACCATATGACTTCAGGAATGTGAAGATTTTTAAAAATATAGAAATTGTGCAACCCAGAAAGAAAAACTATATATACATAAAATTATGAAAAGTTCTTAGTAAGTAATTAGGGCATAATTTGAAATAGTGAATGAATATGTGTATACCTATGTAGTGTATATGTGTGTGTATATATATAAACACATCTCTATTAATATTTGAGTAAATCTCAGTATTTGAACCAATTATTTTTCAGTTGTTATTCTGGTATATATCTAATATACTGATATTATGTCTTAAATATATAGTCACTTTAAATATTGAAAGAACACCAATTTAACAGCTTCTCACCATAAGAAATAAGCTCTGCATGTGTCTTGCTGTTATACTCCTCTTCATTCCACCCAGAACTCACCAATAGCTTGGTTTTTTAATTACTTTGTTTTCTTTATAATTTTAGCAAATGATGTTTAACTATTTATATTATATATATTATATGCAATATATGTAATATAATATATTTGTGTGTATTGACCCATGAGCATTGTGTATATGAGGTTTAATATTATATGCATTTTCTGATTTTTTTTTCCTCAGTGCTACTTTGAGATTCAATCATGTTGAAAAGTTCAGCTTAAATTTATTCACTTTATGACTTTAGATATTATGAGCATTGCTGATGCAACATGTTTGTGTTTGTTTCCTGTGCAAATGTGAAAAAAAAAAAAAAAAGGTATACACATTTTCCAGGTGCTACCTTGGATGCACATACCTGGAGCATATAATACATTCTTGAAAGTGTTCTGGAAAGCTTTCTTAAAGAGGGAATGTTTAAAATGTATTTTTAATATGAAGCAAAATGTGGGGGAAATTAATACTTAAAAAATATCTATCTTAGGCTGAGACAATATCTCTCCCAAAATAAAAATTTAGACATAATATCTGGGTAGTAGCTGAGACATAATTAGTTCATTCACAAGTAATTTCTCGAATGACATTTTATAGTTGCTTCTCCCATCCTCCCCTTCATCTGTCCCTTGTTAAGTTACAGATGGGCAGGAGGTGGCGGATATGTGGTGGCAGCTCCTGTGAAGTGTAGGTAACCAATACTTACCACTTGTGAATATGTGGGGGAAGAAGGTGTCTGAAAAGTCAAACCACAAAGAGGTAAATTATTAAAATGTTAGTTTTTGAGCAATTCATTTTCTTTTTTTTTTTTTTTTTTTTTTTTTGAGTTGGAGTCTCACTCTGTCACCCAGACTGGAGTGCAGTGGCCGCTTCCGGCCACTGCAGCCTCACCTGCTGGGCTCCGGCGATCCTTCCACCTCCGCCTTCCGAGTTAGCCGGAATTACAGACATGCGCTACCATGCCCGGCTGATTTTTTTTTGATTTATTGTAGAGATGAGGTCTCACTGCCCAGGCGGGTCTCGAACCCGCGGGCTCAGGCAATCCACTCACCTCAGCCTCCCAAAGGCGCGGGATTACAGGCTGAGCCACCGAGCCCGGCTGCAATTCATTTTCTAATTAACAGGATCGATATGTGAAAAACCAAAGAAAGAAAAGAAATTTGAAGTAGAAGTAACCACCAGTGGGGAGATGCATTGCATTTTCTAAAGAAAATTTATGATGAATATTTAGAGGATGTCTCTGATGCTAGTGGGAACAGCACCCAAATGGTATGGAAGTGACAGTCAGCATTATAACAGGAGAGGTGAAGACCAGACAACACGTTTCATCAGATTGTCTTTGTCATAAACAATTTGAGTTGGTTTCAGGAATTAAATCATGATTTATATAAACTTCGTCCTATAAATCCATATTAAAACTCAGGGCATCAAGGTCTTTTAAAGCAGTAAAATGAAAATTGTTTGGTGACTTTCTATGTATCTACTGCTGCTGTTATATTTAGCTGAAGACTGGCTTATATCGTTTTCGATGTGTTTTATATTGATCAGACAACTATAGTTCATTCTGAGTGTGCATTTCGCACCATGAACAAATTTTAAGTGAGAGTTGGCACCTGTCCTTAAGAAAAAGATAATCTGGTTAGTGAGATAAAACTTATAATTATGAAAATGATAAATGATGATCGCATCAACAATTGGTTTTTAATAAATACACAATTATAATCAATGATTGACCTAGAAATGAGTGTGTGTATTAAATATGCGATTTGAAACTCTCTTAACCAGTACATTCCATTTCATGCAGAAACATTCAACTCTAAAATATATGTATTCAATTTCAAAATTATGTGAAAAGGTTCCTAAAGTGGTCAGTTTTTATGTCATTTAAATTTGAACGAATTTAAGAGTTACAGAAAAGATGTTCTAATTTCTTGTATATAAATCAGAACACTTTTTTTAACTTTTAATTTTTTTATTTTAAAGATGTGGAGTACAATATAAGGTTAGGTATACAAATGTTTATTATGCAGTTACCATTGTTGATGAGGTAATGAGGTGTGCCCACCCTCCCCCAGGCAGACTCCCACTACTGCCAATTCCGCTTATTTTCTAGATGTCTGTATAGGAGGTAGAATATTTTATTTATATATATATATTAATTTATAAAATTGTGTTTCCAATGTTTTCTTCTATATGATACTTTCTAATCTTATCCAAAATATAATTTTATTTACAAGTCTTCTGAAGAAGTGCTAAGTATTGATTAGTAGTAATTTAGCATGTATTTCAACCATGCTAATAAGAGCATATAGTTATTATATTACTATGTTTCAGGCACTGTTAAGTTACTAAAGTTACTTCATTTAATCATCACTGTCATCTTTTCTAACAGATGAGTAAATTCTGGTGTTTTTATTTTTTTTATCGACAAGTGCAATTTTGGTTTATTTTTACAGTTAATAGATTGCCTTTTCATATATAAGCATGTAAGAACATAAAAAATACATTTCTCCATGGTAGTGTTTTGTTAAAAATAACTTGCTCAAGTTCCAATCGCTTGAAATAAAAGGAAATAGTACTTAAATAGAGCCAGTATGACTCCAGATTCAGTACTCTTAAATATCATACATCACTGTCCTACAAAGATAAATAGTAATCTATTTTTATGTTGCTAGGCATTTGATTTTTGTTCTGTTTTAGTACATTATTTATAAAGCTGCTATAAATTTTTGTACAGCAATTTTACATATATATTTTTTCATTTTTCTGGATAAAAATCTATGGCTGAATATTTCAACCACTAAATATATCCATGTTTAATCTTAAGAGCAGCAAGCTTTGTTTACTGAAGTTGTAATATTTTCAAAAATATAAATTTCTGATTGCTGTACTTTATTATTTGGAATTTATAATCCCTTTGATTTTATCCACTCAATTGGGAGTATAGTGGAATACCATTGTGATTTGAATTTACATTTCTCTAATGGCAAAATATATTCAATAATTTTTTATGTCTTAATTGGCCATACATATTTTTTCATTTGGGATTTAATATGCTAACTTGGTATTGCATTGATTTCTTAAAATTAAACGTTGAGTTATTTTTATATCCTGAACAAAAGTCTCTATATGTCTTTATAGAGAGAGTACATATACATATACTTAACATTAGTGATGTTTATATTCTCATTCTGAGGCTTTCTATTTTGTTTACATAATTGTATTTTTTAAAGAACAAACATTTAAAAAATTATTATATGTTTAAAATGATTACATTTTATTTTGATCAAGAATAATACCTTGTTATTTTGTCTACAAAATATTTGTTAGTACAAGATTGTTAATGGTTTCTCCTAATATCTTTTCTAATAGATTTATATTTTTGGTTTTCAAGTTTAGGATTAAGTAACATGTCAAAACGTGTATGAGTGAGGTAAGGATCTGAATGGATTATTTTCTCCTGTAGATGTCCGTTTACTTCAAAGCTTTCTCTTTCACGATTGAATTTTGTTGGCAACTTTGTCAAAAATCAATTGATCATATATGTCTGGTATTTATAGCCTCTTTTCTGTTCCATTAATCTATTTGGTTATACTTAATGCCAGTGTCATGATCAAGAGCAATGTGAATTTATAGGGAATTTTGAAATCAAGTGACAAATGCTGTCCAACTACAGTTATCTTTATAATTAATTTAGAATTCTGGAATTTTTTGAATTTTCTCATAAATTTTGGAAACTTTGCCAACTAATAAAAAAGAAAAAAACCTTCTGGTATATGGATTGCATTTGTATTGAAAACTATAGATTGTTACAGAGAGAATTAACATCTTAACAATGCCAAATCTTCAAGGTAATGAATATGAATATGACTATCTTACCATTTACTTGCATTTTTCTTAAATTTTCTTAATAACATATTGCAGTTTTCTTGTAAAAGTGCTATATACTCTTTGTAAAATTTATTCTTACATATAGAATAGATAGATTCATTGCCCACTACACGTTTTTTTCATTTTTTACAAATATTTTTTAAACAAAGCTCTATTTTCACAGTGTTAAAATTTTTGAAAATCTAATAACACTTCTTATACTAAAATTAATATTTTTGATTATCAACACGATTTCCTGCACCCAGATTTAAAGTCTCAGAATACATTTCTCTTTTGCTTACAAGTCAGATTTCTTGGGGAGCCATTTATAAAGTTAAATTGTCATTTTAAAGTATAGTGTGATGAATTTTGCAGATGCATCTGCCTAAATAAACACTGCCGCAATCATGATATAGCATAATTCTCTCTGAAGTGATTTCCTTTTCACTACCTCCAATGTGCATTTTTCAAATATATTCACATATTTTGTGTCTTATCTTTTCATTTCTTAATGAAAATGTCTTTATAAAATGTTCTAAAATGTGAAGAAAATTGTATTTTCTTTCTATAGTTCTTACTTTTTGTTTTATGTAATAAACCTTGGTTAAACACAAGGTAACAAAACTGTACTCTATTAGTTCTTATATACAGAATATATATTTTTTTCCTTTTTTAAATCAGCTTTCTCATGTTGAAAGTTCTTATAAATTTCAGGTTTGAGGTTTTGTATTTCAATCTGGTTTACTTTGAGCTATATTTTATATATAATGAATGGTAAGGGTTAAATTTAATTTTTTTATATATGAATTTTCAGTAGATCTACCATATGTTATAAATGCTATCATTTTCCCATTTAATTTTTATGGTTGCCTTGTCCATTCACACTTGGCCATTTATGTATTGGTCAATTTATGGACTCTTCTGCACCATTATATGTTACAGCAGGCTATATGTATATGAACTTATACTACTACTACTGTGTTATGATTACTATGGCTTTATAATGACACAATTTGATAATGCAAGTTCTTTAATATTTTTTCTCTTTTTTGGAATTGTTTGGGCCACTTTAGGACACTTTCTATAGTATAGAAATTAAATAGTAAAATGTGAGTCATTATATAAATAGAAAATAAATATTTTATTTGTTAGATTTTTCTCACATAGTAAATGGACAGATTGTGACATTTAACAGAGATAAAAGACCTATTATTCAATTATTTTATAATCAACAACAAATCCTTACATCATCCTAATGTAATTGATTTCAACAAGAGGTGAATTACTTTGACTTTACATTTCCGATTAACAGAGCAAAGACATTGTTCATTCCTAAGATCAAACACACAGCTTAAATTTTGAAAATTCCAACTCATGTTACTATCACACTATAATATTAATAACAAAGAAAATTGTTGGAAGGTTATGGACAACTAGGAAAAAAAAATATCCGTAAGAGTGTCGAAGTTCGTTTTAAGTATTCACTCAAATCTTGAATTTGAATGATGTCTAAGAGATTAATAAGATTTTATATTGTAAACTGACACAAACTGAGTAAATATTTGGAATGAATTTTGAGTGAAGTGCTTCTGGATACTTTGTAATTTTTTAAAATGTCTTCTATGCAGGAGTTGTATTTCGATAACTTATGAAACGAGTGTTTTCAGATATGTAGGATCATTTTAATTTTCTGTTATATAAAATTCAAAGAATGCTTTAGATCTTTTTATTTGGCTGCAGTTTGAGGAATAATCTATTAAATATCAGAGGTATTCCACATTTATCTATTATGACAAATTATTTTAAATACAATATTTGGTTTCTCAATTAATATTTAAATAATATATGAAAAAGAAAAGGAAGGAGAAAAAAGGCCTATTGGTGGTACCACCATGTACTGTGCATTGTGATCACTTTGTCTACAAAGTAATTCTTGTCTAGATTTAATCCTCATATTGGTAAGGAGTTTATATTATGCATTAATTATTTTATCTCAGTTTTTCTGCCTAAACATGAAATATGACTTTCATATACAAAATTTTAAAAATACAAGTGAAAATGTTAAAACTATCTCATATTGAAACAAATATTTTGAGTGAACAATTTAAACTTTTATTGGAGCACTTGTTTGCAAGTGTTATTTTTATATATTCATTTAAGAAAATACTAGAAATACATTTGTTAATAAATAAAACATTAGTTTAACAAGTTAAGTTTTCTAGCATCAGCTCACAGTAACTATTCAAAAGAGTGAAGATAATTTTAGTTGTAGATTTTGCTGTAAAAAATTTTTAATAGAAATCAAAGAAACACAGTTCACAAAAAACAATTTGTAAATCCATCTTTCTACTCATTGTCATTTATGAAACTTAGATAACTATAAATGTGATTATTTAAATTTATATTCACTGTAATTTGCTGTTATATTAGTAGGTGAGGTTTTTAATTTTGAGTGTATTTTCATAAAAAAAGAATCAAAACACATTCAGAGGGAAATAATCTGCATTGTCACCTACATTTTATAAGCAAGAAAGTTTGCAGTGATATATTTATGTACATGGTAGACATTTAAGACTATGTTTAGAATACGAATAAGTAGATTAGAAATCTGCCAAATTCCCTTGTAAACATATAACAACATGCTTTATATTTTCGGGGAGCACATATTTAAATAATAATGTCTTTGGGGTAAAAACAAATTAAACATAATTTTTGAAAACAAATATTAATACTTATTTTTTTCCATTTAATGTCGATAGTGGGGAATCTGGAAGAATTATATATTTAACTTTCCATGTTCTCTGGAGCCTATCACAGTGTTATGCACATCAGAGTCTTTTCAAAAGTATACACTGGATAAAGTAAAAGATCCTCTCAATGTAACATGAAGCTTGTGCTTCCACTGGAATAACTTTAACTGTATCACTATCTCTATAGGAGGCATTCTGCTGATGTGAGCTCCTATGAGATTGGTTTTGCAGAATGTGTGGGTGATTTTTAAGTAGCATAGATTGTGATAAAAATTATATGTACATATAATGGTTTGTTTTTTATTTTTAATATTTGGAATGAATTAAAATGTGTGTTCTGCTCTTTCCCAGGCTCAGTATTATAAAGATACATACAGTTAACTGTTTTCCTAAAACATAACTTGATAGGTAAAATAACTCTTATTCCAGGATAACAGATGAAATAAGGTATAGAAATAAATAATTTTCCAGTTTTTTTACGCCTGAAGAGTACTCTGAATGAGCATCATACTTAAGTTTGTCTGATTTCAATATATTTTATTTACTCTGCTATCCAATGAATATGAAAACGGATTTCTAGAAATGAGCTATGGAAATAATAATAACACACATATTAAGTACTTAAGGAATTATCAAACATTTGTCATAGTAAAATGTTTGTAACTCACATGAATATTTTATGAATAATGTAATTGACATTCAAATGGTCAAATGCTAACCCAGGGACCATGAAAAATAGCACATTGGAACTTTTCAGTTCATAAATACTGACATACTTATATCATTAAATACCAGAATGCTTGCAGGCATGCAACATGTGACTAGAATATATAGAATATATTATATAATATAATATATTATAGAATATATAGAATACTAGAATGTATAGTGGGTTTTCAGCTTTAGTTATCTGGAATTAAAACTATATTATTATACATCATCCTACTTTTAGTGAACAGTTAGTAGTTATCTAACTTGTACCAGTAATAACGTTTAATTTGATCTAGCATTTTGTTTTCCAAAACTCTTTATCCATGTCGTCTATGGTTACCCAGGCAGCACATGCAGTACACATGATGAGTCATGTGCTCAACAAGTTTAGATTAAATTTGGTTCTCCACAGAACACTGAATGGTAGTAGGTCCACAGATATAACTGATATTTGTCTAATCTCTAATAGTACTTTTAATCATGGCTATAGAATACTGATTTTTTTTTTTTTTTTTTGAGTTGGAGTCTCACCCATCGCCCAGACTGGAGTGCAGTGACTGCTCCCGGCCACCGCAGCCTCGACCTGCTGGGCTCCGGCGATCCTTCCCCCTCAGCCTTCCGAGTAGCCGGAATTACAGGCATGCGCTACCACTCCCGGATGATTTTTTTATTTAATGTAGAGATGAGGTCTCGCTGCCCAGGCGGGTCTCGAACCTGAGGGCTCAGGCAATCCACTCACCTCAGCCTCCCAAAGGCATGGGATTACAGGCTGAGCCACCGAGCCCGGCTAGAATATTGATTTTACATTGGGAATTTAAAATCATATTGAGCCAAAATAAAAAGAACCTGTTTTCAACTAGAATTTAGTTTCCTGTGCCTAAATGTGAAACGGGTACAAGGCCATTCCAGTTCCATAGGACAACCTGGGTAAGGCAGAGGTGGGATTGTGAGAGGTGACAGTTAGTGACAGTTGATTACTTCATTGTTCTTTTAATCAGGATACTCCTGCAGAGTTCTTTTAAAATTCTTTTATGCAAAACATGCTTTTTGACTTCACTGAAGTTACTTCAAACCCTGAGTGCTCTGAAAAAGAGGAGAGAACCATTCACTCATGACCAATTAAGGTTGCTAATACCAATGATAATGAGTAATGAAATCAATATTATCACAAATTTTAAAACAAATTGCTTTTGTCTTCTTTTAAGACATGAGCTATTGAAATACATGAGAAAACCCTATACAATATTTATAGTAGAAAATATATTTGTATGTAATGGAAATAGTTGGGAAGATAAGTAGATCATAGCACTAACTTTGCCAAGGCTAGCTATTTAAACTATGTCAATTTCAATTCTTATAATTTATAAAATAGAAATTCAGACTAAAAATTACCTTTAGTTTTGAAATAATGTAATAAAAAGTTCAAATAATAGTCACTATTACTTTCTTGAAATATGGTGGTATTACTTCTCATAAGTCAACATAAATGAATAAATATTTCAACATTGAGTAATTTTAACCTTATGAATGTATTTATCAGCATAATATCAAATTATTTAGCAAAATGATATGCAACCATCACATTATATTTAATGCATATAGATAATAATATACTAATTAGTGTCAATATTATAAATTATATATGAAACTCGAGAGTGCATTACTTTCAAGATGTTTTATACCTTTTCTCTTTATTTTTATTGTAATATTCAATATCTACAAAGAGAATAACACAAAATATAATAATAAGAACATTTTAGGACATCCAAGAACTTAAGAATTGAAGTGTTCCTAAAAGTGCTATCTTACACATTATCATATTTAGTTTTACAATATATTGTTTGGTTTTGCATGTTGTTTTTCTTTTTTTTTCTATAATCAATATTTTTTATTATGATATTGTGGGGTACAGTTAAGGGTTAGGTATACAAGTACATTTCGTTCAGGCACCCTTGTTGATAAGAGGTGTTTCCCCGTCCCCAGACAGATATTTACTACCGTTAATCCCCTCTTCCCCCCCATAGTTTCCCACTACTGTCAGTCATTTTCTTGTAGTATTACATTGGATGTTCGAGGTTCACTATATGAGTGAGAACGTGTGATATCTGGATCTTTGTTTCTGTGAGAGGTCACTCAGTATTATAGACTCTAGTTCCATCCAGGTTGCTGCGAAATTCATGATTTTGTTCTTTTTTATGGCTGCATAGTATTCCATTGTGTATATGTATCACATTTTTTAATCCAGTCCTCTTTTGATGGGCAGCATGGTTGCTTCCAGGTTCTTGCTATTGTGAACAATGCTGCGATAAACATACGTGTGCAGGTATCTTTTTTATAGAGTGATTTGAGTTCTTAAGGATATATTCCCAGTAGGGGGATTGCGGGATCATATGGGATGTTGATATTTAGAGCTTTTAGGAATCGCCACACTGCTTTCCACAGAGGTTGCACTAGCTTACACTCCCACCAACAGTGTAGAAGTGTTCCCTTTTCACCACACCCTCTCCAGCAGCTGTTATTTTTTGAGTTGTTGATACTTGCCATTCTGACTGGAGTTAGGTGGTATCTCAGTGTGGTTTTCATTTGCATCTCCCTGATGATTAAGGCAATCAGGGATATCCAAATAGGAAAAGAGGAAGTCAAGTTATCTCTCTTTGTAGACGATATGATTGTGTACCTTGAAAACCCAAGAGAATCTGTCAAAAACCTCCTTATACTGATAAAGGCCTTTGGCAAGGTCTCAGGATCCAAATAAATGTGCAAAAGACAATCGCATTTCTTTACACCAATAATAAACAAACAGAAACTCAAATAAAAAACACAATTCCATTCACAATAGCCACAAAAAAAATGAAATACCTTGGCATCTTCCTAACCAGAGACGTGAAAGACCTTTACAATGAAAACTACAAAACACTGCTCAAAGAAATCAAAGATGACAGAAACAAGTGGAAAAATATCCCATGCTCATGGATTGGAAGATCAACATTGTGAAGATGTCCATCTTACCTAAGGCAATCTACAGATTCAATGCAATACTCATCAAATTACTAGCAACATTCTTCTCAGACCTAGAAAAAACAACACAGTAATTCATATGGAAACACAAATGACCAAGAATAGCCAGAACAATCCTCAGCAAAAAAAACAAAGCAGGAGGTATTACATTACCAGACTTCAAACTTTACTATAAAGCTACAATCATCAAAACAGTTTGGTATTGGTATAGGAATAGGCATATAGATCAATGGAATAGAATTGAGAGTCCAGAAGCAAAACCTCAATTTCTCAACCAACTCATCTTCAACAAAGCCTCCACTACCTACCACTGGGGAGAGGAGAACCTATTCAGTAAATGGTGCTGGGAAAACTGACTGACCACATGCAGAAGATTGAAACAGGACCCCTATCTATCCCCATGCACAAAGGTTAACTCAAAATGGATCAGAGACCTAAATGTAAAACCTCAAACCATAAGAACCTTAGAAAATGAAGGACATACCCTCATGGAAATCGGAACTGGCATCCAATTCCTGAACAAAACCCGAAATCCACAGGTCATAAGAGAGAAGATAGACAAGTGGGACCTCATTAAACTGACAAGCTTCTGCAAAGCCAAAGAAACCATCAAGAGAGTAGGGAGACAGCCTACAGACTGGGTAAAAGTATTTGACAACACCAGGTCTGACAAAGGCTTAACATCTTGGATCTACAACGAACTCAAACATGCTGAAAAGAAAAAAACAAACAACCCCATTATAAAATGGGCAAAAGATATGAGCAGACACTTCACAAAAGAAGACATCCAACCAGCCAACAGACACATGAAGAAATGTTGTTTTTCATCTTGACAAATTTTGCAGTAGTTGAGTGAAGTCTATTGGTACATTTCTGAGAATGATTCAATCAATAATTTGTTTCCAAGATTACTCCATGTAGTGACTATTCGTGTTCATTTATTTTCTCTAATGTATTAGTTATTGCATCCATTCAGCAGTGGTTGGATACTTGTATCTTCCCTTGTTCCAATTTTGTTTTCATTAATTGTACTCATAACACAAGTATAAGTTCAAGAGTTTTTCTGTATGTATAATACAGGGAAATCTAGGAAAATTGCTGGATCTAACACATGAGAATACACAAATTATTATTGTGCATTCCTTTAATTTATAAGCATTCCCATTGATCTCTATTCAATCCAGTACATGAAGAACTCTTGTAAAACTACTTAATACTGTACCAGTCTGGTTTGTGTTAAATGGTAAATACTTTTTTTTTAAGTCACATTTTGCTATAATAATCCAATTGAAAATGTTTCTATTTATTTCCCATTTATCTCTTCTGGTAATTATGTCATTATTTTTTGACCAAATTTTGTATTGTGGCTAGCATTTAAATAAGTATTGCAATATATTTTATTGCATATTATGGATTCAAACACTTTGTTAGTTTTATGTGTCACAAACAACTTCACTCACACTGTGAATTTCTTTCCTATTTATGATATATTTGAAGGAACTGGGAAAAGGTTCACATTTTAGTGCAATCAAATTTATCAGCATTCATATTAACTGAATTTTTGTGTTAAAAAATTTAGAGTTCTTTCATTTTACTAAAGATTATACATGTAAGTCATTATTTTTTCATGAATATGTATGATTTTTGCTCTATACATTTAAGCTCTTAATTATTTAAAAGGTTATTGTAAATTGTAAAACATAACGTCAATTTTATTATTCTTATTGCTGCTTCTATTTTCATCATTAAAAATTATTAAAACTATTTCTTGACTTACCCATACTTTTCCCCTTCATCTACAGTGCCATCATTAAAACATATTAAATGTTTACATTTTGTGAATCAATGAATGGATACTGTTTGTCCCTGTGACATTGTCACAGTGTTAAACTCTAACGACATTACAAGTCTGAAACATCTTATTGTTTATGAATTTTAGAATCAGTTTCCAATTTCTGTGAGCAATTCTCATTAGATTTATAATAGATTACATTAACTTACACAGCAATCTGGAAAGACTGCCCTGATGTATTATATCTTTTCCCTTTCACCACAGATATAATATAGCTCTTAATTTTATAAAATTTTCTTTAATGGAATTCAATAAAATGTTCTGAGTATAAGTCTTTCACTTATTTTGTTAAAATTATTTTTAGGTTCTTTTAGCATCTGTTAATTGATTATTGTTAGTTTTTCAATATTAAAAGTAATGCATGCCGCAATTATTGTTGGCGTTTTTGCTCTTTTCCAGATTTGCTTTCAGAATATATGGATATCGCAGTTTATTTCTGGGAAATTTTTAATATGTTGTTGATTGATTATGCATGTGCTTTTTTTGTCCCTATTTTACTTCATTACCTTACAAATAATTTGCATCTTTTAAAAATTCTCTTTATCTCTCCTCTGCTTCCTTCCCTCCCTCCCTCCCTCCCTTCCTTCTTTTATTGCTAAACTAAGCAGGCTTTCCTATTAGTCAATAGATTAAGATAGTTTGATTTTTTTTTAAAACACATCAGTGGAGTAGGTTTACTATTATTTTGTTTATACAATAGAGACCTAATATCTTTCCTGTGTAATGTCCAGTATTGGTTTAAAAGATTTACAAGCCAAAGAAAACAAGTTGTTTCTCTTCTCTGTTTTCTAAAAGGGGAGTGTAAAGTTGAAGTGACTTTTAATTAAAATCATCTCGGTCAATTATTTTTGTCTTTGACATTTTTTTAATTGAGCAATTTATTCCTTTTGTTATGTACTACATAGATTTATCTAATTTTTAGAGCCACTTATGGTACTTTAAAATTTACCCATTTTCTTATTATTGTGAGCGACTTCTGTGTTAGTATTTTTAACTGCTTTCTCTTAGGATAATTAGTTTTGGCGTCTTGTGTTGTGCTTTGATACATTTCTCTAAATTTTATATCTTTTTGACTAGTCTTATTTTATTACATGTTAGTCTGTTGTTATAATTTTAATTTTGAAAATTTTCAGAGGATGACAGAACCATGATGAAAGATTTAATTTTCCCATTATGCATGCTGAATCTTTAGTTTTAACATATAAGGTAAACCAAACTTTGCCTTTTCCTTATATCTCAGAATTAATAAACTTACTGAAACATGAAGACTAAATGTAAGACATAGTACCTAATGCATTTTTATATGTACCATGGTTATTCCATGCATGAATTTAGTGCTCAGTTCTAATTTAAATTATTTTTTATTGTTCCCCAAATGTGACTAAACATCACATGTCAAAGAATCTCCCTTAAGAAGATAATGAAACTTTGCATAAATAAATTTACTTTCTATTTTATTTGAGTTTATTTAGATTTGAAACTTTGAACTTGTTAAAGATTATATGTATATATATTAACAACTGCTGTGATTTTCAGAGATTAATGATGAAACAAATTTTTCATCCCTTAGACTTTGCCAACATACAATAAATTCTGACAGCTTTTTCCCACTCCATTTGCTGAATACATGTAGTTTCCTTGATATGACAAAATATGATATTTTGTCACTCATGTCATGCTTTTGTGTTGATCTTTCATTTTTTCTGTAAATTAATGAGTTCTAGAAAAGAGTGCCTTCATAAAGTTGTCTTTTGTCAAAAGTCCTGCTACAGCATATGGAACTAGTGACAGTCTACAATATTAAGGAGATTTGTTTTAAGCCAAGCCTCTAAAGTGTGCACAGAAATACTAATACATCCCTGTGTATTTTACAGATAATCCCGGTTTGCTGAGCCATGTCACAGTGGGCATTAGAGTTCTGGATGTCAATGACAATCCACCTGAGCTTGCCAGGGAATATGATATTGTTGTCTGTGAAAATTCTAAGCCTGGCCAGGTAAGTTAATTGTTTTCTTCCTATCATTTTAATGGAAAAAAAATTACAAAGTTTATTTCCATTATTCTTAGGTATAATCCCTCAAATCCCCAGTGTAATTTTTGTACCCAGTAAAATAATTTCATGAAGCTTTAACTACCAAATAATTTTTTTGAGAATCATAGAAAATAAATTTTCTCTGCATCCTGAATGTAACTGAGAAAAATGAACTCATTCATAAATGATGCATTCATCACACGCGTAAAATTATATTGAAAACTTTATATCCAACCTTGCATTAAGTGAAGAGGAAACAGAGAGTACTTCTGTCCTAATGAAGCTTACAGACTTGACTGGGGAGAAGAGATTAGTATGGTCAATTTTGGGTGATCTGAGGGAACACACTGAAGGATGGCTGAGTGATGCTGCTGATAAAAAATGGTTATGTTTTAAAAACATAAAAAAATTAGTATGTATTAATAGAGTGATGAGAGTGAAGGAAAAACAGTTTGAACACAGTCTATGAGGCTGTGTGTAGCATGGCGTCCAGTTAAAGAAGCTTGGCAATTTGGAAAGAAGGCTGGAGTGGCTGTAACAAATAGACCAAGTGGGAGACAGAAAGAAAATGTGCATTTGTCTTTCCCGCTGTATACCAAATTAGGCAAAATAAACATCTTAAAACAAAATATGTTTATTATCTCACTGATTCTGTAGGTGAGACATTTGTGCATGACTTAACTGAATCTTTGCAGAGGTCTCACAAGACTACAATCAAGTTGTCAGTCAAGGCTGCCGTCTCACCCAGGACTTAAGGATTTCTTCCAAGCTCACTTAATTGTTGATAGCATTCAATTTTTCCCCCCAGCTATTGACCTGAGAAAGTCAAGACAGAAAAGGCTCCTTAAGGCTGCTCATTGTTCTGAGATAGCACCCACAGTTGCCTGCCATAAAAGCTTCCTCAATATGGCCACTTAACTCATCAAGCAAATTAGGGGAATTTTTCTTGTGAGGCTGCTAACCAAACAGTCTCTCAAGTACATAATCCGGACAGTGATGTAGCAACACATTTGCTTCATTCCCTTGGTGAGAAGCAAGATACAATTCATACCCATAATTATGTGGAAGAGATTACAGCAGCCATGTATTTCAGGAGGAGAACCTTACAGTCTTTCTGCCATGAATCAATCTAGAGGTAGAAAGGGTATAAGTCTGGCTCAGTCAAAAAGACTCTGCTTCTGTCTTTTGTAAACTAAAATGCATATATCTTCCAAAATTGCTTTAAATCATTTTAAGTTCTGTGGTGAAGTTATAATCTTGAGGAGGACTGCTTTGTGTATTAGTGTACAAAGGACAATCAATAGTAGCTGTTTAAAATAATTATTACCTATGTGTCTTTAATACTGTCAGAGAAAAAATATATAACATATTTATATAGAAACATATGTTTATTTACATATATTTATAATTCTATGTTTATTTATTTATATGTATACATTCTATTTTTTATTGATTGATTGATATTTTATTTACATAGTAATATATGATGTATATATTTATATAAACACATGCAAACTATATTTTATATGAATATATGTTTATGTATTTTCAACATATATATAATATGTAGACATTTTTGACATAAAGGGTTTGTCTTGTTCACTTCTATTAAAGACAATACTTTAGACACAATAAATTTAACCAAACTTGTTACTAAAATTATACTTCTAAGTTAGGTTTATTTTTGTGTACATACTATGTTAGGTGATGGTTTGCTTTGTAGAAACTCTACATACAGTTACAGCTTCAGGCTAATGATGTCCTATGTATTAAATTTAACACTGTCCACAGGAAAATTATAAATATAAATGAGAAAAAAAGACAATCATATTTGACAATATTGTGTCCCTTATATGCTTCATTCAGTTAAAATGTGTCAATATTCTTATTTTATATGCTTAAATATTTTTCTATATCACCATTTTAAAAACAGTAAATAATTTTATTGTACAGATATATTATTATTTACTTACAAATCCTATTTTAATTATATCAAAAATAAATACATGCATCCTACCATAAAGTTTTTAAAAAGTACAATTGATGAAAAATATTAAAGATTACAATAATCAATTTATATTTTAAAAGCACAATGTCTCAACTGTTGGTAATAGCAGCAACTTAGACATAGCTAAAGAGAAAATAAGTGAATTGGAAAATAGATCAGAATAAAATATCTATGTTATAGTATGGAAAGAAAAAGAATATATATAAGAATATAAGAGATATATGGAAGATGTATGTTTAACATACAATTTATTTAATTCTCAGAGGCATATGAGAGAGAGAGTAGGACAGAGTAATATTTGAGGTGATCATAGCTAAGAGTTATTCCAAATTAATGAAAATATCAGGCCAAAGACTCAAGAAGCACTGAAATGAAGAAGAAGAAGAAGAGAAGAAGAAGAAGAAGAAGAAGAAGAAGAAGAAGAAGAAGAAGCAGCAGCAGCAGCTAACAAACTGCCTGGAAAGGTAAAACTACCTAAGTATATCAAGGGAAAATTTTAGAAAATTTAAAGAAGCAAGAGACAAAATTCTGTTGAAGAAGAAGAAGGAGGAGGAGGAGGAGGAGGAGGAAACCCTTATGACCTACAGTGAGGCAAAGCACTTTTGACTTGATACCAAAAAGCATGATTCATATGAGAAAACATTGATAAAGGCAAAATAAAAATTAAGAAATTTTGCTCTGTGAAATAGCTTGATAAAAGAATAAAAAGACAACCTACATAATAAAATAAAATACTTGAGAACCAGGTGTTTGACAAAGAATTAGTGTCTAGACTACATTAAAAAGTTTGCAAAACTCAACAGTATACAAATAAAAGAATCCAATTTGAAAATGGGCAAAATACATGTGCAGATTTTTATTAAAGAAGATATACAAATAGCATATAAACACATTAAAAACTATTCAACACAATTAGTGATTAGGTAAGTAGAACCTAAAGCTACATGAGATATCACTACATGCTTATTATAAGAGCTAAACTAAACTTCTTAGTGAGATGTGGAGAAATTAGATAAGCAATTCTACATTGCTGGTAAGAGTGTAAAGTGGTATTGATACTCTGGAATATACTTTGGCAGTTTCAGGAAAATATGTAACTACCTTATAATCTAGAACTTCACTTTTGGGCATTTTCCTTAGAGACATGAATCTTATGTTCACATGACAAACTGTACACAAATAGTTATAGCACTTTTATTCACAATATCCCCAGACTGGAACCAACACAAAAGTTCTTCAGTGGGTGAATGGTTAAGCAAACTGTAGTAAATCCATAACCTAGAATACAGTTCATCAAATTAAGAGGAACAAACAGTTAATACATGCAACAACCCAGATGAATCTCTAGAAAATGTTGCTGAAAGAGTAAAAGACCCAATTCTTGAAGTTTCCGTAAGTTATGATTCCATTGAAGTAGCATTAATAACATGACAACATTAAAAAAATAGAGAACACGTTAGTAGTCATCAGAGGTTAAAGGAGTGAGAGGGATAAGGATAATAGAAAAACGGATGTGGCCATATAATGGCAGCATGAGATATCCTTATGGTGATGAAAGTGTTATATGTGTTATAATTATTAATGCCAATATCCTGGTTGTGAAATTGTTTTGCAAGATGTTACTTGTGGAGGAAGCTAGGTAAAGGGTACATGAGATCTCTCTGTATTATTTCTTATAACTGCCTATAAATCTCCAAGCACCTAAAAATGGATATTTTAATTAAAAACAAAAACAAACCAAAAATATCTAAAACCTTCAAAAGGACAACAATAATATAAGCTGATTTTTCATCAGGAAAGATAGAACTCAAAAAATAATGCAAATATAACACCCAAGAGCTACAAGATAAAAACTGACAACCATAAATTCCCTTTCTACCAAAAAAATTCCTCAGAATTAAAGTTAAGAAAAACTCATAATTAGACAAACAAAAATGTGAGAATTCTTTAGCATAAGGAAGACACATCACTAAAGCTTTTTTTGAGTAAAGAGGAAAACAACTCTATTGGCAAGAACCATCAAAGAACAAAGCAATCAGTAAATAAATTGATAAAAATGAATGATTAATGACTGAACAATGAGTCAAAGAAATGTCTTCCTGGGTTTAAAACTTACAAAGTATACATGGCCTAAGAAATTGCAAGTAAGAAAGGAGGTAAATGACATTAAAATAATCTAAAGTACTTTTGAGGAAATTAATAAACTGCTAACTTGTAGTAGATCTTTTAAGTCAAAAATACATATTGTTATCTCTCAGTTAACAAATAAAAATAGTAAGAGATCACATAACTAACATAACAATAGAAACCAAAAATTGGAGTTTAAAAAAAATAAAGTTAATCCCAAAGAAGATAATGCTTACAATTGTATTTCCTGATGTTAATCATGTTTATAAATATTCATTAACTTTAAAATAATTAAAGTACTTAAAAACTGTTGTGTGTTATTTTCTATATTTTGTAGTATAAAGATAAAATGATAAATTTCAAAACTTAAATGTAATTCTTACAAAATATGCAGTTTATAACCAATGTAGTAGTTCCAAATAATCCTAAATTCATTCAAACTCAAAATTAGAATGACTAGCTCAGCCTGTCATTCCAGCACTTTGAGAGGCAAAGGCAAGTGAATTGCCTGAGTCAATGGGTTAGAGACCAGCCCAGGCAACTTGGGGAGACCTCGTCTCTGCAAAAAACACAAAAAAATTAGCTGGGTGTGGTAGCTCATACCTGTAGTTCCGGCTACTTGGAAGGCTTAAGTGGAAGGATAGCCTGAGCCCAGCAGGTCGACTCTTGGGTGGTCGTGAGAGTGCCACCTGCACTGCAACCTGGGTGACAGAGTGAGACTTAAACAAAACAAAACAAAACAAAAAAACCTCAAAATAAACAAACAAACAAACCAAACCAAACAAAAAAGAATAAGTCGACCTGTAGTGCAGTGGTCGCTCCCGGCCACCGCAGCCTCGACCTGTTGAGCTCCGGCGATCCTTCCGCCTCAGGCTTCCAAGTAGCTGGAACTACAGGCGCGCGCTACCACACCCGGCTAATTTTTTTCATTTCTTGTAGAGACGAGGTCTTGCCAAGTTGCCCTGGCAGGTCTCGAACCCGCGGGCTCAGGCAATCCACTCACCTCAGCCTCCCAAAGCGTGGGATTACAGGCTGAGCCACCGAGCCCAGCTAAATTTTGTAAAGTTGATTAAGTTTACTCTTTGTTCTTTCAAAATTGTATATGTAGCCATAATAGTTGCCTTTAACATTGTACAATTTTGGACATGATTATGAGATAATTGCACTCTTTATTTCTTGTTTGATCATTTGTTTCAAATTCTTTCAACAAAATGAATTTAGACTTTGAGGGGAGAAAGCCTCATGTAAAGTACTGCTTGTGAAACCCCTATTTAAACAAATCATTACCAATAAATGTAGTCTGCTTGTATGATTACTCATTACAGAGTGAAATGGCCTGCATGCTTCTACTTAATTTTGCAGACTTTTGCTCTTAGGCTTATATTACTAGCAATTCTGGAAAAACTTTATGTGTCTTGAAGCAGACTTAGGGTAGACAACTTTATTTAGATAATAATTTGCGAAATCAGCCTTCTAAAACATATTCGTACTGCCCAGCTGTGTGACAGCTCCTCTTTCAATGACAATTGCTTTTAGAATTACAGACATTTCTATTTTAGGTGTCGTTCATCTAATGGTAGTATGATGCTATTGCAAAAAGATTGGACCTTTATGAAAGCTTAAACTACAAATAACAGCAGAGGTCAGGTGAATTTAAACATCAGTGTAAATTGCAACAATATGGTTCTCTGATTTAATATATTTTCTTGACTTGGAAAAAAAATCGGCCGGGCTCGGTGACTCAGCCTGTAATCCCAACATTTTGGGAGGCGGAGGCAAGTGGATTGCCAGCCTGTGGGTTCGAGACCTGCCCGGGCAACTTGGCGAGACCTCATCTCTACAACAAATCAAAAAATGATCCGTGCGTGGCAGCGCGGACCTCGTCTCTACAACAAATCAAAAAATGATCCGGGCGTGGCAGCGCGTAGTTCCGGCTACTTGGAAGTCTGAGGCGGAAGGATCACAGGAGCCCAGCAGGTCAAGGCTGTGGTGGCCGGGAGCGGCCACTGCACTCCAGTCTGGGAGACAGAGTGAGACTCCAACTCAAAAAAAAAAAAAAAATTGGTTAAGTTCTTTGCCAGAAAAAAATTAGTAAAAGAAAGTCATGCATGCATGACATTTGAATTCCATTTCCAAAGTAGAGTGAATTCAAAAGAATTTAGATATGCCTAAACTAGAAACCAAGAAAAATAAAGGGAATATTTTCTATTATTTTCATGTTGAATGTCCTGTGTTTATTTTTATTTTTTATTAGAAATACACTTGAAAAACATAACAAAAAAAGAAATCATTTTATTGTATAACTCTAACCTCTCCCACATCACATATATTTATTAATTATAGAACTTTGCAGGAAAAAAGTTAACTAGGTCAATGGAGGCTTTTCTTATTGTGTCGAAGATCAAGCTCATTTAACTAACAAAAGTTGATATTACCATCAAATAAATGTATGCAGATTCTATTAAGAATTGTATTATGAAGCAGATTCATTGATAAATTTAAAGAAGATACTATGTTTTTCTTAGAAATTCTTTTTTAATTATAATGCTTAAGGCTAATTCCTTTATCAAATTTAACACTGTGGTAATTTATAAATTTGTGATACTGACTTTTTTTAGTACATTTTTTAAAAGTAGGTATGGCCAGGTGTAGTGGCTTAAATCTTAATTCCAGCACTTTGAGAAGCCAAGGCTGGATGACAGCTTGATCCCAGGAGTCTGAGGCTAACCTGGACAACAGCAAGACTCTGTCTCTACAAAAATATAAAAAAATTAGCTGAGTGTATTACCATGTACCTGTAGTCTTAGCTACTAGAAAGTGTGAGGTGGGAGGACTGCTTGGGCCCAGTAGTTTGAGGTTGCAGTGAGCCATGATTGCACCACTGCACTCCAGCCTGGGCAACAGACAGAAACCTCATCTCCAAAAAAAAAAAAAAAAAAAAAAAAAAAAAAGTAGATATGTTTATTAGTGGATATTCTTTTTAAAAATTCTTGGTAATTTACTTATAAACACCAACTGTCAATTTGCTTTTTTCCTCCTTTGCTTATAAAAGGTAGACTAAAATTATTTCTGTTATATCTCCCAAAAAAAATGAGAATCAGGCAACCCCCTCAGGTCCACTCCCACTGTGGGAGATTTTCTGTACTCTTAATAAATCATGCTTTCTAAAAAAATACAAAAAAAAATAGGAACCCAAACTAAATTGTTAGGGGTTTTTACATTACCAACCAATTGCACAAACAGAGCACAGGCCACACAATATATATAAAATCAAAACTGTAACAAAGGTGGAGAAAATATTTATTATGGAGCAATTATCGAGATGTCTACCAGAAGTTGAAATCTTTCGAAAACCATAAACATATTAACATCTCAGGTATGTTTTCCAATGATTATCTGAGGTAACAATGAATGTAAATTTTATTTTCTGATGAAAGGTAAAAGAAAAAAATTAAATATGCCATCTCAAATCAGGAAAATTGATTTGAAAGAATTCTTGACAAAAGTAGGCCAACATTTTAGGTTTGAAAGCACTTTTCAGAAATATGAATAAAAATTTAAGCACAGATGCATGATCATCAATTCTATAAGAGTTCAACATGACTGGGGCACTGTTAAACAAAATATGATAATCAACTTATCATTTGCTATATAGATGTGACTAGCAGTTTCTCTCTAAGAAAAGCAAATTTGCCATAGGTGAGTTTCCTATTAACTTTAAATTTGAAATAACCTATATGAATGGAAAAGACATTCTTGAAAAATGATAAAAAGTAGCACCACAAGCTATGAATCATATCAAAGTTTAACAAATATAATAAGATCATGTTTGTAACCATATTAAGAAAACATCAAAAGACTTGATTAACTTTAAAATGAATAGAAAGGAAAATAATAATCCCACAGAGGTGATATCAGGAAGCATAAAATATCTCGCTGATTTAAATGAATTGTTCTCTATGAATCCCCTTCCAAATTATATTCTGGGATAGGAAGTAAACTAGCAAAATGTGTCAGTATGCTAGGAAGTATCATAGAGACGATAAGATAAGCAAGCTGGAGAAGCCCAATAAATGATGAGCAGGGTGAGAAAACATTTTTTTTTTACAAAAAAGACAAGAAAAAAAAAAGGGAGGTAACTTAGTGTATATATGGTGGTGAGTGGGGAGTTTGTTGTTGCCTGCTTAAATACTCAGATTTATTTAATTCTGAATATGAAGTTGAAAATTTGATAGTTTTTGTTTTCATTTTTTGTTAAGTAACTGATGTGTAGAGAATATAGATATGTTCCCCAGATGATGCAGCACTCTGAGTTCCATTTGCAGCTTTCTGTACACTTGAGAAAAATGATCGCATTGCTTCCGATTATCCATCAGTGCAGCTTCCTATTCCAAGTCAAAAGCCAAAGCCAGGGGAAAAGAACTATCCAGAGACTAATTGTATGTTAAACGAAAGAAGAAAACACACAATATGGAAATGCAAAATGTTTGGCTTATAAATACTGTATGGAGGAAAAGAGATAAGGATAGAGAGTAGTTCTCTGAGGTGGAGGGTGAGGGACATCACCTTTGGAAGGTGAAGGAGGAGAGGATGTGAAGGAGTGAGCCCTGGGAACTTATGGAGAAGTCTGATCACCTCTGTATCCTGAAGGACGTTCTTCACTGTCACTTCATGAAAACACGCTTTTCTGGTTTTACTCTCACTCATCACTTCCTCCTCAATACTTTTGTATCTCTCCTCATCTCCCCAACCAACTAATTAGTTCGGCATATGAAGAGGAATTCTATTAGATGTGCTATCCTTTTTTTGAATTATGTCCCTTGCAAAATATTGAAATTGGGTGAAATTTGATAAAAAGTTCTAAGAAACTGTATCAGTTTTGAAGTAGATACATTGTATTTCACAAAAAGAAAATACTACTTTTATCTTCTTTCCTTCCCATTCTTTGTTTATAACTTCTCTAAGAAATAGCTGTAAAGACACCTTAATGCTAGGTTGATGATTCTTAATAGACAACAATATTGTTTTGCTTGTTTACTTCAACATTTATCTTTTGAAGAGTACAATGGCCATAGCTATTGAAAGTTTTGTTCTGCTCTTGCGCCACCTGGAATATTTTATTTATGTATTCTAACTTTGCTTCCTAATGTGCATTAAATCCAGATTTTAGAATTGCTTTCTCTAGACCACTAGAGATGAAAAGTTATTCATAAATCACTGAGGGGCCTGGCTTTACCTCTGCCACTATTTTAGTGATTTGGGGCACATCACAATCCTTCCAGGACTCAGGTTCCTCATCTGTAAAATACAGGGGATGGATCATAATCTCAAAGGTCTCTTCAAAGAAGAATAAAAGTCAGACTCCACTGCTCTTGCATTTACTGACTGAAACCAACATACTCTGCAAGGCTGTTCTGCATCAACGCTGGGATATTTATATGGGTGCAAATAATATGTTATGTCTCCCGAAACAAGATTATTTTGTACAAAAATCTTTCAACAAATTGACCCAACAGTACTGTGGGTAATAAAGAAAACAATAATGTTTGTGGAATGAAAATAAAGTATGAATGCTTATAAATGGTGTCATAGTTTTTCCTAACAGCTAATGAAAAAAATAAAAACAATTTAATGAGTGCTTTTATTAGTTGAATTTAGAAAACCCAAGTTGGATAAGGGGATCTTTTAAAAATTATTTTATTTTTACTAGTTGGAAACAATACAGTGTAGTGAAAATTACAGGAATAAACAAAATTAAACTTACTATTTAGTATTTGTCTTTTCTTTAGGTTATTCACACCATCAGTGCCACTGATAAGGATGATTTTGCCAATGGACCAAGGTTTAACTTCTTTCTTGATGAACGCCTGCCCTTAAATCCAAACTTCACTCTTAAGGACAATGAAGGTGAACAAAAATACATATATTTTTCATCTACGTGGTTTCTGCTTTGACTTGATATGGAATAGGCCTAATAAGTTTTGTTTTATTCTTATATGCCCACGAACAGCTTGCAAATCAGCATTCAAAGTCAGTTTGATGTTAATGTCTTATGATCCGTGAATAGCTTGTATTTAAAATTGAGCCATATGTACAAATATCTTTCATTGAATTTATTCAGAGCGTCCCTTTAAACAAGAAATGTACATGTAATATGCTCTTGGGCAAATTTTAAGAGAAATCTTAGCTGACAAACTTATTTATGAGAGCTACTGCAACTGCTGGGAGGTAGAAAATATTTAAATTAGGAAAAATGAAAATATATCCTAGAGACAGTCACAAAAGGAAATGCAATGCTTGAAATCATCTTGCATTAGCAAGCCTATCAAGATGTGCTGTACAAATTATATTTTCTCCTACTATTTATGAACATTTTCAAAGTTATGTGTGGTTGATGTGCATAAGTATATAGAATATTGTGGAAATTTTGAATCATTTTGTTTAACTGCCTGTGTTATATGAGGAAGAAAGAATCCCATAATTTAGTAATCACGGAAGATTCATCGTTATTTAGATGTCCTAGTTGGTAGATCCCTCAAGGTTGTGTACAAGTCATTTTTCATATCTGAGGGAAACATAAAGCCAGTCAGCGTGTGCAATTTTCTGATTAGCATCAACCTTCTCCTTCCTCAAAATATCTTTGATCATATTTATCTGAATATGCTGTTATTTGGGATTTAACACAAGAAGGAAACAACAGCATGTGCATTTTGAAGTAAACTTTTAATTCCCTCTCTGTACACTTCTAGGAGAAGCATTTTCAAATGTAAGTCATTAAATGACAACCTGCTAAAAGCATTGTTTCCATTATCCCTAGGCTTCTTTAAATATAACAAGGCATTAAAATGCCCCTGCAACGATAACAAGGGTCATATGAATATACAAAGCTTAATGGTCTCGCCCTTTTAAGTATCCCAATATCAGCTCTACTTGCAGAAATACCTATAAATTTGTGCAAGACAAATTGTATTTAACTATTGTAATTCACTTACATTTGAATGTCTTATCTTACAACCCAAATATATGTAATATAACTCATTATGTGAAATCTGTAAATTAATAAACAATTTGTCCATATTAATAATTACATAATTTGGTGAAGGTCATTTAATTTACTATCTTAGTAGATTGAAATAACATGTGGATGCACATACTTTTTTGTCTATTCAAATAACAATTTTATTTTATGTTTCTAAAATAACTTAAATTTGATGACATTGCAGTGAAAATTTGACTTAGCCATAAAAATGAGTTAAATTCAGGTTATTTGACAGGCATAGTGTTGAAATTATTTTAGAAAAATGGGAGAATTTTATTGTTGTTGACACTCTCAGTTTATGTACCTCACAGCTCTAAAACAAAAGAAAAAAATTTTAAGCACACAAAAAGGAGACCAATATTTATAACTAAAAGTTCTTCATACAAGATTATTATATCAGGAATTTGTAGATTTAATTAACAATTATATTTAAAATGTCTTAATTCAGTATTATGACAATATTACCAGTGTTGGAACTCACATATAAGGTATTCTCCTAAAAATATGTGCACACTTCTAAAAGGATTTGTGTGTACTTTTTTCAATATTTATTTTAGCCATACAAATAAACATTTAAATGAGCTACACTATCTTAAATGTGAGAATTCTGTGGGTGGCTTTATAGTTGTAAAGATATTTACATTTATTTGTAATAATATTTTATAATTTTGGAGTGATGAGTAAATTATAAATAACACAGAATTAAATTATAATGTATAGGAAACAAATAGTATTTCTCTGAAAAGGGACTATCAGTGCAGAGCTGAAAACATGTGCTTTATTAAACAGACTTGGGGTTCTACATAGGTTAAACCGCTTAATCTCCTGAGCCTCAGTTTTTATGTCCATTAATTGCTATTTGCAATGCCAACTTAGTAGCCTTGGGAGAATTTATGGTATCATATGTAAAACTATTAAAAGCAGATGGTCCTTGCTTCACAGACAAGGCAATTATAGATGATAACGTATAAAGGTAAAATTAAAAATAAAATAACCATGCCAAAGTGAATACATACATTCATACTTACAAACACAAAGTTATTTATGTATGCATAGATATTTATCTGGACAAGAACCAGAATGAAGACACAATCGAGTAAAGACAGGAAATCCATGCCTTCTGGATCCTGGATGCTTTGGTGCTGCATTATATGAATTAATAGACATTTACATACCCCTAAATGTAAAGAAAGAAAGCTACAAAAAGCCCCATCATGTTTTTTAGTGCTTACTGCTTACATAAAAGTACATTATCAGAAAAATAGCAGAAAGTAGACACAGCTTCCAAGGTAGAATGTGGCATCAGGAATCTATTAGTTTAAAGACACCTCCCAGATTGCTATATGGCAAAGACTGAATGCAGAGATTTCCAAACACACACACACACACACACACACACACACACACACACACACAGAGAGAGAGAGAGAGAGAGAGAGAGAAATGCATATTGTTTATGGTATCTAAGAGTCAAAAATTTAAGGGATATTGAATTAATTAATAAATAAATTAGAAAATAAATTTACTCTAAATAATAAAAATACAGCCGGGCTCGGTGGCTCAGCCTGTAATCCCGCGCCTATGGGAGGCTGAGGTGAGTAGAGGTGCCTGAGCTCGCGGGTTCAAGATCCACCTGGGCAGCGAGACCTCATCTCTACAATAAATCAAAAAAATCAGCTGGGTGTGGTAGCGCATGCCTGTAATTCTGGCTACTTGGAAGGCTGAGGCGGAAGGATCGCCAGAGCCCAGCAGTTCAAGGCTGCGGTGGCCGGGAGCGGCCACTGCACTCCAGTCTGGGCGACAAACCCAAAATAATAATAATAATAATAAAAATACATGATGTTGAGAAAAATACTTTAGCATAAGTATGCTTAGTAACTTCAAAATACAAAAAGAATTTAATAACATCTTAACCAAGAAATGTTAGATAAAATGAAACAATAGAAAAACAAATAAGTATGAAAATAATTAGGAAATTTATATCTAAATAAAACCATAGTCTTGGCATATATAGAAAACTATATAGAATTATGTAGAGAAATATATAGACATTTAGTGGTGCATAATACATGCAGAAATTTTCACCTTAATTTTAGTTTATATGCATATGTGTGTGTATATATATATGTATATATAGCTATAGTTAGTGAACACAGATATATATAAAACTACCCAAATGTTTACTATAATTAAAATGCTTAGTTACTAAAGATGCACAATAAATTTAGAAGAGTGATCAACTTTGGGTAGAAGTAGAAAAAAATGGGATCGGTTGAAAAGCAGACTGTATGTGTAATGTTTTAGTTCTTAAAAAGAGATCTTAAACAAATTCTGTGTAATAATAGGTTTAAATGATGAGTAGTAAATATTTTCTTTTAATTTCTACATGAATGAAATGGTTTATTAAAACAAGTTTAGCATAGGTCCTGGCACAAAATTGGAATTCATTCATTCAATCAGTGTGCTTTTAAAGACTATACTTGTCAGTTTCTATGGCAAATGATAATCTCATGACAAGTGGAGTCAGGATACATTTCCTGCTCTCAAAGATATCCAGTATGATAAAATAAGCACACACCAAAATGAAACAAAGAATAAACATACTGTTCAACAAAGGCATGTAAGAGCCATCTGTGTCCTGGAATGGAGAGTTAAGATTTGTTCCTGGGGGAGCGCAGTGGCTCAAACCTCTAATCCCAGCACTTTGGGGGACCATGGTGAGAGTATTGCCTGAGTCCACGGGTTTGAGACCACCTTGGGCAACTTGGCAAAGTCTCATCTCTATAATAAATCAAAAAATTACCCCAGTATGGTGGCTAACTCCTATAATCCAAACACTTTGGGAGGCCAAGGTGAGAGAATTGCCTGAGTCAATGGGTTCGAGACTAGCCTGGGCAACTTGGTGAGACCTCATCTCTACAATAAATCAAAAGCTTAGCTGGGCATGATAGCACTCCAGTTAATTGGAAGACTGAAGCAAAAGGATTGCCTGAGCCCAGCAGGTCGATGCTGGGGTGGCAGTGAGCATGCCACGGCACTCTAGCCTGGGTGATGGTATGAGACTCCAACTCAAAAAAAAAAAAAAAAAAAAGATCTGTTCCTAAAGAAGGACATATTTAAACTGGCAACTAAATGAAGCGTAACAAGAAAAGAGGATATGGCTAAAAGTTATAACCAAAAGTTGAGAAAGTCTATAGGCCCCAAGATGGAGAACAACACCAGAGTGAGCTTAAGATACTAGATAAATTTCTATATCATGACAACATAGTTATGTACTGAAAGTAGAAATCAAGGAAGAGTTGACTGAAGAGGCGGAATATAACCAGCCTCATACTTTCTGTAACCCTGAGAAGTCTATTTTTTCTTTTCTTTCTTTAAAAAAGTAAGAATAATTTCAGTAGAAGATATGGAAACTAATGGGAATGATACAGTAAGCTTTCTCAAAGAGCATCTTGTTTGCTATATAGATAATGTATTGTGAGCTGGCAAGAATGGGGATATCAACCATCTTTACCTGTAATTATTATAAAATATTTTAAGACCCTGGAATACTTTTCCTTTTGTGAACAAAAATACCAGGAATTCGATGAATTTGTAAATCCGCCTCCTTGGGAAGTTTGTGCTAGATGACAATTCTCCATTCATCTCTTGCTTTCTTCATGTCTTGCAAGCAGAGGCATTAACTTCCTTTTATTGAAAAATATCTCTTCTAGAATGTATAGCATTCAGCTTTGGAATATAGAGATAGTGTTTCTCTTAGAAACGAAGGACTTATTTACATGCTGTATAGTGTAATAAGGATAATGACACTCTCTTAGACAGAATTTGGGCATGTCAGACTCTTTAAGGATCTTTAGTTGCAGCACAAAGCCACAATGTACCCATCATGCACCTGGACCCTCCACATCGTTCCTCTTTATCATAAAGTACAAGGAAAAGAATGTGAAGAACTCATGTTGCTTGCTGCTGTGCCATAAGTAAAAAGTCCATTGTCTCTGACCCAGGAGGCTTGCGTCTTCTTCCAGCATCCATATCATGGTGGCGGGCTAACTTATTAACATATAAGCATGGTAAAATCTCAGAAAGGACCCTTCAGATTTCTTAATGCATTTTTTGTCTTATATCTGATAGAAACTATCATAAACACATTTATTTAGTTTTTTCATAATTTATTTTAATTTTTTTTTTATTTTTTTTGAGTTGGAGTCTCACTCTGTCTCCCAGACTGGAGTGCAGTGGCCGCTCCCGGCCACCGCAGCCTGGACCCGCTGGGATCCGGGATCCTTCAGCCTCAGCCTTCCGAGTAGCCGGAATTACAGGCGTGCGCTACCACGCCCGGCTGATTTTTGATTTATTACAGAGATGAAGTATCACCAAGTTGCCCAGGCAGGTCTCGGACCTGTGGGCTCAGGCAATCCACTCACCTCAGCCTCCCAAAGGCGCGGATTACAGGCTGAGCCACTGAGCCCGGCTTTTTCATAATTTATTAATGTGTGTATATTAAGATCATACCAGAGACAAATGCTTTAATTGTACTTATGTCTAAAATCACAGGAGGTAGCTAATTTTCTCAACCAACTAAGGTCATTCCCTATTTATACCCTGAAGACTTTCTTTTGTTTAATTCCCAGATCTACTTTCCCAACTAACTAAATCTAAGACAATGTTCCATGTTTTTCAGATCTTTCCCATTCCCATGAGTCCTTTCTTACTTATATTCCTCATGAGTTTTAAATTTGACAATTTACCTAAATGTTGCAGAATAAATGTCTTCTTGAATGTTCTATTATGTTTATTTTTAAAACATTTTTTAAAACTTTTGGGCCTAGTTTGTATTACATGCACTGGGAATATGTTTGCAGAAAACATCAGCATGGAGCTAATGATCTACTTAAGAAGCAAGAGTCTTATAAGAGCAAATATATCCATTTAAAGAAAACATGGTCCATGCAGTGCTTTGGATGTATTTCTAGTGGAAGAAAAGGGGAGGCAGGCATGAATGATCTATAAAAAAGATAAATTTATTTTCACAGTTCTGGAGGCTGAAAATCCAAGGTCATGTGTTGTCTGGTCATGGTCTGGTCTCTGCTTCTAAGATGGCACTATTGGAAGGAAGGGACATTTTTCTTCATATGGAAGACAGCAGAGGAGAGAGAATTTTCTCCAGAAATCCTTTTTTTTTTTTTTATTGCAGCATTAATTCATTAATCAGATTGGAGACCTCATGACCTGAAAACCTCCCATTAGGCTCTACCTCCCAACTTCTTCACTTCTAACACATAAATTTTGGAGGGGACTAAAACATCTAAGCCATAGCATTAGGAGAGTCTCACATGATAATATATTTCTCCAGAGGGTATTCACCATTTTCTCTGATAAGCAATTAGAGAGGGGTGTTATCACTTTAATCCAATCAGAGTCTGAGTTGAGTCAAGGCTGATTTGCAGTTTTGCTTAGATTTAGTTTGTCTCTGATTTGACCCTGTTCCTGGAGCATGACCCTCTGGGATTTTGACTGAGAGCCTACTTGTGCATTCACCCTGGTTCTTAACTTTAATCATTGTCTGTTCAACATGAAGATAAAGCAAACAAGCTCTTCTTTGTCTTCCAGGGCTTTGCAGTTTCAGTTTGTAGCTTTCTGCTAAACTTCTAAATTAACTTTCAATTTAACAAATGTCTTCAGGGAAATTCAGCCATGTGTTTGAGGCCTCAATTTCCAATTTGTTTGACGGCCTAGGAAACTTTCAAAGGCTCTCCCAGTTTTTCTGCCCCCCCCGACTTCTGTTCATTCCTAGTATAACAAATACCTGTAGAAGAAAATAAGCCTTTCACTCAACAGTTTACCTGTCAGTATCCCCCCTGCCCCGCACCCGAATGTAAATTCCTCTAGTTATCTTGCTTCAGTAGTTTTCTGATACTGTTAAAAATGCATTTTCTTGAAATTTCAAGCTTTTGTTTTTGTTATCACTGGTAGCATTGGTCAGTCAAAAATATGCATTTTACTCAGACCTACATTTTATAAAACAAAAGTGGTCCAGTCCAGGAACAGTTTTATTAATTAATTGGTACATAAACTGGGCTTCCAAGAACAGGCACAGTTCTATGGTAATTTAATTGTCATAGACTTGAAGAGAAATTGGACATTCCCTTGTATTCTGCAGATATTTACTCTTTCAAATTTAATTAATTGGATGAAAACCCCATCCTCTGTACTGAGCAAAACTAAGATCCTCTCCAAAACTTCTGAGGAATAAAGTAGGCTATAAAACATTGTCATTCTTTCCAGAAGCTTCATTTTAACCGATGTTTCCTGTTTGTCTGGTGCTTGTTACTCTGTTATTCTTACACACCAGCTACAATTTTCTATTTCTCAAAGTACGACGTTCTCAAAGTGCAAACTATTACTGAACGTTTGGGTGCATAGACTTCAGGAAAAGAGGAACTTCACTTAGCAGATACCTAAAAGGGACCTCAGATGACAGAAACCATAGTTTAAGAATCAATTTCTTGCTCTTTCTTTCTCTCAAATCTTTTCTGGGATGACCCGGACAGCTAAATAAATTTGACCTATGGATAAATCCTGAAGGTCACCTCCAAAGCAGAGAGGCTTTAAGATTTTCAAGAAGATATTTTGGTACTGTCTCAAATATAGCCACTATCTTTTACTATATTGGAGGAATCTATGGGAATCAGAACTTTAAAAGCCTCTCTAAGAAGATCACAGGACATGTCAGGAGTGAAGTAACTTGAAGGACAGAGGCGCTTACTATGTCTTGGCACATACTAAAACACACTTACTTAAACATTTAAATGAGTCTTTTTAAACTGACACAGAATTGTTGCAAATTTTTAAAATCTAGTAAGATGATAAAATTCAGATGGACACTACTGAAGACATAATTAGTCATCAGAAAGATCAAAAAAGGAAGCTACGTAGAATATTCAGAATTATAATCTAGAAATAACTTGTCTTAATTTGAAACCTGGTTTCTCTACTAATTATGTAAGACCAAGGTCAGGATCTTATTTTCATTGAGCCTAAGTTGCTCATTTTTAAAATGCAGATATATGGACTATGATTATTATTATTTTATTCTTATAAAGAGAGATGACAATATAAAGAATTTGAAATCCCATATGAAATGCTATGAATAAAAAGGGCATATTGAATATAACTAAAAAAGAAACCTAAATAGTTAGAAACACAAAAACAAAATAATTTAAGAAATTCTCCTGAGTAAAGGAAGATTTATATTTAAGATTGATAAAAGACATGAATAGATGATAGATAGAAGATAGATATCTTAGAAAAATCTTCTAACTTAACAGATGAAAGAATTTTATGAATTTTCAGACAATGAAATTAAATTATAAAGAGAATAAACAGTGCCACAATATTCACTGACAAAATTACAAGCGAATAGTCAATGAATCTTCTTTTAGTGATATTTGAAAGAAAGAACTACAATAAAAGAATCCTTTCCTATTTAAGATAAAATTCATGTGAGAACTAAGAAAGGATATTTTATTTTTTATTTTTATTTTTTTTGAGTTGGAGTCTCACTCGGTCACCCAGACTCGAGTGCAATGGCCTCTCCCGGCCACCGCAGCCTCGACCTGCTGGGCTCCGGTGATCCTTCCACCTCAGCCGTCCAAGTAGCTGGAACTACGGGTGCGCGCTACCACACCCGGCTAATTTTTGATTTATTGTAGAGATAAGGTCTAGTCAAGTTGCCCAGGCGGGTCTCGAGCCCGCGAGCTCAGGCAATCCACTCACCTCAGCCTCCCAAAGGCGTGGGATTACAGGCTGAGCCACCGAGCCTGGCAGGAAAGGATATTTTAAAACACTGATTGTCTCAGAGAATATAACAGGTATGTATCAGTTACAATAAAATTCCATCAGCTAAATATTTGGAGCCCTTGCAGTCCAACGAAAATAAGGTAAAACAAGAATATCAGGCACTATGACTCATGCCTGTAATCCCAGCACTTTGGGAGGCCAAGGCGGGAGGATTGCCTGGGTCCGGGAGTTGGAGACCAGTGCCATTGCACTTCAGTCTAGGAAACAGAGACTCCGACTCAAAAAAAAAAAAAAGAAAGAAAAAATATTTTTACAAGGTACAAACAAAATGTAAAATAAATATGTAAATATAAACTAAGGTAAAATAAACACATAAATTTAAAATAATATGATTGGACATTGACCAAAAACAATGAATTGAGTTTTGAGCATAATCATATATAAAAAAGCATTGATATATGATAGAAAATATAATACTTCTTTAGAAATGTCTATTAAATGCACTTTGCATATTGTCAATACAAGTATACTAATGTATCATATCTAATTCAAAGTGAAGATAAACGCTTTACACACACACACACACACAACACACACACACAATCAGTTCCCCCAACTGATGTTTTATGCTGTTTGTCCAGCTTGCCTCACTCCAGCCTTGTATCCTATTACTATTCATCACCACTCTTTCTTATCCTTGGAAAGAATGTTTTCCATTTAAAAAAAAGTCTATAGTCAAATCTTAACACTGTTTTTGCCCTGTTACTTAATCTTTCAAATGTTATATAGTGTCTGCTGGGTATAAGGCAGCTATTTAAGCTATCTAGATCCAAGGAATTCAAACACACAGATCTTGCTTTCAAGGGGCTTGCTGTTGAGTTGGAGAAATAAGGATGACATTGAATGTAACTTGCAACTGAAGTAGGTAAAAGGGAAGTGACTTTAGAGAGATCACTAAAAGTTGTTTTGTTAAAAGAGGTGGACCATAATTTGACTTTAAAAGATAGAGTCCATTCCATCAGGGAGAGCAAATCAGAGAATTCTTTTCAATTAAGTGAGGGATAAAGACAGCACAGAGAGGAGACAGAATACAACATCAGTTATATATGTTAGAAAAATTTACCTGGGAGACTCAGCACTATTAAGCACTGTGCTATATTCTGTGCTCCAAAATAAGACATTCTGCCATTCATCTTTTAGTTTCTTTAGTAACATATTGTTGTAGATAGAAATATGTGTGCTAAGCAAAAATTTTCAATATTTTTGTCTGAAAAGTCACTGCTCCTTACTTATTAAATGCTAAAGATTTTGATTCAAAGATTAACCAAGTCAGTGATTTTTACAACATATATTACAAAATACATAGTATTCTTTTTTTGTTCTTGTTTTTCTGTACCTGATTTATTTCACTTAATGACCTCTAGTTCTATCCATGTTGCTGCAAATGACATGATTTCATTCTTTTCTGGCTGAACAGCATTCCATTGTCATAGTAAATTTTTTGATAGTGAATTTATTTTTATTGTTAACTAAGGTAATGATAATAACATAATTTTACTTAAAATTAAAAACTAGAGTTCAGAAGGTGATTTTTAAGTTAGATAATTTTAAATTGTGTTATTCTAAAGCAACAGCAACAATATGAAAAATTTGCTGATTAAAATGTAGTATTTTCCTATTACCTCCTCTTTAAATTTTAATGTCAACTTTTAATTTTAGCTTGAAAAAATGCTATTGTATACTTTTAACTTTTAAACTTCATATCTATAGCAAATAAACTGTAGCCATGTCATAAATTTATGACAACATGGGCTGAAACCAGAGATCTGGCCATATAATAACTTTGTTCAATCATTTTATAATATACAAGCTTAACCTAATCCTCCAATAAAAATCATCACTAGTCTACAAAGGTAAATGTGTTCCCCATGATCTTCATGACGTCTCTTGAGTAACTATGCTTTATTTGATGTAAGGAAGTTTGCTACTCTAATTGTCAGACTTAATTCTAACTCTAAGGTACATTTGTAAATCTTATAGATGTGGGCAGGGCAATAGACCACTAATAACTATGTATACGCTTCTATCTATATGCAGGGCTCTACGTAACATTTCATTTGAAAATGCATATCATATTTTTTCATAATTAGCTACCAATAATACCTACTATTCATATTGGTTTCTAAGTTATATTTTTGGTATTTTTTTTTTTTTACATTTTTGTGGAGACTTTCTTTAAAAATGAGTGAGTCTAAATAACACAATATTTTAAAACAATAAAAATGCACTGAAGATTATTGTGTTTAATCATGTTAAGCAAAGGGTATATAACTGTCATTTTTAGCTTGTTGCAGCATTTTGAAGACTTCGTTTTTTCCTGGTTTTATTCATTTTAATTTTTTTTTTTTTGCAATATTCGTTTCTGAAAATGGTCATATTATTTACAAGTTGTTTTAGGAGTTTTTTTTTTTTTTTTTTTGCAAAACACTTAAAAGGCAAAATAGGAAAATACTGCCTTTTTTTTCCTCTTGTGACTATTTGGTGTTGGTGAAAAAAATAACTTTAGTCTTACATTGCACAGATGTTATGATACGGGATATTTTCAATTTTGACTATGTGACTGTTCAACAGTTATGTTCTAGAGTCCTTTCTTTAAACTTCACAGTCCATTGTTAGTGTAATGTGGGTATTTAGTTTGATAGACATGGGAATTTATGGGTTTTTTCGTTAATGTTTATTTTGTATTTCTTCAGCATTGTCAGATTTGCAGCAGTCAATATTCCCATAGTTTATTTTTGTCCTTCAAACAAGAACTCACAGCTGGTGTTGTAATGTACTTAATTTCTCTACAGAGATAACCGTTTAAAATTTTGTTTTTATCCACAGGGTTTCAAGAGATCATTTAGTGATTCCTCCCATTTCTAAACAAAATAACACACACATAATCCTCCTTGTGTTACAAATGGATGCTCACACATCCTATAATGGATGTGGCAGCGATATGTCCTGCAGAGACACTTATCTAAGGTCAGGAAAGTGGCTGGAACACATTGCTTTTATTCAATGGTGGCTCTCCTCTCTCAGAGTCAAGTCTCAGAGTCTTTACTTACTAATATTTATCTAGCCACACCTGACAAAATTACATCAGCATTTAACTGAATGTGGACACTTAAGCTTGACTAAGTGAGAAGTTAAACTGTGTGTATACAATCTTGACCCTAAAATAGAAAAGTGTATAACAACGATAGTGATATTTTTTTAAGTAGGTCATTTGCCATAGGTAGAAAAATATGCTTTTGTTCTTTCCCTGCTTGTTTCAAGCTCCATTGATTTTTTTTACATATCTATCTATCATCTATCTATCTATCTATCTATCTATCATTTTCTACCTATACACACACACATATTCCCTTAATGTTTTGCCAGTCAGTACTATGGCTCACTTTTTATACTCCTACTCACGATGACAGGAAAAGAAAAGCTGCTCATATTAACTAAGTAAAGAGAAGTAGAAAAGCAAAATTAAAATATTGCAAATTTTACTATCCCACACCACTTTGTTTTGTTTTCCTTTTATGAAAATGTAGTTTCCACTTTTCTACCTTAACTTTTTCCTTGCTGAGAACCACACAATCCTACAGGAATCTGCTTCACCTTCTGTAACAATGTAGGTGTAGCTGAAGTATTTTATAAACAGAATTATGTGTTCACTTTTTAAAGCTCTCTTAGGATTTATGCTTATAATTTTTTTCAGTGTTTATAAATTTAGTAACTTCAAACATTGTCCCTTCTGCTTTGACTCACCCATTCTCTACTAAAAATATTGTTTGTTAAAGGAGAGTAATAAAGAGTTTATCTTGAAGTTCACATTTCTAGAGAGTTGCTCTCTCTATTTCTGCAATTATTATATTATTGTGTTATGTTTATGAATTATGTTGTATATTGGGTTGAACTTCAATCTTAACAATTCCTTTGTTTCTTCTTTATTGCCCTCTTTCTAAATAAATACAATGCAAATTCATGTGCTGAGATTCTGCGTGATTCACATTGTTGTTTCTTGTGTATGTATGTTTATTTTTAAGTGTCTGATATACCGTGTTTTCTATATACAGACATAATTAATGGTAAGGAAGGATTGAATAGTTTAAATGTGGTTTTTAAAAATGTTGATAATAGGTGGCAGTTTCTTTGGAAGAAGAAATCTTTCTTGCTGAGAGTGGAAAATGGGGCTCAAAACAAAAAAGAACAAAATAAACTTAGAAGAGCCTCTGTTTGGCCTTTGATAAAGGATGGACATTAATAGATTGATAACTAATTTTTGGAAAGCACAGTTTAAATTTCTCCATATATTTGGTGGAGTCAATTAAAATGGTTATACCTATTTTATGAGTATTATTAATGGATCTGAGAGCAGAAACCTCAGACAATGCACGGTTAAATTTGAAGATTATAAAGAAGTGTGGCAGATGGTCAAAGGAATGACATTCCAGGGTGCAAATCAGAACATAATGAGATGTTGATTCACACATTTGTGGCTTGGCAGAAAGGCAAGAGAGGCCACAAGAATGTTTACAAACTTAAACAAATAAGCAGAATCCAGGGTCTGAAAATGGAGAGTAGGGTCATTCTAGAATTCAAAAAAGGGGAAGTCAGAGACCATGAAAAAGAAATAAACCTTCATTAGAGAGAATAAAGAGACCATGCTGCCAATGCATTGCAAGATATATTTGTTCATTTTGATTTTAATTTCTTACTACATGTCAAGATAATAAGGAAACTGTAACAGAAGACAAGTTCCTGCTGAGTATGGATCAAATCATTATTTATCAAGTACCTATTATCTAAAGGGAGCTTTGCAGGAAAACAAAATACCATTGTTCGATGCATGGGCTCTAATAATGGTTAAATTATAAATAGATCTTATTGTCGCTGCAGGACTAGAAAAAAGTAAAAAACAATGTGAAACCATGCCTATTTATCTGTCTGGAGGAAGTTGAGACTCTATTCCCTAACTTTCATTTCAGATAGATTAAAAAACAAATTTAGTCTGGAGTTCCTCAACTGAGGATTTCAAATGTTTCTGCTGTTCTGATAGTTTGGAAATATTATTTTAATAGTCTGTACAGACTATGCATGAGATAAAATAACTTTCTGCCAGTATTATCAAACAAGAAATCTGTGGAAATGACAAAAAGAATATAGGTGTCCAGTAATTTGAGTTTAAAAAGCACACAGTTTTAATACTTTCAAAGATGTAATTTTGAACAATAAAATAGGATTTCTTTTGTTCCAAGGAGCATTTTAAAAATATGCCTTATTTGAATTTAAACTGTATTATAGTTTACTCTAGCAGCACAGGAATTAGAGTATACCTAGCAAGTTCTTTCAGAATGTTGACCAACAAAAAAAGATACATATATAATACCAGTTCAAGAAAACTACATCTGATTTCAAGAAGCAGTATGGAATCTGTAATCTACAACATTTTCTCTAGTCTTCTTTCCCTATAGAAATTCAAAAGTTGAAAGAATATCTATCCAATATATTTTATTGAATATTATTATTAATGAGCCATACAAAATTATCAATTATAAAAATATCTGAAATTCTTATAGCTACAAAACTAAAAATTTTTATTATTTTATTGCTTTTCAAAGGACTTAAACTTCATTTATTTCACAGTCATCACAGGATCTTTTTATAGTATAGACATGAGCCATATATATGTACATATACACATACACATATATACATATATATGTGTATGTATATGCATGGCAATCTCCTTGCTTCCTCCTATATGTGCTTGTATTTCTTGAACAAAAATTCAATCATATAACATTGCTATTTTGAAATATTAAAATAGTTTCAAAGCTATTTCCTTATTAAACTGAAGTCATGCATTGCTGAAAATGTTAGAAATATATTGATTATTATAAAAATACATTAATTTTAAAAGTCTTCCAAATTTTTCTGGAAATTTTCAGGAAACTTTTGGTCGCCTAAGTCTGTATCTGATATAAACACTCTTGATTCAAAGATTCTTCATATAATACAATTTTGTAACACTTTTACCTTTCCAGTCAAGGTTTTCTAGACACACACCATTAGGTTAAAGTATCACTTTTAAAGTAGTAAACCCAAAACTCTGCACAATACTCTAATGTAGAATTCTTCTCATAAAGAGATACATAGAAATTCCTTATCATTATTTAGTGTTTTTGAGATTGTTTGGCAAAAATATGCATTTCAAAATAATAGTAGCTATTAATGATCTTTCTTTTCTGATATTTTTCAGCATTTACCATCAAATATATATCTTTACTTTATATCTTATTGTTAGTTTAATTTCTTTGTTTTACCTATTCAAAATTTCTTTTGTGTCACAAGCCAATGTGTTAACTGGATTATCCTTACTTGCAAGTGTTCTATAAACTTCTGTCTTAATCCAAGTTACTGAGAGTTAGATTGAAGACCAAACTGAGTACACGTTATTAGAAATTGACATTGGTAGTTAACACTTCTCATCCACAGATGTTCCATTCTTTATTCATGTTTTCCCTTTATTCAGATTACATTGTTTTCTTACCCACTTGGATGTCATTAAAGACTTTCTATACTACCTTGTTCAGTTTTCAACAATTGTATTTTATGTATAGAGAGGTGTTATTGCTCTTGTTGTCTAATTTTTGCCATTTCAGTCAGGCATATTTTGTTCTCTTTTAACACACACACACATACACACACACACATATTGATATATATGTGTATTTGTATGTGTATATAAACATATTTTTTCATAGTATTTTTATATTCTTCTTCGGTGTTCAGAGTTTACTTGTTTACTGCCAAGTACAATTTTTGCAGTGCCAGTGAGGTACAGAATATCCTTTGTCAAGAGCTCATTATTCAGCTGTGCGAAGCCTTTCTAGGTGGGAAGCTCTTTGCTTCCTGTATTCTCTTTTCTTTTAAAAAGTCAAACCTTCAACTGGACAAAAAAAAAAAAAAAAGGAAGAACATTTTTATATGTCTCCATGTCCTAGAGCTTTCTATTTCAGAACTTAAAATGCACTGGAAACATATTCTGACATTCTTCTTGTTTCTGATTGCATTTTCAATAATTTTCCTGAAAGACAGCATGCTTCAAGATTAATCACGCATGGTATGTACTAGGCCAGAAAGAAAGTATCCATCTACATTGCATACTTTCATGTTATCCTGTCATTCCACACATCATTATTCATGTTCCCTGAGATACAGGAACTAGTGCTTTACATCTCTTCTTCAAAGAACCAGCTGTGAGAATCCCAGTGCTGTTTGTGCACATAAATACTTAGTTCATACATTTTCTATAGACTAAAAAATTGTTCTGTAGAGAAAACTTTATATTAGTCATCATACTCATCTTACAACAGATTGATCTGCCTTCCCAAAGATCAGGTATTGTGGGATCGTATCCATGACTGTTAAATTATTATATAATAAGACTGAAGCAATTTATCCTTTTTTTTCTTCTTTCTCTACTATAACATATTAAAGAATAGACAGCTAATGCATTATTAAAGATTTGTCTTTCACTGAGTAAGACAATGTTTTTTCATCTTTCTTAAGATTATTTATTTTGCTCAATAACATACCTTTAACAATTCAATTATATGGGTATATGTGTGTGTGTATATATATATATATATATATATATATATATATATATATATATATATATATGTATATATTTCCAGCTTATTGTCTGTATTGCATTGATATTTTAAAAATTAATTAGCATCATATTGCATTAATTTAGCGACATATAATCAAGAAAATATTATTGTAGGATATTGGATTATCTTTCAACGTTACATGCCTATATGTAACAGAATTTCCGTTTTCAGAATAACAAGTTGATATTAAATAATAAAACCTTTCGACACATTTCCTCCACATGTTCTTTCTCAGGAGTGGACCCTGAACATCTGTCATAATACTACAAGAAAGGGATATGGCCAGGGAAGGGAGGGAGGGGGTGGACACATAACATCATTATGGGTGCCTGATCCTAATCCATGTGAAGTGAGGTCCAATGGGAGGCCCAAATTTCACTTGTATGTAAACCACTTATGTGCCCAATCCTGACTTGTACTACACATCTTTAAAATAAAACAGAACAACCAAAAAAGCCCTAATTGTAATTATCAAATGATCCACTTACTTTTTAGTCCAATATAGCTAACTCATAGGTATAATTATATGTTGAGTTTCATGGAATTAAATTGGAGTTTGGAGTGTAGAATGTTAGTGGAGTATGTCTCTGGGATCAGCATCTGTGGACTATAGGAGAAGAAAAAGGATTGGGGAGAGTAAGAAGTCATAATGTATCTTAATGACTGATCCTAAGGGAAAACTCTAGAGCTAATTGTATCATTCAGTATCCTCAGTGATGCAGGGATGGTAATGCTTCAATCTTTGTAATCTTGCAGCCATGAATCATTGATTATATGCTACTCTAGTAGGGTGTGACCTTGAGCTAGGTGACAATCTGCAGCTAGAGCAACAATTCATTCCATGAAGGGATCTGAACAGCACATTCAAGTTTATACCACAGGGGGTTGTAGCTAACAGACATTCTAGAATAAGGAATAAGAATACTAAGATAAACATGCACTGTGTACCCTGACGACATCAATGTCATTTGGCAGTCAATGATGAAGAGTCAGTGTGACGTGGTTTTAAGCAACATATAGAATATATCCCAGGCTGTATCCTGATCATTTACTCACTTTTGTGATTTGTGGCAACTTACACTCTGGAACTCAGATAATTTATTTTTAAATTAATGTTTATAATAAAATTGTTTTCTGATATACAGTAAGAAATTTGACACACTCTTATAAGGTTTCATGGATTGATCAAATTGCATTTAATAAACATTTCAAAAATATATTAATATTTTATTCATCCTCAACTTCCCCAAGATCTAACACGAGTGCTTCACATCACAGCTAAGCCTTAAAAAGGTTATTCATTGATGTGGTATCACTACAGAACTATTACCTAAGTTAGTGGTTTTGTACATTTTTTATGGATCTTAAAAAAGAAGTATCTGTTCCTAGCACCCACATTCAGAGTTACCAGGTTGTGGAAAGTCCCACTAGCTCACCTCAACATTTATGGCCCAAATGTATTGTTTTTTAAAACTTTAAGCTATTGGGTCAATTTTCAAAACGTTTATTGCTTTCTCCCTCCTTTGTCTCCCCACTATTTTCCCTCCCCTTTAGTTTGACTTTATTAATTTTTTTAATAGGTTTCTCAGTTTGACTACCCATGTTAGCTTCCCCTTAATAACTGCCCTTTCATGTTACCTTGTCCATTTCATAAACTGAAAAAGAAGATCATACATTCCCATTTTGTCCATTAAAGGAAATGTGAATCGTGAATGGCGGCTTTACTAAGTATATTTTGTTTTGCTTATGTCTGTCATAGATAACACAGCCAGCATTCTGACAAGGCGGAGGAGATTTAGTCGATCTATTCAGGATGTGTATTATCTGCCCATTATGATCTCTGATGGTGGAATCCCCTCTCTCAGCAGCAGCAGCACCCTCACCATCAGGGTTTGTGCATGCGAGAGAGATGGGCGCGTGCGGACCTGCCATGCGGAAGCGTTCCTGTCCTCGGCTGGTTTGAGTACAGGAGCCTTAATCGCTATTCTTCTCTGTGTTGTCATTCTCCTGGGTAAGTCTTCCTAAACCCCACGTTGGTGTGATAGCAATTCTGAATGAGAGAGAATCATGTTGACAACATTTAAGGATTAGGAATGCATATTGTGACAAAACAGTGCATCACAGATTTTCCTTTTTTCCCCCTTTTAATATATATATATATATATATATATATTTTTTTTTTTTAAGGATGTGGGGTACAACTCAGGGTTAGATATACAAATATTCATAATGCAGGTACCTTGTTAATGAGTTGTGCCTTTCCTTCCCCAGGCAGATTCCCACTACTGCAAATCACACTTCCCTGCCACACTGCTGGCAGTTTCCCACTACTGCCAATCATTCTCTTATATTATGATAATCATTCAAGGTCCGCTTATGAGTGAGAACATGTGTTACTCAGTTATTTATTTATTTATTTATTTTGAGTTGGAGTCTCACTCTGTCACCCAGACTGGAGTGCAGTGGCCGCTCCCGGCCACTGCAGCCTGGACCTGCTGGGCTCCACCGATTCTTCTGCCTCAACCTTCCAAGTAGCTGAAACTACAGGTGCGCTACCACGCCCAGCTAATTTTTGATTTATTGTAGAGATGAGGTCCTGCCAAGTTGCCCAGGCAGGTCTCAAACCCGCAGGCTCAGGTAATCCACTCACCTTGGCCTACCAAAGTACTGAGATTACAAACTGAGCCACCGAGCCCGGACGATATTCAGTTCTTTGTTTTTATGAAAGATAACTCAACATTATAGACTCTTAAGTTTATCCAAGTTGCTGTGAAGTCCATGATTTTGTTCTTTGTATATATACCACATATTTTTTTTATCAAGTCCTCTTTTGATAGGCAGCACGGTTGGTTCCATGTTCTTGCTACTGTGAACAATGCTGCGATAAACATACATGTGCAGGTATCTTTTTTATAGAGTGATTTGAGTTCTTTTGTGTATATTCCCAGTAGGGGGATTGTGGGGTTGTATGGAAGGTCAATTTTTAGATCTTTTAGGAATCACCACACTGTTTATGCTCCCACCAACAGTGTAGAAGTGTTCCCTTTTCACCACATTCTCTCCACTATTTGATGTTTTATGAGTTATTGATGATAGCCATCCTGACTAGAGTTAGGTGGTATCTCGGTGTAGTTTTAATTTGCATTTCTCTGATGACTAGTGAGGCTGAGCATTTTTTCATGTATCTATTGGCTACTTGTACATCTTCTCTTGAGACCTGTCTATTCCCTTTGTCCACTTTGTAATGGGGTTGTTTTTTTCTTTTTGGCACATTTGAGATCCTTGTAGATCCTAGATTTTAGGCCTTTGTCAGACATACAGTTGGCAAATCCTACTAAAGTATTCCAGGCAATTGAGAAAGATGGAACTATTCCCAAATCATTTTACAAAGCTAACATTACATTGATACCCAAGCCAGGTAAAGATCCAACAAAGGAAGAGAACTATGGGTCAATATCCTTGATGAACATCGATGCTAAAACTCTCAACAAGATTCTAGCAAAATGGATTCAACAATACATCTCAAAAATCATCCACCAAGACCAAGTAGGCTTCATTCCCAGGCTGTAGGGTTGGTTCAACATTTGTAAGACTATAAATGTAATTAAATACATCAATAGATGTAAAAACAAAAGCCACATAATTATATCATCAGATGTGGAGAAAGCTTTTGATGAAATCCAACACCGCTTCTTGATAAAAACCCTACAACATTTAGGCAGAAATGGAACATACCTCAAAATAGTAAGAGTAATCTATGAGAAACCCACAGCCACCATACTGCTAAACAGACAGAAAGTGGAACCATTTCCCCTGAAAACTGGAAGAAGACAAGGATGCCCACTCTCACTCCTCCTTTTCAACATAGTTTTGGAAGTCCTAGCTAGAGCAATCAGACAAGAGAAGGAGATCAGTTGTATCAAAACAGGAAAATAGGAAGTCAAGTTATCCCACACTGCACATGATTCTATACCTTGAAAATCCAAGATAATCCATCAAAAACCTTCTTGCACTGATAATTTGGCAGAGTCTCAGGGTATAAAGTCAATGTGAAAAAGACAGTCACATTTCTATACACCAACAGCAAACAAAAAGAAAACCAAATACAAAGCACGATCCCATTCATAACAACCAGAAAAAAAATCAAATACCTTGGCATCTTCTTAACCAGAGACATGAAAGACCTTTACAATGAAAACTACAAAACACTGCTCAGAGAAATTAAAGATAGTACAGATTTTCTTTTTTTTTTTTTTTTTTTTTTGAGTTGGAGTCTCACTGTGTCGCCCAGACTGGAGTGCAGTGGCCGCTCCCGGCCACCGCAGCCTCGACCTGCTGGGCTCCGGCGATCCTTCCGCCTCAGCCTTCCAAGTAGCCGAATTACAGGCATGCGCTACCATGCCCGGCTGATTTTTTGATTTATTGTAGAGATGAGGTCTCCCTGCCCAAGCGGGTCTCGAACCCGCGGGCTCAGGCAATCCACTCACCTCAGCCTCCCAAAGGCGCGGGATTACAGGCTGAGCCACCGAGCCCGGCTCAGATTTTCTTTAAATAATTTTCTCAAGACTATAGTTACTCTAGAAATAATTTGATATAAATATGCAAGTTGGAATATCAGACAAAAAGGATGAAATCTGAGAGTAATAGTTTCTGAATGTATATATCTAAAAAGTAGCTGACAAAAATATTCTGAACCTCATGTTGAATGGTGTTCTAAAATTTATTTCTAAGAACATAAGAAATTGTTCTTAGGTATGAAAAATGTGACTCTGGCTACCATTAACCCTGCTTAGCTTCCCGGACTTCTGGCCTCAAGTGAGTCTCCTGTCTCAGCCTCCCAAAGTACTGAGATTACAGGTGTGAGCCCCCATATCCAGTCAACTCTGCATAGATCTCAGATTAGATGTGATAGGCAATTCAGGGTGGTGTGGCCATAGGATGAGTAAGAGTAGATTTCCTTATATACAACATAAGGGCTATAGTTAATAACAATATTGTATTGAATACTAGAAATTTACTAAGGGAGTAGATTTTAATTGCTCCTTCTCTACATACACACAAAGAGTACAGCTATGTAAGATGATGAATATGTTAATTTGTTTGACTTCAGTAACCATTTTACTATGTATTAATGTATCAAGACATAATGCTGCACACCAGAAATATATACAAATAAATAATAAAATAAAACAAATCTGATGTCTTGTAGAAACTTCCATTAGTCTAAACTATTTAATTAATCATCAATGTTAACTGAGTTTTAACGTGCTAACTCTAAATAACATTGGGCTTCAGAGATACTACGTTTTATCAAATTAAATTATGCTAACTTAAAAACATTAGAATTTTTGCAAATTTGAGATTTGCACTGCAATCTATTTTATTAAGAAATAAAAGTCTTTCTCTAATTTTATATTACCTGTTGTTATAATCTAAGTCTTATTACCACTGGATTTGAAGCTTATTTAACTAGACAGTTTTCAGGTGGTTATTTGAAACAAAATAAAAATTTCATATTTTTTAACAGCAAAGTTAGTTGTAAGGAATCTTTCTCTTCATAGTTTTAACTGGATACGTGTTCCTTTTTCCCGTGTGTCTTTGTCCTTCTTTTCTTTTAGCAGTCTCTCTTACTGCTTGCTTAGTATTTTGCTTGTATGAAAAAAAGAATTGTTAAGTTGTACTGAAACAGAGGCATTCTTGCAGCGAATTTTCCTTGCTTTGTTCCTGTGGTGGAAGATAAGTTATTTGTATAGATAGAGAGTCCTCCATCTATACAAATAATTCCACCAGTAAGGTGAACTAAGCAGGAATGGAGAAGGGATTTGTAGGGAGGAGTGACAGAATGAGGTTTGGGGGGACATGGCAAAGCTGGTAGATTTTGTTCTAAAACAGTAAAGAAAGGTTGAAAGTCGAAGTCTAGCATAGAGTGTGCAATTTGAAAAAGATGAATATGAATAAAATGAAGAACGGATCTCCTGGTAGCAAGAGAGCATGCTGGCAAGCCATTAGGAAGTCTGTACCATCATTTCTCTCAGAAATAGTATGCTTTGGATCAGCATTCTATGGTGGAACTCAAGAAAAGTGAATAATCTCAACATACTCTAGGTGAAATCAAAAGTGATCTTTGATAGTTCAGATATCTAAGTGTGTTAGAACAGTATCAAAGATAACTCTTATCTCTTGCTGAACGAAGACCTCGACCTTCCCTGAGTTAGTGGATATTGAAAGTACACTTTGTTGGAGTCTCTCAACAAGATAATATAGAGAGAGAAAAATGGACTAGGATTGAGATGTTAGAAACTCCAATGTGATTACCAGCTCAAGAAGGATGAGATAGTAGAGGACATCGAAGAGGTCAGAGAAGGAAGAAAATTAGTAAAATATAATGTCATAAAAGTCAAGAGGAAAAGGAGGATAAAAGAGGATAGAGCACTATGCTGTGTAGTAGATCTAGTCAATAATGTTGAAAGCTACTCAGAAGTCAAGTAAATTGAGTATCAAAAATTATCAATTGCACTTAGCAATACAGAGCATGGATATTTGGTATCCCATAATAATATTTGTTTCATTGCATAAAAGTTGTTTTCTAGTGGATACATGGTAAAGAAGAAAATCAGGAAAATTCGGCTTTTGAAATTTTATTTGTTTATGTATTTAGTGGCCACAAATACTATTTTGTTTAGACAATAAAATATTTTTTTTTATCTTTGAAAATTAAAAAAAGAAAAAAAAAAGATCACAAACACACCAGAAAGAGAAACAAAGCTACACAACAGGACGAATTCTGGATTCTTGTAGGGCTCCTAACTGAAGTTACAGAGACTGGAGCTCAGTGATGTTAATAAAAGTTCTTCCATGCCGGGCTCAGTGGCTCAGCCTGTAATCCCGCGCCTTTGAGAGGCTGAGGTGAATGGATTGCCTGAGCCCGCGGGTTCGAGACCCGCCTGGGCAGCGAGACCTCATCTTTATAATAAATCAAAAAATCAGCGGGGCTTGGTAGCGCATGTCTGTAGTTCCGGCTACTGGGAAGGCTGAGGCGGAAGGATCGCCGGAGCCCAGCAGGTCGAGGCTGCGGTGACCGGGAGTGGCCACTGCACTCCAGTCTGGGTGACCGAGTGAGACTCCAACTCAAAAAAAAAAAAGTTCTTCCAGAGTTTTAGTCTAAAAGATAGTTCAATAGGGTGAGACACATTATCTTCGAATTTTGCTCTCATTTATCAACATAAAACTATTTTCACATAGTAAGATAAAGTTGTTGTTGTTGTTGCTGCTGCTGCTGTTGTTGTTTGAGTTGGAGTCTCACTCTGTCGCCCAGACTGGAGTGCAGCGGTCACCGCAGCCTCGACCTGCTGGGCTCCGGCGATCCTTCCGCATCAGCCTTCCGAGTAGCCAGAACCACAGGCGCGCGCTACCACGCCTAACTAAATTTTGATTTATTGTAGAGATGAGGTCTCGCCAAGTTGCCCAGGTGGGTCTCGAACCCTTGGGCTCAGGCAATCCACTCACCTCAGCCTCCCAAGGCGCGGGATTACAGGCTGAGCCACCGAGCCCTGCCAGATACAGTTTTAAGTATAATTAAAATGTTTGCAACCCAGGTACATTTTAGGTTGTATTATGCAAAAGAACACTATCATTTCATGAAAATGGTATTTTCTTTTAATTGGATTTAATGAAAATGTTTTTCCTTTGGGGTGAGTAACAGAACTCTTGTAAATTTTATGGTATCCCTTAGGACGAATAAAACAAAGATTCTATTTGACATGCTTGCTTTACTCTTTCATCTTTTTTTAAACTGAAATTCAAATATGCTTTCATTGTTTTATCCAAAAGATGTAGAATCAATTCTTGAGTTTGAATTTAAATAATCACAACTTATATTTTTAGGACATTGTAGAAGTATCTAGCCAATAGACTCAAAAGATAGTCATCTGTAATTTTTAAAGTACTGTTAAAGTAAATTTGTGAGATTACAAATTTCAAGAAATATATAAAAATACTAAAGGTAGGAAAACTTTGTTTTAGAACTAATAATTCTGAATTAACATTCAACCTTAACAGCTATTAAATTGCAAAATTAATATTTTAATACTGAAAAAATCTTTTTCACTCTCAGTTTTTGTTTGTGAAAATAATTGTAGTGGTACAATCCTGACTCTTGTTTTGCTAATAACTAACTTTATATCTTCAGGTGACACATTCTATCTCTCTTGTCACTATTTCTGAATGTGTAAAAGTGAACATTTATCTGAAAGGAACTTAGAATATTAAGTAAAATTGTGTTCCATTTATTTTTGTTTTATTGTTGGTTTTATGTGACAATAATTTACAACATGGTCAGACTCTATGTATACATTGGTTATTGGAAAATGGTGCTTGAAAGTTAAAAAAACCCTACGTTTAAGTGATAGACATGTATTTTGTGAGTTAGGTTATTTTCTGTTGAGATGACCTATTTCAGTCCCATTGTATCTGACAGGTAGGAGAGAATTTAGAGTGAGTCTTTATTAAGCAATCAGAGTTTACTGTTAGAACAGTGGCAGCTGAAATCTTTCTCTTCCAGGGGCCTGGCTTTTCTGTTCTGACCTTACCCTATCACTTGCCAGAGGGACCAGAGATTTTAGCAGACAAAACCTTGATCTCGCTTGACATAAGAAATTATTGAGTCAGAATCTAAATTATACCTCTTCCAGCTACCCATTCAGTCCACATTGCAGTTGGCTTATGTGAGGTTATCACCTAGATTGCTCTCTTGTCTAGGATATAAATTTCCTCATAAATGAGAACCAGAATGAATTTGGTGAGGAAGAAGTGATAGACTAGGAAAGGAAGGTGGAACTGCTGAGATTACTGTCAACCTCTTTGTCATGTGAGCTATTTGAAATAACTTTGTGGGCTCTCCTAGGTTTGAAAATCTGTTTTCAGTGAGAGGTGCCACTACCAGGTGTGGCCAGTGACACTCCATAAGGCAATCAAAATTATCTCCCTGACTTGACCCACCTCAATTATGCCAAATTAAGTACTAACATATGATAGTATGAGATAGAATCAAGTGATATTTGAGGGTAAAAAAATCTGTTATGAAAGGTTTTTGGGGGGACTATATTGAGATCCAATATACAGTGGATTCAAATGCAAGTTGTGTGACAGCTTACATTACAAAAACTGAAAAACACTACTTCAAGCACTAGAATGATACGTCATATATAGGTATAAATAAATGATCTAGGAAAACTAATGTAGAATATTAGTAAAATATTTCCCCAACTTTTAAATTCTTTATGAGTAAAATTAATTTATGAAACTAACCAAATTCATTCTAATTTTCTTACATTAAAAAGATAATATCAGGGATGTTGAAATTCTGTCCAAACTTAAAGAGAAGAAAAAGAAATATACCAATCAAAGCTAAAATGCTTATTTTAGAATAAAGTCCTCTCAAAAATATTACAGATCATTCAAGTTTCAATCCAGACTATTCAACTAGAATTGACTCCAAAATATAGCAGAAATAATGTATAATGTTGAACAAAGAAAAACAACTTCTGCATCTTTTATTTAGTGTACAACAGTATGGTTGTCTCATAGTGCCTTTTCCCAGGTGACCCACTGTAAGAAGAGTTACCTTGTTCAATTGTAGTATGATAGACCTGCAGGGCCCTTTGAATTGATTTGGTCATAACCCAATTGTCAGTTTTTAGATAAGGATTTAATTCTCAACTCTCCATGTGTAATTGTTACCTGCACTATTCCCTTAAAATATAGTTTGATCTTGGGATTGTTTTTGAAAAACTTTATTTGGTTTTTTAAATGTTCGAAAATATTCTCAAGTGCAATTAGGAGTTTGGTATTATTGGTAACAATGAGCTGATCAAAATCTCTATGCATTTAAAATTTTTTTTCCAAATGAGACAACTAGTGTTCATGAGAATTCACTTAACATAATGCCACATTTCCACATTTCTCACAGAGATTATTATTTTATTCATCTGCATAAGAAGTGTTTATGAAGTGTCTTCCTTGTGCCATCTGCTCTAGAAAAATCTGCTGAACCAACATTCATGAAAAGCAGTTCACCAGGAGCCTACCATCTCATCCACATTTCCACATTTTCTAAGTTGATTAGAATTTCCCTTTAACTAGAGGGACTCTACATCTATGTTTGCCCTGATACAATTATAAATAACATCCCCTTTACTCTTAAAAGTGCCTCAGTTATTAATTATTTCTATGGTGACCCTTATATTAAATAAGTATATTAAAAAATTTAGGATTCACTGATTAATAGCAAATAATGGCCTACACCCAAACAAACATAGTTGTCAACCTTCAAAGTTTAAGCTTAGTGTCTATATTTTGAATTAAAATATATTTGAAATATTGTCTTCATTTTTGGGGAATAAGCAGCTATACGCCATAATAAAAGAAAACAGCATTATCTCTTGTATTCTATTAGAGAAATATGTTGCATACACAAAGCCTGAAAATGTTCACAAATATGAAGAATGCAAATTACCTGCATACTTCTATAACAATATTGATTACATTTTCCCTGTTGTTCATGCACATAAATTCCCTTGGCATCAACCATCAGCCATTTTAACATAAAAGAATATAGCTTGATTTATTGACAAAGGTAAGAAATTTTACTGTAATAAATTAGGCAGTCTGCAAATAGATCTTTCAATCTAGAACAGCCTCCTCATTTAATTATAAAGATGGGCAGATATATAGTATATAATAAATTTAAACATCTGAATGGAATGAAGAGACTTACCTGAGGATTTTTTTGGGTCTTTGAATTAGGAAGTTGTAAGATGGATGTAAACAAAAATACACAGGAAGGTATTGAATGTGTATTTAAATTACTGTATTCAGCAAAAGTCTTTCTTTCCCCCCCAAATCAAGTTCTATACTAGTCTAGGAAGTGCCGGCAACAAGTATGAGAAACTATTTTACTGTGTTTACAGTGTTTGTAGATCAGAGCATCAGCATTTCATCTTCATTTTCAACTTTCTGTAACCACTTCATTTTAAACACAGTGATTCAGTGCTTCTCAGGTCTGCTGTACTCTCTCTCTGTATTTGCTCATTTCTTGCCAATGTCTTTTTATTCCATACTTTTTTCTGGGTAATTCTGTGACCTGCTCTATAGATGTTTTTCCTGCCTTTTTTTTTTTCACCTCATTCCCAGAGGCTCCCACTTGCCTTTCCTCTGCAAAATTAGATTCCTCCCAGTGGATGGTGGCCATCCCTCTCTCTCATCATTCCCCTTTCCACCTCTGGTTTTAAGTCTATTTCTCTTCCTCTTCAAATTTTCTCTAGTTTTAAAATGGATAAAACTCATTCATATTGTTTGTAGGTATTCATAAAAAGGGTTAAGGTATAAAGAGAAGCAAAGAAACAATAACGATAAAAGTAAGGAGAGAGTTTACTTTGTAGAGATAGGCAGTAAAAGGGCAGCAGTTTAAGTTATTTTCTTTACTGAGGACAACTAACTTGGTGTTTGCTTGCTTCACAATCATTTTTGAAGACCACAGATAATTAGGGTTGCCAGATACAATGCAGTATACACAGTTACCTATGGATTTCAGAGAAGTAAAAATATATACAGAGGCATATTTGTGTATGTTGGGACAAATATATGTATGCTTAACACAATATTTGTGCATGCACATATCCCAAATATTGCATGGAAAATACTTGATACTTTAACGTACACACAAAAGGTCTCCAACCTACAATCATTTGATTCATGATTTTTCAATGATGTGAAAGCTATATGCATTCAGTGTAAACCACACTTTGAATTTTCATCAAAAATTCTTTATAATAGCTTTATTGTAAAATAAGCTTTGTGTTAGCTAACTTTGCCCAACAGTAGGATAATATAAATGTTCTGAGCACATTTAAGGGACGCTAGGCTCAGCTATGGTGTTCAGTACATTAGATGTATTAAACGTGTTGATTTATGATATTTTCAACTTATGGTCAACTAATAGGGATATAACCCCATGGATAGTATGCATGCACGCTGTTATCTCAAATTCAAATTCAATTGAGTGTCCTGACTTTTATTCTTATTTGTTAATCTAGTAATCTTAGATGTAAGTTGAATGTACTTCCCCAGTTATTATGATGTAAGAAATGTTTAAAATAATATGTAACCTCATAACCACTATCATAAAGCCTAGAATATTATCTGAGCAAGAGGAGAACTATCTGTAATCTGAAATATATTATACTGATACTAACAACATAGTTTCTAATAAAGTTAATGTGAAGGAATATTTTCTATTTGCTAACAATTTCATATAAAATAGATATGTTTGAAAATATTGAAATATGGCCAAAATAAAGTTCTGAAGTCCAATTTCTATCACATTATCTAATATTGTAGCATTATTGGTAATAATGATTAACCACTGAATTTAGCAGAGCTACCCCAAGACACGTGCTCCACTTGTCGCTCAGCTTGTTATTTGATAATTTTTGAAATAAAGAAGTAGAATAGTCTAGTAGATATGTAGCTTTGATGCATGAAGTTATAGATTGCGATCCAAGCTATTCCACCTGCCACCTGTGTGATCCTATTTTATTTTTTTTTTTTTGAGTTGGAGTCTCACTCTGTCGCCCAGACTGGAGTGCAGTGGCCGCTCCCGGCCACCGCAGCCTCGCCTGCTGGGCTCCGGCGATCCTTCCACCTCAGCCTTCCAAGTAGCTGGAATTACAGGCATGCGCTACCACGCCCGGCTGATTTTTTTGATTTATTGTAGAGATGAGGTCTCGCTGCCCAGGCGGGTCTCGAACCCGCGGGCTCAGGCAATGCGCTCACCTCAGCCTCCCAAAGGCGCGGGATTACAGGCTGAGCCACCGAGCCCAGCTATGTGATCCTATTTTTTTATGTTATTTATCCAGTTACTCTCTCCTAAGTCTCAATTTCTTCATTTTAAAAATGAAGTAAATCCACATCTCTGCTGTGAGGATTAAATAAATAAGTTGTAGAAAGAACGTTCATAAACTGAAAAATTCCTATGCAAAATGTGTTATGTACAAATAATCATTCTTTTGTAGCTTAGTAGGTAAATGTGCATATTACGCATGATAATATAATTTTAAAGGATAATGAACCAAAGAGATTAACCATTAAAGTGTTCCTGCTTTCACTTGTCCACAAACCATTGAAATGTAAAAAGTTTAATGTTAAGGCTTCTTCAATTTTACAGAAACTTAAACTATCCTGCTGTTAATGTACCTACCTAGAGTGATAGAATAGCTATAGATAAATCAGCATACTATATTACTTTTCCAGCTATAATTTAATATTGTTTTTCCATCATCTGTTTCTTTCACTTTATACACTAAGTAGATACAAGTGACGCTCCCCCCAAAAAACAGAGTGTCTTTATAAAAAATGTGTGTTTCTTCTTTTTTTTTCCTTTTTTTATTATAAAGATATGGGGTACAATTCAAGGTTATACAAACATTGATTATACAGGTACCCTTGTTGATGAGGTATGCCCCTCCCTCCCCTAGCAGTTTCCCTCAACTGCCAATCCCACCACCTCTTCTCGATAGTTTCCCATTACTGCCAAGCACTTTCTTTAGTATTATAATTGTTCTAGGTCTGCTTATGAGTGAGAACATATGGTACTCTGTTCTTGGTTTCTGTCATATCACTGATTATGATCGACTCCAAATCCATCCAAGTTACTGCGAAATTCATATATTTGTCCTTCTTTATGACTGCATAATATTCTATTGTGTATATGTACCACATTTTCTTTATTCAGTCCAGCTTCCATTTATTCTCAAAGGTTTAAATGTGTCCCATTCAGAATACTCTCAGTTTGATGCAATACACCTATTGAGACACTTTTTTCCACTGCTCAAAACAGTTTTTGAACACTTCAATTTTGATGCTTTTTGATGCTCCAGTCATTTTTATTTCTCCTCTCCCACTTCCATATTGACAAAACATTTCCTTTTTTTTTTTTTTTTTAGTTGAAGTAGTCCAGGTTGGAGTGCAGTGGCACGCTCCTGGTCACCGCAGCCTAGATCTGCTGGGCTCAGGCAATCCTTTAGCCTCAGACTTCCAAGTAGCTGGAAATATAGGTGTGCGCTACCATGCCTGGCTAATTTTTTATTTATTGTAGACATGAGGTCTTGTCAAGTTGCCCAGGCTGGTCTTGAACCCATGGGCTCAGGCAATCCTCTCACCTCAGCCTCTCAAAGTGGTGGGATTACAGGCTTGAGCCACAGCACCTGGCCCAAACATTTCCTTTTGAGGACTTTTTTTTCATCTTGGGAAACAAACAAACAAAAATGTCTTTCTGGGGCCAGATGGAGTGAATAGTGAGGGTGGGGCATGGGGATCATGCCATTTTTGGTCAAAAACTGCTGAACTCAGCGGGGTGTGGGCAGAGGCTCTCCTAAAGCACACATCATGAAATGGGCAAACAACGTATCAAAAGAATCTCAAAAAATAAAATAAAATAAATTCAGTGTAGCGGAACGCAACCTCTCACAAGAACGCTAGCTGATACAATGATGCAGATGGGTTCCTAGAGCACATACCTAACCGGGAAAGCCAATCCTCCAAAAAGGTAATTTCAAGGTTTTTTGGGTCCTCCCTTATACACTGCAATATAAATCAAGAAATTTAAATGAGGACATTATGATTTTCCACAGAAAATCAGTGTTTCATGTTGCCTAGGGATAATGTTTTTTTTTTTTTTTTAACATTCCAGGCATCAAATACAGGGCAGAGGGGGTTGTGCTGCCATGCAAATCTATTTCTGCAATGTGGTAAATGATGGATTGGAAATTGTTATTGTCAAATCTCCAAGAATATTCTCCATTTTGTTCCTAAATCTACCCTCTTCTCTATTTCCCTCAGCAATTGTTGTGCTTTTCATCACCCTGAGGCGCAGCAAAAAAGAGCCCTTGATCATTTCAGAGGAGGACGTTCGGGAGAATGTGGTCACCTATGACGATGAGGGAGGCGGAGAGGAAGACACCGAGGCCTTTGACATCACAGCCTTGAGGAATCCTTCTGCTGCTGAAGAGCTCAAGTACCGGAGAGATATCAGACCTGAAGTGAAACTCACTCCCAGACACCAGACACTGTCCACCTTGGAAAGTATAGATGTTCAGGAATTTATTAAGCAAAGACTGGCAGAAGCAGATCTAGACCCCAGCGTCCCCCCTTATGACTCGCTTCAGACTTATGCCTATGAGGGTCAGAGATCAGAAGCTGGGTCTATCAGCTCGCTAGATTCAGCAACGACACAATCAGATCAGGATTATCACTACCTGGGAGACTGGGGACCTGAGTTTAAAAAGTTAGCTGAACTCTATGGAGAAATAGATTCTGAAAGAACAACTTAGGGGCTCGATTCTTGCAACCTTGTAGAATTTGCTTCCTGAGCAAGTGGAGATACAACCTCAGCAATGACAAGAAAAATGTGTGGAAACAGTACTTGGAACTGAGCAAGCTGTTCACAGCTCCTGTAGAAACAAGTGCCCTTTTCATGATCGAAACTGGGTTATGTAATTGGAAGACAGTCAAATCTAAAAAAAATATATACAGAGAAAAAGCTATTGTTCCTTGTGTATATTTTCAAATGCTCAATAAAGTCTGTGGTACTGTTTAATGAAGAATACCTGAATTAAGCCAAACAATGATATTTGTTTCAATATTTTGTGATTTATTTTTTCAAAAGCAAACGAAACAAAAAGGCTCAAGATCACTATGATTTATCAAAATCAAGATGACTATGATTTATTGGGGTGGTACACTACAAAAGGAAACTTGTGAAGGTACTCATGACCTCTTTTTCCTCTTCTCTGGGTGGACCCTTGAGACCACGCCCTGTTATTGTTGCAGATCTCATTAGCCTTGTCTTGTGTTTAAATTACATGAGGTATTGCCAAGATACCAGGCCGCTCTGTTTTGGACTTGTATGTACTATTTCCCTTTGCCCTCCCCACTTCTTTTCTCCATACAAAATGGATGGAGCATGGGGATTTGCTGCCTGCACTATAATGTATGCAACTTTGGTGCACAAGGTGTGCACTGTCCTGAGCACGAGACTACTGTCTCTGTCCTGTCCACCTCCTTTTATTTCGACAGAAAACTTTTTTTTTAATGGGTAGAAATAATGGTTTAAGGTTTATTCTGAAAATCTGATATGTCAGGGAAAGATTTAATTTTAAAAATAGCTACATACCTTCTGCCAAATGCTTTTAATTGTTTTTACTTATTTTAGTGCATTTAAATCAGCAATTTTCATCATTCCTATACCTAAAATTAGTTTTCCAAAATGATTCTGATCAACTTTTACATCAGTCTAATTTATTTATTTTCATCATAAAATAGCAAACATATGTACCTCACATGATAACGATGTAGTCTGAAAAGAGTATCCTTCAATTAGCATAAATTTCATAGGTTCATGGTTGACTTATCTTTGTTTCTTACACAGATTTGGGCTTTCTCCATCTCACTGACTGATTAATTCTTACATGGTTGATATCTACAGGAAAATGTATAGGACTGGGAACAACAAAAAAATAAAGAGGAGATTCATGCTTATTATCCTTGGACACATCTCCCCAAATCTCTGAGTTTCAAGGTCCCAAACTGGAAAATAGAGATGGAAATGACTTCCCTGCCTACCTCACAGGGTTGTTGTGAGGATTAAATGAACATCTGTAAAAATGCTTTGCCAACTGCAAAGTATTCTGTTACATAAAGGCTTGCAGACTCATATAATTTTTTAGTTCCATTAGCTTATAAAGATATATTTACATACATTTTGCATAAAATATTATCATGGGAGAATTTCAACAGTGAAGTGATTGTTTAATAAATATATAATATACAAGTCTAATTATTTTAATATTTTCATAAATATGCTACTTTTCTTAGAATTTCTTGGGACTTTTTATTTTCCAAATTGTTTTAGAAAATGTTTTGTTGTTGCTGCTGTTGTTCTTCAAGTAAGAATTCATACTATTCCAAAAACAACCATGTCTATATATTTCAGATGAATTGAAATTCCTAAAGAATTATTTACAGGGGGAGCTTTTCTTTGCTCTTTAAATTTATTATAATGCAGTGTCCCCAAAAACTTTATGACATTTTCTGTCTGATTCTACCCATGTGAAAAATTTTGGATTTCTGCCTCTGTTTGCAGCTGCCCTGTGCTATCATATAATAATTTTGAGGTATGGGAAGTAAGTTAAATTTGAATAATTCTCAATTTGTGTTTTAAGCCTGAGGAATAAAATGTAATTTAAACTTTTTACAACATTTTAGCTTTCCAGATGCTGCTTTATCATTTTTTATATCACAATGGTGTGTATTCCACGATGAAGCTCAATTGAAAGAGACACGGAAGGATTTGGGGAGTAACCTCTTGACACACATACTCTGATGTTGCTTATTCTGAATTACGTTCACCCTGAAGGGACGGTAAACCTTGAACAACTATGGTAGAGCTTGGTGTTTTGACTTGCCTATGAAAAGAGGATTAGGAAGATCAGGTTGTACAAGTCCATTTGACTTTTGGACTTAAATTTTAGATAAACTATCCATGGAATTTAAAAAAGAATCACCTGGTAATTTTACAGATGAGGCTTTGAAAGATGAAAATGTGTGTATACATGTAACTATTTATGTAAATGTCAAGATCCTCTGCATAATTCTAAAACTAAAATTTATTTCTCTGATATTGTAAAACAAAGCACTTCAGATTTATCTTGATTACACATTAAAATAATAATTGATTGCTTTTAAGCTCCCAATATTAAATCTAAATATAAAGGCAAAATGGGACTTCTGTAGTCTAGAAATATGTTTCTGCGTAATTTTTTTTAATGTATTAATGAAAGCATCACAAAGACTATTTTTATATGAACTCTAAGACCAGGCAGTTATATCAGTATTATACATATGGATTTGGTTCTCATGTTTTTAATTTTGCTTGATTGAGGAAAAAAAGCATCAATGATGTAAGTTACCTGCAAATTGGCTGGAATAATTTAGCACTTATACCACACTTTAAAAGCTCCTGTTTATCAGTATTAAAAGAAAATTCTCCTAGTTTAGTGAGCTAAGACTTAGTACATTGACTTTGAGCATCCACTAGCCACAAATAATCAGCTAGGGAACCACATGTCAGTAGTGTATATCAACACATTTTGTAAGATTTAGTGGTTATTTATAGACAAATAAAATATAGCTTTGAAACCAATTTACTTTTTTATAATAAGATACTTCTCTACAGACAGGCTCTGTACAAAATGATAGCTGATAAGCTAAGAGAAATATTAATAGGATAACAATATTTTTATCCAAGGTGATTTTTAGCAGAATTTATTAATTATAAATGCTTTTTGCACAAACATTGAGAAATTAATAACTTTTACAAAATTACAAAATAAATTCTTTCTATAACAAATTTTACAAACACAGATTTAAGAAGGAGATTGAAGAGAAAATTTTCACTAAGATATGGGTCTACAACATTAAGTTGTGACTTTCCTATAATATAGCACAAGAAGAAAAACATTCTGGGAGGCATTCATTTAACCACATAAATCTACACACTAACGCACAAATATCTTCTTTAAGAATATTCAGAAATTAAGAGAATATTCAAAATAGGTAATTAGATATTGGTGTGATCTAAATATGTAACGTATATAGAATTATAGTACACAGCATATGGAAGACTTAGCTAGAAGTTAGTGACCATTTTTTTTGCGTTTATTTTGTATCCAGCCTGTGTCTAACCATTAGGATTGGAGCTCGCTTCAAATGTGTTTACACAAAGAACAGACAAAATGATCAAATAATAAATCATAATTTTAGATATGTTGACCTAATGAACTTTGGCTATTAATTACTAACAAGTGCTTTGACTTAGACATTTAGTGTGCTACAACTTATTCAGAAATCTGGGAAGAAAGAGCAAGGTATATTGAGTCCATCATTTTCAGCAAAGCAGAAAGTTCAATTAACATTTAGTCACTGTTTTTTGCTCGCTCTTACTGAGCTTAACCTATAAGTTTAATTGGGTGTCTTCATTTAGGTTTACCTGAATATCTATATTTGAATACAAAAATTCATCTAGACTCATTTCAGATTCAGCACAAAATGCCAGTTAGCTGAGCATGGTAATGGAACATTCTTGAATCTAATAATTTTGGGGTAAGTCTTTACTTATCTCTTAGTATGGACAGTGCTTAATCACCTTTCAACAAATGGAACTCTACAGCTGATTACTCTGGAAAAGGGAAAGAGCCCCACATTTTATGTTCAAATTGTGCTTAGCTTCTAGCTATGTTATTTTCATTGACTTGGCTTTCAATTTCAAGAATAGGTCAAATCTCAGAATAGTTTTGGAGAGATATATAAATCAAATTCAAATTCTCTCTCTCTCTCTCTCTCTCTCTCTCTCTCTCTGTGTGTGTGTGTGTGTGTGTGTGTGTGTGTGTGTGTGTGTCTTAGCATTAAAGGAGAATTAATTATTATCTGAAAAAAATAAAATCATTTTAATTTTAATTTTCTACCTCATCTACAGAAGTTAAATTCTTTTTTCAATTTGGATTAAAAATCTTAAAAATCCTATAGCCAAAAGTAACTCACAACCATTTGGAGATAAGACTAGCACACACAGAATACAATCACTTTTTCAAAGTTTCCAAATACATAATTTTAAAATGAAAATGTTAAATGCAACATTTTTTACTGTGTTCCCACTCTTTTTAAGACAAGTTCTTACTCTGACTTGTGCCAGTGAAAGATGTAGTGAGGCAGTTATTTTTAATAAAAGAAGAGATCAGAGAAAAACAGAACATATTCTTCTTTGAAGCACTGATTGAAGAAAAAAGACAAAAAGCTTCCAGTCTTAGGAGAGATGATTACATTTATCTTCTTTTCTGAGGTTATGAAAATGAAGAATGTTTGCCCTTCAACACTACAGAGACATAAAAACCTATTTTAGTGATGATTTTTTAAACTCTTAGGTGAAAGAGAATGAAGAAAATGTGTATTTAAGGATCTTGAATTTATATCCTGTGAAGAAGGCATGTGCCATTTACAGATTACAGTGTGTTCATCAGATGGTTAAGGCTTATTGTCCAACAATACTATCTCTGAAAAATTAAAAAATTGGCCATAATACTGTCACTCAAATATTTTTACCGAAGTGATTTTCTTATTTCAAAAAGTATTAAATCCTGTCAAATTCTTATTCTAAAATAGCTACTAGCATTTCCAATGCTCCTCTTTGGTTTCCAATAGAGATTCAAACATCCCAACATTTATTAATTGCATAAGATGCTCTAAACATTCACTATACATAAGACAATATTCCAGGCATTCAAAAGAATGTCCTTAAAAATGTCTTGGCAGCCTGGTTTGTTGGTTCAGTCTGTAATCCCGTGCCTTTGGGAGGCTGAGGTGAGTGGATTGTCTGAGCCCGCGGGTTCGAGACCCGCCTGGGCAGAGAGACCGCATCTCTACAATAAATTAAAAAATCAACCAGGCGTGGTAGCGCGTGTAATTTCGGCTACTGGGAAAGCTGGGGCGGAAGGATCGCCGGAGCCCAGCAGGTCGAGACCGCGGTGGCCGGGAGCTTCCACTGCACTCCAGTCTGGGCAACAGAGTGAGACTCCAACTCAAAAAAAAAAAAAAAGTCTTGTCAATGGTTGTCATCATCAGTGAAATTTGAGGCTCATTTGAGAGTTACGACCTGCATATAAAAAGCTATGGACAATGCACTATAAAGCAAAAAGTGGAAAGTATTCTAAAAGAAGCTCTGATGCAACGCCATGAAGGATTACAGGAACACGTTCAAACTGTGTGAATACATATGCTACATCTGAGCTGTTCTGTAGAACAGGGAGAATGATGCCATTGGGGGTGGAGTAGGTACAGAAGGAAGCAGAGGCAGCAGCTTAATTAAATATGCAAAGGTAGTTTATGCTATATAGACTAGAGGATTCATGCAGGGAAATAATGATAATATAAGGTTGTAAAAGAAGTTGAATTTAGATTTTAGATTGACTGCACTTATTTTTATTTTTTATTTTAGAAAGCAGGATTTATTGAGAGGACAAAAAACTCCTAGAGCAGGAGGATACCTGAGGGTGCTGCCCGGCTGCACTTATTCTTTACCCAGTGCTTTTGAGTTTATTTTACCACCACACAGGAAAATATTATGGCCAGATGTTTGTTTTAGGAAGCAGCATGTTTCATTAACGTCTATCTTCCAGTAAAGATATATTAAAGGAAAATTCTAGAGTTATATGTACTTACAGAGTAACAAGAAGACTATTTTAATTCTTTCCAGAACATAATTAACAATTTTGGGAATATATATTGAGAAGTTAGCAAAAAGGACATAGGTAATATACGTTTCAAGTTGATTGTTAGAATCATGAAATTTTATTAATTTATTCTTCCTAATAAAAATAAAATGAGATATGAGAGATACTTTTAAGAAAAATATTTATTCAAATAAATTTATTAACTGGATAAATGTGTCTATTTTCTATAATTATTTTAGGTATAAAAATATTTTTAAACTAATAAAAATGATATCCAAATACCAAAGACCAAATTGATGCCTTAGCATAACTTTATCAGTTATTTTAAAAATCACATTCAATATTTATCAACATAAAGAACATCACATACTCTAGTGTCTCAATATATAATAATTTACATTTGGTTTTATTTCCCAAAAATGACCATTATACAACAGGAAGACTCTGATTTGCTAATACTATAGGTAAAGTTAGCCTATAATCCCAACTTTCTCTAACTTCTGTTTCTCACTTTTTCTTCTTTCACATTTACTTGTCTTTTTTTTTTTTTTTTTGCAACCTCTGAATGCTATGTTTGAGCAGTTTCTATATTTCATGTATTTTTGAGAATACATTCAAGGAAATGTTTTTCAGAAATGGAAAGTAGTTATCATGCTGTTTTCAGGGTTTTGATTTTCAATACATTCTCCCCCTCTTCTGCTACTAATCATGCTCTTCCTCAACAAAAATAAGTTTTAAAAAATTGCATTCAGAGAAAGACTTTGTGACAGTCACTTTCTGTAAGCCTGAAAGATTCACTGTGAGATTTTATTCCATGATGTGGTTTGGTTGTGTAGCTTTTACAACAATGTGTATTTTCAATCTGCTGGAAGTCATCTTGTGTTTATTCTTTCAAAGACAACTGGTGGGAAGTTTTTGTTCATGTGAAATTTATTAAATTTTGCATGAAATTTTGAAAATCCATATGGTTTGATGATCTAGTTCCTAAGCCTTGGAAATTATAACTGATATTAAAGCAGTACTTTACTCTTTACAAAGCATTTCCAATGTCATGTCATAAAAGTTTAATGTATCACTATAACTTTACAAAAAATAAGTATAATTTTGCAGATGTTTTCTTTACTTAGAAGAAAACTTAACTATTTTTTCGGAAGGAGAACTAATACTCAATACATTTTGCATGTTTTACCACCTAAGTGATGTTTTCTTTTTTCCATTGCACGCAAATTTTACATTGCTTACACAATAAATAAATGACAATTGGTATATCAATAAAATATGACAATTGATAAACAGTTTTTAAAACTGTATCTTCTAATTTGAGGTACAGTTCTAAAGCTTTGTCTAATTTCTATTTAGTTAAATTTTCCTCAGATTATGATTCTGCAGTTATGGAAAGAAATATATTCTCTCACCTGTCTCTCACCAACATTTCTTATTATTTTCTTTTACTCGTCAAGTCTTAGGTTAGTCAGGAGTCCCACTTGCATTTAACTGTATTAGTTTCAGTTTGAGAGAATGAGTGAATATAAGAAAGTGAAATGTCTTACAGGGACAAATAGTTCTGAACAAAACAGGTCACAGCTCAGCTTTCTTAATTCCAATCAGTGTCATATCAAAATATGAAACTTGATAATATTCACAGAAAAAAATATATACCTAAATTAATGGGGGTATAATATCATAATAATTCGTCCTATCAAATGAAAAAAAAGGATATGTAAAATTAATTTCACTGAGAAATAAAAATAAATGCTTTATATTACCCAAATTATTACAACAAAACACATAGAAAAGCAAGACTAAATGGCTAATGGCAGTCACTTTCTGTATGACCTTTTAAAAGTGAACACTTGGCCATTAATATATACCTAAATTATAGGTTTAAGGGTCTGGGTTTCAGATTTTGTGGTTTGGAATCTGTGACTGTAACTTGTATAAGTTTAAATGTCAGTTAAATATGGTTTAAATGTTCCTTTAATTTGAAATAGAGATAATATTCTTATATTTACCTCACAGCATTGTTATGAATATCAGACATGGTTTTCTGTGTGGAACACAGAAAAGAGTAAAGTTCTTGGACAATTGAACAGTTTTATTCTTATTGTTTATTTATCATTTTCTTAACCTTCTCCAATTTCTGGTCTCAACAAAATATGACTTGGCTTGTATTTTACAGATAATCAAAACTTTGCAACATTTCCTCATAGACTAAGATTTCTCTATACAAGTAGGCAAAGAAAATGCCTTTCTAATATTAGTTTATTTGAACCTTATTTTCACCAAGCTGTGAACAAAGAAAACTATAATCTTTATAGTTCTGCTATATGTGTTGAATTTCCTTCAAACTTCTACTACAGAAAAATCTAAACATAGGATTGAACTAATAAATTAGAACGTTATGAATTATATTCACTCTTTACACATTTATTTAGTATTTTTATAATCAGTATACTTGCTGATTTAATTATTAGAAAACAAGTGAAAATTTATTCTTGTGATTTAAAAAAATACAACTGAAATGTTTAGAGCAAAAATATTAGGGGTATATAAAAGCTTTTAAATTTCAAGAGAAAAAAACTAATTAGCATAGTCATGAAGTATATTTTGCATGATCAAGAAAACACACTTCTATGTTATTTATGACTCTTCTGCAATCTTAATCAAATAAATAGATTCCTATTTAAGAAAGCATTAAACAAAATAAAAATAATTTGTTTAGGACGTATGTCTTTACCTGCCAAATGATAAAATTTCATATTTCACATGTAAGAAATCATTTGTTTTTACAAATAGGAAGAGAACTAATTAGTTTTCATAGAAAATAGCTACATTTTATCAGCGCACAGTGACTTAATTTTAAGGTAGGTCCTGTCAGAAGTAAGAGTACACTTTGAAGATATTTCTGCTTTTTTTCTATATCCCAGCCATACACCAGCTCCTCTCTGCTAAATGACAGTGTAAACTTCTTGTTTACTGAAAAGACAGAAATCATTAAGTAAACAAAATAACAGAATTCCACATCTTTGCCTTTATTCTCTCCAAATCTTGTTTTGTTTTAACGAACAACTAGCAACTACAATTCTTCATAGATTTTGCTGATTTGTTTCATTAGTTTCATTCTTTCAGTTAGTTAAAGACTTGTTCTCTCAAGTGTTTATTCAGTCTCTAAGACCACTGCAAAGGATTTTAAAAGTGACTTAGGAAAAAAAAATAGAACTTTGCTGAGTTTGCACAGATTTCCCTGGCAAACTTAACTGATTTTTGACACTGGTTTCTTGAAGAGTGCCAGCACCTTATCCAGGTTATACTTTACTTCTTGAGAAACAAATTAAATAATAGGACAACTGAAATTTTGATTCCCCAAGTAAAAATTATGGCAATATTATTTCCTATAGAACAAAACCTGACTCTAGGGGGAAAGAAGTAAATATGACTTTGTTTCATAAAATGCTAGTGACCAGATCAGGGAGGTCTAAGTCAGGAATAGAGAGAAGTCAGTTACAATATTTGGGGCGGAGAGTTTTTTCTCAGATGGCATCAGGGAGCCGATTTTATTCTGGTCATTTATACATTTAAATAAGAACACATGCCTACAAACAAAGGCCAGTTTGTCCTATCAAATGAAAAAAAAAGGATATGTAAAATTAATTTCACTGAGAAATAAAAATAAATGCTTTATATTACCCAAATTATTACAACAAAACACATAGAAAAGCAAGACTAAATGGCTAATGGCAGTCACTTTCTGTATGACCTTTTAAAAGTGAACACTTGGCAACAGAAAAAAATATCCAGTGTGAATTTCTTCTTAGGAAAACTTACAGTGTTTTATGTTTCTGATAGGAATTGGCGGGGACGGAGGGAAGCTACCTGAAAATAATATAGAGGAAGAAATTTTAGTAGTCAAAGCCAAATTATAAGAGAAAGAATAACTCATCAATCTGAGGACATACATCCGGTTTTGTGACCAAGTCACCACTCCTATCAGAAAAGATCTTATGGCAAGTATAGAAACAATAGCACATTTTACCAGGTTCATACGCATATTGGATGTATCCCATCTGAAGCTGATGTGAAGCATAGATTTTATCCAATCCCTCAAAACATTGAGCTTTTCCAAGAAAAGAGAGTTGAAACATTTTAATCCTAAGTCAAAAATACCCTGAGATATTTCAAAATATCTTGAACTAGCAAAACTTAGCTGTAGATAAATCCTATCACAATTAAGAAGACTCTAATAAAATTTAATTCCCAAGTATTGCTAAGTTGTGGGTAGGATGGAGGAGAAAATAAAATGTGAAGGAGATGCCAGGTTTCATTCTAGATTCTACCTCATACCTATTCTATTTATGAATTTTCAAGTACTGAGTGATTTTTTAGTGTTTATTTTAGCTGGGTGTTTATTATTAATTATGGTATAAGAACATGGTGTTGTTATACATGATAGAGTACCCGTAATTTCCCCAAAGAGTTATCAGACTTGAATGAATAGGGCTCCCTGAATTTGTAAGATTTATTTATTCTCATTTTCTTAATTAGTCCAATACACCAAAGCGTGAGTGCTACTGGATTTGCTGTTAGTACAGTCATTGAGTTCCACAGAGAAACTGTCTTCAAGAGAAGAAAAACACTAACATTGAAGAGTCAGATTTAACAGTCTATTTAACTTTTAGTCATGAACTGCATGCATATTTTATAACTACTGATCTATTATTCATACATACATGAATTGAGAAAAAATAAAATAATGTATTTGAGGGTTCCTTTGAGCATATTTTCAATCATATTGTCTTCCATTCTCTCAGATGTAGCCACTCTTGATTTTTGCTTTTGCACATAACTTCTCCAGTATGAATTTTTGCACCTTATCACAATTGAATCACAATTTAGATATGCTTCCATGAGTTTATTTTTCTTAATATTTTTTGAAAATGCAAATGTTATCCTTGTCCCAACTTACTGTCTGTAATACTTCTGGGGGAGGGTTTCTGGAGCCTCAATTTTGCAAAATAATTGTTTCTAGTTGAACTATTTTTTTCTGGACTTCATATACTCTGGAATTAGTGAGTGACTAATTATTCCAGGAGAGTCCTCAAGAGCCTTCCAGAAAGTTGGCTCATGTCAATTAAGAATAATACTTCAAAAATAGCATTCATAGTAGCTTGAAATGGGACATCCACCAATAAAGGGAATCTAGGTAGGCCAACAACAATGTCTACCTTGTGACTTCTCTGCTTCTAGATTGCTAATTGACAAGTTTCTTAATGCCAAGAAAAAAAAAGTTGCATTCCGAGAAGAAAAAAGACTCAAATTGTATGTACTATTTTTAGAGAAATTGAAGGAATCCTTTTGCTCATATTTTCCCTCAGGTGTCTGTATCTGTATTCATGAATGAAACTCATTTATTGCTTTAATTTCTCATACTGCCTTTTCTAATCATGGTGTCTAGAATATTTTAGGATCAAAAAAGAGTTAGGGAATTCTATCATGTTTGTATTCTCTGGAATATTTTATAGGAGCTTGAAAAACAGCTGAATTTTGAAAACTTGCTGAAACTCATCTCTCAAATCATCTGGGCCTATTTTGTGGGAAGGAGCAAAAGAAGTTAAAAGTGAGATTATTAATTAGAGTCAACTGTTTAATGCTTAAAGGGGCATTTAGATTTTCTAATTCTTCTTGAGTCCGTTTTGGTAAGATTATACTTTTCTAGATATTTGCCTTTTAAAAATATGTATACATTTTTAGCTAGAAGATATATCTATTATCGTACTACCATGTCAATATCGACTGCATCTGCATTTAACTTGCCCTTTCTATCCTAATTTTTTTGCCTCTCCTCTTCTATCAGACATTCAATAAATTTGTCAATTTTGTCACTTTTCAGTGAATGCATATTCAATTTTAATATTTCTTTCTGTAGCATCTTTTTTCCTACTTTTCTGACTTCTTTCAGCTTCACACCTAAGGCTTTGTTTAGATTCATTAATTGAGTTTTACAAATATTTTAAGTTTGAAGCAACTCATGAATTCAATTTTTCTTAATTTATAATATTAGTTTTCTAGCATCAAAATTTTCTTCCAGACCCGTGTAACTGTTTTATTTGTATTTATTAAGTCATTTTCATCTGCTATAACAGACAGAATTCTAAATTATCACAATAGAAGTTTCTTTCTTGAGCTGTCTATATACATGTTCCTAATTTATAGTTGGATTTACCCCAAGCAATGATCCACAGATCCAGTCACCTTCCATTTTATATTTCTAATGCGATGTAGGCCTTGGAATCAGATGCTGGACCCTCTGCCTCCAGCTGCCTTCATAGAAAAGACTGATCCACTGCTTAATCACTTTGACTCACATTTTTTGGGGGGAAATCTTGCTATTTTGGTGAGATCTGGCTCACCAATACGCAAAAAAAAAAAAAAAAAAAAAAAGTGAAATGTTGGCTATGTAGGCATTTCTTGGAAATAAACCTTTTAGTAAGGAAAGTAGGATTATTTGGGAGATAGAGTTTAATCTTTGCTACAAGATGTACCCAAACTGTATGTATTATAAGCATGATGGTTTGCTCATTAAACAATTATTAATCACTTGTTTGCTTTCAAAAATCAAGTTGTGATAGAAGTAAGTTAATATATCCCCAACTTTGATGATGTATTTTCTATTCTTATAATTTAGTCAATTTTTGCCACATACATTTTAATTATGTTACATTTTTACATTCTGTTCTGTAGTTATTGGTTCACTTTGGATATTTGATTGTATATAGTGACAATTTTTATTTCTAATAGTGTTTTTCGCTTAAAGTGTATTTTATCTTATGTTAACATACTTTTTTCATTTTCATTTAAATGATGGATTTTGTACTCTTTTATGTTCAGTTGTGTTTCCTTATGTTTTATGAGTATCTCTTATAAATTACATATATATACTCATAAAAGCATATACGTACATGCACACACCACACTACTTTACTTTCTTTTATATTTTATTGACCCAAATAAATCACAGAACCTTGTCAAATTTAAGGTGATTAGTAAGCGCCCTCTTCTAGAAAAAAAGGAAGAACCAGTATTATTGGCATGCAGCATGTTATGGTCTTTGTCATATTTGATTTTTATTTTTAAAATCTCAAGTGTTTTATTATTTTTAACTATACTAATAAATTTTTGATTTATTTTCTTTTCTTGCTTTGTTGTGGATATTTTTGTAATATTTTTATTTGATATATTTGAAAATCATAGCCACATTTTTATTTTTCTTAAAATAAAAATATAATGGCAATCTTAGACAATGTAACAGGTAAACTTAGTGAAGTTGAAAGTGAATTAAAAAACATTATTTGGTGACATAAATTTTAGGACATTTTGATAAAAATTAGTCTTCTACTCACATACACAGTCCTGTAGTCACTATTTAATTCTAATTTGTTCTGGTGGTCATATTTAAACATTGTTTGCTGTTTTCACAATACTTATGTTAACTTATATTTAGCATCATGTTGGCCATTTCCTTTATGGAAAATAAGTCATTGAATCTTAGATATATTTCAGGGATCAATTTTCTAACATAATTTCCATTATTCTTGATAAGTTCTCTTCAGCTTTTGCTCACCATGTCTTGATTTTGCTGCCATTTTAAAAATAAAACTTTGATTGTTTTTAACAGGTTGGTGAACATATTGATCTCAAGGTTTAGATAGTATTTCACTGTCATTTGGCATCTAACTAGAAACACTAGAAATGAGTTAGCTCTCAGCTTGTTGTTCTGTTTTTGTTTTTGTTTGGTTTTTGTTTTGGTGGTATTATAATTGTTGTTTTCCTAGTTTTTTGTTTTTTGGTTTTTTTTACTGTTTTAAACTTTTAAATTTTTTATTTTTGGTGTTCCAAAATTCTGAATTTCGAATATGCTATACCCACATGTAAACTTTTCTGTACTTATACCTCTGGTGACCTGCCATGCTTCTTGAAACTGAGGATTTATTTCTTTGATATATACGAAAACATTCACCATTAATTTTTTTTCAAATACTTGTTATTTTCTATTTCATATAGTTTATCTTATTGATGTATTTTAGACCTTCTTACTTTGCCACCCAAGTATCTTAACTACTCTTTAAAATTGTCTTTATAATATGCATTCTGGATAATGTTTTTAAATATTTACCTTAATTTATTAATACTCTGTGAGGTTAACTATTTGTGTTTACCTTCTCTGACAGTCATCCCTTGAGTTCTAATTTGTATTAGTATATTGTTCATTGCTAGGAAATTATTTTAACACTTTTTTATAGATAATTTTCTTTGTTTTAATAGAAACAAGGTCTCATTCTGTCACTCAGGAGGGTAGGTAGTGGCACAATCATAGTTCACTGCAACCTAAAATTCCAGGGCTCAAAATATCATTCCACTTCAGCCTCCAAAGTAACTAAAGTAGGGATCCACCACCACACAGGTAATTTTTGTTTTATTTTTTGTAGAAACTGGTCTTGCTATATGACCCAGGCTGCTCTTAAATTATTGGCCTCAAGCAATCCTCCTGCCTTGGCCTTCCAAATGACTAGGCTTATGGTGTGAGTCACCATGCCTGGACTGTGATTGATCATTTTTATTAAAATAAACTTTATTTTTAGAAAACTTTTTTGATTTACAGAAAGATTGTGAAAACATTATGGAGTATTCCCATATACCGCCCATCATGTTTCTCCTGCTGTTATTAACTTTACGTGTGCTTTCTCCCCACCTTAATATGTTGAAGAACTAAGCCCGAATGTGTTGCTATTTGGAGATCGGACATTTTGGGAGGTAATTAGGTTCAGATGAAATCATAAGAGTGAAGCTTCCAGGATGAAGCAAGTGTCCTTGCACAAAGAGGAGAAAGAACAAAGTTCGTGCTGGAGCTCTCTACCCCTTCCCCCATCCTCCTGCTCTACCATGTGAGAACACAGTGAGAAACCAGCTATCTCCAATACAGGAAGAGGGCTTTAAACAATAACTGAATTGGTTGACACCTTAATCTTAAGCTTCTCAATCGCTAGATTTTTAAGAAAATAAATTCCCATTTAAGCCACCTAGTCTGTGATAGAATGTTATGGCATCCCAAGTTGACGAATACGACACAAATTGAGTATTTCTTATCAGAAATGCAAGAATGCTTCGAATCGGAGTTCTTTGAATTTTGTATGTATTTTTTGAATTTTAGATTATTTGCATACATACAATAAGATGTCTTGGGAAGTGTACTCAAGTCAAAACATGAAATGCATTTATGTTTCATATATACGTCAGACATACAATCTGAAAGTCATTTTACATAATGTTTTAAATAATTTTGCTCATGAAACAAATTTTGCCTACATTGAACCATCAGAAAGCAAAAGTATAGTTATTTCAGTCACTCTTACGGACAATAGTTTATCCTTCTGTTTCTTAAGGTCATATATTTGTATAGTGGTCATTTCAATATCACACCTTTCTGTAAGATGTTTCACATGTACAACATTGTCCAGTCTTCCAACATCTTGATTCTCTGTGCTGCAGATTGACATAAACATTTACTTTTTGTGTTGTCACTGTAACCCACAGATGTATCTGCAGGCTTTTTTGACATTTTCAACAATATTTTTACAATGCAGAGCAGAGAATGAGAACAAAAAACAAAAACAAACATAGAAACACAAAAAACTCCCACAGTGAGTAAGGTAGGTAGTTCCTGGTCCCATGTGGTAAATGTGAGAAAACAGCCTTTGACACATCTGGCCTACTAGGTGTCATTTTGTTACCCTCTGTGAGTGTTATTGTGTATGCAAAAAAGTATATTGCAGCTGAAGGCAGCTGGGAGGTTTTATTTTTCCTTGTGGAGGATGAGTAAACTGTGTGTTGTGTGACTACATTTTGACTACAGTTCATTACATGAGGTGAGATGTAGAATTTTTCTCCTGTAGCATCATGCTGGTGCTCAAGAAGTTTGGGATTTTGGGTTATTTTCAATTTTGAATTTTTGAATTTCAGATGCTCAATCTCTATTAGCATCTTCTAGTGGTGTGATTCACTTGATAGAATTAATGTACTAATATTTATTCACTATTTTGAGCTGAAGTTCACACTTTATCCATTTTTTAAAAAAATTTTACCTAATGTTTCTTTTTATTTCAGGGTCTCATTTAGGATACTGTATTACAATAAGTCATCATGGCTTCTTGAGCTCCTTTGGGCTGTGACAGTTTCTCATACATTTGTAGTTTTTGTGGTTTAAATAACTTTGTGGAATACTGGCCAGGTATCTTGTAGAATGTCTCTGTGTTGGAATTTGTCTGATGCTTTCTTTTGAAAAGATGGGCTATGAATTTTGGGGAGTAAGTCTCCAGAGACAAAGTAATGTTTATTGGGCTTTTACGGCAGTTTCTTTCTTTTATACCTTTCTATATATTGTATGGTTTGAAAGGAAGTCATCATGTGCAGTCCAGGCTTAAGGCGGAGGGAGTTATACTCTACATTCTTAAAGATAAAATAGCTACATAAATTATTTGGCAACCTTCTTAGGAAATATATTTCTTCTCTCCCATGTGTTATCGTGTTCAATCATTTATTCATATCGCCATGGACTTATGGATAGTAACTTTACTTTGCATTATAATCCCACATACTTCATTTATTTTGCTGCTCAAATTGTTCCAGCTTTGGTCATTGGTAGCTTTTTCAATTGACTCCTGTGTGCATTTGACATGCCACCATCAATATGTGTTTGTTTTTGTTTGGAGGGATTTTTATTTTCATATTTTCTTATTTTATAGCCCTGAAAAATGCTCCAGGCCCATCATACCTATTTCCTAGGTCTGTGGTAGTATCAGCTCTTTGTCCAAGGAGTCCTGGTTCCTTTTATTACAGAATGGTATCAGAAACTAAGATTTGGGCTCTGTGTATTACCGTTCCTACCATAATTTCACTGCTTCTCAATCTTCAGGTGTAAAAGCAAAGAGATATACATGCATCTAATAATGTGTTTATGTATGCATACCTATAAATATCTATGTACATAATCATCTTTATCTATAGTAAGGTAAAAATGAGTTAGTATTGTTGTCTCAGCTCTAATTTATAACCACATGGATCAGGCTACTCTCCTAACTTACTCAGCTATAAACTCCCATTTCTACAGTGAGAAATCTGACTCTCTTTATCATCAATAACTTACTTGTCTAATTCCAGTGTACATGATAAGCAGTATCAGGATTGGTAACACCTAACTCTAGAGAACATAACTTTGTCACCCAGAAAATAATGGTTAATGCAGTGTCCTTTGCCTTTTTTTAAAGTCAGGAAATTTTCTTCACATCCCCTCAGTGAGGTTGCTTCATGCATTTATAATACAATTAGGTAATTTTATCCACTCTACATCTTATACAGGGATTCCCACAACTTGCTATTTTTTTTTCTAGTTATGATCAATAAGATGCACTCTCCGTGCTGTAATCCTGTAGGCTCTGACAAAAATATAGATGTTACACTTTATAGTTTACTGCGCTGAAAATTACCCTATGCTTCAGGTAGTCAACACCTCTTTCTGCGACTCTGGCAACCATTGATCTTTTTCCCTCTTTCTAAGATTTCATCTTTTCCAGAAAGTGTATAATTGGATTGATAAAATATGCAGTCTTTTCAGACTGACTTCCTTTACTAAGTAATATATTTTTCAGATATCTCTTTATGGTTTGGTATCTCATTTCTTTCTATCACCAAATAATATTTTAGTATAGGTAGATCACAGTCTGCTTATCCGTTTACCTATTGTGGAATAACTTGGTTGCTTCCAGTGCTTGATAATTATCAATAAAATCTCCCATAAATGTTTGCATTAAAGTTTTTGTGTGGACGTAAGTTTTCAGATCAATTGGGCAAATATCTAGGAGCATGATTGCTACATGCATTGTACAATTATGTTTATCTCTGTCAATAGTCACATGAATGAGAGTTTTCCTTACCTCAGATTCCAGACAGAAATAAGAATTTCAGGTATTTTGGCTGTTCTTATAGGTGTGTAGTGGTATCTCATTGTTGTTTCAATTTATATTGCCCTATGATAAATTATCTTGACCATTTTTCATATGTTGTTCTGTGTTGCTTTGATTTTACTCTCGTATATTCATTAATACAATATCTGAATAAATTTCTTACCCAATTTTATAGTTGTTTTCTTGTTATTGAGTTTTCAAAGGCTTTTGTATGTTTTGAGTACAACTCTTTGTCAGATATATATTTTGCAAATAAGTTACCCAATCTGTGTCATGTCTTTTATTTTCTTAACAATGTCATCAACAGAGCAGACTTTTTAAAGTGTAATAAAATCCAAGTTATCAATGTTTTCTTTCAAGGATTGTGCTCTTAGTGTTTCATATAAAAAGTCAGTGCCAAAATTAAAGTTACCTAGGTATTCTCTTATTGTCATCTACGTGTTGTATAGTTTTTCATTTTATAGTGAAATCTATGATTCATTTTGAGTTAATTTTAGTGAAGGGTGTAAGTCTTTGTATGTGTACATCAAATTGTTTCAGCATAATTTATTGAAAAGCCTACCTTTTATCTACTGAATTGCCTTTATTAAAAATCACTTGCCTCAGTCTTTGAGTATTTCTGCACCTGACATTCTGATCTATTGATCTATGTATCTGTTGTTTTACTAATGTCATTCTGCCTTGATTACTATAGCTTTACAGTAATTCTTAAAATCCAGTAACATGAGTCCTACAAGTCTTTTCTTCTTCTTCATTATAATGCTGGTTTTTCTATATCTTTTGTCTTTTTTTATATAAACTTTAGAATCAGTTTATAAGTAGCTACAAAATGGTTTAATGAGAATTTTATTGGATTATGCTGAATTTTAAATCAACTTGGCAGAAATTAAAATCTAAAATATATTGAATTTCCTAATACCTGAAAACAGATTATCTATTTATTTAGACCTTGATTTCATTCATCAGTTTTGTATGATTTTTCTTTTCTTTTCTTTTCTTTCTTTCTTTCTTTTTCTTTTTTCTTTTTATAATTGAATTCTCATTCTGTCACCCAGGCAGGAGTTCAGTGGCACTCTCACGGCCACCGCAGACTTGACCTGCTGGGCTCAGGCGATCCTTCTGCCTCAGCTTTCCAAGTAGCCAGAACTACAGCCACGTGCTATCCCGCCCGGCTGATTTTTGATTTATTGTAGAGACAGTTTTCACCAAGTTGTATGGTCTTGAACCCAAGGACTGAGGCAATTCACTCACCATGGCATCCCAAAATGCTGGGATTACAGACTCAGCCACTGAGCCCGGTCATAATTTGTATTTTCTGTAGAGCATGTTATAGCCCTAATGTTTATCCCCCCAAATGAATATGTTAAAACCTAATCTTCACTGTGATAATATTAAGAGATGGGGGTCTTTGAGAACAATTAGGTTATGAGGGCAAAGTTGTCACGAATGAGATTAGCACTCTTATAAAAGAGGCTCCACAGAGTTTCCTTGCCTTTTCCACCATGTTGGGGCACGAAGAGAGGGCATTATCTGCAAATCAGAAAACAGTTTTTCACCAGACATTGGATGTGCTGATGCTTTGAACTTGGACATCCAGCCTCCAGAAATGTGAGAGACTTTTTCATTATTTGCTATCCTCCTAATGTGTGATATTTTATTATAGCATCCCAAGCTAAGACGTTACCTGTATATGTTTTGATAGATTTTACTTATGTTTTTCATTTTTTTGGTGCTATTTTAAGTGCTTTTAAAAAAATTTTTTATTTCAAATTCCATTTATTCATTGTGTATAAAATAGTAATTGACTTTTTAATTTAGTATTAACCCTATCTTCTCTGACCCCAATATACTCATTTATTAGCTACAGAGTTTTATTTTTTATCATTTTTGAGGATGGTATGTAAATAGTCATGTCACTTTGAACAAAATTAGTTTTATGTCTCTTTCTTATCCATATACTTTATTTCTTTTCCTTACTGATTTCCTGGAGAGGACTTCCAAATGATGCTGAAAAGAGTTCTGAAAAAAGATATTTTCCTTATCAGGAGATCCAAGTTCACCCTGTAGGTTCAATAATTCTTTAAGAGTAGTCAAGACTTTCATTTATTTTTTATTTCTAAATTGTTTTAATTTTATAGAGAGAGAGAGATTCCGCCAGTGTAAGTGCAGTTTTGTTACTTGGATTTATTGTGTAATAGTGAAGTCTGGGTTTTAATGTACCCATCACCCAGATAGTAAACATTGTAACCAATAGGTAATTGTTCAGTCCTGACTCCCTTCCCTCCCTCTCTCATTTTGGAGTCTACAGTGTCTATTATTCACTTTTGTATATTTCTTTCTTTTTCTTTCTTTTTTTTTTTTTTTTTTTTTTGGAGTTGGAATCTCACTCTGTCGCCCAGGCTGGAGTGCAGTAGCACACTCACAGTCACCCCATCATCGACCTGCTGGGTTCCAGCGATCCTTCTGCCTAGTCTTCCAAGTAGCCAGAACTACAGGCTGCACTACCACACCAAGCTAATTTTTTAATTTAATGTACAGGCAAGGTCTCACCATGTTGCCCAGGCTGGTCTGGAACCTGCAAGCTCAGGCAATCCTCTCACCTGGGCCTCCCAAAGTGCTGGGATTACAGGCTTACGCCACCACACCCAGCCCTCTTTTGTATTTTATATGCATTTATTATTTGTCTCTCACTCTATTTGAGAATATGCAACATTTGATTTTCTGTTTCTGAGCTATTTCAGTTAGGATAATAGCCTCCAGGTCCATTAATGTTGATGCAAACACAGAATTGCATACTTTTTTTTTTTTTTTTTGAGTTGGAGTCTCACTCTGTGGCCCAGACTGGAGTGCAGTGGCCACTCCCGGCCAGCGCAGCCTCGACCTGCTGGGCTCCAGCAATCCTTCTGCCTCAGCCTTCCAAGTAGCTGGAAATACAGGCGCGCACTACCACGCCCAGCTAATTTTTTGATTTACGGTAGAGATGAGGTCTTGCCAAGTTGCCCAGGCGGGTGTCGAACACGCGGGCTCAGGCAATCCACTCACCTCAGCCTCCCAAGGCGTGGGATTACAGGTTGAGCCACCAAGCCCGGCTGAATTTCATACTTTTTAATGGTTGCATAGTATACCATGGCATTCTCTCTCTCTGTCTCTCTCTCTGTGTACACACACACACACACACACACACACACACACACACACACACACACACACTATGGTATACTATATACATATATATATTCCATGGCATATCCATATATGTTTGTGTGTGTGTGTGTGTGTGTGTGTGTGTGTATGTATGTATCCCATGGAATTATATACATATGTGTGTATATATGTGTATATATATATTTTCTTTATCCAAACATTCACTGATGAACACTTAGTTTGATTTTGTGATTTTTATGGTGAATAATCCCATGATAAACATATGCCATGCAAAATCAGCAAAGGGTGAAGGCACATGGGTACAGTAGTCAGGTTTCTCTAGAGTAAAAAAATCAATAGGATATATTGATATAGATGGGTAAATAGATAGATAAGCAAAGATTTTTTTTATGAGAATTGTCTCGTGATTATGGAGGCCGAATAGTTTCACCGTGTACTTTCTTCCAACTGGAGAGTAAGGTAAGTCAGTGGTGAAATTTAGATCAATTGTAAATGCCTGAGAATGAGGGAAGAGGCTCAGGTCTAAAGACTGTCAAAGTTAGGAGCTCTAATGTCGGAGGGAAAGAAGACGGATGTCTCAAGTCAAGAAGAAAGAGACTGAACTTGTCCTTCCTCTTCCTTTTTGAATTATTCAGGCCCTTAAGGAATTGGATAATGTTCACTGATATTGGTGAAAAAGAATCTTCTTTACTCAGTCTAATGATTCAAATGCTAATGACTTCCCAAAAATAGCCTCACAGACACAGCCAGAAATAATGTTTTCCCTCTCTCTGGGTGTCTCTTAACCCAGTCAGATTGACACATGTAATTAATGATTATAATGGGCAATATACAGAGGAAAGTGGGTCCAAGCATCCAAGAGTCCTCTCAGTGGAGTCACACAGAAGATACTAATTTCTCCAGCAATGACTTGTGAAAACATGAGTTAAATGTGCTTACCAGGGAACCTCCCTGGTGTTCAATTTCTTTCCTTCTTTATTTCTTTTTTTTTTTTTTGTGTTTGTGTTGGAGTCTCATTCTATCACTCAGACTGGAGTGCAGTGGCCGCTCCCACCCACCACAGCCTCGACCTACTGAGCTCAGGTGATTCTTTCGCCTCAGCCTTCCACGTAGCTGGAACTACAGGTGCGCGCTACCACGCCGGCTAATTTTTTATTTATTGTAGAGATGAGGTCTCGCCAAGTTGCCGAAGCGGGTCACGAACCCGCGGGCTCAGGGAATCCACTCACCTCAGCCTCCCAAAGGCGCGGGATTACAGGTGAGCCACCGAGCCCAGCTAGGTGTTCAATTTCTAAAGCTTTCCCTGGGACTGATCATGTACACATACTCTGCCCAACTCATGTCAAAGTTCCAGACTTCCAGAAGTAAATGCATAAGATGTTCAGAACAAACTGTATTGTTCACACGGTTTTTAGCATGAAAAACCATATCTGTCAGTTAGGAAGTAGTAGGAAGCCCCTAAAATTCAAATTTTCATACTCTAGTCAAAGGCAAAATTGTAAATAGGCCTTTCTAAAGCTATCAGTCTTAGGTACGCTGTGTTAATTTTTTCTCTAAATATGTTATGTTTTTTATGTTAGGTAGAAAGTGTCCAGTTTCTTACTATGAAGTATGTTTGATTTGGGGCTTTGTTGTAGATGTTTTATTCAAGTTTTTTTTGTTTGCTTGTTTCATTGTATAAAGCCTGTGATGCTTAACATTAGATAATTTTATGCTCAGCAGTCCCTTTTAAAAGTAGTCTTCACATTTTATCCAACATTGGAGATGTTTTGCACAAAGAGGCTTTTTAAAAATAAAGATTTTATATTTCCTTGTTGCTAGACACAAAGTTAGTTTGCATTTCTGCACTTTTATATTCAAACTCTCATTTCAGAACAAATCTCAAAGGTCTAGAGGCAAACTATGACAGCTACATTTCAAAAGAAAGCCATTTGTTAAAATCACATCGTTTTAAGTTTTTTTAAAAATGAAATGAATAGATATCTACAACGATTTTTAGCTTAAATATATACTTTATTTCCATCACTTGCATTTGTCTTTTTTGTTGTTGCTGTTCTGCTTGCAGGTTAGTTGCATTAAACTTTATTTTTTTATTAATTAATTCAATTTCATTTTAGATTCAAAGACTTTGTGTGAAAATTTGTTACATAGGTAGGTAGCATGATAGTGAGGTTTAGACTCTGATAAGCATCGGATTTCATTCTTCTATCTTTATTGGTAACAGTGCTATCCAATGGTAATACAATATCAAATAAGATATTCGAAAATATAAAAATATGAGATATATCATATTTATAAGAAAATATTATATTTTTTTAGTTTCCATATTAAAAACAAACAAAAAGAAATAGGCAAAAGTAATTCTGATTATATGTTATCTAACACAACTTATTAAAAATATTACTTTAATATGTCATCGATATAAAAATTAATAAGACACTTTATTTTATTTTTGTTAGAGTTTTTAAACTTGCTCTATGTTCTACACTTAAAGCATATTTCACTGCGGTTACCAAATTTTCCTCAGTTAAAATGAAAAGATACTTGGTATTCTCAATGTGTCATGATTTGACAGTTTTCTTTGCGTTCAGTTCTGGTTCTTGGAAAACACAAAGGATATAATGCAAAATTTCCCCTTGCATGCAACCAACAGTTGGACAAAGGAGACCTCAGTTGATCTATTTGGTTTCTTTCTTTTCAGCTTATTTTGGGCCAGAAATAACAGGGATTATGACAGGAACCCAATATCTTGGCTCCCTTGGGTCCAAGCTATGAAAAGATAAACATACACACAGAAGCATGATAATCTCACAAAAGGTAAAAGGAGAATTTTATGAACTGCAACAATCTTTTATTATAAACTCTTTCAGGAAACTCCAATAACAGATAAGATATAACTAAATAAAACTTCTTCACTAAAAATGAAGATAAGAACTTCTATTAATATTTTAATTGTCAACTCCATCACAAAGATGAATAGGACACTTATTGAGTCTGTTCTTTAATATACAGAAGTTCTGACCCCCCAAAAAAGGAAGAAAGAAAAAAAATAGTGTTCAAACCATTTTAAAAACTGCCTTTGTTTGAGATCAATTATTTGTCAAAGTAGAACATCCAATGAGATCTAGAAACAATTTGTTAATGGAAAAAAGAAATTAATAATATTGCTAGTCACAAGGGTATTGAGGATAATTGAATATCTTTCTTCTGCAAAACCATACAGTTTTAACTTTGGACAAGTGAAAGAAGTTATTATTCTGAATAAAAATAAGAATATTCAGGCCCTTTTAAGAATATTACATGAAATATGGATTAGTTCCTTTGCAAATGATATTCGGCTTCAACTTAAATGTGACCTTCAACAATTGTATAGTACTTAAAGTTAATAGGAAGAATAGTCTATATTATAATTTGTAGAAAGATAATTTTGGGGGCATAGTAAGCACATAATCAGCTGTAAAATTTTTTAGTTTGTCTTCTAAGCAGTTTTTCACAAAATGTGGTTAACCCCTTTCATTATCGGGTTTGAACACTGCCATGATAGAAAGACAGATTGTATTTTCATTCTTTACTTGATAGATCAACTAATATATTTTTTATTATACCCCACAATCTTCAATGTTCTCTTGACATAGTATCATAGTAACAAAAAAAGCCGGGATAATTTATCTCTATATCATATCAAAGTATTATGTAGTTTGATGTTCACTAATAATGAAGATTTCTATAATTCATGATTTTCAATATAGCAACCATGAGTCACATATGATTATTGTGTAACTTGAAAAATAAATTTTTAATGTTATTTACTTTTAGTTGATTTAAATTTACATAATTAACATAAGGTCATGCTCATTACTTGTGGTTATCATATTACATAGATAAACATAATCATCTTTTAGTGTATTCTGTGTTTAGACATTAATGTGTTCCAAAAACATGTTCTATAGTGAACTTCATGAAAATAATGTCATCATGGATAAAATGAAAAAAGCAAGTTTTTTTTTTTTAAATTCAAAATTTATTTGCTTGGCTATTGTATGTTCAAAGTACTCTTACACAGGCTCAGAAAATAAATGAGTAAATAAACTCTTTAAAGACTAACACTAAAAACCTTGTGTTTATGAGAGAGTAGAGCCAATTTGACTTCATTTAGCCTTCATAGATTGTGACATGCTAATGTGATGTTTGTTACTTAGTCCATGTTGTAGACCTGGAAGATCTTCCAAATCTAGAAATTAGAAAACATTAATAAGTACATAGCCACATTTTTCCTTTCTTCATAGTTTGTACAAAGAATGCAATACCATGTATGACACATTCTAGTTCATTTTTGTATCTCCAAATATCTTATATATTACAATAAATTATTTAGGTTATTGCAAAATAAATGTAGTTATGTTCTGTTATTGTTGTTGTTTTCCAGCAGTCACTGCCATGAGAACTTTAATTTCATTTGGTTTTAAATGGCTACTGAATTATTTTAAGTTGACAAATTTATTGAGGCACATCTGATGTAAAATACATTCGCATATATAAAATGCCAATTTTAATGTTTTAACATATGCAAGTATTCTTAAAACTATCACCTCAATCAAAATGACATTTTTGTTGGAGTTTAGCCACTCATTTTACAGAAAAATAAATTGAAATAGGCTGTCATATATTTTACTATTTTGTATTCTTCGTAGACTATGGTGGTGAATATCTCTACTATCAACACAAAATAATGTCAGTAAACAATATACTCCCAGGTATCTTTAAAATTCAGCTCTTAGAATAATTACAGAAACACCAACTGTGTGAAAGAGTTAGAAGGTAATGTCTTGTCAATCAATGCTAATTTCATTTAGGTAAAGTCATCCTTCCTGGTCAGCTTATGCCACATGAGCATTTGGAAAATGGAATTCAAGACACTTAAACTATAAGAGCGTAGGAAACTTTGGTCCTTGCCAAAAAAAAAATAAACTCTCAAACTTATATGAGATGTCAACTTATATGACTCCAAGGAGTAATAATATTAATCCCCAAATGCTTGAAATATGGCTGTTCTAAAAGAAAATGGGATACCCTAAAATGAGAGTGGAAGTTCACAATGAGAAATGTTATGTCTATGACATTCCGTATAGAATCAAATATAATTAATTAGAATTTTCATGGACTATGTGTATTTGTATTTATTATTGTGTATATACATATAATCTCATATATATATGAGGTTATGCTAATGATTTCATATTTCATTTGCCTTTCAGGATGCCTGTTACTTCTAAACCTTATTGTTAAGCTATATCCAGTTCTATGAAATTTCATATAATATTTATAGCAAAAATCATTATTGTTAAAGATAACATTCTTCTGGCTCCTCACAACTTGCAGTAATATCTCTGATTAGCAGTTGTTGAGACAAGCAGATAAGTTTGGTGTTTGCTTTTAATTTTAAAACAGGAAACTAAAACTCAGGGATGACTAAAAAATTGTGCTTTTGTAACTGCTTCATCTATATTAAAACTCTCTTTCATTCTTTTAGCATAAACTATGTTTTCTGTCTCACTAAATTCAATTTTAATTTAACTTAGCTTTCAAATATAAAGTAAGCTATCTGATACATATGGCCAAATGCCTAATGATGGACAATATTTTGTCAAATGATCAAACAATGATATCCAAGTAGCATCATGTAGTGAAAAGTGCATCACACAGGAGACAAACTGTTGTCCCATCTGCCAGATGACAAGTTGCTTAATATTAATAGATATAAGTCTACTCTTAATTAAAGAGAATGATTAAAGCACTTGCACCCTTAACAATTCTGCAGTTATTGTTTTGCCCATTCACCTAATGTGATGTCATTCAATTTAAGATGTTATATTTTTACATTTCATATTCAGTATAATGAAAGAGAATGGATATTTCTAAGAATACACATCTAGAAATGTTAATTATTCCATTAATATGCCCATTTCTAGGTTTCTGAGTTTCGAATTTACCTAAGAGTGTTGAAAATCAGTGTTTGCACTCCAAAGTCAGAGGAGGAATGTTATCTCCGATGCGTACATGCTGAAACTAGTGAATGTCTTCTGAAACTTTGACTTAATTTTGCCATAAATTATTTATCACTCCTCAATATTTTCTACTATTTTTTAGGCTTGGAAAAAAATATAATTAGTTTCTTATTAAAAACTGTGCAATTAAGTGTCAAGTATAAGTTTGAAAACCTAAATTTTTTGAAGTAATAAATGATACTTCCCAGTGTTTCAAACATCTTGAATGGATAATAGAGTGTAAAGAAATCAAACCTTATGTACTAGTGGGAGCATTTTATACAAGTTTTCTAAGAACTCCAAAATTCCATTCTTTAACAAACATTTTATGATATAGTGATATAACCACACTAGAGAAATGAAAGTACAGAAAGAAGTAAGGAGTGTGTGAACAGACATGAAGAAAGTTAACAATATTGACAAATTCTCCAATAATAACATCAAAGAAAACTATGAAAAAAATGCAACACACAAATAGCATTGAAAAAGACAAAGCAACTGAATACAGCATTAATTCCTTTGCTGTGATTGCACTAGTTAATTGTACATTTTGGGATCTGTTGCTGTTGTTTTCAGTACAGCTTTTATCTTTCTTGAAAAGAGAACTCCATTTTTTTTACCTTTTTACCAAAATTTGCAGGGCTTTCAGGCAGGTGTCATTCAAACTATTAGTTAATTTATCGCATGCTACTTACTTACACATATGGCTCACAACTGAATTTAATTCTTAGGTTCAGGGACATTTTAATTGAATAACTCCAAGACTGTATCTTAGATATTTTAGCTTTACTTTCAAGTAAACAGTAATATATTTGAAAAAATCAGTTTATATGCCTTATTTCTAACACAGTATATTTTATATTGTTGGCATTTAACATTTATTATTTATCTGATTAATTGATTGCTTCTTAAACTTAGTAACACTTGCAATGCAAAGAATGTAGTTACACAGCCCTAAGATTTGTGACCTCAGTTGAAGAAGTCTAACAGAGTTTAGTTGTAGTCTTGAAGACATGGCAGGGCTCAGTATGTGCTATTTGTGTCCTAAGAGGCACATTTCTTCCGGTTTTTAAATAGGGCAAAATGCATATGCATTTCCACAAAACAATTAAGGCAGTTATGAACTAATCCTTGGTTATTTCTATAAACAGTTTACTTGTTTTCTGAATAATTAGTAATTTTAAATAATATGACCCCAGTCAATAGGCTGACGATTGAGCTTCAAAGCTTACTGGCTTATGATTTGGGTGGGAACAGACATGAGTCATTTTACATTCAGGAAAATTAATTAAGTACAAGACATTGTTAGACTATTATTTTATTTAATCTTCACAATGACAAGAAATTAGAAATTAATGTGTTTTCCATAGCAATTTAGAAAGATAATAATAACTGTTCAAGTTCTTACAGATTTTTTAAAGCAAAGTTGAGATTTAAAATCTGGATTTAAAATCTGACTCCTTGGAAGGCTGTAATTATATGTACCAGCATTGCTCTTAGAAAGCAAAATATTTAATGTTTACTCACTCAGAATATATACTGTAAGTTTGTTCAGAACACGTAATTCACTTAATTATTTCATTAAAGAAGACAGCATCAATGTTTTGTTTAGTAAGGATTATGTTTAACATGAGTGAGGATGATATTAAACTACAAAACTGAAGATTATCTCTTTTTACTAGTCTTAAGTCCCAGTGTCCGTACATAGTAGAATAGTGAATATATTTTATCATATACTTTTTACTGTTTTCTGTTATTTGAAAAACATTATTCACCAAACATGGCATTTTGAAAGTATGGGCAATTATATTTTATAATGAGAAATGTTCAACTTTCTGTGAAGGACCTCTCAACAGAAATTACTAAACACATTAATTGACTATTAAATTAGCATATTGCCTTTAGAACATGGATAATTTTAATGTTCCTATATTATTAAATTTAACCATAAGAAAAATATATACATGCCTATTACTTGATGTTTATTATTATGAAATAGATACCAGCAGAAGAAAAATACTCTTAAAAATATAATACTGGCCTAAAAATCAAGTGCAAATGAGTTATCAAAATATCTCACAATAAGTAGGTTGGAAGTGAGTCACCTAATTCTCTCAGTCATATTCCCACATAATTATTTACCATCACTATGATGACATTTTCCTTCTGAAAGTAGCAACATGGTTAAATGTTTACTATAATGAAATAATATACATATGCATATTATGTACAAAAACAAACTGTGATAGATAAATACACAGATACATAGATAGATTGATAGATTCTTGTATGTCATAGTATCATACTAAAGGACATTATCTTGAAAAAAAACAATAGAAGCATTTTTGAACTAACCTCTTTATTATTTCCAGAAAGAACATATTTGTTTTCCTAGTAACTAGTAATTATAACCAAATGAAATTATACATAAATAGAATTGCTCTGTTGAAGAGTATTCTTTATCTTTTGCTTTTCTGGAGAAAATATCCCAGACTTCACCAGTATGGAATATATCTATATAACGAAACTGCACTCACACCCCTCTAAATTCATGAATATTTTTTAAAAATCAAATTTAAATTTTGCCATTTGATGCCATGATGAACTGTTTCCCATTCCAACTCAAGCACTTCTGTGCTTTTTTAAAATAATTCCAGCTTTGTCATGGGCCCTTCAATCAAGATTCTTTGAGTACTTTTTTCCATTGTTATTGGATTCCCAGTCAGGGAATTTTCCTATTGTAAAGAGAGTGAAAATTTGATGAATAGGAGACATTGCAGTTGTGGTAATATAAAAATATGGTGTCACAGTGCCTTGTGTTCAAATAGTTACTTGACCTTTGAAAATCAAGGTACATTTTTTCAGGTATTTTTGAAAGAGAGTGCATTTTAAAAAAAGAGGTACATATACACAATGGAATATTATGCAGCCATAAAGAAGGACAAAATTATGAACTTCACAGCAACTTGGATGGAATTAGAGTCTATCATACTCAGTAATCTATCACAAAAACAAGAAACTGAATACCACATGTTATCACTCATAGGTGGTTCCTGAACATTTATCCCAATACCTCAAAAGGGAGATTGGCAGTAGCGGGACACTGCAGGGTAGGAGGTGGAGGGACTGGGGGGCGATGGAGAGGATGGGGGGGTGGCACTTAACATTTCTAAGGGTACTTGATCCCAAATCAGGGAAAGTAAAGATGAGTGGGAAGCCCAACTTCACCTGCATGTAGATCATTTATATAACTAATACTGACTTGTACCCCACAACTTTAAAATAAAATAAAGAAGAAAAACATCATCAAGTGAGAAAAGTTCCCAGTATATAACATCTGCCTACATTAAGCATCTTGACTCATAAACAAAGGAGGCAGTATAAATAGCCTAGATCTAATATATAAATAAATAGGACATTTATTATAATTATTATATCATCACTAAATGGAAAGTAGAATTTCGTATAAATTAGTAATTTTCAATATTTACAATAAATTTCATATCATTACTAATATGATTTTTATATTCACGGATCACTAAATGTTTTTACAAAATAATACGAATATATTTTAATATAAAAAATATTTAAATACATAATGTTTCAAAATTGAAGTGTTAAATTAGGCAGCGGTTAACATTTGGAAAAAATATGTGAAAGGCATACAAAAATGATCTGCATTATTTTTGCAACTTTTATGTGCACATAAACTTATTACAAATTAAATTTATATTTAAAAAACATTAGTGTGGCTCAGTATAATTTACTAAAGTTATTCCATAATAGTGAATACGCTCTTCCAGCATCTCTTACTTTATATTTACATTTTCTAATGTATTCTGAAAAAAGGGTAAAGTTATTCTCCTACTCTTGGTCACCACGGCTTTTCCCACCCCCAGCAGAAATTCTTATTCCTACCTATAGGGATCCTGCTGGGCTCAGCAAAGAGAGTCATTTACTTTGTCTTTCAAATTGTCTGGATTTACTCCTGTTATAAAGAGCAGGGGAGGACGGGTTACTTTCCTCTGAAAACTCTTTATAAAATACCATTTCAATACAATTGCGTTTTCCATAAGTTGTGTAGTACTTCAGTCATTAAAAAAAGAACATTTATAAACCTGTATTATATGACAGATTCTCTAATAAGTGGTGATAATTTGAAGGTATGCATATACATATACCTACAGTAAGATATGAAATAAATAATAAAATAAGAATTAAAAAGAAAAAATTATACAGGAAAGAAAAATGAACTTTAGTTTTAAAAAATAAGAAAAAAGGCTAGGTGCAGTGGCTCAAGTCTGTAACTCCAGCATTTTGGGAGGCCAAAGTGAGAAGATTGCCTGAGTCCAGGCTTTTGAGATCAGCCCGGACAACTTGGTGAGACCTTGGCTCTACAATAAAATAAAAAATTAGCCAGGTGTGGTAGCGCACCTATGGTTCTGGCTACTTGGAAGGCTGAGGTGGAAGGATCGCCAGAGCCCAGCAGGTCGAAACTGGGGTGGCTATGAGCATGCCACTATACTCCAATCTGGGCGACAGAGTGAAAATCCGACTCAAAATATAAAAAAAAAGAAAAGAACAACAACAACAAAATTAGAAAATAGGAAAGAAAACTCAGTTACATTGAGAGCGAAAAATAAATGTTTATTGTGAAATAGTCAATCTATATTTTTTGATGCTGTTGAGAGCATGATTCTTAAATGTGGAAGAAGTAAAACATAGATGTTAAGATCAAAGAAGTCAACAAAAGCCCTTTAGTAATAAATTTAAATTGGAAATATCAATGTGAATTCATCATTTTTTTTCTTTATTTTAAATTCAGGGTTAGGTATCCAAATGTTCATTATGCAGGTACGCTTGTTGATGAGGTGTGTCCCTCCCTTCCCTGACAGCTTCCCTCAATTGCCAATTCCTTTCTTATAGTATGATAATTACTCAAGGCCCACTTATGAGTGAGAACATATGGTACTCTGTTCTTTGTTTCTGTGATAGATCACTGAGTATGATAAACTCTAAATCTGTCTTTAAATAAAAGCACAGTTCATTTATGGATAAAATCTAAAAATAATGATCAATCAAGTAGCAAATAATATATCAAGCACTCAAATTGTGTTCTTTAGACACCAATTTTCACAAGGAAATGGGCTTCTTCAAAATGTGTAAGACAACAAGGAAGGTGTCCAAAACTACTAGACATCTATAATTGCTAATGGGCTTGTGATCTGACTTGAAAAGATCAAATTATAATAGTAACTAAACAATAGAAGAGATAATACTTTTCACAAAATATTTCAGCCTATAAAGAGGGAAGAAATATTATAATAATAATGTCAGAATTACATAACTTTTAATGAATTGACAGAGCTATAATTAATCATCAACACCAACTCAGTTAACAAAAAGAAAATGACTAGGCATTATGTTCCTCTTGTTGGAAGCTTAAGATTATCTTCTGAAGGAGACTTGCCAGAAAAATAAATAATGGAATGACGTGATAAAGCTTCTAGATCAAATCCAAGTAAAAGTTACAGAAAACAGGTAAGACATACAATTGGTAATATCCATGTGTGATGACGATACTTAGGCATATTTAAAATATATAAGATTTATGTCTTAGAAATGTAAACTAACATATTGATAGACATGAAATGAAATGACATCTGGGGTTTGCTCCAGATAATATACCAGGCAAAGTGTCTGGGGTAGAGATAAAACAAAATTAGCCCTGAGTTTGTAATTATTGAAACCAAATGATGGGAACATAAATTTTTATTATATAATTCTGCCTATTGATATATGTATGAAATTTTTTATAAGAGCATAAAAACAATGTGTGCAATTCTGTATGAGATAAAGTAAATTTTATGAAATAGTAACATTGTTTACATTTTTAAAAAGTATTACATATGTAAGCTTATTTGCCCCTTCCCAGCCTAGAATTTTAAAATCCATTACCTGTTTCTAACACATGACATTGAATATGGACTAGAATGCCACTAAAACAAACTGTTTCAAAGGAAATTTTACTTTAGTTAATGAATTTCAATTTAGAGACCTTTCAGTAAACATGTGCATGTATTTATTCACTTCATAAAACATAATTTGAAATACACAACCCATAACTTTAGAAAGTCTTGGACAATATTTTTTCTCAAATGATATTATTTTATGACAAGTTCAACAACTCCCTCATAACTTTGTCAAAGAGTATTGAGCTAGGAGATAGCATTAGGAGTTAGGTTTTCCATTATTTTCCTACTCAAAAAAACTGAACTAAAATAATTTATTCTAGCACAATTGATTACTGTTCCTTTGAAACTTCCCTTTATTCTATCAATACACAGTAAAATGTTTTCACATCTTGTTTGACGAAATCAAGGCTATTTGTTACGTGATTTTAGATAAACAAAACCATTAGGGAATGCAGATACTGCCTCATGTGATTGATGGATCTGAATAGAAAATTTAGAGGCAGCTCTAAGACTATCTGATGAAAAACAGATACAAATCTCAAAGACTTTGGCTTGCTTACTTCACTTTTGTCTATTTTAATCATATATTTTGTAAGTCTCCTTTTTTTTCTTTGTTATAAGCAGAATTAGTAACTCTCTCATGGAAAGTGTCTACTTCCATTTGTGGATACCAGGCTTGGGTCATTAAACGCTCACTGATTTTGTCCTTTTTTTTTTTTGAGTTGGAGTCTCACTCTGTCGCCCAGACTGGAGTGCAGTGACCGTTCGCGGCCACCGCAGCCTCGACCTGCTGGGCTCTGGCGATCCTTCCGCCTCAGACTTCCGAGTAGCCGGAATTACGGGCACGCGCTACCACGCCCGCTAATTTTTTGATTTAGTGTAGAGATGAGGTCTCACCTGCCCAGGCGGGTCTCGAACCCGCGGGCTCAGGCAATCCACTCACCTCAGCCTCCCAAAGGCGCGGGGTTACAGGCTGAGCCACTGAGCCCGGTTTATTTTGTCCTTTTAATCATGTCCCAGATGTGAGAGATGTTGGAAATTTTGTAGATAAAACAATTTACTCTTTGGTATAAGGGCCATCTCATAATTGTGTGAATGTAATGAACACTTCAATTTTTTTTGTCTGTATTTTCAAGAGAAAAAAAAGAAAGGAAAGGTATGTGTACCTTAAACAAAGTTAACCTGGCCTCCATTTCTTCACTGGATTAATTCAACATCTGGAGGAATATTTTTAGACTGGAAGGAGTTCAGGTAAAACTACAAATCCTGTTTCATGAAAGCAGAACCCCAGGAGAGAACCATAGGGGAGATCTAGAATGAATTAATTAAATATTTGCATTTGGAACAGTTGATCTTCTAGATATAGAACACTTGCCAGGCTTTCTTTGAGTGAAGGTTTTGAGAACTGTTTTCCAATGTGATTAAACTTCCTGGAGAAGGTCCTTGTTTTTACAAAGAAGTACGGAGAAGTAGAGCCCAGTTTATGGAAACTTCTTAGCTGGGGGCAGTGCAGGGAGAAAAGGTAAAAAATTAAGATCTCTATTGAATGAAACTTTCTTTATTAGGATGTCTGTAAGTGCTCTCCACCTGACCTTCTCTTGATCTTGTCTGCACATCATACATCAAAGCTTGCATTTCAAAATAACTATACTGCAAATCTTTCATTAGACAAAAAGTTTTATTAAGGAGATAGACTCACACATGTGCAGAGGAAACCTTGTCAGCTTCTTGTACTAATAAACCTATAATAAAGATTATTAGATATTTTAGAAATCTAACAATGCAAGTAGGGAAAAAAAACAACCATCAGAACAACTCACATGAGAGTAAATATAAACATCTGAGTAATCAAAATAAAATTATAATTAGATGACCTCCAAGAATATTCAAATATTAAACAGCATGTAACTTAAGATAGTAAACAAGTGCATGTTCATATGAAAAAAGGAGCCATCCAGTAGAAAGAAATTTACTTAAAATATATATGACTATTTAAATTCGTTAATTTAGAAAACGAAAAGTATGTTCAACACAAATATTAGAATCTCCACGGATTAAAAACAAAAAGCAGTTTTAGAAAACAAAACATTCAGATAATGTTTCATAATCTATACCAGAAAGGAAAGTAATTTAAAAATTGTGAAGAAAAAAAGTTAATGAGTATGGTAGATGAATCTAATAGGATCACAATCTGTCTAAAGAAAAACATAGAAAAAAGAAATAAGGTTGCAAGGTGACAAGAGAATTTAAAAAATACAGCAAATATATTTTTGAGCATCTGAACAATAGAGGTAGAACCACTGGGTAAAACAGAAAAATAGGAGAATTTCTTATGTGGTGCACTTACACATACACATACTCACCTAATTATACATTTTTATATATACAAACAGCCTTCTGGCACATACTTAACTCCAAGAGACGCATCTAATTTATGGTTCAAAAGAATTTACTAAATACCATCTATTACATTAACTTCAAGCCCCAATTCTTTGAAATGTCTGGAATAATATTATTAATTTATAATCATATTAGAATATAAGGAAAAAATAAATAAGACTGCCTGTGATCATACAAGAATTTTATGCAAAATCTGATTAAATGAATTGAACCCCACACAGTCCAAACCCAAGCAAGAATGTGCTAGAATCAGTGGACATGACCAAGAGTGCTTAACAAATTGGTATGAACGATTCTGACATCAGAAGGGGACCCACTGAAAGCGTCAGAGTACTGTCCCATTAAGTTCTGCATAGCCACACTTGCATTGAATAGAAATTCGCACAGTTACCTCTAGACAAGAGCCTGAGTGAATACGCTTCAGGGTCAGAGGGGCCAAAAAAAAAAAGGCATTTTCTTGGGAATCTGATAATAGCCATGAGGAATATCTTGGACTGGTATTGAATCAGAAAAGCAGGTGTTCTAACTTTTATGCACTCTCACTAAAGACAGGCTGAATAACAAATCTTATCAATATGCTATGGTTCCCTTACCTATAATTAGACTATGGGGAAAACAATCAAGAACATATAACAACAATCTTCTCAGATAGAGGCACTGCCTGTTTTATAATTAAAGGCAAATATAATAGAGATTATGAAAATTTTAAAAGATTATTTGGAGCACAATAGGAATGCCAAATATGTAAAATAAATATACAGTAAGATTATATAAATGAATTGTAAAATAAAAATAGATTTCAGAATAGATTTAACACCAAAACATTAATAGAATCATAATATAAAAGCTGATACATTCTATAAATTTCTACATCTTTCTAATAGAAGTATTTGTAGGATTAAAGCTTTTTATTGTATCAATTACATTATATAATGGGCCTTACGGAGAAAACTAGGATGACATTTCATGCCATCCCAAATCAGTTGACAAAAGATGGCTAGCAATTGAATGAAAATAAAATATAATTTCCTGATATTCAGTAAAGTTTTGTGGACTAACTCAATTACATTCAACAAAGATGTATCATGAACCATTAAATATAAACTGGTTCTGTGTGCAGCAACAAGTTAAAAAAAAAAGGCTGTAACTTTGATCCTTTGATTTATTTTTTGGTATATTAGATACAGTGTATGTCACATATGTCACACGTAGGGAAGTAACTAACTAGCAAATAAAGCCTTCTTATCAAGTGGTCAGATTTGAAAGGTAACCTTTACAACAAGGATACTTGATAAGTCCAGGAAACCAGAAAATAAGTTCTGCCCCAGGACCCCTCTCTCTTTCAGAACCAATGAAATATATCTGCGAAAATTGCAGAGCTCAATGGAAACACTGATCACAAGAATCAGGTAGATATTTGAAACCTCTGAATTTTGGATTTGAGCTTTTACTCCTGATGCTAAACAGTAATTGTGTGTTTGTTATTAGACCATAATGAGGACAAATTGTATTTTTTGAAGGGAAATAATGACAGCCATATGACAATCATTTGCCAAAATTGTTCTATGAGCATCAGAAAGTTATTCTGAGAAATGGATATGCCATTTCTGATCATGAACCATGCACGCTGTCTGAGGCCTTGACTAACTTCACAAGCAAAGCCTGTGAAGAAAGAGCGATGGGCCTATCCATGGCTACACTGAAACTACTGTCACAATGGGGACCTCACCTTAAAATTTTCCATATGAAAGAAAAATTTAGTTCACTCATAAAATGACTCATGACTCAATAGGACACATACTCCAAATAAATATTACAACCATTCCCCATAATCTTGAAAAATATTGATAGTCCACATTAAAAACACCCTCAATGATCTTTCATTCAAAGATCTTGGACATTATGTAGGTCATCCCAAAATGGGCTAATTACTTTAAAAAGGAATAGCAGAGCCGGGCTTGGTGGCTCAGCCTGTAATCCCGCGCCTTTGGGAGGCTGAGGTGAGTGGATTGCCTGAGCCCGTGGGTTCGAGACCAGCCTGGGCAGCGAGACCTCATCTCTACAATAAATCAAAAAACCAGTCGGGCGTGGTAGTGCACGCCTGTAATTCCGGCTACTTGGAAGGCTGAGGCGGAAGGATCGCTGGAGCCCAGCAGGTCGAGGTTGCGGTGGCCGGAAGCGGCCACTGCACTCCAGCCTGGGCGACAGAGTGAGACTCCAACTCAAAAGAAAAAAAAAAAAAAGGAATAGCAGAATAGGCAGTCATTGTATTATGCATAATTGAATGAATAAAGACGTCTCCAGGAAGGACAACCCCTGCTCTTAACCATGGGCTTAAACTTCTACTCATTTTATATTATCAAACAGATTAAAATTTAATTTTACTCAGAGTAAACTAAGTTTCATATTGTTTTAACAAAATGTATACATTAAAATAAAACATATTTCCAGTTGTTTTTAGTTTTTTTCTTTAAGATAGTCAAAATTTTTATATTTATTTTAAAAACACATAGAAATTAATGCATAGAAAGATATAACATATTTAAATAAAGCTGATATCCAATATTTTAAATATAAAATTAAAATTGTATTAAATATTTATATAAAAGTGAATTTTTTCTTACAATTTAGAATTCTATATACCTACTCATGTATATAATTCTATCATTTTTCAACCATCTCTGAATCTATCTCTGGAACCTCAGATTAAGAAGGAAAATAAAGATGCAAAGGATATTACATACTACCAGGATATATTTCATTATGACATAAAGTAAATAAGATACCACAGAAAGATTTGAAAAGTTAGTAATGCTGTCCTTTCTCCTACCTAAACTCTCTGGCCTTGAGTTATTTCTGTACCTTGAAAGTGTCCATCTCTGACATCAGCACTGAGAAGAATAGATGTTCAAATATATCAAGAACTCTTTCTGCATTTCTTGAGAACACATAATGTTTCTATTTTATTGTGACAATGTGTTGAGCTACACTGAATTTAAAAAGTTAAATTAGCTTTGCTTTTCTGGAGTGTATGTACATTGGCTGTGATACAAAAACTTTTTTTATATATCATTGGATTTGTCTTGTCAAGATTCCATTTAGGATATGTGCATACATGTTCATAAGTGATATTGACCTGCAATTTTCCTTTCTTGTAATGTCCTTGCCAGATTTTTATTTCAAACATATGCTGACCTCCAAAAATTAATTCAGAAGTGTTACAGCATTTTCTATTTTCTGGGTTTGTGTCATAATAGTGTTCATTTTTTTCTAGAATACTTGGTAAAATTTACTCAGTGTTGGGAGCCAGCCACGGAGGCCCACTGAGCGTTAGGAATCAGGAAAGGCCGTTGACCCCGAGACCACTAGGATGCGTTTGGGAGCTATTGACCCCATTTTCTCCCCCTTTCTACTCAGCGCTAACCAGATTAAGCTCCTGTGAGCTCAAAACATAAAAACTCTTGAGACCAGGATGAACACAAGCTAACTTTAGAAGCTCATTGCTCCCATTCTTCCACAAACTGCAGTTTTGGCTTTCACACAACTTATAATTCAAACTTGTGTCACATCTAAGAGCCTTAGTATTGGCCACAGGCTTCTGGGTCATGATCTTAGGATTTATTGAAGGTGTAAATTGAAGAATATAGTTTTAGAAGACAGCCATTTGTTGAAAGAATGCGGCTGGGTTACTTGCAGGTAGCCCACTGTGAACTTTGGGCTGGGCCACATTCCAAGCATTCTGGGATGGGCCACTTTTGTTTGTAAAGTAAATACTTAAGCTTCTATAGAATTGTTTAACTTGGCATAAATCAATCAGCTTAGGATGAAAAAGGTTTATAAAATATGTCAGTCACAGATTAGGTTATCCTTTGTTATGGAATTTTAAGATTATCATATGAAAAGGCTTTAAAGGCAATTATTAAGTTTTCACGGATTAAGGTTTCTGGTGGGTGGGGGACGCCCCTCCCACATCTGACTTTGTGTATAAAAGACCCGTTGTAATTACCAATAAAACACACATCGCTTCTGCACTAGACTGGAGTCCAGTCACTTTCTCTCTCTCTCTCTCTTTCTCTCTTCTTCCCCCCAATCACCAACACCATCTCCACCTTTGCAGTACTCTGAACCTGGTTGGAGCTGGTCCCCGGCAACTCAGATTTTATTTACAGCACAGATAAATCTGTTGGGAGACCATTTCTCATGCATCTTTTGCATTTCTGCTCAACTTTCAAACACAGGAACTGGTTACATTTTATTTCTAACTTTTTAAAGGGTATTTCTATAGCAGTAAGTCTGGGAAGATAGAGATAAAGCATGTGTCCACTGGAGTAGAGGCAGGTATTTTGCTGTCTGGTATAATAAAGGTGACACCAATCTGGAGGTAAAGTTTGAGCAGATTTGCTAGTAGCTTCTTTATAACAATGGGGCTTTCTAACTCCAGGTTCCTTGGTTGCCACACAATTCACTGTGTGTACAGTATCTACCAGGGCCACTCTGCATTGCTCCCCACAGGATGTGGAGACAGCGTGAATGAAGCTCATACTTGCTGCTATGCCATAAATAATAAAGTCCTTCATCTTCAACCCAAGGGTTTCAATGTCTTCTTCCAGAGTACATGAAACTGTGGCAAGTTAAATGGTAGCTTACAAGCCAGATAAATTATTCCATACTCTATAAAATGCTTACTTCTCTACGAGTAGGGATAATATGCACTGACATTTCCTTGATTTTCAGATACAACTGAACTTTAAACCTTAAATATTTTTTTAAAGTTATTGTAATACAAGATTTACAAGAACCAAAACAAAATGCATATTTTAAGTAAAAGGAGGGAAGTGATATTTTTAAATATAACTAGAGAGTAAATCAAAACATTATAATAAGCACATGGAAAATTACATGTGTCATAATGCATAATTGAATAATGTCTTAAAAATTGAACTTATTCATGTATTTAGTACACAGTTCAATAAAGGAATGCAACTGTACTCTGGAATGCCTTCTTGATTTCCTGTCCAAATGTTACTACTTATCAAAGGTAACCAGTAATCATTATTCTAACTTCCATCAGCATAGATTTATTTTACATAATATATATTTTAAATGAAAATGAATCCGAGTATTTACTTGCTTATATGCATTATTATTTTCTTGATTAGAACTATGTTTGAAAGAGTCATTGTTGTTATTCGGTAGTTGTAGATAAACCATACTTAGCACTGTATGATCTCCCTTTTGTAAATATTCTACATCAATGTTACTATTTTACTTTTGCGGGAATATAAGAAGTTTCAAATTTAAAGCTATTGCAATGTCACTAATATGAACATTTTAATACCTGTCTTTTGGTGAGCATCTGAACTTAATACAGTTAGGTATAAATAAGTGGTAGAATTGATAAAGCCAGGGCATATGTATATATGTATATATAAATGTGGGTGTATAATTATAAAAGTATTATAGCAAATATTGCCAAAGGATATTCCAAAAAGGTTAGCTTGCTTGATTTACATTATCATAAGTGTGAATTGACTGGACAGATTCTACATATTTCAATTCCATATTTCATTATTAAACTATGCAGAAACATTTAGCCTCTGTTCAACTCTAGAATTTTATATCCTTGTATTCAAGTGATTGTACCCTCACTTAGGAACAAAATTGTCTAAATTACATGTTTATACAAATAAAATAAAATAACTACTTCTCAACTTTCCATTTTATAGCATATTTCCCACATACTATTGTAAAAGAAAAATAGAGTTTATTCTCATGTGCCTAAAAATTTAGGCACCTGGAGTGTCTTAAGTAATAAAGAAATCATGATCCCCAAATTATCAAAGTATACTTTGTTGTTTATGCAAGAGCTAAATCAATCATAGAATTTCCCTGTCTAACAAATTCTTTTTTTTTTTCCTTGCTTTTTTTTTTTAATTATAAAGATGTGGAGTACAATTCAGGGTTAGGTATACAAACGTTGATTATGAAGGTACCCTTGTTGATGAGGTATGCCCCTCCCTCCTTTAGCAGTTTCCCTCAACTGCCAATCCAAATCCCTCCTCTGACACTTTCCCACTACTGCCAATCCCTTGCTTATAGCATTATAATTGTTCAAGTTTCGCTAATGGGTGAGTATGATAGACTCTAAATCCATCCAAGTTGCTGTGAAGTCCATGTGTTTGTCCTTCTTTTTGGCTGAATAATATTCCATTGTGAATATGTAGCACATTTTCTTATCCAGTCCAGCATCAGTGGGCAACATGGTTGGTTCCATGTTTTTGCTATTGTGAATAGAGCTGCAACAATCATATGTGTGCAAGTATCTTTTTTTGTAGAATGATTTGAGTTCCTCTGGGTATATTCCCAATAGGGGAATTGCTGGGTCATATGGAAGGTCAATTTCTAGTTCTTTCAGAAATCTCCACACTGTCTTCCAGAGAGGCTGTACTAGTTTGCATTTCCACCAGCAGCGTAAAAGCATTCCTTTTTCTCCGCATCCTCACCAGCATCTGTTGTTGTTTGTTTTATTAATGATGACCATTCTTACTGGGGTTAGGTGGTATTGCAATGTGGTTTTGTTTTGCATTTCTCTGATTAGTGAGGCTGAGCATTTTTTCATGTGTCTGTTGGCTGCCCAAATATCTTCTTCTGAGAAGTGTCTATTCATGTCTTTTGTGCATGTTTTAATGGGGCTGTTTTTTGTTTGTTTGTTTTTTCCTTTTGGTGTGTTTGAGTTCATTGTAGATCCTAGATGTTAGGCCTTTGTTAGATATACAGCTGGAAATATTTTTTCCCATTCTATGGGCTGTCTCCCTGCTCTCTCGATGGTTTCTTTTGCTTTGCAGAAGTTCATCAGTTTGATGAGGTCCCACTTGTGTATCTTATTTCTTAAGGTATTGGCCTTTGGGGATCAGAATAGGAATTGGTTGTCAGTTCCAATTTCCATATGGGTGTCTCCTGTGTTTTCTAAGATTCTTTTAGTTTGAGATTTTATGTTTAGGTCTTTGATCTATTTAGAGTTAATTTTTATGTATGGTGATAGGTAGGGTCCTGTCTCAATCCTCTGCGTATGGTCAGCCAATTTCCCAGCACTGAACAGGTTCTCCTCTCCCCAGTGGTTGTTGTTGGAGGCTTTGTCAAAGATGAGTTGGTTGAGGAATTGAGGTTCTGTTTCTGGAATCTCTATCTATTCCATTGGTGTATGTACCTGTTCTTGTACCAATACCAGGCTGTTTTGATGATTGTAGCCTTATAGTAAAGTTTGAAGTCTGGAAGTGTGATAACTCTTGCTTTGTTTCTTTTGTTGAGGATTGTTTTGGCTGCTCATGGTCATTTATTTTTCCATATGAATTTCTGTATTGTCATTTCCAGGTCTGAGAAGATTGATGTTAGTAACTTAATGGGTATTGCGTTGAATCTGTAGATTGCCTTTGGTAGGATGGACATTTTAACGGTGTTGATTCTTACCATCCATGAGCATGGAATAATTTTTCATTTGTTTGTGTCTTCTTGGATTTCTTTGAGCAGTGTTTTGTAGTTCTCATTGTAAAGGTCTTTAACTTCTCTGGCTAGGTAGATGCCAAGGTATTTCATTTTTTTGTGGCTATTGTGAAAAGGATTGTGATTTTAATTTGGGTCTCTGCCTGCTTGTTGTTGGTGTATAGGAATGCAACTGTCTTTTGCACGTTTATTTTGTACCCTGAGAATTTTCCAAAGTCCTTTACCCATGCAGCAGGTTTTTGACAGATTGCTTGGATTTTCAAGGTATAGGATTCTTAAAGCATAATACTTTATGGCAACACTCTTTAAAAATACATAATTTATAAAGATATTTTCACTTGCTAAGAAAAGTTGGCATCCATTTGCAAGTATATATAAGAATACATACATACATATAGTAATATATATATTTGTACTTCTTTTTTCTGTAGTGGTTCCAAGCATTATTTTTCCAAAAATAACAATATAAGACACAATTTTTATAAGTAATTTCCAATTTTCCCCCATATCAATTTTAATGAGTTACAATATGGTATATTAGTATTCTGGAAAGGTGGTTCTCTTTGTGTGTGTGTGTGTGTGTGTGTGTGTGTGTGTGTGTGTGTGTGTGTAAAGTCAGGATTTATTAAGAGGACAGCAAAGCTCCAACAATGGGAAGGAATGTGAAGGGGTTGCCCATGTGTTCTTTTTTTTAAAAAAAAGACTTTTCATCTTTCTAGCAACCAGGAATTGGGGTAAGAATCTCAGATAGTTTGATTTTTAATCCAATTGCATTTCCATTGAACAACTATCTCATTTTTTTCTGCTTGTATTTAGAATATTTTATTTCTTGAAAAAATTATCATTAATAGTCTTTCATCATTATAGAAGGTAAATTAAAAGAGGTCGTAATAATCTTTGGACATTTGAACACTCAGTCACACACACATATTTTGCTATATTAGTTTATTTATAATACTTACAAATTTTGCCCACATAACTATTTACTATATAAATAATAACTTCCAATATGCTGATAATGTATATATTCAGCTTATTATAAAGTAATCTTGCATAATTACCATAACATATTCTAATTTTCCATTGATATCTATTTTTTAGAATTAGGATATTAGGCAGCAGGCAAGAATTTGTATGGGTTGACTAATATCTAATGAAAAATATATTTTGATTCAAAATATTCTACTAAAGAGAGATAACAGGTCAAATATAAATTCACTCCCTATCAATATAAAGTATTTTTTACTAAGAATTTAACAGAATAAAGTTAGTGGAAAAATCTTTTCAGGAGAACAGATCTTTCATAAGTAAAAAAAAAATTTCATGGAGCTTGTTTTATAAATATGGTACATCCGTAAAGGAGAAATTACATGTGCACGTGTGTGTGTGTGTGTGTGTGTGTGTGTGTGTGTGTGTGTGTGTATAGTTACCCCTTGAACACCAGATTGAACTACATGAGTCCATTTACACATTTGTTTTTTCTGCCTTTGCTGCCCCTGAGACAGCAAGCTCAATCACTTCTCTTCCTTCTCCTCTTAAATCTTGTCAATGTGAAGATGAGGATGATACTACTATTTTACTTAATGAATTGCAAATACTTTTTTCTTCTTTATGATTTTATGATCTTTATGATTCTGTAAATATTTTCTTTCCTTTAGCTTACTTTCTTGCAAGAATACAATATGCAATATATACATAACATACAAAATATGTGTTTATTGACCGTTTAGTATCAGCAAAACTTCCAGTCAGCGGTAGGAATTTAGTAGTTAAGATTTTTTGGAAGTCAGAAGTTATAGTGAATTTTCAACTGCACAGGGACCTACATACTCAACCCCGTGTTGTTGAAAGGTTAACTGTTGTCTGTAGCTATATCTTTCCAAGACAAAAATGAGGGAATATGATAGGTATGTATTTATGTGATCACTTCAAGTCACACATACACATACATATTTCAAAAAGTGTGCATATTTATGAAAATATTTCAATTCATCTGTTTTCAAATGCTGGTTTCATTTCTTAGAAAGTCTGAGATCTTCTGATAATTAAACTCTTTGTGCTTTCAATTTCTTAATCAATAGTGAGGATTATGAATGCCTTAGATTTTACATAGATGTTTTCACTACAAGGAACATGCAGTGATCAAGTTCATATTCATTCTCCTAAGTAGAATTTTTTTCATCCCTAATGTCACTTGAAGAATTTTATTTCAACCTCAATTGGAGTCATAATTATCCAGTATGTCATGCTATGCTTCTGTATGTGCTAGACTGCTAGAGCAGTTCAAAATGAAATGCTCATTTCTTAAATAATTCCCTGTATACTAATTAGGAAAAATGATATGGTCCTGTAATTCCTCAGTTGATATTTTAAAACTTTTGTTGTTCATTACTTTAAAAATTTCTACTGTAGACATGGCCAAACATATCACAGTGAATTTGGGGCTGTCTATTCACTGTAAACGACTTATCTGGTGGTATCTCAGGTCTCACACTGTTAGAATCAGCAAAGGACTTTTAGAGTTTACAAAGGCAGCAACGTTTTTTTAACACTAAAAAAGTCAATTTAAACTGAGTAAACCTTGGGGTGGAGGGACAGCTCAGTGTATTTCTTATGAATATACCCTTGGTTTTAACAACCAGGAATCTATTGCTTAACCGTTTTGTGCCCACTACATGTAGATAGCAGCAGTTTCATAATGAGAAAGAGTCTCAAATTATGTTTTTAAAAAATTGATTATAACTATCTAATTATAGCAAAGCCTATCATAAACTGGAGAGATACAGAACACATTTGTATTTAAAAATGTAGTTCCAATACTTGAAGATCAGTGTTTAATAGGAATCCCTTTGAAATAAACTGCCATAAGTAAATATATGCTAAATTATCCACAAAATTACCAGATGGTTAAAGATATTTCAATTTTATTTCACAGAATATCAAATATAAGACTCCAAGTGGCACTGCCAAATTCAAAATGGAAGAAAATATATGTTGAAAACTTTTAAAGAAATGCTCAGCCAATTTTACAGTACCTTGAAATTGATCTTATTCGATTGCATGAACTCAATGTGAAAAAAATTCTAACCAGAATCATGTATAGCTCATATTCATGATGTTGAATTCCAACCCAGTTTTTCCACTAACAACATATTGAATTTAGCTAAATTCTCCAATAGACCTACTTAGAATTCCCTACATTCAGGTTGCAGGGTAAATTTGCTCCAGAATTACTTCTATTCTATTGATCTAGTAAGAAAATAAGCAAGTCAGACATGGATTATAGAAGTCTAATTTAAAAGCAAGAAATACAGCATGGTTTTGTCAGCCCAAAACAACAAATCAATTAGGATTTGTAGTTCTGAAATGACAGGAATATTTCCAAGTGAATAAAATAGTGAATTTCAGACATATCTATTACCTGCACTCTTTCACTTAGGAGTACATCAAATTTCTGTGTATTAGGTGGACATGATTGTGACTGATCCATGGAGAATTACTTTACTAGATGTTTTAGTTGGAGCTATTTTTATTTCTCTTTGGGTAAAGAGCATCTCTTGTAGCAGACTTATTTGCTAAACATTTGGCAATAGTCAGTCATTTTTATAACTTGATATTCAGAAACCCATGCTGAAAATAATGATGTAAATAAAAATTCAGGATCCAAGAGCTTGCTATGTTACAATTAAGTTTCCAATAAAACACATCTTCTCTTCATCTTACTCATCTCTTCCTCACTCCCACAGTGCCCTACTACTCAGACATAGTTGACAGTAAATGTATCTTTTGTTTCTACTCCCTCTACTCATAGGTCTTTTCTAAACCAGGATCTCTCTGTTGTCTCCTGAGTTTGGTGCCCTTGGCTTTACTGATCTTAACTGTTCAGTTATAATAGCTTAACTGATCTTGGTTTAGATACCAAGAACTTGTTTTTAATTTCTCCTCCATACCAAGTAAGTAGTATTTTGTCTTAATAAATCTCTTCAACAGTACAGGCAAAACTAACCATGTATGCTTTGATTCTGCTACTTTTCAGTGCTGCACAAAGTAGAAAAAAATGTAAAATTACATAGTAGAGAATAATATGTTTTTCCTTAGTTTATAGCACTTGTTTGAAAGACAGAGTTTTTCTCCTGATATGCTTTTGGCAACATTTTGCTTCTATTTGGAAGTTTAATACTGTGGGGAAAATAGTGAAAGTATTAGAATCACCTTATTAAAATTACTAGTATATGGCATCCTTTGTCAAACATTTATTTAGGAGTTTAAAATGTATTAAGAGATCACTCATGGAATTTACTATGTGCATGCTGCTGGAATTTAAAGTTCCTGAGTATCTAAATGGAGAGAAAATTCTCCCACTTCTCTTTAAAATAAGATTGCTCTGATGCCATAAATATATTATCCACTAGAAGATGTTTTAACGCAACATTTCCTTAAAAACAGTGCTTGCTTTCTGTTTCTATTCTGGGCGCTGGAATTCTTTAAGAAAGATAAACTAGGGTCTGCTTGGTACAGAATTTAGCATGACTGACTTCTAAATAAATATTCAAAAAATGCTCAATAAGTATGTGTAGAATAGATAATGAAAGTGTGTTGCAATGACAAATAATAATTACTGACTACAGCATCAGTTATTGCTGCCATATGCACACACACACACACACACAAAAAACAGAGTCATTATATATCATTTAAATATAAAGTTGGATTAATGTTAACTTTCAAGTGTTTAGTACAGAGATTTAGAAAAATCTGTTGCCCAAGTCTCATGTGTTTCACCTTTTATTTTTTTATTTTTTTGTCATTCTGCACAGCATTACATTCTGTATATTTTTGTCCAGGAACAATCTCCAGGATGGCCACTTCAATTTAATATCAGTATTTTGATCTCAATCTCTAATAATTTTGATCCTTACTAGTTCAAGTGGTGAATTTTTATTAACGCTTTCTACAGCAAACACCATATTGGCATTTAAGACAGTCCATTGTGTAAAACGCATGGTTCCTCTATTCTGTGAGACACAGTAACAACAGCCAAACAACTTTACTTTTGTTGGAGCTGAACTTCTTTGCCTTCACTCTCGGTTTTCATTCAGTATGCTCTCTGAGCTTTCTGGGCTTGTGAAATAATTTAATTCTTTCTTTTGTAAGCAGATACATTTTCTGGATGAGTGTGACATGATTAAAACAAACACACAGAAAAATTTACCTCGTGCTTAGACATTAGGCTCCCATTTTCCAAAATCCCAACTCATGACTCCCATCTCAGCATTCACAATTTTACTACTGAAACTTATCATTTGTTAAGCGACCATACCCTTTGAACTTCATGTGTATGTATAATTAGTTCAGAAATAGTTAAATATCAAACCAGATGAATGCACACAGAATTGCTAATGAAGAGGAATATCAGCACACCTGCATGAAAATGGCTGTTTATTCATTACAGATCATGTATTTTGTTGCACTGTATTGAGGTTGCACTGTAGCTAGTGAGATTTAAAGTTTAAATAGCAAGTATATTGACATTTGAAGCCTTTTGATACAGTGTTCCCCAGTCTCTTCTCCTCAGAATCTATATCATCCATAAAAGACTTCTCTGAAAAAAGATGTTGGGAATAGGGACTGCATCCAAGCACCTGTGACATACTCGCTGATTGAAACCTCTCTGGTAAGAGCAGCTTTGCTTCCGTTTTGAACTTGTTGAGCCTTCCTGGAAGAAAGATCTAAGGGAGAAGAGGACGTAGCTTTCCATCACCACACTTTTCCTCAAGCAATTCTTCAAGCCAGAGGCATAGTCCCACAGACCTCTCATATTTTGAAACAAGTTGTTTCAAGCAGACTTTTACATTTTATTTGATGTTACACCACATATCACAGTTTTCCTTTAGTTTCAGTATTTCCCCAAACTTCCAACTATTCAAAAAGCTACTGATCTCACTGGGCGACGGGAGAGAGTTCCCATCAAATGATGTCTTTGTTCTACAGAAAGGATAGAAAATTAATCATCATTTGACCTTGTGGGAGTCAAAGTTTATCTTTATATTAAATGCTGTTTTTTTTCTAAAAAGAGTACTGCTTTTGAATACCTGGTTTTGCTTTCATCTGTATAACTTAGGGATAGTTGTTAAATAGTTCAGAACTTCAATTATCCTCATCTTGAAAATGAACAACTAATCAATTATAATTAGTGTAAGTACATACATATTGCTTCTGAGGATATTCTCTGATGGACCATCAAGAGTACGAACTACACATGAAGTCTTATCTAAAAGCTCATGCTAGCCAGGCTCGGTGGCTCAGCCTGTAATCCTTTGGGAGGCTGAGGTGAGTGGATTTCCTGAGCCCGTGGGGTTCGAGACCCGCCTGGGCAGCGAGACCTCATCTCTACAATAAATCAAAAAATCAGCCGGGTGTGGTAGCGCGTGCCTGTAATTCCGGCTACTCCGAAGGCTGAGGCTGAAGGATCGCCGGAGCCCAGCAGGTCGAGGCTGCGGTGGCCGGGAGCGGCCACTGCACTCCAGTCTGGGCGACAGAGTGAGACTCCAACTCAAAAAAAAAAAATAAAATAAAATAAAAATAAAAACTCATGCTGAGTTCATGGCTTACCTAATCAATACTGGGGAGAAGGAAGGGGAAAAACACAAAACAGACAGGGGTTCTACCTGCGTCTTTTTCTTTTCTTTTTTCTTTTTATAGAAATCGTTTCATTGTGTTTTTGCTTTTTCTTTGTCTGTGTAAGATCTTGTTAATTTTTTCCAGTTTCTCCTGAATTTGCTATCTTAATTTATGTTATTTCTCAATATCTAACCTGGGCAACTTTTTCGTCTTGTATAATTCATTCCCATCACCTGACTATCCATTTAATTTTGCCCATGCAACAAAAAAGTTGTTCCCATAAAGATGTCACTTGTGATATTTTATTATATTATACATGGGAAGGGCAAACTAAGATATCTCAGATATTAAGAAAATATAACTGATTTGTGAGAAATATGATAGAGGGAAAAATTAGTAAGTATAAAATAAATCAGAAAAAAAACTTCAAGAGAGAGGTTAAAAAGGAATGCAAAAACTGTGAGCAAAAATCAGTAATATTTGCAGCTAAACTTAAAGATATAGCATGAGTTTGAGCTAAAATCTTAGGGTTACAAAAAATGTAAAAAAAAAAAAGGAGAGAGAACAGTTTAAAACATAATTTTAACTTAATAAAATATTTAATTATGTCAACCAAACACCCAACAGCGTGTCATCTGGAAACCTGGAAGTAAAAGCTACTACTAATGACCTTATCTTGAATGTCATCATTAGCATTTAATTTGACATTTTCATAAAAAAATTCTGCCACATATTAGAAATGGAGGCGGTCTAGAATGTTTAAAAGTTAATTGAGAAATCAGGAATAAAATAAAGAGAAAATTCTAAGTATTATGACTGCATGGTAAGTAGTAAAAATAAAATAAATATTAAGCATGGAATTTCCTAGAGGAATAGATCAATGATAAACATAAATAAGCTTGGTTTGATTAGATAGCAATTAAAAAATCTGAGAAAATGAAATTAAGATCTGTGTTATTTCGAACAAATTTATCCTAACTAAAAAGATAGCAAAACCGTGAAGCTGATAAAAAGAATGAAGACGCTTTATCCAAATATTTTGAAATAATACTCGAGATACTATATTGTTACTTGTAAAAGGCAGTTAGTAGTTTAGCACACTTTGTATCATGAAAACATACATGTGTGTATAGATATTCTTACATATAAATAATCAAGTACCAACACATAATAATAAACACAAGAAATAAAGGCTTCACATTAATATATCTTAAATTGCTTTCAGGAATACGAAAAGGGAGACAATAGAAGGTACACTTCTTATTCCAGACAAATGTATAATTTTCTTACTTTTTACAGTGATCATGCAGATGTGTGCTGCCTTCACATTTAAAAATTATTTAAACAAAAGAAATATTTAAAGCACTTAAAGTTGTAGGAATTTTTTTTAGGTTATAGTACCTAATAATGCATATCAAAGTGATAGTAATGATGTAATTTGAGTTTGGTTGCATATAATTTAAAATGGAATGTGGAAAACGAGAGGAATCTCACTCTTATATCTAAATGCTCTTGTTGATATCTGATAGTCTGAGGAATAGCCTGTCACATCTAAGTCATATGTGTAGATATCTATGCAGTTTGAAAAGTGGCAGAATCCATCTCTCTGGTCCCAGTTGATATGAAGAAAGGTGGAAACTACTGGACAATATGCACCTTGAAAGTGCTGCAAGCAATTTTTTTTTTTTTTTTTTTGAGTTGGAGTCTCACTCTGTTGCCTAGACTGGAGTGCAGTGGCTGCTCCCGGCCATCGCAGCCTCGACCTGCTGGGCTCCGGCGATCCTCCTGCCTCAGCCTTCCAAGTAGCCGGAACTACAGGCGTGCGCTACCACGCCCAGCTAATTTTTTGATTTATTGTAGAGATGAGGTCTCGCTGCCCAGGCGGGTCTCGAACCCACGGGCTCAGGCAATCCGCTCACCTCAGCCTCCCAAAGGCACGAGATTACAGGCTGAGCCACCGAGCCCGGCCAGCAATTTTTTAAAATAGTTCTTTGATAGCTTTCATTGAAAAGGATAGGGATAATTGTTTTTGCCATATTCCAGAAGGGCCATTTGGTTAAAAAAGAAACAATTATAAACAAAATAAAACAACTTTTGGAACATAAGTGGAAACATACTGAAATAGAAAAAAGCACAATAAAATATTTATCAAATTATTGCTAATAAGCATAATTTACAAGTGAAAAATGAGTTTCTGCTCATATGTTTGCTGAATTAAAATGTGCTACTCATACAATATCAATTTTTAAATTTAAAATCATTGTATTATTTACAAATGCCATGTGTTTCCCAAAAGAGTTAAAGCATTATGCAAAATACATATTCTTATCAAGATAAAAATAGTTGAAGAAATAGAGATCAATAAAAAGAGACATAAATAGAATAAATCCAAACATAAAATCAATATATTATGTAAAAGAGCTCAGAGTCAAATTAATTATATAATTGCAGATTTGAGAGACCAAAATAAAAGACAGCATTACTGTTGTGTGAATTTTATTCTTCAAAAGTAAAAAATATCAAATAGATATTTTCTTAAAACCACAAGTATTCTTAATACTGAGAATTCTAAAATGTGCCTTAGATGGATTCTTACAGATGCCTAATTAGGCACCATTGTATAATTATTAACTAGTCCATGATGTTCTTACAGTAAATTTGTCAAGGATTTGTATATTATCTTTTTTTTAAAGCCCTCAGTGTAGAATAAAGTCAAATATATTCTAGAAGAATTTGTTTTTTATAGTACGGGTAACAGAAATGGAGGGTAAAAATTTATATGGTTCAAGTAAATAATCTTGACTGTTTGATTTAATTCTTATCCAGGCATGAAACGTGGACACAGAGAAAAATACACATAGAGGAAAGATGATGCAAAGAGACACAGGGAAAGTGCCTTGAGAAGATTAATATGTGGGAAGAGATGTGTCTATACACCAAGAAATCAACCTGTTGACACCTTGATCTTGAATGTCTAGCCTCTAGAATTCTGAGACAATGAATTGCTGTTGTTTGAACCACCCAACTTGTGGTATTTTGTTATGGCATCCATCCTATACAAAAAGGATTTCTCTTTTTCAGGTTTTTGATAAATGTTCTACAGTGTTTTTGAAAACATAGGCTTTCGGAAATACTTGGCATGAGTGCTTTGTTTTGCAAGATAATTGCATACCCAATGTTTTCTTTCAACTTTCTGCAACCCTACTGATTTCTTCAGAAGGACAAATACTTCTGTGTTTTTATTCACTGATACAATTCAAATGACCTGAACGGCATGTTTGGCATATGGCCGACACTCAATAAATATTTGTTGCATGAATGATTGAATCCTCTAATGGGAGTTGAGGGGTCTACCCATTACTTCTCCCTGAGTAGATTGCTATTCAACCATATTGCAGAAGTAAGCCAAGGGACTACTTATCAGTAGATCCAAAAGATTTCCTCAGCAAGTAATTATGGGTCAGTTCCATAAGAAAAAACATTAAATTGAGCCTCTACATTCCTCTATTAAAAAGAATACTGCAATCATTTCATGTTGATTTTACACATACCTCTTGATAATCATTGGACTCTGACATAAAAAGAAATACTGGGAAATAAAAGCCACAGCAGAAAGCAAACCTGGAAAATTTTTGCAAATACCTTTGTTTAGTCCTTCAGAGGATGCCTGAAGACAGATTTTACATATCTGTTGCTCCAGAAGGTAAAAAAAAATGGCTGATTTTATAGAATCTGGCAAAAATCATCAAGAAGTACATGTAAAATATCAAATGTTGTTATTTCATTCCTCACCCCCCACCAAAAATAAAATGAATACATCCAACTTTGGCACAATCACTAAGCAGAAAACAGAAGAGCAATCCACACATTTGGCTTCTACAGTCAGTTTTGTAATTGAAATGGGGTGATAAGAGCGATTAATTTGGCCTGCCATGTGGACTAGGAAGAAATCTTAAAATTAAAATGAACGCTGATAACTCAAAATTTTGATTGAAACTTTGCCCAATTTGGGGAAATGAAATAAAAGTCATTTCATATTTTACTTGTTTCCATCTAATTTTCTGATGTGTTGAGGGACTATTTCTTTCTTTTTTTTTTTTTTTTTTTTTGAGTTGGAGTCTCACTCTGTCGCCCAGACTGGAGTGCAGTGGCCGCTCCCGGCCACCGCAGCCTCGACCTGCTGGGCTCCGGCGATCCTTCCGCCTCAGCCTTCCGAGTGGCTGGAATTACAGGCGCGCGCCACCACGCCCGGCTGATTTTTTTTTTTTTTTTTTTGATTTATTGTAGAGATGAGGTCTCGCTGCCCAGGCTAGGGACTATTTCTAATCCTGGTCCATAAGCTTCCTTTAGAGAAACTTCTATGTAAGGAGTCTATGCTGAATTGGTACAAATTAATGCATGTCCCTGGAGATAAAGTTAGGAAAAAAAATCAGTGAATGCTGAAAGCAATGTTATATTATTGCTAATGAGGTTCTTCAGGTTATAATAAAAAATTAAAGTGGTTTAAGGTGGATTGATGTGCATAAATCTGATCTGCTCTCCAATTAAAATTGAATAATAGAGATGTTATTAGCAATGGTTTTTGTTTGATTTCAAGTAAGTGTTAATGCTTTCAGAACTGTTCAGAGCAAGTAATTCTTTGACAATTAAAATAATCAAACCTTCTAGTTTGTATATTAACTTGAAAAGTATTTTGAATTTGCAGAGATAATAGAGTTCTGTAAATAGTTTTCATATAAAACACTGTGAAAAAAATCTAAACATAACTAAAAATAATTTTTCAGAAATGTAGACTCTTTAAACATACAGAAAAACAAAAGATACATGTAATTGTTTATGATTTATGGATAAAAAGCAATAAAGATAATAGTAAGATTATTATAAGCAAGCATATAATTTGGAATCAGATGAATTTCAGCTCAAATATTGACTCTATTTGCAAGCAATGAAATTTGGTCATAATATTTCATTTCTCTGAGCCTCATTTTTCTCTTCTAGAAAATGAGAAGGAATATAGCATTTCCCTCTTATCTGCATGGTATACATTCCAAAATCCCCAGTAGATTCCTGAAATTCCAGCCCCTATATCTACAGTACTTATGTTTTTATCCTATACATACATATACATCTATCATAAAATTCAATTTATAAATTTGGCACCATAAGATATTAAAAATACTTATAGTAGTAAAATAGAGCAATTATAACAATATACTGCAATAAAAGTTATGTAAATGTTCTCTCGCTCTCTTTCTCAAAATATCTAATTGTACTGCACTCACCTATTTTCAGACTGCAATTGACCACTGGTAACTGAAACCATGGAAGGCAAACTTATGGATAAGAGGAAACTACTGTAGTGTGTTATCTGTAATATCTTGGTGTGCATTGGAAACTATATGACATGCTTACTGTATAGTAGTAGCTACTCAAGAAATAAGAACTCTTTCTATTACATTAGTATTAATAACCATAGACTAGGCCTCAAACTGTTAGCATTGCACAATTAAGTAGGCCTTCAACTTGGAGTAAGGTGCTTACAGTTGAACATTGGAGCAAGCCAAAGCAGCTGTTTTACAGAAGAATATAGTGATATAAATGTGAAGTTGGTTAAGTAAGACCTTACTTCTTAAAGAAAAAAAATCTAAAAATGAAAATAAAATCATATATGAATGATAAAAGGAAGTTTTGTTGTAACTCTATACCAAATAAATAAAATATATACAGATTGGGATACAGTGAATAGACAATCTACATAGGAGGAAATGGAAAGTTCCAGGTGCATGAAAAATTGAAAAATGAAGATTTAGAGTAGATTTTAGGGTCAAAATAATGAGAAGTCTGTAGTTTAAGAATAAAAATATAGCCACTGTGCCCTGTGTAGTAATCACCTACTGGGAAATATACCAAGATAGAAATACCAGAAATAGTTAAAACAATAAGAAACACATACATTGTTTATAGAAAAAAATGATTTATTTTTGAGTTCCTTCAGATTCATGCAAGTATTCAATCACTGGAGAGTGGAATATTATAAGACACTGCACATAGTAGAAACAGTTGCTACCACTGGTGGGGGTGCAGAGAGAAAATGGGAAGATATAGGTCAAAAAGTAGAAGACAGTTGACAAGCAGAATGAACAGGTCTGGAGATCTAATGCACAACATGAGGACTAAAGTTAATAAAACTGTATTGTATCAAGGATTTTTGTTAAACATATTTTTAGCTGTTCTTGTCACAAGAATAAGTAATTATGTGAGAAGACAGATATGTCGATCTGTTTCACTAATGTAACAATTTTGCTATCTATATATTCTAAATGTAAACTTCAACTATGCACAATAAAACTTATTTTTAAAAAATACAAAAGTGAATTTCACTGCCAACCACCAAATTATTAAGTCAAAAATTGAATTTTTGAATTTAGCATAATTTGAAAATCTGTTTAAGAACACTTACCCTGGCTTCCTCTATACATCTCTTCTTGGAATTTCTACTATGCCTCTACTAATAAGATATAGAAAGAGAAGAAAATGAAGGATTCAATTTTTGGCAACATTTTGTGAGTCCAGACTCCTTACACAGACATCTTCTTCCTGGAGGGATGAAGTGGTATACTTTGTGTACTTTTTAAGAAGGCATATTTCAAAATAAAAATTGAAAGCACTGCCTGAATTGGGATTTTCTTCATGTCCAGGGTCCAATGATCAGTGTAGAATGAGAAGTGCAAGACTTCTTCTGTAAAATCTGGAAATGCTATGGTGATCTAAGCTTAGAACAATCTGACTCATATTTGTTTTTAGAAAGAGAAATTCAGCAGCAGAATCGGTGACCATAACATGGATCAGTCACATCACAAAGAACATTCCTACTGGCATCATTTAAGAGCAAGTTTCTTAAAAATTTTCACATCTAAGTTCCCCCACAGGTATAAATGGAATGATAAAATCAAAGGAAATATTGTATGATATGGTTTATCAAATTCCTGCTATGTAATAAGCATTTATTGAACAAATAATTAATGAGTAAGCATTTAGCAACTGATAATAATTGCTATTTAACTCTTAGGATGAGAGATGTATTTATTTTCCTTTATATTAATGTACTCCACACAGAAAGACACAAAATGTCATTTTTCTGTCTGGAATTCTAGATATTTAGCAATATTTTTTTCAGAAGAGTATTTGTTCCTACGTGTACCAATGAGGTGCAATTTTTTAAATGTTTCTAAACCAAAGTTTACAGCCATAACAATTGCAGGAATTATGGCAGCAGGATCTAGACAGAAATTAAAAATGAATTAATATATGAATTTGTAGTGGGAAAACCTTCCAAAAGATAGATATTACATAATTTTTTAATGAAAATAAGAAAAAAACGTTTTTATTCTTGCTGCAAAATTCACTAACATGGGAAACCAGTCTGGAAAATGCCAGATGATGGTGAGATAAATCCCCTATAACACAAAGATCTGACCTAGAAATGTGAAAACTACTTATGGTCCAATAATCTTCTATCTCTTCAAAGAGATATAACAAGGTAATCACTAAAATATTGTGTATAAAATGTGTAAACATTGTGTCACAATGTAGGCCTTAAGAATTAGCAGCTATTTTAGTTATGATTAATAGTAATCCAAAATATTACAATGCACTCAACAAATATATGTTTAAGAAGCAAAACCATAAATAGGGATAAGCTAAGGTGCTGATGAACTATGTATTTGTGTTTTCATGTTTAAATTCTTAGTTGGAACAGGAATCAGTTTCTATTTTGTTAGTTATGTCCAAAGACATGGTGCAGACATAATTCAACTGCATCACATTTTCAATGTTTACTTTAATTCTACTTCAAGCTTGGTGAGTATGGAAGAAGTTGTGGATTGAATCCACAACGTCTGTATTTTCTTTCTTGTCCAGAGACTCTCAAATACGTTTAGAGTTGCCTTGCACTAAGGTGACTCTTCCATTACAGGATTTCCCAACTTACTTGCAGCTAGAGTGGGCTGAAGGATGTTATTTTGATGTTCTGGTCAATGAGTCCTAGGGTGAAATGTTCTGTTGGACATGAGGGAAAGTTTAGAATCCCTTGTAAAAGAAGATAGACATGATTTGTCACCCCCTTTAAATTTCTCTCTCTTCCCATTTCTGTTATGTTGTATGTGATTACTAGTCATTAGCCGTCATCCAGAGAATATAGGGCAAAGATGATTATCAGAATTACAAATTTAATAGGCAAGCTTTTTCCTCTACTATGTACACCGCAATAATTTTAAAGACTTGAAATAATCTTCTCTATGACCATTTCATAAAATTGACTAAGTGTATAGATTTTGTGACAATCATAAACTACTGATTCTATTTTTTTAGTAATAATAAAGGAATGTAGGTTTTATATTTTTATTGAGAAAGTTTGAAAATTTACAGATTTCTGGAAAATACTCATTTATAGTTTTTAGTTTAATATCAGAGGAATGTTTCCTTAATAGCTATTCAATATGTAGTTCTATATTTCCAACATTATTTATTTCAGCCATACTTAATTTTTTAAATTTGTCTTGAGGCTTATAAATACTATTAACTGTTTTAAAGAATCAAATTTTGTTTCTCTTTTCTTCTTCTTCTTTTTTTTTCCCTTCTCTTTCTCTTTCTCCTCCTTTTTCTTCACCTCTTCTTTTTATCATCTTTTTTTGCCTTCTCCTTCTTGATCTTTTTCTCCATATTTTTTTCTATTTCAAAAATTTCAGCTCTAATGTGTTTTTATATTTTTTCTAGGGGTCAATTTGTTGCCCTTTTCCTAATTTCTGAACATTTTATTGTTTTCTTTCTTTATTTTTTTAACAATATCTTTCTCTGACTAAATACCAGTTCATAGAAGTGGCATGTTTCTGATAATAGAGTTAAATCATTTTGCAATTTTCACTAGGTTGTCTAAGGCCTTGTGAATTTTTTATAGTGGTATATGTTAGACAATTTCCTCATGTATATTACACAAAATATTAGCATTATACAAAAGTAACAAAAAAAAAAAACAACGAACTGAGTGCTATACAAGGTATTGGGTATAAAAAGATACCATTTGTTAACTGAATGCCCTTGGCGATGTTATTGTGTTTTTAAATCTCATCATTATTTTTTAGCAAAAAGTTATATGTGATCATATTTCTCAGGATTTTGAAGAAGATTAAATTAGATAATTTGTGTAAAATTACTTTTCCAGCTATAAAGCATTATGTAACATTTAATATAACAAAAAGACAGTGTTCAGAAACTTGAGGCCTCAGTAATTACAATAGTTTGGTGATGAATACTGAACTTTTGGTAACTTAGTGAAAAATAGAAAACTTAACTCTGGTCCTGCCTATTATATTAATAAAATGTGACTCAGACACTATAGATTGTGACATAAGGGAAGGGTTATGAATCACAAGTCTTCACAGAGAAGTTATCAAAACTGTGAAGGGTCTAAGATTTTACCTTACTTGCAAGCTTACAAGTAGCTTCCCACAGCTTCACAAGGGCTAGCCGAAAACACAAGACACTTGGGTCAGAGAAAAAGATTGCTATTGCTCACTGAAGGCAGCATGAGCTTCATGTTTGCATTACCTCCCTTTCCCCTGAACCCGATTTCCCTGGGAGCAATATGGGGCCCTCTAGTTGAATGCTGTACATAGAGTAGAATTGCATCACAGCTGAGGAATCCCAAGTTTAGAAACTGCAATTCGTTTGGGACTATAAACAAATCTGTCCAACTTTTCTCTAGAGAAACAAAATATTTCTCAAGAAACAAAAGAATGTTCCCTGTCAAAGGACACACGAAATGTATGTTCCAGGGTTATTTATTATATAAACAGCCTTCAAATAAATAGTGTGAAGCATCAAGAATTGCCTCTCAACAGGAGTATTAGTACAAATGTATGTTTCAAAAAAATCATGATTTTTAAAATTGCAAATCTTATATGTGCTTTTTCTTGGGAAGCATAAAAATTAATATGAGCTTCTTAAGAAATGTTTTGACTTTTATTTCTGCTTACCAATAAGTATGAGATTCTAATCAATGAATTAAATGACTGGAGAGTCAAGAAATAATCACATGATTCATGGCAGAAGCTGACATTTGTTTGCAATTTCTAAATGAAATGAGATTCACTATTTCTCGTGTACTATATTTTCATCTTGAAATAAGATTCCATCATCTTTGACATTTCACCTCTCAGAGATGGATAAAAACAACTTAAGTGAATGTCTTCTACTTGTAAAATCTGTTAACAAGTACCAGATAATATGAAGTACACATTTTCAAAAAATGGTTGATACTTAATAAAAACATTTTGGACATTCTTGGTACATAAATGATTAATCCATATTAAAATATAAATCACTGACAAAAGCATGCAACCAGTAAGTATAATATGTATTGCTAATTGCTGATTTCAAGAAATGATTGTAGGGTTGAAATTTATCTGACGTTTTCCTCTGATAAGGCAATTGAGAGAAACCTATTTAGTCTCTTTCAGATTTCTCTTTTATGTAAAAGAACTTCATTTATATCCTCTTTAAAAAGTAATCCCACTGATTCACAAGTTGGCTTCCTTTTTTTCATATGCTGTTAGAACCTCATAATTTTGTTTTCAAGACTATTATCTGGTGATTGTTTAATTTTATTCTGCCTTATTTCTAGTTCGGTTTATATACAAAGGAAGAGATTCATTCAAAGTTCCCTGAAGTAAGAATCTCTGAGATACTTACAGGGTGCAGTCCTAGGGATGATTCTAAAATTGACTTTTCATGATTTCAGGATTTTATCTGAGAAATAAATTAAGGTGATAACAAATTCAAACTTGAATATATTATAGACTTAAATAATCAGAAAAAGTGGCTCATTTTCAATTAACAGTTCTAAAATGCCCTAGGGCATTTATAACACTGAAGATTTTTAATCTACAATTTAAATGACAATATTGGTAGCTGAAAGCTTTGAGAAGTGCATCAAGGACAAAATCTGAATACAGGTTCATATAATGTCAGATAACTTCAATTCTGATGTGAATTTATAACAATGTTATTATTAGGGATGTGTGCTAAATTAAAAAAAAAACAAACTGTCCATATTCAAGAACACGTTAAGCTTTTTCTATAGTGGTTCATGTATAACAGACCTGTGACATTTAATGGACAAGAATGGTATGAGCCAACAGCGTGTTGAGAAAAATAGGTTATCTAACTGAAACTTACATATCACCATTGGAAACATATGTGTTGATCGTCTTTGATAAATTTCCAGTGGTCACCAACCCTGAAAAACAATATTTTCCTCAATCTCTTATATTCCAGTTTTTCCTTGAATAAAGAAAACATATGCATAACAAGCGGTATCTTAAAATATTTAATTCCAGAAGTAAGGAAAAGAGACTAGAGTTAGTGTGAATGGCTCCCTTGAGAAAAATGAAGAAGTTATGTGCAAGTAGTTTCCAACTAAAAATCATTTTAAAAAACATTCTTTTTTTTTTTTGAGTTGGAGTCTCACTCACTCCGTCCCCCAGACTGGAGTGCAGTGGCACACCTATGGCCACCTCAGCATTGACCTGCTGGGCTCTGGTGATCCTTCTGCTTCAGCCTCCTAAGTTGCCGGAACTACAGGCATGTGCTAGCACACCTGGCTAATTTTTTTATTTTATTGTAGAGAAGAGATCTCACCATATTGCCCAGGCTGGTCTTGAACCCGTGGGCTCAGGCAAGTCTCTCACCTATGCGTCACCCAAAGTGCTAGGATTATAGACTTGAGCCACTGCATCTGGCCACAAAGACTATTCTAATAGTGAGAAATCTAAACACAAAAGATGGAATGGATCGCTTACTTAGAAGTTACTATCAGCAGTTATTCAAAATATGCTGAATTATTGCTCACAAACATCCCACGTCTGTCCGTTGCCAGAAACAGCCTGTGGGAACTTCTTTTTTCAACACTAATATTATAGAATTCTGTGGCAGATGAGGTGTGGAGTTTTTCTTTCCTCTTTGTTATATTTTATTTTTATTTTCACAGGAAAATGTAAAGCAATATTTGTAAAAACGAAGTTGAAAGTAATGCCAATTTTAAGAAGAAGATATCAATATAAAAATATGACTCAAGGAGAGATAAACAAATTCACTTTTTGTATTTGAATTTGTATTTATGAATAACACTAAGATTGCATTTAAATAATCAAATTTTAATGATTTTTAAACCATCAGGAAAAAAATTACACTTACAAAGAATAAATATTTATAAATGAATTTTATATTTTGATGGGCAATGTTCGCTACCAATGATATTTTTTGAAGATAAGCAAAAATATATATATTGCTTCTGATATATCAAGGTGTGTTCTCAGAAGAGTGATATCTCCATATCTCCTCCAGTGACATAAATTCTTCCATTTTCCTTACAGAAATTAATTTCCTGCTGGTCTTTGCAATCACAGCTTTTCCAAATATACAGCTCCTAACCTATAAAGATGTTAGAGCAGTGTCCATGCTTTTTTTTTCTTTTTTTTTAAACTTTATTTCATTATAAATGTATGGGGTACAAGCCAGGTTGAGGTATATGTAATATATATGCAGGTGAAGTTTGTGCCTCCCATTGGTTCTCACTTCCCTTGCTTTAGGATCAGGTACCCTTTGTGTTGTTACATGCCATCCCTCCCTCCCTCACAGAAACAAAGAACCAAATACCACATGTTTTCACTCATAAGTGGGACCTGAACATGTTGGCTTTTTAATCTGGATTCCTGTTCAAATTGCTCAAAGTCTGTATACATGAATCCACAACTCTCCACTCAATATAGGTCTCATCAGAGATAGGAAATCAGCATTCAGACACTCTTCCTCAAGGAGATCATGACCTCATCACAATGCTGGTGTTTTTCCAAACTTATGGTTCAAAATGTATTATTAAGAATACCCTGTATCATCATTCTCTGACATTCTGTGACAGAAAATCAAAATAAGCATCTATAAATCATGATTTATTTTTAATATTATTATGAAAATATACTTCATTAACCTATTTTTTTAAATATCTGTCTCTACATATTTTCTATTTCTCACACAATGGAAGCTCACATATGTCCAACTTTTATTATTAAGTTAATCGCGTTTTCTGAGAAATTTGGGGAGTAAAAATTTATCAGAGGCAACCAGTTCTCCACATTCTCGGTTTTACAGCTAGTTTCCCCCTTATTTTTGATCCCTGATTCTAACAACCTGATACTCAGTAAGTCGTACTTCCTCATATCCTGATTCCCATATGTGCCATCTTGGCTTGATATACATTTTATATTCCAAATTTTCTGCTAATAGATTTGTTGCCTGCTGCTAATTGTTCAATTATGATGTTTCTTCACCTTGCTGTGGGAATTCTTATATGTTGCTATATTGACATGCTTTCTTTATTATTCTACCTCAGCAAGTATACTATTTCCAGATTTTAATAACATCTTGCTAATAATATGTGCACATATTATCAGTTTACATAGGTTTAACATTTTTAGTATTTAACAATTACAATAACATTGAGAATTTGATGCTATTATTTTATAATGAGTAAATTAAAACTTGAGAGGGTAAAATGATTTATCTGTATTGCACAGTTACTAATGGCAAAACCAATACTTAAAGTCAGATTTTGTTTACTACATATCTTAAAGTTCATGTAAGTAATTTTATGTTGCATAAACTCACAATAAGGAGAATTATAAAACTGTAAGTTAAATACCCTTTTTCTTTATCTTAATAAGCCAATACACTTGGAGAAACCTTGCTTCAGAGAGAATTAGAATGAAAGAGAGTATCCAAGTTTACATACCTTTGAGTTTCTATTAGGAAGCCTAAGTCTTACATTTTGTACTGCCAAATGCAATGTGCATGCTGCTTTTGGAAATTTTGCTGATTTTTGGAATGCTGAAACCCTCTCAATGTTTGGAGCTCTGCTTCTTGTCAATCTTTTCCAGGAATCTTGCATGATATCCACTAATGATAGTGCTAGAAAGAATAAAAGCTAAGGCAAGTCTCAGGATGAACATTAAAGAAATGTATTGACATGGTGAGCATTAGGCAATTTAAATTTCACTAATCAACTTAATAAACTGAGTATATAAGCAGCAAATGACCTTTTAAAACTGCACACACACTTTCCAAATAGAACTTCTTCAGATGCAGAGAGATAATTCTGATTCATTTTATTTAGAGAGGAAAAAACTTTTGTGTCACTATTTTCACTTAATGCTTTTATCCCTGAAGTTTCTCATATACAAAATACCATGGCCATAATTTCAAATCACAAATTTTATTTTTTGGTTCTATTACATTAAATAATGGTAGTTGTGGAACATTACAGAGGAAGATAAAACAGATTCATCCGCTAGACACAGTAGCTCACACCTGTGATCTCAACATTTTGGAAGTTTGAGCAGAAGAATTACTTGAGCCCATGACCTTGAGAACAGTCTGGACAATATAGTGAGACCTAATCTCTATTAAAAAAATCAAAAAAATAGTGGGACATGATGGCATGTGCCTGTATCACAGCTACTAAGGAGGATCATCTGAGCTCAAGAGGTCGAGGCAACAGTGAGTTGTGATTGTGTATCACTGCACTCCAGTATGGGCAACAGAGAGAGACCCCAAATCACAATATATAGACAGATAGATAGATAGATTGATAGATTAGATAGATATTCATTTATTACCTGATATCTTTTTTCTCTCTCTCTCTCCTCTTTGTTATTATTTCCAGTAATGAAATGTTAGAACTAGGCAGAGTTTTTAAACAAAAACAAAAACAAAATAATTACAGCTCAATCCAAGTTATTTCAATCAAGAAATCGTAATGAAATTTACCTTTATTTATGATCTACTCTTTGCCATGGACCCTATAAGCATTTTCCTATTTCATTTTCACAGGAACTTTGCCAAGTAGATATTATTTTACAAGCCAGAAAAGTAAAGAGTGTTTAAATTATTTGAAGAAAGGTAATCATTAGTAGAGATGGGAGTTCAATATGTTCCTTTGATACTTTTTTATGTTTATAGGTGAATACAAAACAGGAACACAAAGCAGTGTGGTTGAAAACCACCAAAAGGTGTCCTTGACTTAAATTTTGTGTTTTGTTTTTGTTTTTGTCTTTTTCTTGTGAAACATTTTTAAATTTTGTATCCATTCAGAAGCAGTACCAGGAAAAGTAACATGAATTACTACAAATTAAGAAAAAAAATGATGATTTGGGAAAAATTTTCATTTCAAATGGAATCAAATGTTTTTATTCACTGCCTTTAAATTTACCTATGTTGCTGCTTATGGCTCATTATGACTAAGGATATTATAATTAGTAGATAGTAAACTAGTCACATTATATTTGGGTGACACTTTGAAATCCCACGTTAAAAAAATTGTATAGGTTATATTCTAATCTCTCTGCCTTGGTTTCAAGCGACTTTTTTTTTCTTCTGTTTACCTTCTTCCCCTGCTATTCCTTAGTATCTTTTAACAACACATCAAATCCTGGTATTATCAACGTTTAATGATTTCATCAGTCCTTGGAAGTGGACTTTGGTCTTCTGTGTTCCTTTGTCATCTATCTACACAGGTAATCCCACCGATCACTTCACCAATAAAAATTGTTTTCTCATTTACCTCCCCATCAAACAAAATTGTTTTTGGCATCCAGTCTTGTCTATGTTCATACTGAGCGGTGGGTACACAGAAAGTCAGACTTTCTCACCAGTATACAATGCATGCATGTAACCAAAATGTAGCTGTACCTCCTAAAGTTATTGAAAAACACATACATGTATACATCCCATAATGATTCTGGCTCTCCACTTCATCAAAATTGCAAAACAATAAGACTACTGATTCCATTGCGTCTCACTCGAATCCCCACTTTGTCTTCTCTCTTTAATGCTGATTTGCTTAAAAGGGTAGCATGTACTCACCAATATTTATTCCTCAGATCACTTCAATCCGGCCTACAATTGTGCTACCAGTACACTGAAACAATTCTAATCTGGGTCAACAATAAGTTTCTCATTGTTAAATCTTAATGCCGACTTTTGTTTCTTATGTTCATAAAACCCAGCAATCTTCCCAACATCTACATTCTGTAGCCATAGTACTGAGAAATTTCCATACCATTTTCCCTCTAAACAAAAAACTGCACTTTCCCCCAGAGGTATATGTGACAGCCTTTTTACAATAAAACCCTCCACATTTGACATTTCTATTGCTTTCTTTGCAATTTTCTCTTCCTGTTTCCTCTGATTTCTTTTTATCTTTGATTTTTGTTTCCTTGTACTCTGCTACGCTTTTTAAATGTTTTCTTTTGTGAAATTTGGTCACTCTTACCATTCTTTGAATACAATAATTGCAGCTCAGGATTATGATTTTTAGCTTACTTATTTTCTCATTGTCTTCAACCCTCATTATGCAATTCAATCTGATTACTTTAAATACTTACATTAATTTATATACTCATCACATATATATCCACCATTCAGGGCCAGCTTTAACTGTATATGGATATCTTATTTGTAAATCTCAACATTGTTATGATCAGAATGGACACATTTTCTTAGAGTAAAGCTAACTATCTTTTTATGTTTCTTTTTTTTTTTTTTTTTTTTTTGAGTTGGAGTCTCATTCTGTCACCCAGACTGGAGTGCAGTGGCTGCCCCCGGAAGGTCACAGCAGCCTCAACCTGCTGGGCTCCAGCAATTGTTCCGCCTCAGCCTTCCAAGTAGCTGGAACTACAGGCGCACGCTACCACACCCAGCTAATTTTTTGATTTATTACAGAGATGAGATCTCACCAAGCTGCCCAGGCGGGTCAAGAACCTGCGGGCTCAGGCAATCCACTCACCTCAGCCTCCCAAGGCACGGGATTACAGGGTGAACCACGGAGCCCGGCCTTTTTGTGTTTCTTAGTGAGTGATATTACCATCCAAGAAGTTGTGCCCAAATAGAACACTGAGTGTCTTGCTTTTGTGTGTTCTCAAAATCCTGTGACCAAATGTGAATTTAGACCATTCGCATTTAATATCATAATCAATGAAACTGAGTTTAAATTTATCATTTTGTTTGTTTTGTATTTTTCCCTAACCACTTTCCTCCTTTTTTGTTTTCCTTTTTTAAATTATTTTGTTTTAATTATACTACTTAGTTATATTATTGGCTTATTATTATTGTACTTCTTTGTTTTATTTTATCTTACTTTTAGTGAGTGTTAGAAGTTTTAAAGTACACCGTTTTAAATGATCACAGTCTGACTTTTTTTTTTTTTGAGTTGGAGTCTCACTCTGTCGCCCAGACTGGAGTGCAGTGGCCACTCACGGCCACCGCAGCCTCGACTGCTGGCTCTGGCGTTCCATCCGCTTCAGCCTTCCAAGTAGCTGGAATTACAGGCGCGCGCTACCACGCCCAGCTGATTTTTGATTTTATTGTAGAGATGAGGTCTCACTGCCCAGGCGGGTCTCGAACCCATGGGCTCAGGCAATCCACTCACCTCAGCCTCCCAAAGGCTCAGGATTACGGGCTGAGTCACCTAGCCCTGCTCACAGTCTGACTTCTAATGCATCACATTTAATTTAAGGTGCTCACAATAGCAAACTTCCATTTCATTCTTTTGAATCTCTTCACCTTTATCCATATTTTTATTTATTTTATTTCTATATATATTCTATGATACATTATTGCTTCTCTAATTTAGACAATTATATTTATAGGTTTAAAATTAGAAAATATTCATGTTATGTTTACTCACATTTTTGAAACCATTGTCAGCAATCAACATTTTAATTTCAAATTACTATCTGGCATCTCATGTCTTGTTACTGAAGAATTAGCTGTAATATTTCTAGTTCCAATTTGCAAGGTTATATTAATATGCATTGTTTAAATCTTATCCTACTTATTACTATTGTCATTTATCCCTTTATCTGTCTGTTTAATGTATTATTCCCTCACTAGACAATAGGTTTGTTCACAATAGAAGTTTGGTTTGTCTTGCTAATCCTTTAATCTATAATTGTTAGAATAGTGTCAGGTACATACTGAATATTTAGTAAATATTGAATAATAGAATAAATTTGATGTGGTTGTCACATACTGTACTAAGAAAAAATATTTCTTGTTAACTAGAGCAGGTTCCTAATAATAATTTTTTGGGGATTTCAATTTTGTCTGAAAGGTCTTTATTTAAAGTTTTTAAAAGTTATAATTAAGACATAATCAGCATAAATAAATTACATATATTTAAAGTGTATGATTTGATAACCTTCATTGTGATTTTGTCGATTAAATCATCAACCTAATACAAAAAATAAACACATCCATCATTGCCCAAAGTATTATCTTCCTCCTATATTTTCTCCCCAATTCCTGAGTTTAGGCAATCACTACTATCAGGAAATACTTTTAAATGTTGAGAAAGTCAATCTATCAATTTATTTATTTATAAATTGTGATTTTGATGTTTTTTAATATAAATGTTGCCTAACACAAGCTCACAAAGACTTTATATTTGTTCTTTATATAATCAGCTTTTATATTGAGGTCTATAATGATTTTAAGTTAATTTTTATATTGTATGTCTGGATCAGAGTTTACTATTTTGCATGATAATATCTAGTCATTTTATCATGATTTGTTGAAAGAACTATTCCCTTTCCACTAAATTGCTTAAACCTATTTATCAAAAATTAGTTTCTATACCTGTCAGGAACTTATTTCTAGGTTCTCCATTCCATTTGACCTATTTGTTTGTCTTTTCTCCAGATTTAGGCATTATTTGAAATCACTAGGTATACAATGCATGGCATATATTAAGCACATTACAGTTTGAAGTGGATTTCAAATTATGAGAATTTTAAAAAATCTTCCAGATAAATAAAATACTGTATTTTAATTATTCAAAATGCTTTCCTTTTGCTTTGCAGTTCCAATTATGTTATTTTTTTTAAAGTAATTAGCTTTTCATATGGGTATAATGATGGTTTTCACTCAGTGATTCCAGTCTGGGGGTTTAGTACATAAAGTGTATTAAGTTTTCATTTCACATTATTAATTTTTAGCTTAAGGCAATATTATATATACTGAAAAATTATGTGTTTTCTTAACTTAAAAACAAAATGCACTTTTAAATATCTTTAACACTAAAGCAAATAAATCTTTGGTATTTTTACATTTTTGGATGTTTAGCAGTATATATTATATATATTTCTTTAAATAATTTTTTATTCAATGGAGTACATTATTTTGTTTAACACTTAATTATTCAATGTATATTATTTATGCTCCTGTGGCCAGAAATAGAAGATATTAACAGGTATTTTGGGCAAGTTAAAAAATTGAGGTCAAAATGACTATAGAATCCAGAAACAATTCAGTGGTTAAATAGTTGGTCTGCATCTTTCATTTGGTTTCTTTTGCATTGAATGCTTGAAGTTATACAAGAGTAAAAACTGATAAGGTGATAAGGTGACCTTCCTCTAATTTCACTTCATTCAAAACTTGTCTTAATGTAATGGAATAAAAAAGGATTAAATTATTTGTAAAAATATCTTTACTATTTAAAATCCAATTTGCCACACTGTAGCAGTTCCCAGAAACAATGGGTTTTTTGTTTGTTTTTCATTTTAATGATATTTAAAAGGCTGTGTAATTTGTATCCAATTACAGTTGAGCAACCTTAAAGAAAGCAGTAAGAACATATACATAATATGTATTTATCTGTGTGTATCAAATGAAATCCTCCTGAGTACAGTTACTCATCTTCTTTCCACTCAGCTTTTTTGTGAATACTAGTTTGTTTAATTCAAACTAATTCTTCCTAATCTGTCTGTACCCTTTTTCAAATTTTCCTCTCCCTCTCTCCTCTTTCCTTAACCCCTTTCCTTCCCTCTAGTTTTGCACACTAACAGATACATTGAAATCAAATAGTGAATGAGATGCAGATGGCCCCTGTCATTTGACTGCCTTCTTATCACGATTAGACACACGAGCTGACCTATATCAATGTATAGTATGTGCGGTGTGTGTGTGTGTATGCGCGCGCACACACACGCTCAATTTGTGTGTCTGTGTATGAAGAGACAAAGACAGAGGGAGAAAAGATTTGAGGATGAGAAATCATTTACTGTGATCTTCTTTTTGTTTACAATGACACAACATAAAAAGCAATTTTATAAAACCTTTGTCTCCCACTGAAAGTAAGCTACTTTAAACAAAGTTAATATTTTGTTTTCATTATGGGAAGTAAATAGATGTGAGTAATTCAAAAAGTATAATACTGATTCAAATAAAGCAAAGTTTCTCTTTTAATTTTTGACAGTGTAAAAAAAGTGTGCATATGAAGGAGGACTCCCCAAAAAACAGGAATTATTTTTGAAGGGCAGGTCCTTTGTAGTACAGACTACCCAGTTAGGTAAATGTTCTATAAACCCATTAGCATTAGTCTACCCGCAAGTGTTCTTGAGAGAGGCTGCGTTCCACTTCAGTGAATATTTTTTGGAGATTCTTTCAATGAGTTTGCTTATTTCATGATGGATAATGTATGAGAGCACCCGCCCACACTGTGCTGAATGTTCAGCAGTTATTGACCAAAAAAGGGGCATGATCCCCATGCGCCACACTGCCTGTTCACCCAATTTTGCTCCCAGTAACTTTGTTTGTTTGTTTGTTTCTCCAAATGAAAATAGTCCTCAAAGAGAAACGTTCTGCTGATGTGGAAAAGGTAAAACAAAAAATAGCAGAAGCACTCAACAGCATCAAAATTGATGAGATCAAAAATTGTTTTGAGAAGTGAAAAAAGTGTCTCTATCAGTGTGTTGCATCACACAGAGAGTATTTTGAAGGTGACTGATGTTTAAGCATGTAAGAATACAAAATTTTTATAAATAAATTCAGTTTTGCAGGGGCAGCCCCTCATATATAATCATACTCTATTGATATTTTGCAGTATGAATTATGGTATACTTTAATCTAATTATATTAAATACTATGACATTGAAATAGAAAAATGTGCATATGAAGTATGGTATTTTCTATGACTCAGTGCTGAAATGAATAATTGAATGATTATATTCAAATTAATGTTATTAAACTAGACATATTTTAAAACCAAAAATTAAAAAAACACATTTTGAATTATTTAGTATAGCTTAAGTTATTTGGCTATAACAAACAAGCTCAAACTCTCATCAGATTTATACACACACACACACACACACACACACACACACACACACACATACTTTTTTTTTTTTTACGTGCATCAGTATTGGTTCGGGTTGTTCTGTCCTACCCTTTTCTTCCTTCAGGATCAAGTTTCAGTGAGCATAACTCTTCATGCATTTATGAGATCCTAGGCAGGAAAATGAGATCATGACAACTCAATGGTATATCCTCAAGCTTCCATCTGGAAGACATAAGTCAGTCTTCCATACCTGTGGGTTCCACATTGCAGGATCAACTAATCATGAATCTAAAATTTTAGAAAAACTACAACAATAAACCATAATATGAATAAAAATACAGTATAACAACTATTTACATAATACAACATTTTACTAGGTATTTTAAGTTGTTTGTTGATTTAAAGTATACTGGAGGATGTGAGTAGGTAATATGTAAATACTATACCATTTTATACCTGGGACACGAGCATTTGTGGATTTTGGTATCCGCAGGAGTCCTGCAACCAACTTTGAAAACTGAGTGACTATTGTCTCACTTCTGCTGACTTCTCCTTTGTTAGAGCAAGTCTCATGGTCACAGACTTCAAAAGTGAAGTACAACATGACCATGAACAGAGAAAACAGAAAGCCAAAAATACATTCAAGGAACACACATGGCTATCAGAGTTAATGATGTAAATTCAAGGCTTTGGATATCAAAAAGTCAATGTATGGAGGACAATGACAGTATTTGATGTGAAACACCAAGCTTAAGATAATTTAACAGTGTGAGGCATGGGCCTAAAAGCTCTCATGTGTCCTGGCTGCATGAATAGGTTACTGTAAGGTGAAGTCATAGTCTTATGTTATCAGGACTATCACTGCCCTTTCCACAGTCTAAAACCTGTAGGCTAGAAGTGTCAATTTGGATGGACAGTCCCTTAGGGTTCTGAGTCCATTTACCATATCACATTAGATAAAAATATTAAAACAATTATTTTTGGTACCAGTATACACATTGTTTGTCTTTATGAAGGAGTTTCTACTGCGATTTTGTGTTTTAATGCCAGTAAAGCATTGGAGGTAGAACCATTCCTGAATTCTAATATCTCACATTTGTTAAACGCTTTCCTTAGGCCATTGCCCGTGAACCCAAACCTGAGTAACAGACATGAATATTGCCTCAAATTGCATCCACAAGTAAAAACAATCTTATCTTTTCCAAGACTCAAGCACCAACTCTGTCAGGAAAATCTTATTACCACACAATGAAATCTATCGTACTAGTATATTGCTAATGCTCATTGTACTTAAACTTGGCATTATTTTAGTAAACTAATATTGTTTTGACTATTTTCCACGCAAACCCGTTCTTTCAGATCTGTTTGTCTCTAAGTCTCCAGTGTGTCTATTTCCAACTTATTATCTATAATAGATACCTGTGGCTTCTGTTACCAATTATTCCAATCTTGCTAGCCTAAAACAACATAAATTTATTTTCTCACTGCTCTGAAGTATCATTGAGCAGAAATCAAGGTGTGAGCAGGATTTGGGTAGACTCTCCAGTGGCTGTAGGAGAGAATAGACGTATGTGTTTTTTCCAACACCTGGAACAACATACTGTATACTCCTTGGTTTATACACCTTGACCCCTTCCTCTAACTTCAAAACCGGTATGTATTAGTCACCCTGGGCTGCCAAAACAAAATGCTAGAGACGGAATGTCTTAAAACAGTACACATTTATGTTTTCATAATTCTGGATGCTGAAGTTAAAGGTCAAGAGAGTAACAGGTATGATTTTTTTCCTGAGAGGCTTCTCTCTTTGATTTACATGTCTTGACTTTGACTTGCAAAGACCTCTCATTTTGTCTTCACTTGGCTGTTTTTATACCTGGCAGGTCCAGGTCTCTCTCTCTCTCTCTCTCTCTCTCTCTCTCCTTGTGTCCTAAAGTATCTTCTTATAAGGATACCACATATATTAAATTTGGGCCCACTTTAATTTACTTATTTAAAGAACTTGGCTCCAAATATACCCACATTCTGAGGCTGTTTCATTTAAGACTTCATCATATAAATTTGGGGAGGACACAAGTTTGTTTACAGAACCATGGCATAGCATCTTCTCTCTCTCACTCCTTTTCATTATATTTCTGTCAATTTTTTTTCTGTGCTCTTTGCCGAAGGAGGTTGGCAACACCTTAATTTGTGCTCAGGGTTATTCCAGAACGAGAGAATAAATTTCTGCTCTTTCCCACTTCTTTCTTTTAATTAAGGCACTCCTGAATAATACAGAATAATCTTCCCCATCTCAAAATCCTTAATTTAATAGCAATGGCAAAATTATTTTTGCCATGTATGGTAATGTCAACAGGTTTTAAGAATTATGTTTTGGATAGGTTTTTCTTATTATTCAGCCTAGCATATTTCTGTTCTCCATTTTCCAAAATTTGTCTTGAACACCGTGTATGGCTTTAATACTCACTGCTCTTCCAGATCTGAAAATAACATTTAAAAAATAAACATAGAATACAGAAATGTGAGGATAGATATTTTACTCTTGCACATATTGTTTGAGAACATACCTAGTATAAACATACCTAGTTGTTTTAACAGCTTCTTATAGAGATAAGTGAAAACATGAGATATATAAATAAGGGAACAGATCAACTTTGCTTGTCTTCAGAGAGAAGAATTATGACAAATGGAAAGAAGTTAAGAGGAAGATGATATCTCAATACTAGGAAGTTGTATGTGCCTTTAACATTAGAAATGTATGCTTCTTGAAATCATACCTCCAGATAATTGCATCTGATTTTTAAATATCAGGGTTAATCCAAAAGGTATTACTGCTATGGAAAAGGAGTTAGCCCTAATTATTGATATTGATAAGGTTCATTCCAATTCTAAGAGTTCATAAATATTCTCATTCCAGATAATTATTTTAGTCAGGATATACCACACCCCCCCCACACACATACACACACACACATATGTGTGTATATTTTTATATATATGACTATGTGTATACATACAAACACATATAGCCATGCATGTACACATTTGTGCATTTATATACATTGTGAATACAAATATATACACATAATATATTTATCTTTGATCTTTTAAAGTATGTATTAAAGTAGCATAGCTAGACATAGAAGATACTATGTATCTATTTTTACATTATTAATTATCTAATAAACATTTGTTTACAGCATCTTGCTTGAACCATAGAAGGGCTATAGGATTCATCTTGAATAGTATAAAAATAATACCTCTGTGCTGTAAAAAATTAAAATATTTTTTCACCACAAAAGACAATGTAATGTCTCTTATAGTAATATTCAGTGAAGTTTAACTAGGTTGACTCCAGGTTAATATATGAACATAAACTCTTTAATTGACCTTTATTTTTTATTGGAATGACAAGAAACATATGGAAAAGAAAATAATGTCAGCACTACAAATCAAGCAAAGAATGGTATCATCTTCCACAAACAAATGTGTTATTGAAGGCCAAAATGAGAAAGACAATGAATTTTACTGCCAGGATCATTATGGGACTTAAAAGAAGATATATAACAGAAACTCACACATTTCTTCTAACTTCTAAATCTCAACATTTGGATGCAAGGGCCTGCTAGGGAAGATGGAGACCAACATTGCAAAGTGGAAAAAGCCACTGGGCAGAGGCCTATGTGCTTTCAACAGCTTGTTGCTGTGTTCAGTGCAAGTTTACAACTGACGTGGAGGATGAACTTAATCATGTCCGAGGTTTCCAATGATGGTAGATGTGAGGTTTGAAAAACAGACCTTCCACAAACTAATTTAATTTCAACAAGTCTACAAAGCAACTCTTCCTTTTGGGAACTTATTTACTGCTGATCCTCAGGCTTCAATCATAGTTCCCTCTCTGTCCTCCTCCTCCTAACAATCTAATCCTGTAATGTAGCTCTCCAATACTAAATTCAAAACTTCACTATGTAAGTTTTGTCTATGTGTTCCTGTAGCTTATTTATATATGGCTTAAAACTTCAACAAGGTATCAGCTATGTTTAATTCTTGGATAGCTAGTAGACGCAATGTATGTACGTGTGTGTGTGTGTGTGTGTGTGTGTGTGTGTGTGTGTGTGTGTGTACATCTCTCTGTTGCTGTTGCCCAGGCTAAAATGCAATGGAATAATCATGGCTCATTGCAGCCTCAACATCCAGGGCTCAAGCAATCCTTATGCCTTAGCCTCCTGAGGAGCCGGGTCTACGAGTGCACTATATCACTTGGTCATTTTTGTTTTTGCTTTTCAATTTTTGTAGAGACAAGTTCTGATCTTTCTATCTCTCCCATGCTGGTTTTGAACTCTTGAGCTCAAGTGATCCTCCCAATTCAGCTTCCCAAAGCGCTGAGATTAGAGCATGAGCAACTGTGCTTGGACTGATGCATGTTCTTCTAAAATTGTGCTTATTGCTTTGAAAAACGTTAAGATACAAAGGAATGTTACAATAAATCCTTCCATCTTATTTGTAGACATGAACTCATCACATTTTCAGTTTTTACCTGGTTTTGATACTATAATACAAAACTGATTTGACATAGAAATGCATAAAATTTACAAAGTACTTGATTCTGTATAGTTAAACTTTTCATTTATCAATGAAGATGTTTAGTCTTGTTAAAGTACATGTTCATTTTTAAATTTTTTTCTTTAATTTTATAAATTTGAGGGGTACAAGTACAGTTTTGTTACAGGAATGTATTAAGTTGTGATGAAGCCTGGACTTTAAGTGTGAACATCACACAAATCATGTACATTTTACTCATTAATTTCTCATTCCTTATCCCTAATCATCGTCCCACCTTTCTGAGTCTCCATCGTCTATTATTTCACATTGTGTACACATTATTTAGCTACCACTTATAAGTGAGAATATGAAATACTTGACTTTTTATATCTGAGTGGTTTCACTTAAGGTAACAGACTTCAGTTCCATCCATGTTGTTGCAAAAGACATGATTTCATTCTTTTTAATGGCTAAATAGTACTCCATTGTGTATATAGTACGCATTTTAATTATTCAATCATCCATTTTGGGACACTTAGTTGATTCCTTATCTTCACTATTATAAATAATGCTTCAATAAATATACAAGAGCATCTTTTTGATATAAGAACTTCTTTTCCTTTTTGTAGATAGACAATAGAGGTATTTCTGGATCCAACGGTAGTCCTATTTGTGGTTCTTTGAGATACTTCCATACCGCTTTTTTCCATAGAGGTTGCACTAATTTACGTTCCCACCAATCATGTGTATCTCCTTTTCTCTGCATCCTCTCCATTATGTTATTTTTTGTCTTAGTAATAACCATTTGGACAGGTGTAAGATGATATCTCATTGAAGTTTTAATTTACATTTGCTGATGGTTAGTGATGTTGGTATTGAGTTCTATGCTTGTTGACTTTTGTATGTCTTTGAAAAATACCTATTCGGAGAGCCCCTGGGCCGCAGCAGGAGCGCAGCGTACAGCCTCGGGAGCCCAGGCCCACAGCCATGGCAGTGGGAGGCGAAATGAAGTGTGTGAAGCTCCTGCCCTACGTTTTTCTGCTGGCCTTCTGCGCCTGTGCTGTGGGACTGATCGCCATGGGGGTAGGGCCCAGCTTGTCCTGAATCAGACCATAAGCCATGGGGCAACCCGTGGCTTCCTGTTGTCTTTGGTCATCATGGCAGTGGGTGCCTTTCTCTTCCTGGTGGCCTTTGTGGGCTGTTATGGGACTGCAGGGAGAACTACTGTCTTATGAGTACGTTTGCCATCTTTCTGTCTTTCATCATGCTAGTGGAGTTTGGCTGCAGCCCTTGCGGGCTACGTGTTTAGAGATACGGTGAAGTCAGAGTTTAATGAGGACATCCGGCAGCAGATGCAGAATTACCCGAGAAACAACCAAATAGCTCTGATCCTGGATAGACTGCAGGAGAATTTTAAGTGCTGTGGGGCTGCTAACTACACAGACTGGGAGAGCATCCCTGCCATGACCACGAACCGAGTTCCTGACTCCTGTTGCATCAATGTCACTGAGGACTGTGGGGATAATTTGAAAGAGAAGGATATCCATAAGGAGGGCTGTGTGGATAAGATAGGGGACTGGCTGAGGAAGAACGTGCTGGTGGTGGCCGTGGCAGCCCTGGACATAGTTTTTGTCGAGGTCTTGGGGATTATTTTTGCCTGCTGCCTGGTGAAGATCATCAGAAGTGGCTACATCAGAAATGGCTATGAGGTGATGTAGGGTCTGTTTTCTTCAAGACCCTCATCTGGGGGAGTGGAGTGGTATCCTCCAGCTTTTTCAATTAAACAGATTATTTTTTCAGATGCCCCCACCACCACCAAAAAGAAAAATACCTATTCATGCCCTTTACCTACTTTTTAATGGGGCTATTTGTTCTTTTGTAATTGTTGTAAAGTCATCTGAGTTCTTTGTAAATTCTGGAGATTAGTCCACTGTCCAATATGCAGTTTGCAAATATTTTCTCTCATTCCGTAGGTTGTCTGTTCATTCTGTTAATTATTTCTTTTGTTGTGCAGAAAAGTTTTTTAGTTTAAATAAATCTTATGTCTTATTGTTTTTGGTGCTTGTGCTTTTGGGGTCTTAGTCATGAATTCTTTGTCAAGCCCAATGTCTAGAAAAGCTTTCCTTAGGTATTCAAAATACTTCCATAAAATTTTTGTGTTAGCCGGGCTCGGTGGCTCAGCCTGTAATCCCGCGCCTTTGGGAGGCTGAGGTGAGTGGATTGCCTGAGCCCGCGGGTTCGAGACCCACCTGGGCAGCGAGACCTCATCTCTACAATAAATCAAAAAATCATCTGGGCGTGGTGGCGCATGCCGGTAATTCCGGCTACTTGGAAGGCTGAGGCGGAAGGATCGCCGGAGCCCAGCAGGTCGAGGCTGCGGTGGCCGGGAGCGGCCACTGCACTCCAGTCTGGGCGGCAGAGTGAGACTCCAACTCAAAAAAAAAAAAAAAAAAAAAAAATTGTGTTATACTCTTACTTAAACAGCATAAAACCTATTATTCTAAGATCTGGTTTTATTGTTTTCCTCTCTCACTGATATTCTTCACTCTTCTACACTTCAGCCATTGCATTCTGGTAAATTATATTTACTTGTGCCAGGACTTTTCTACTTCTATCTATGGTTTTTATAATCATCTACATAAATAAATAAATGAGATCTGGCAAGATAGATAGATCTAAGAGTAAATGTGAGTTCATCTGGCATTATCTTCTCTCATCCTGCTTATCATTTAACAACATATCATGATATTGAGGGAGGAGATAGTAAGAAACTAGTTAGGCAGCAGAGAGCAAGGGTCTCAAGGAAACTTAACGCCTGCAGGAACGCCCCCTGCACCACCCCCATTATATAATTGTTGGCTGCAAATGTGATTAGTGTGGTTAAGAGTGTCCTCTCAACCCAGGATGTGTTGCTAAAAGGGACTTTTTGCTTCTTAAACGCAGGTGCAGCAACTTAACTAAATGTCCTAACAAGACCATGACTTATTATAATATCATTAACACAGCATTTGTATTGCAACTTTAACCCCCCCCCCAGGGCTTTTCTGTGGTACTTGTGGGTAATATTCAAGATGGAGTAACTTTGGTCAAGGACCCACATGCGCAGTGAGAATTGGGTCTCAGAAAAAGAGGAACAGATGAGATGTAAATAAGAGAAAGACCTTCAGCAAAGATAAAATAAAACCACAAACAAACTCCTAGCATCGGGTTATCCATTTCTGGCCCCCTCTCTTTTTCTGGAGAGCTCTGTTGCTTACTAAATTCCTTCTTTAATTCACCCTTTTGGTGTCCACTCTCTTTAATCTTCTTGGTCATGGGACAAGAACTCAGGTTACTGGTTTAAGCTGATGGTGGAGTTCAAAGCTCCTGCAACAATATATATGGTGCATATATAGCATACATATATAGAGAGAGACACATAGATATATGTATATGATACATGTGAATACATGTGTATGTATAATTTTTAATATTCTCATATTTTTCATTAAACTGTATCACTGTTTTCTTAATCATTTCCTATTGATAACAGTGCAGAAGTGCCTAGTTTTCTAGAACTACAAAATGCTACAAAATCATTACTATGCATTTTTATATAGTGATAATTTTATCTCTATTGTAGCGGGAATCTCTACAGAGAGAGATGGGACACTGAGGCTTCTTTGCCAGGAAACAACATTTATTAATGCCAGCACTGGCTCAGTGGATTCACATCCAAAGACTGAGCTTCGAGCGCAGGGGGCATTGCCTTTTATACATTTTTAGCTTCCTTGTCCCCCAGTAAGGCTTGCTTGTTAGGAACATACTGGTGCATCAGGTATTTCATAGCTCAAGCTTACGGCAGAGGTACCCTAGTGCATTACAGATTAGGGCCGCATTTCTTTCTAATATGTATCATCTAAGAAAGTTCTTATTTTATGGTGCTAGAAGAATTCTGTCATTATCCTGGGAAGGTTTTAATCTTATAAGATTTGGAAGGGCTCCCTGCCTCACTATAGTTTCCTGTATAACGTGGAATTTTTTTAGCTAAATAATATATATTTTGTTTTCATTTCTACCATATTAATTTAAAATTACTAATGTGCATTTTTCAAAGTCATGTATGGGCATGTCACATTCGTTACACTCCTGCAAATTAAAAAATATATATTTAAATTTTTATGAAAACATTTTTTATTTTAATTTCTTTAGTAACCTCTAAGACTGACCATCTTTCCTTCAATCTATTGGCATCTTGGGATTTATTTTTTTGGATAGCCTCTTTTATGAATTCACATTGTTTGTTTGTTTTTTATTACACTATCTTGTTCTGACTAATAAGCAGCAGGTGTTTAGACAATAAAAACATCATTTTTTAATTAAGCATTTGCTAATGACTTTGTTTTGAAAATGTATAATGGTATATTTTAAATAACAAAGCATAAAACTTTATATAATCAAATGGTAAATATTTTATTGCCTCTGAGTTTGCTCTCTCATTTCTAAATATCATAATTCCCTAGTTTTTGCCTTTATTTCACTAGCATTACTATTGACTATTTTTAAATGTTTTCTCATTCATACACTTTATATTTATGTCTTTGTGATATGTTATATTTTAAACATATTTTTCAAAATATACAGTCTATTTTTTCAGCAACAGTACTATTTCCATAGAAACGAAATACCATCCTGTCATATATTAACCTCAATACAAACTAAGATCTAATTTTGAATGCTATATTCTTCTGGAACCTATTTTTTTTTTATTGCTAAAGCTCTGTACTGTTTTTGTTAACATTACTAAAGGGTTTGAACTATTTGATTCCAAAATCCTTTTAAATCTTTATGCTTGTACAGTGGTTTATTTATTTATTTTTTTTTAGAAAGCAGGATGTATTGAGAGGACAGAAAAGCTCCCACAGTGAGGGAACCTGAGAGGGTAGCCCTAGTATTTTTTATATCCTTTATAATTTATGACATTATTTATTACTGGGCAGTAAAATTACTTTACCTAGTGAAAAATGTTAGTAAATTTTCAAGGATGTATATTCAAAATACATCCTAACTTCTTAATTATTCAACAAATATTTCTCCTTGAAGAAAAACAAAAAATAGGTTTTATATAGTTACCAAAGAAAGTAAACATGTTAACTTTTGTCTACTTTTTAAAGTATTGGTTTAATTTTTCCTGAATTCAGGAGTAAACCAATACAAATTTTAGCCATTATTTAATACATTGTAAGTACTAAAAACCTATAAAACCATCTATTATAAAATTTTGCCACCCTCATCAATCAGTCATTTGTTGACTCAAAGACTGTGACTTACTTTTGTCAATTTTAAAAACATGTTGTACTGCTTTTTTTTCATTTTCAGTGATTTTGTTTTTAGAAAACATTGGTTTATTCAGCTTATAGCTCTTATTACAATATCTCTCAAATTTTAGGATGCCTGTTTTGTTTTCTTTTTCTGAAAGAGAACTTGGATTTTTTTATTGTATTACAATTTGAATCAGGACAACAAGTAACAGAGTCCAAGTGAAGGGTTTCACAAAAATACCATTCTCCTTCTAGAGCAATTCTTAACAATATACACACATTTTTTTGTATTGTTTCAGCATTTTGCCTAATGATGGAAAAGGTTTTTGTCCTTTTTTTTGTTTGTTCTTTTGTATTTAATTTTTTAAACATTTAAGACTCAAAGTTGCCATTTAACAATGACCAAGATGATAGTGGAAAAGAGATTTAAAACAGGTATTAATAATTTTCAAATCTGTCAGTGAGTCCCTTGATAGAACACTGGGTGGTATTTTTCATAATTTGAGAGAATTTCAGACCAGGCACGGTGTCTCATTACTACAATCCCAGCACTTTGGGAGGCCAAGGTGAGAGGATTGCTTAAATCTGGAGGTTTGAGACCAGCCTGGGCAACTTGGCAAGACTCAACTCTACAAAAAAATCAAAAAATTAGCGTGGCGTGGTGGCATATGCCTGTAGTTCTAGCTACTTGGAAGGCTGAGGCAGAAAGATAACCTGAGCCCAGTAGATCGAGGCAGCAGTGGTCTCTAGCATGTCACTGCACTGCAGGCTGGGCAAAAGAGACTCCAACTCAAAAAAAAAAGAAGAAGAAGAAGAGAGAGAGAGAATTTCAGACCATAGTAGTGCTTGAACTGGGGAATCAGTTTGAAGCTCATGAAGATAAGCATTTACAAACACCTTTGAAAATACAAAAACAGACTTTCAATCAGAAAATAAGAAAAAGAGCAAAACTTAAAACAACAACAACAAAAAAAAAAAAAACTCCTGATTTTACTCCTCAATCCTTTGGAACAGATATGGACAGCAACAATGTACTTGGCATACCTTGTTCAAAACCAGTCGTCATTGAGGCAAAGTCAAATTGCCAAAAAAAATTAGAAATTAATTTAACATCAGGGAGTTTATTAAGCTTTACATAAATGTATGAAATAAAATCGCATATTAAACCCATCCATTCATCACATATCAATTACAGTGATATAGTAATATTATAAATTGGTGATAATTACTAAAATGGCATCTTGAAATGCTAAAAAAAAGGAAGGCTTTTTCAGCAAAGCCCTAACAAGTAGTACTTATGAGTTAAACTTTTATTTTTGCATTTCACTGTTCTAACCATTTTAACTGTTACTGAGGCCAGGAGAAATGAAACCACTGAGAGCAGAGGATCAACAGATCATTGCCAATTGTTGTGGTAAAAAGGAAAAAAAAAAAAAAAAAGTAAGTAGTATCATTACAGATCTCAGGTCTCATGGGTTTTTCATAACAATTACCTTGAGGTTAGAAAGAGAATGTTTTATTCATGAAAGATTAGGACAATTGTGACCAAACAGTGTCAAGTTTGACAAGTGTATTAACTAGCAGGTTTCTTCACAGGTGCTCCCTTATTCACTATAAACCTGCCCACACTCAATCATATCCTTTCACTTGCAGCCACTCGCAAACAAATATGTGCAACGTTGCCACAAGCTGTGATTCTATCATTGATGTTACTTTTATTCCTTTATATTGAGAATACAATTTTCTTAATTATTGATTTAAAAATGGAAATACAAATTAGATTTGAATAGCTGTACCTTCGGTCAACTCTCTATATTTATCACATCATGTGGTTTACTACGTTTTATCATCCTTATAACAGCAACCCTCTCTACTTACTTTCATTTTTACTTAACAATTTAGAGATACTGGTATTACATTAAATTTCTTCAGGGGAACTAAACAGACAAAACATAATGTTTCTTGAAGAGGAGTGTTCAGATTTCTCTTTATCACTTTTAATAATGGATAACGCTTTTTTTTTTTTAACAAAATTCATGGCAGAATGCCTGGGTCCCTATGCCAGATGCATTGCTAAATTTTTAAAGGAAATTAACATAAGGGCAATTAGCAAGCTTTTCCCCAATCAAAGGGCAGTGGGAGAAATTTCTCTTGGTCTTTAATTTTAATTCTAACCCCTTTCATCCACCCACCTCCTCCCCACGATTGTTCTTTATTAAGTTTTTTTCCCTATATACAGTGTTTTTGTGACTTTTTCCTGTCCCTCTTTCCCATAAAAAATTCTCTAAGGAAACTGAAATGAAAGAGAGGATAATTCATTTTCAGAGCAGATATTTGCAGAAGAGCTGCATACCAAATAATTTGGAGCCCACAAGTGCAGGTTAAAAATCATATTTAAAGTTGAGCATGATCTGAAGATTTAAATTAAAAAGGGGGCTTGCCTCTCCCCAACGAAATGGAATAAAGTATGATTTTTAGGCTGTAGAATAATATTCTGAAAAGAGAAATTTAGCTTTCATTTCTTCTCCCTTAAGTCTTGCATTTTAAAAAGCAACAAGCTCTTCATAATGTATGATTGGACCTATTTTCAGTCTTTTTAAAATTGGTTCTTTTATTTGCCATTATAGAATATGACCTTAGTCAGTCTCATAATGCCCTCACAATATGTCTCATTAAGTTACTTCGGAGCCACCAAAGAAAGTGGAAAACAACAAATAGGTACTGACTTTAATTCATGAACTCAAAGCGGGTTTCTCTACCTATTTGGATTTTACTTGTCTACCTGCAAGTTCCTATGGGTATTTTAAATGTAACATTCCTAAAACAACCTCCACTAGACATCATCCCTCTCTTTTTTCTTTTATTTACCTTCAAGCTCATTTATAAGTCGGCATTGTCAAATTTTATCTTCTTGCATTGTCAAAAGCTGTTATGGGATTTTATAAATAACCAATTTCTTACGAAGGCCGAAAAATACATGAGTAAAGTCTCTTTCTGTCACCCAGGCTGGAGTGCACTGGCATGCTCACAGCCACCGCAGTCTCGACCTTCTGGGCTCAGGCAATCCTTCAGCCTCAGCCTTCAAAGTAGCTGAAACCAAGGCGCACACCACCCATACCCAGCTAATTTTTTAATTCATTGTACAGATGAGATCTCGCCAAATTGCCTCAGCTGGTCTGGAACCCTTGGACTCAGGTAATTCTCGCTCCTCTGCCTCCCAAAGTGCTGGGACTACAGGCATGAGTCACCGTACCCAGTCAATATAACTACTTTAAACAATGTTCAGTACAGGGTAAATAAGTCCTGAAAATAAATGACAAAAATGGGGTGATTGAGGAAGACAAGTTCGTGTGCCCCATCCAACGCTATCTCATCTGGGTATTGTTCTTAGACATCAAACTTTTAGAATGCTTTGAAATACATTAGTTGATAATATCCCTTCTATCTCAAATTGAGTATTAAATAATTCTGGTTGACGCCAACCTTAGGTATCTATATTTTTTGAAGTTGAGACTTATTCCATAAAGTTTATAAGTAGTTCTACTAACAAATGTCAGTATCAATGTTGAGATCATTTTATGAGATTTGAGATGTGATATTGCAAAGAGGAGATGTTGTGCCCTTCACAGCATTTAGGTACCTACAAATATCCCTATAAATGTCGCCTTGAAAGTTCATTCAGTGGGGTGGTTGTAACTTGTTTACAAAAATCTTGCATAAGTTTTGATAAATGCAGTCAGCAGATGTGGAAATGGGGAATAACATTCTCCTAGAAAGTATTAAATTACAGTAAAGAATTTATTAGAGTGTATCTAATCTGTATTTGAAGGCTGTCATTCCTCTAAAGCATAGCCATAAACCAAATTAACTTGAACTGATCCCCAAACGAGAAGCTGTGTGTATGTGTTTATTTCTAATAACAGTATCAGGACTAAGTGAAAACACCCATCTGAGCAAACTCATTTCCACGTCTGCTTTCTCGTGAAAGTTAATTATGCAACCAGGGTAACACTTTGCAAATAATATAAGAATGTTTACCTACGTAAACACCACATCTTAAAAATGTCTACCATCTTTTAATTTTTTATCACTGATACGTAAATGAAATCCTGTGCTAATTGTGTCTTTTAACTTGCACCATTTTTAAATGGTATACAACTGTAAATTATATTTTGGAATTGCAAAATTAGTGCATACAGATCATAAAATTTGCAAAATTTGGCCAGACTCCATGGATCACTTCTGTAATGCCCTCACCTTTTGAAGCCAAGCTGGAGGATTGCTTGAGCCCGGGAGTTGGAGACCAGCCTGGGCCACATAAAATCAAAAAATCAGCAACTTAGTTAGGTGTGGGGAAAAAAAATTGCAAAAGTCGATCAAGTAAAAACTCCTTTTCTCCATCATTTGAAGATACCGCCTCTTAGTATTGTTCTTTTTTGTTCAGTCATAGACTTTTTCTTGTGATTTTTCTAAACCAATATCCCCTTTTTCTTCCCACTCTTCCCTCCTCTTGCTCTCTTAATTTTCTCTTTTGCATGTTTTTCTCTTTCATAGGCATTCCTTGATTAATTACAGATTCATTGAAAACGTACCTTCTCTCTTGCCCTCCTGTTTTCTGACTTTATGCACATGTGCTCATAAACACACACACACACACACACACACACACACACACACAAACACGACAAATGACCATCTGCTATACTGGAGAACTACAACTGCCTTCATAAGAATCTCAACATTTCTTACTTGAATTATATCTAGATATTTAATTTTTTCTTTTCATTTGGTGTTTTTAGAGAACGATTTCCCCACCATATGTTATTTAATGATATTTGTTGATCTGTATAAAAACTACAATACTGCTTGCATTTCCTATTTTTATGTAATGTTGGTTACATTGAGTAAAACTAACAAGTGAAAACTAAGACTAATAATAGTAAACACATTCATTTGTTCTCAATTCAAAGTGACAATGCTGTCAGCATTGCACCGTGATAAGGATGGTTTGTTTGGAGCAAATATGTTTCCTCAGGTTAAGTAAAAAGCTTCTGTTACTAATCTGTTGTTTTACTCACTTCCTTGTTTATAGATGTAGATTTGAGATTTGATTTAATATGTTTCAGTGTGTATTAAAAATGTTTTAGAAAAGTTTTTCTTAGCTCTATGATTAATACACTTTCTTGACTGGGCTTGAAGACTCAGCCTGCAATCCCAGCACTTTGGGAGGCCGAGGTGAGAGAAATGCCTGAGCCAACAGGTTCGAGACCAGTCTGGGCAACTTGGTGAGACCTCATCTCTACAATAAATTAAAAAAATATTAGCCGGGCATGGTAGCACACGCCTGTAGTTCCGGCTACTTGGAAGGCGGAGGGGGAAGGATTGCCAGAGCCCAGCAGGTTGAGGCTGCGGTGGCTGGGAGCATACCACTGTGCTCCAGTCTAGGCGACAGAGTGAGACTCTAACTAAAAATATATATACGTATATACGTATATACGTATATACGTATGTATATATATAAACACACACACACACACACACACACACACACACTCTCTTAATAGTATTGAAAGCATCATTACGTGGGTCATAAGTACTTTAAAAAGTTCTGCAAAATCCAATTATTATACCTATGTCTATATAGAATTTTCAAATATACAATAAAGTTTTATTTTTGTCTTTTTATTTGTCCGAATTTGTAGCTATGCTATTTTAAATGTTAGAATTTTACTAGTATATACAATATTTTGTACTATTATCTCTGTATTGGTCTAACCCTCTCTTTTGAAGTAAAAACTAATTAACAAAATATTATCTGATTACTCTTTAAGCAGATCTAAGATTTTTGACTGTAATAAACAAATCAAATACACACAGAAAAGCACACATACACAATGTAAGATAAATATAAAATATATAACTTTTTATTTGTTGTATTGCTTGATCTACTCGTGATGATTTTTATTGTTTAATTTTGAATTTACCAAACTCATTTCTTGTCTCTTTTCCTAACATTTATTACATCAATCCAATTTCCTCTTTCTTGTTTTCCTTTTTTCTTTTTAAATTAAACATTCCATTTTTTCTTCACAACAATTGTAATTTCAATGTAATCTGTCTAGAAGTGAATACATTTTCTAATCTGCCCAAGATTTACCTCTGCATTTAAATTCAGAAAACAATTTACCATTTGTCTTTGTATATACACCCTTGCACATTCCCTGTTTTCTTGTTCCGTAAGAATGCCCAAAATAAAAGTCAGAAACTTTAAAAATCTAATTTCAGAAGAAACATCCCATCAATTCTGTGGCGTTATACTCTAAAAGTGAGACAAATAAGTCCAGTCTCCATGGGAGGATGTTATATATGTGCATTAATTTCAGGAGCCAGGGATCATTGAAGGTCATTTTAAATGCTGACTGCCATAATAATTAAAGTGTTTAATGATGTGATTTTATCTCTGAAATCTTTAGTCATTCATATTTTTGTAATTAAATTCATTATTTGTGTCTACATCCGATAAAAAGTTGCAATGATGTTATTGTGACAGAAAGGAATAAATTTTAAGTATTTTGTTTTTAGAGCACAAGATTTTACAGGTGGCAAGTAAATACTATACCATAAATCATTTCTATCCATGTCTTTATTTGTTTTTAGCAGATCTGGTCTTCAAAGACCAAGGAAATTTTATTATTCTTGGTAAATATCAGATAGTCACCAAGGTACACTTATATTATAGAAATAAATTTGATTTTTTAAAATATAATGCCATGTTTTTCAGTTGGGTCATAATAATCTACTCAGATATTAATTTAAGTTCTGTTGTCCAGCCCAGGCCATCTCCCATTCTTAGGAAAAAATAAAACAAAGCAAAAAGCTGAAGCTACTTTACAATAACTCCCAGTTTTCAATGAAAGACTAGAAAATAAATCTTTTGAGAAAATAAGTTTAGTTGAGTTCCATTTCTATTACAAAGAAAACACAAACAACATACATTATAAAGTGTGTCTGAACATTAAGTCAAATTCAATATTTGATAAAAATAAGTGAAGGTAAGTGAAACGACAGACTCTCATGGAGGTGAGAGAAGATGACATGACCACAGATGGGCAAATGTACCTTGGGCCTAGTGAGTGGTCCGTCAGGTTCTGAAAAATGGTCATATCAGCAGTAACACTGTTGCTCATTACATTTTAAATTTATGTCGGAATGCAAAGATCTTTATGTAAAATTAAAATAGAGAGTTGGAATGCAGAGTTGGATAGCTAAATAGAACCTTCCAGCAATCGTCCCCCTGTAGGAACATTTGCTGAGTGAAAGTCTCCACTTCAGCGGTTGGAACCAGAGTTCTGGCTTGCTCCACCACCTGTTGACTCCAGTGCCCTGGGGTCCTGAATAAATTCAAAAGGCAGTCAGGCCACAAGGACTGCAGTCATCATGCAACTCTTGGTGCTGTGTTGGGCTGAAAGTCAAGGGACTTGGGGTACACATGTCCCAGCGAGACACCAGATGTGGCAGCTAAAGGAATACTTGCTTCACCCCTCTCCCAACTCCAGGCAATGCAGCTTGAAGAATACTTCCCCTTCTGGAAAGGATCAGCTCAGCTACTGTAAAATAAAGCATCACGCAGATTTCTGAAGCCCCTTTTTCTAGTGTCTAGCTCTGGAACAGCAGTTTAGACCCACCTGGGCCAGAAGTTAACCAACTTGCTGCTCTTAAGGGTAGGATCCATCAAGATGGTACTTCTAAGAGTCTGCAACAGTCCCAGTGTTGCTAGGCTTGGGGATCCCCTCAGTGCAAATGCAGCTACAGTGGTCAAAGACTTATAAACACCTAGAGATAAACGTAATCAAAAAGGGGAAAGATCTCTACAATGAAACCATAAAATATTGATGAAAGAAATTAAACAAGACACACTCAAAAATGGAAAGATATTTCATGTTTATAGATGGGAAGACTTCATATTGTTAAAATGTCCCCCAAAGCAATCGACAGTTAATATGCAATTCCTATCAAAATAAAAATGATATTCTTCACAAAAGTAAACTAAATCCTAACATTCGTATGGAACCACAAAAGTTCCGAAATAGCTAAAGCCATCCTGAACAAAAAGAACTAAACTGGAAGAATCACATTACCTCATTTTAAATCACATGGCAGAGCTATAGTAATCAAAACAGCATGGTACTGGCATAAAAATGGACACACAGAGTAAGTGCATTACCCAGAAATAAATTCACACATCTTCAGTGAATCATTTTGACAAAGGTTCCAAGAACACATTCGGGAAAGAATAGTCTCTTTAATAAAACTGGGGAACCATATGAAGAAGAATGAAATCAGACCTCCATCTCTCAACACAGACAAAAATCAAAAGTAAATGGATTAAAAACTTATAAAGCTAAGATATGAAGCTATTGTGTATGTGTCCTCTAAAATTAATATGTTGAAATTCTAATCCCCAATGTGATAGTATTAGAAGTTGGGTTTTAAGAGGTGATTAAGAGGGCTCCACTTTCACGAATGGGATTGGTGACCTTATAAAAGAGACCCCAGAAAAATCCCTAGCCCCTTCCACCACGGGAGGGCTATCGCAAGAAGATGGGCCTTCACCAGACACCAAATCTGCCTTGATCAAGGACTTCTTAGGATCCTGAATTGTGAGAAATATAATTTCAGTTGTTCATAAGCCATTCAGTCAAGGATATTGTGTTACAGTTACTCCAGAGGACTAAGACAACAGGAACTGTCAGGGCTTTGATGCTTTTTGGAGACTCTAAAAGAGAAATCTTTTCTTCCAGTGCTTAGAGACTGCCTAGGTTAGGAACATACTGACCCTATTGCTAGTTTCAAAGTCAACAAAGGAGGCTAGAGTGCTTCTTGCATGACATCACTCTGACCTTTACTCTGTCTTCATATCTTTCCTGGCTCTAAAATTCTGCCTCCCTTTTTCATTTTGAGAATTGTGATTGCATTGGGCCCACCTGGATAATCTCTGACAATCTCCTTATTTTAAGGTCAGTTTATTAGCAACCTCCATCCCCTTTGCTAAATAATTCAGCAGACTCCTGGATACTAAGTACGGGGACATAAGTATTCAGCAGGGCCATTACTTTTTCTAGCACATTGGTTTTAAGATAATTCTAAGTTGGAAGGCATTAGTTCAATATTTCCATTTTATAAAGATATGCATTTTTCAACATTGTATTTATACTATGAAAAGTGTAGATTGTATAATAATGATATGACTTTTAAAAGATTTGAGAAGTTTTTTAAGGAATGTTCCTTAATAAAAAGATGATACTGAAGAAATGTTTTAAGAGCTTTATTAGACTAGTATAATAAAGCCACAATAAATTGAATTTGGAGTGTGTGTGTGTGTGTGTGTGTGTGTGTGTATGACTGTGTGTGAAAAAGAGAGATGGAAGCACAGAGAAATAGAACAAGAATGAAGAATGATACAGAGAATATGATACCATGATATTTGGCAAAGATATCTTTTCATAAAATCATTTTCTGTTTAAGATCATATTTTTCCTTTAAAATCTCTCAGAGATTTCTCTGGAAAGGATTTGTTTAGACATGTAATCATTTATACAGTCTTTAATGACCAATTTCCTTTAATTTAAAAGTCACTGTTGCAAATTTCCCACGACTGTTAATGTCTGTGCTGAAATTATATACCTCCCTCCTTTCTCATTGCATTTTCTCTTTCCTGTCTGTTACACCATCATACCATTGAGCTAAAAACCAATAATTTTCCATCCCAAAGTGTTTTTTGTTAAGAGAATATTCACAGGAACTATTTTCTTACTCTCACTTTCCTGTTCAAATTGATTTGTTGTATTACATTCTCATGTAGTTGCCTTATGTATTTTTTAATAGAATGTGCTATGCTGTACTTCCAACATTTTTTTCCAGAGTCCATATTTAAAATAACAAACACAATGCTCCTTTCCAATAATAATAACATTCTTTCCCCCAGCTAACTAGTACTTAAATCTCTTTTCAAAATTCACGATGCTGACCTTACTTAGGAAAGAGTTCATTCACAAGTTTTTTCATATTACCCTGACTTTTGCCTCTTCATCATGTTCTTCCTCCATTTCAGAAAAGGTGATTTATTATTCATAGTTCCTTTTGAACTGTAACTGGTGGCAAAACTTCTCTGAGCTTAACCTGACAAGACAGGTTTAATCATCTCTCACCTTTCATGTAAACCCTCTATTTTTCATGCTAAGGGAGCTAGACATGCCCTAAAATTCCTGCATTGTGAATATGTTCCAGACACTATTAACCAATGCTATTTTCATCCTACCTTCTAACAGACAGTCTACTCACTCATATATAGCATTTCGCCTCAAATGCGTTAAGACGGAGCATTTTCTAATACAAAATCTACTCGACTTTATTCAAATTAAATCTGAATCATTGTGTTGACTCATATTTTTTACAATACTTATCATATTTATAATTGTATTTTCATTCCTGTCTTCCATCTTCCTGAAACTGTGGGCTCACAAAAACACATTTTTCTCTAGCCTTTAATTCAGTGCTTGAAATGGAGAAAAGCTCGAAACATTTTGAAGGTTGAAAACTATGCGAGGTGATTCCTATTTCTTGTTGCGTGCTTAGCCAGGTTGTGAATAGATATTATTAGAGTAGGAATTGATAACTCTTTTCATTATTGTTATATATTTTCCAAAAATGTATATGGTGACTGCATTTATGAGCTCTAGTTCTATAAATCCAGCTTAATTTCATACCACAAAAAGGTAACAGCTTTGGAAATCCACAGGTTTTGAAATCTGACACCTGAGTTAGAATCCTGCCTCTGCCTCCCTAGTGACATGATGTTGAATACTATATCTAACCATTCAGTGGTTCAATGTTAGTATTTAACATATACGAGAACTGCATTTTGTGAATGGCTAAACAAGATAATACAGCCCAAATGTTGAGTGTCTGGTTTCAGAAAAATATTTCTTCCAGGGTTTCTGACTTTTAAAATAATCTACTTCTATGTATTTATCTATTTATTTATTTATTATAAAGACGTTGGGTACAATTAAGGGTTAGGTATATAAACACCAATCATGCAGGTACCCTTGTTGATGAGATATGCACCTCCCTCCCTAGCAGTTTGCCTCAACTGCCAGTCCCATCCCTCCTCCCCTGACAGTTATCCACTATTGCCAATCATTCTCTTATAGCAGTGACTTATCACAGAAACAAAGAACTGAGTTCCATATGTTCTCACTCATAAAGTGACTTTGAACAATTATAAAATAATCTACTTCTTAGCTTATATCTATCTAGCCTTGTTGTTCTACATACTATTCACATATAGGAATACTATTTTTCTTTTTAAAATTTTTTTATTTTAAAGATGTGGGGTACAATTCAGGGTTAAGTATACCAATATTCATTATACGGGTGCCCTTGTTAATAAGGTGTGCCTCCCCCTCCCGGCAGTTTCCCACTACTGCCAACCCCACTCCTGCCCTCCCCTGGCAGTTTCTTTGTTGTTATATATGTACTCTACAATAAACCTATAGTTTTATCACAATGCCTCATCCTTCTTTTTTTAATAAATAATGTATTTTCTGACTTTTTGTCCATTTATTCTGTTTTGGAAAATGTCACAGGCAAGCTTTTTTTGAGTGGGCAATTATTTTTTTTCTTTTCTACATTTTATAGGTCTCCAACAAATCTCATTTTGATCCATTTCGAACCATATAAATATGAACATATGTGTGTATTTATATATATTATATGTATACATACATACACACAGATAAGATATTGCCATGTTACCCAGGCTGGTCTTGAACTCTTGAAATCCTGGACTTAAGGGATCTTCTCCCCTCAGTCTCCCAAGTAGCTGGGAATATAGCCACCATATCCAGTTGAGCCATATTTTATTTTGGAAGTTCTTGCTTACTATTCCAAAATAATATCAAAATCCAGAACCTGACCGAACTGCTTGGTCAGGTTCTCTGGGGCAGCCCTCTAGCCATCCTAGGTAAGAGTGAAGCTATGGAGTTACCAGCTACAGCTATGGTAGTAGACTTCCTTGTCTTGTTCAGCCTCTTCTTAATGGACAGAGTATCGCTCAGAGCCTGCCTGAACAGGAAATTTTCCTGTTCTTTCATTGTAGTTGTCCTCTTATGGGTGTCTATTCCTGGCTATACTGAGAATTTAGTTACTGGACTTGTAAGCAACAGGACTGTTCTAGTAGCCACTGCGCATCATCAGATAATTTCATTCTACTAAAACTCAATGAAGATGCTTAATCTTTAAATATTTTTTTTCCTTTTCTTCATCTGTGTTTGTTGTGGTGATCATGATGCTGGTAGTAATAGAAGGCCGTAGCACAATGGCATCAACAAAGACATCACTTTATTAATATTATTTATTAGGATCATCTTTTCCATCCAGGCATCTCACAGAAATAGTAAACCTACATGTGCACAAATTTAAAAGTAATATACATTTCCCTAACATATGCCTCTCTTACTGCAAGTCATGCATTAGCGCCCAACATTACTGTGCACCAAGTTACAGAGCCTGGAAACTTGGAATTGCCTTTAGTCTTTTTTCTCCTCTTGAGGTATAGCAAAAGAGTAATCGAGTATAGCAGACAATAATTCTAAGCTTATTCTACATCAAAATCTTTTTTAATTCTCTATTTCTAATACCTAATTCATGCCCCCTTCATGGCAGTTGTCATGATAAAGGTGTAATGCAATAAATATGCCCCTATCGGTACTTCAAAGTAAGTAGACAATGAGAATTTGCTGAAATGCTTTGAGCAAGAAAATATTAGCTAAAGCTTGTAGTGGTAGAATACTATTTAAGACACACTGGTTATTTTGGCCTCTAATGACTCCCTGTCTGCTTACCTGCTTTGATGTTTCTACATGTTGTTTATGTGCATTAGCAAGGTAAATTGCACTCCAGGTATGGGTTCTGACAGCCTCTTTAACTTGTTTAGAATGGAGTGATCAATACATCATGGCTGCTTTTCCTACTATTTATCATCATAAAGATGGTGAATATAATCATTCTTGTGGACATTAAATAAGATAAATTTGATAAATGTTATGAGCCATCAAGTGAAAGAGATGACTGAAATTTTTCAAGTTGTTTTGAGTTGAATTCATCCCAGTAAGCAATAGATAAGTAACATGACTTTTTTTTTCCACATTGTACTGAAGATCTAGAAATACCAGTTTGGGGACCATTTGTAATAGTTGTCATAATAAATCTGTATTCAGGTTTAAAATGTATTATTTCTGTAGTATTTGATATTGATCTGTTTGTCCTCCAAAAATGCCACAATTTACAACAATGCTCTTAAAAACATCTACATCGTATTTATTTTTGTATCAATATCTGTATATGTGTGTTGTGTGAGTGTGTATATGTCTGTCACATTTCATGGTCTTTGATATGGATGAAAACAAATAGATGACTTTACTGCATATGAAGAAACAAAGTAGAAAAGAGAGTTTCCACAGAAAGAAGTGAGAAGATGGACCTTTGTTCCCCAAACAGAAACAGGGCAATAATTTAAACCTTGACTTTTGACAAGAAATATATGCACACACATAAAAAATACTACTAATCTGATTTGGTTTGAAGTAAACCCGGTCTAGATCTTTAATGAATTAGACAAATGTTCCTTTCAGAAATATAAGTAATAATGATTTCTTACGTACTGATTATTATACAAACTAAAAATATGCTTTAAAATTTGCATGTTGACTAAAGCAACTTTCTAAAATTATGAATTATACTCTCAAATATTTTCCAGATAATGCAAAGTCTCTGAGAGTATGTGCAATAAAGGTATGTGAAAGTAAAACATAATGAAACTTCTATTTTAAATTTCTTCTTGAGAGAATACAGCAGAGCATAAATAAAACTTAATGCATAATAATCAAATGCTGATGGTGACTATTAACATTTCTGCTGTTAAGACTGTAATATCCACAAAAAGGGACATTATTGGTTCATGTATCATTTATTTCTCCTTCATTATGTAATGCCTTATAAATTATTCTTATAGTTTTCGCACCATGTTATAGTAAAATCAGGGCAAACCAATTGATTCTATAATGTCTTCTCTCAAAATTGATCACAAAATTATTAAATCTGTTGTGTAGGCTATATGATGAAATCATAAGTGTATTGTATATAAATTGAATTTCATATATGTATATTGATTCGATGTATATTATATACAGATACACTTAGGTTATATTTATACTTACTTGAGTTTTATCTTTTCATGTACACATCCCCACTCACAAACATACATAATATCTAAACTGCTTTTAGCGTGTATGCGTCCAAGTGGAGGTGGTTTTCATGCTTTTTATCTTGGCGAAAACTGCTATGAGAAACAAACCACAATGGTCATCATGCTATGTAATTTCAATGTAAAGGCCATCTTTAAAAATGGATATTATTAAGGATATTTAAAGCACAGTGAATTCAGGTTATTGCATTAGTTTAGATTAGTAATTTTCTTAAACTTTTAATGTAAAATATGGTTATAACTTTCCGGATTGGATTATTGCTAATAAAAATATATTATATTTCTGGCTAACGGGATAAGATGTTTTGTGGAAATAGTTAGGATTTTGCATCATATCTCACATCTCTGAATGGGCTCAAATCCTTAAAGTGAATTATTATAATTAATCTCTCTGAACACAGATACTTCAAGAGAAGATTGCATAGTTTGAAAGAACAGAACAGATGATCATGGCCCGACCTATCCATGTAACACTGATTTTCTTTGTACTGAGAAGATCAGTATCTATTTAAAGTAGCATCTTCTTCACAGTGTACTCCAAGTCATTAGTAAGCTTACAAAAGAAATGAAGTAGCACATGTATTTTTTAATCCGTCCTCCTCAATCCACTAGCTAATCCATAATATCAGAGACCAGATTCTGAAGACTCAACTTTTACTCTACAACTCTTCTGGATGTCTAGGAACCTATCTTCTTTTCTGGAGGATATTAAAAGATCCTGAGCCACTATAAAGAAGAGACGTTAACAGAGGGCCATTTAGACATAGATAATTTGACTTTTTCTTGGAAGATTCATAGGAATCTTTCAGGCAACAATCAGATGTCTCTTTCAAGAAGAACTTTATCTATGTGGGCAGCTTGTGGAAATGAAAAGGGGTAAACTTTCAGTATTGGTGCTATTTTCTACTATCAGAATATAGCTCCAGATGATGTTTTCAGGCCTGCCAATTATGACTTTCTCAATGTTATTCTCCAGTTTTACTATCTTACTTCTGCCACCTTTTTCTCCAATGTCATCCACCATCTCTCCTGTCTTCCATTTTCTTTAGAAGGTATCTCTTATTTAGCCTTAGTGAAGGTGAAAGATTCAGAGGATAAATCTTGCTTGTAATTTTTACTCTTTCTAGTTCTATGGTTAAAGTCTAATTTCTATTCAGCATCCCTCAGATTTTCCTTTAACTTTCTTTAGATACATATTTTCAATCACTGGTTTTCTTTACATTCTAACAATTTATATCTTAATTATTAAGGAGGCTGCATTTATGACTCGCAAAGGTGAAAAGAGGATTATCTCTAAGAGAATATAAAAAAATCCAAATAGTTATATTTTCAGTAATGTACTTACTAATAATTTATATGCAATTTCGACATGGATTTCTAAGTGAATAATCATACCCATGCAAATGATGAATGCATTTAGAAGTTTATTTGAAGGAAAATGTCATATATAGGTTAAAATTTTAATTATAAGCTAACTTAGTTACATGTTTTTAGGTTATCTATATAGTAGCTTATGTAAATATTTATTAAGGACATATATGCTAAGTCTCGTGAGTTGGTAATTAAAAAGCAGTAAAGAGGTCTGCTCCCATGGGGCTCACTTTTTAGTAAAGGCATTTAAAAATTAAGTAAATAGACATTATACATTGCATCAGATAGCAATAAATATAATTGAGAAGATAAAAGTGGGTGACGGAGGGTGACTGGAGAGAGAATAATTTGTATTATGTGTCTATGAAATCTCTGATGAGGCCAACACAAGGCCAAGAGTTTGAATTTTTTAAAAAATGAGAAAATTATTCTCCCATACAACTCATACAAATTAAATTGTAACTAAAAAGACCCTAAGGTTAAAATGAACTTAACAGATGTATTTGTTTGCTAAGGCTGCCATAACAAAGTACCACAAACTGAATGGCTTAAACAATAAAAATATTTTTTCTCACAGTTCTGAGGACTGGAAACCTGAAAACAAAGTGTTTGTAAGGTTGCTTCCTTCTGAAAGTTGTGAAGAATTTCTTTCCCACCTCTCTCTATCTTCTGGAGGTTTCCTGGCAGCATTTGGCTTTCCTTGACTTGTAAAAGCATCACCCTGATCTCTACCTTCATCTTCACATGGTATTCTTCTGTGTACAAGTCTATGACTAAACGTCTATGGCTAAATTTCCCTTTTTTATAAGGACACCAGCCACACTCCAGTATTAGCTCATTTTAATGGCTTATACCTCACCTTAATGGCTTATACCTATAAGCCATTATTAAAAAAATTTCGCATAAGGTCATATTCTGAGTTCTAGGGATTAGGATTTTGTTGTATGAATTTTAGGCGGACACAGTTGAACCCATAACAGTTCCTGTAACACTTAGTTTTTGCTGCATAAGAAATCATTCTAAAACTTTTCCTTTAAACAATATTTATTTCACCCATGATTTTCTGGCTTGGCATTTAGAACCAGAATCAGTTGTTGACTTTATTGGGCTAACTCATGCATTTGTGTTCAGCTGGTTGCTGACTAAGCAACTCTGCTTCTGGAGATTGACTGGCTGTTGGTTGAGGTGACAGCTTCGAATATGATAGGGTGCTTTTATTTTTATTTTTATTTTTTTTTTGAGTTGGAGTCTCACTCTGTCGCCCAGCCGCTCCCAGCCACTGCAGCCTCGACCTGCTGGACTCCGGCGATCCTTCCGCCTCAGCCTTCCGAGTAGCCGGAATTACAGGCATGCGCTGATTTTTTGATTTACTGTAGAGATGAGGTCTCGCTGCCCAGGCGGGTCTCTAACCCACGGGCTCAGCTAATACACTCACCTCAGCCTCCCAAAGGCAAGGGATTACAGGCTGAGCCACTGAGCCCGGCGATAGGGTGCTTTTATTATCCACCAGGTTAGCCCAGATTTATTCCAATATGGGTAACAGTTTTCAAGAATGGAAAAAGAAAAGCAAAAAAAAAAAAAAAAAGAAAAGAAAGGAAAATGTTTAATGTGTCAGTGCTTTACAAACCTCTGTTTGTTTCATGCTTGTCTTGTCGGTCAAAGCAAACCACACCTAGTTTCAGTGGTTAGAAAACTAGTCCCCAGGTCCTGAGAAGAAAACGTATAGCTCCGCAACACAAGAGCCAAAGACATAAAGAATTTGTGGCCATTTTTACAATTTTCCATAGCTTATCTGAAGACCAGAAATAAGATTTATATTAATATCCACACATTTCAATTGAATTATTTCTAATTGGGTTTTTTTTTAAAAAAAAAAAGATTTTTATTGTAATTATGCACAAAAGGGTATAAAATATAGAAATGGTAGCAGAAGCCCGAAATTTAAGTCCCAAATCTTTGCTCCCATGGTCTTTTTTTCTTCCTTTTCATTATAGATAATTTTCATGACCTGGACATTTTTCTCAATTCAATAAGCATGATTTATAATATATATGATATCAATTATTTTTACAGACTAAGAGAAAGCCAAAGGTTTAAGATTCCTACTCTCAGTACCATGACAGAATTAAGGATACAACCAATTATAGTAGTTATCAGTAATACTAGCACATGCTCTTAACAGGTTTTTGGATATTTATCATAATCCTCTTTTAACCTCCATCAATTACCACAAAATAACCTGCTTCCAAATGTGTTCCATTTCTTTAAGGCTACTACACTAAGAGTTGAGGTTTCCAGGTATAATTGACTGTGTTCTTCAATATTTCAGAAAGAGAGTTCAAGTTATCTTTTCTTGAAGTAATTTTTTCCAATAACCCAGCATGTATTCCTCAATATTTTAAAAAGAATACAGTTTTTCTTCTACGGCAGAATACCTTCCTTTGACTATCATGTTGGTGATTCGGTAATCACATAGATAATGGGTGAATAACTTCAATTAAGTCAATATGACTCATGATCTTGGGATTTTTAATCTTGAGATACATGATTCAACATTGAAACAAGTAAAACAAAAAATCACTAGCTGTAGTGAAAACTCACTAGTAAAATTGTTTAATAATATTTTTATGCATAGTCCCTGCAGATAATTAATGTTGTCCTTTGCTAAGCCTGGCTCTCCAGTCTTTCTATGATTTTTAAGATACCTAATATTTTTCTACTCAGTTATTTTGCACATCAGTTTAGGCCAAGTCAATTTCCATTGCTTGAAACTAAAGACTTTAACTTATATACTTTTTAAAAATAAGTGATCAGAGTTTTCATAGAAAAATTAAATACATATAAAAATTCTACTTGTGTCATGTTGAGTCATTATACGTAAATAATCATTAATTTTAAAGGAAAACATACCTACTATATACAATAAACTACATCTGGCTTGGTTTCTACTTCCAGTCAGATTTTTATAACATACTGATTACTTTTAAATTTTAACTGTCATGATTAGAAATTTTCATGGGTTATAAAATACAAGTCGCAAGTCACTATTTTAATTCCTGGATCTCACTATCTATACTGCATAATCTTTATATTAATTAGTGAAATTATATTAAATGTTAAGCAATTAATGGGAGTCAAGGCAGAATAAATAAGTTAGAGGCAGAGAGAATGCAAACAAAAACTTGTAATAAATGAGACAAAAAATGCCTAAATTAGGAAATAAATTAAAAAAAGATTTTACCATAAACAAAGAGCAGAGAAGTAACTGATCAAAAAATTTTTTAAAAGTCTAAACTTTGTCATATACCACAAAAATGTCTACAAGACATCAGATCTGTTATTATTATTTTTTGGACATCCAGCTCAGTGATGCAGAAGTCAAGTACATATGTTAATATGTAACAAAATCTATCATATTGTCTTTCAATAAATAATAGTGGTTAAAAAAACTCAATCTACAAGTAATTTTCAAAAAGTGATATTTTTTAAATCTACAATATACTTAATAGCTTTGCTGTATTATTTTTGCTTGCAATTATTTTTTCCATTTTGAAAATGTCATATGTGTAGCAAATACTTGTCTGTTTTGTTGATAAAAGTCATATGTAGCATTCATTGCACTGATTTCTTAATGCAAGCATCTGTATTTCTTTATTTGCAGGCATCCTTTGGTAACAGAAATCTGCTTTACCAGTACATGCAACATATAAGAAAGGCTAGAAAATAACATATTTCTTTTAGCATTCCTCAGCCTAAAGCTTATGGGAAAAGAATCATCCATCAATTGGGGAAATTTTCATCATCCATGTTTGGGGAAATTTTAAGGCATATATTCTAAATTGTCTATTACTGTTTTTTTTATTTTTTTTGTTTTTGACAGGATTAAGCATAAGTAACTTTCTTGATAACACATTGCTATTGCTGCTTCTGTACCTGTCTTACACTTCATTAATTCACGATCTTTATTGGGGATTCTTGAAATGCCCTCCAAAATAAGGTATTTTCATTTGAATCTTTGTCTCATAATCTGCTCCTGGGAGAATTCAAACTAAAACAAAAGAGAAATGAATAATGTATAGGGAAAAGATAAAAGTCCTGGAAGCACTCCAAAATAAATGACCTGGCTGAAGAATATTAGGCTAAAGAAGTGCACAAACATGATGCATAGACCAGTTATTAGTGAAGGAGAGAATCACTTTTTCCCTTGAAAACAAGGGAACAACAAATGTTATCATTCCTTTTATGCAGACATTTGAGTTTCTATTTCCTTTAGCTATAAATATTGAATTATTTATATCATAGAATTTCAGTAAACAATGAGTGATTAAATACATAATGATTGAATTAATATAACAAATACTTTGAATTATATTTTATAGTTGACAAAAAGTATATTGGAAATATTGAGCCCACAGCAAGGGAAACTTATTGTCAATGCCATTTAATTCCCAATAAAAATTTTACTTCCATAAAATGTTCATACAGGAAATAGAAAATATTTTTAATATTTTAGGATAGGTCAGGGTTATGTTAAGAGTGAAAATCTTATTGCTTGAACTAGAAATCATGCATAGTGTAGACTTATAAAGAAGTGAGAAATATCAGAAAATATATTTGAAAAATGTAGCTTGGCAACTTGAATTAAAATTCAGAAGTTTGGTTATATTTTCCATACAACTACAAAAGGGTATCTTCCATATATTCAAGTTATAAAATGTGCCTAGATAAATAATTTAGGATTATAGCTTTTTGGTTGACCTTAGAACCACTTTTCATGTTATATCTATTTTCAAATCATTTGTAATACATATAATCTTTGCATTAATGAACAACTGAAGAAGTTGTAAAGGACTAGGGTAGTTTTAAGTGGGTTCATCATAAGTGAGTGTATTAAAGTTATTATACATCTAAAAGATCCAATATTCAAAGTTCACCAATATTAATGTATCCATGTCAGATGACAAATTATCAACTATATTAATAAATGCAAACTCAGTCACTATTTTCTACATTGCTACAAAAAGGAGTCCCTTTTTTTCTTAAGGTAGAAAACAGTTTATGCATCCTTTGCATATCAGATTATTTTTCATGCCGTTTCAAGTTAAAATCACCTAACAAAATGATTAGAGAAGGGAAATCATACGAAGCCAAGAAAAAAGTTAGGTTCTCATTGCCTTTTTAAAAAGTTTCTTTCTCTTCATTCCAATATTTGGTTCTCATTTCTTTCACTTAGTAATAGAAAGAAAAAAGTTACATTGCATATTCCAATATTTAAACAAATAGTATAATATTTTGATGCAGCATGTTATGAGCTTTGCAAGAACATGTACCAGAGTCTGGTTTATGTTTATAACCAGAGTCCTTAAATAATTACTGAATAATACTGTAAATTAGGCACTATTTATAGGGTTGTAGGAGTCAGATCCCCCGTTATTGAACAAGAGAGCAAAGGAAATTGTTAAACAGCAGCAGAGAGTAATGCTGTGGAAATCAATTTAATCATAGGTTGAGCCTTGGTCAGTTGGATGCAACCTAAGGCTCAGGCTGGGAATAAACCACTTGGCCTCATCTTCTATCTTGCCTACCCTTTGGCCAAACACAATCAAATGTAATATATCCTGCACAATGCTCTCTAAATGTCTGGTGAATTAAATGGAATAAATAAAAACGTTTGTCCTTCTCTTTAATTAATGGAATGCTTATTTCCGGTCAATTTCCAACATGAGATAATGATATGCCTTCCCTTTTCTCTTTTTTCTACCCTATTATAATCCCCAATGTTTAGTAGAGAATTCAAAAGAATGTTACGTCCAAGACATCCTCTGATGTGGCAGTCTTACCGTAATTAGCAACTAATCTTACCATCTTAGCCACTGTGTGCTAAGTAATGGTAGAATTAATAAAATCTGTCATTCCTTATTCAAAAATCACAGTCTTCCTAAAATCAAGTATCTTTGTCTATTTTTCTAACAAATATATGAAAGAAACAGATACCACACAAGTTCCTGAAATAATCAAGTCTAAATTATTTAGAGAAATGATGTGAGTTAGATAACATTGTCTGGGTGCTTGATATTCAATTACTGGCATAATGCTAGCACGCACCAGTCTTAGAGTAGCCAGTTTAATGGCTTACAGAAATATACATATTTTTTCAAAGCTACATAATAAAAAAGTGAAACTTAGATGACTGGGCAACTTGTTTGTGTAGTTCAGTAAACCTTAATGCCTGGCCAAGGCGGTAAATTAGGAGTTAAATGCAAGCATAAACATAGTTTAGGAAGGCCTTGTATCAGGACATACCGAGAAGGGATACTCTTTACAACCTGTCCAAAGATGCAGTTTTTTGACTCTTAGAGCACTTACCAAAAAAATCTGCATGAAGGCATAAATAACATGGACTAGCTGAGGTCTTGCCAGGGAAGAGTGAAAACTAAGGAAATTCAAAAATAGGCTGGAGAATCTGTCTTCTTACTGTAATGGTAAAGAAATATGTTAATTTATAATATCTGAAGCAAGCAAGGCAGAAAAATTAAGTTCTTAATTGGGAATAGAGCACTTTTATTATCTAACATCTCCAGTAGACAAATGCAAGACACTCTCAAAAAAAGTTGCATCAGTTTCTGAAATTAAAGATAAGAGAAACCATAAAATAAGAAAATGAAAACATTTCCTATCCAAGTCTAAGCTCCTCATCTTCAGGCCAAGCAAAAGGAAATGAGTGCAATGAAGTGAGACTCTGAAGGGAAGTCAGGTTATTACTTCTTCCAAAGCTTCAGGTTATTTATAATCAAAAAGCACATCTATTTGATAAAGAAGAATCACTCAACCATATATTCAATAAGATATAGCAGGACTATTCTATTTAAAACAGTTTTAATGATGTGGAAAGCTATGAGGTAAAACTTTTCTGATTTTGCTTATTATTATTTTGTTCTAATGTGGTCCTTTTTGGTAATCTGTAGATGAGTTTAGTTTATGCTTAGCTCCTTACAATCTAGAGTTCATGTTTACTTGTGAACTGGATTTGATTTTAGCTCACTCAAAACAGATTAGAATAAAATAAAATACAAGATGTCTCAAGACATCATTCTATCTTAACACACTTCCATTTTCTAAGTCTCAATTTCAGGACTAATGTGCACAAAGAAAAACCTCTTGTAAACACTCAAAGTTATTTTGAAATTACTCCTCATTTAAGTTAGTTTTAGTCATAGCTTAACATTAAAAAAACTTGGTTATATTAAGTTAAAAAATTAAGTCAGTATATGGCAAAAAATGTATACATTACTTATGTACCTAATCCTGACTTGTACCCTACATCTTTTTAATATTTTTTTAATTAACTTAAATTTTAAAGAATGATTGACAAACAAAAAATACACAAACAGCCGGGCTCGGTGGCTCAGCCTGTAATCCCGTGATTTGGGAGGCTGAGGTAAATGGATTGCCTGAGCCCGCAGGTTCGAGAACCGCCTGGGCAACTTGGCGAAACCTCATCTCTACAAGAAATCAAGAACTAGCTGGGTATGGTAGTGCATGCCTGTAGTTCCAGCTACTTGGAAGGCTGAGGCGGAAGGATCGCTGGAGCCCAGCAGGTCGAGGCTGCGGTGGCCGGGAGCGGCCACTGCACTCCAGTCTGGGCGACAGAGTGAGACTCCAACTCAAAAAAAAAAAAAAAAAAATACACAAACAAGAATGAAAGAGAATCTGTGAATTATGAATATTGACATTGGAGTGATTGAAATATGATCTCAGTAAGGAGTTATTTGCTAGAGTAACATGAACCTATCACACAGACAAGGTAGTTTGTCTCCCCTTCATAAAAGGCGAAAGGTAAGGCTATCCACAGTCAGATCCAACCACCACAAAAAGGCCAGAGCTATTAGCAGATAAAAAAGAGGCACATGCAATTAATATGCAGTGAAACCAATGCCAAAAGGAACTGTTTAAAACTGAATTTAAAGAAACTGTAATGCCCAAGAAAAAACAGTAAAGAAAGTGGCAAAAATAATTTAAATAAAAGTAGTATCTTAAAAAGTCCAAATTAATCTACACAGATACATGGAATTAGATGTTTGAGAACTTTATATAATTTTTAAGTACACATGCACAAAGAAATTCAACACTGGTGACACATAATATAGTCTCAGCGAGTTGGGAGGCTGAGGTGGGAGGATCACTTGAGCTGAGGAGTTTGGAACCAGCCTGGGTCTCATAGCAAGAAGTTCTAAAACATAACCGAAAGACTACAAAAGAGATATACTTGAGAGAGCATGCGTTCTTGTATCTACAAGTTTCTACAGGGCCACTAAATCAACTCAGTTGGACCCAGGTTTGGAGTTGACCAAAAGATTAGTTGAAGGTATGTATTCTTTATACCAGTTGAGCTGGCTTAGATAATATATAAAAGGCAGCCTAACCCAGAGAAAAAGATTTGTATTGGGAGATACCATCCTTGTCAAGCACAGCCTCCCCACCCTCCAACCTACTGGTTTCTTCACTTACCAAAAAGAGACAAGTTTAAAGCACCTCAACTCAGGGAAACCACCCCTCTATTCTCTGACATTTTAATACCATGTTCTTCCTGTAACCTACCTGGGCACAGGAGCCAACGTCATACCTGCCAGTGCAGCAGCAATTCCTCCATCGGGAATACTTCAGGTAACAATTCTGAAAACCATAGAAAAACTGAGTCACCATTCCATACTTCATTCAACACCCTGTATCCTATATGTCAGTGCTGTAAGCAAGAAAATCCAAGGGCACTACAAGCATCCTTGTTCTAGGGCTAGAATTTCAGACCAACTATTAGCACAGGTTTAACATTCAGTTGTAATTATTAGAAGGATTTCTCTGAAACATGGATGAACTTCATGAATTTTTCTGAAATTACCTGCTCAAAGTTATGTGCATATTTTGATTTGTCTTGGGAAAGAAGAAAAACTTTTATCAGTTTTTCAAAAGGATTTGTGATGAAAAGGGGAAAAAAGGCAGAATTTTTCATTAAATGCAGAAGAAATTCACATAAAGGCTTGTATTAGGTGATCTCAAAGGACCAGTAAAACAAACTTAAAAGTCCAAAGTGCTTATCCATATCGCTTTCTGGGAGAAACACAGGCCAAGTTAGAAATTAAGTAAGTACTTCTTGTTTCACAAATAACTAATAGTACAGTGTGTCTCAAAATCCCTCCAGAATTAGCACTGGCATGCTCGATGTTAATATAATTTAATTGAAATTCGTAAGTAACTGCCTATAGTAAAGATTTTTTTTTTTGGTAAATTTTCCTTTTTCCTATGAAGGCAATGTCTGTTTGACAGTAGATTAATTTTTTGTCCACAATGGGCCCATTAATATTTACTTCTCTTGTGCTCATATTGAAGCATGATTTAATAATGATGTTTGTATCTTCAGAATTCTCTAGACTCTTGTCAAAAAGACCATGTCTATCATGTTGATTTGTTTTTAACAACCAGAGGTTAATGAATAGGGGTAACTTAGGCAATACAACTTCTAGTATCTTCTGTTGCAACTATTTTCATTGATAATTAATTAGCAACTCAAATTTTGTTGATTTGAGTTGCTTGTAAATATATAACTCATTATTCTTCAATTGACTAAACTCATTTGGGAAAATTTACAAAGATAATACCTGCAAAATAATTGACGATGCTTTTGCATGGAGAAGACATGTTGATGTATTTAATGGACAGAACTATGTATATTATATAGAGCACATTTGTGACTTAGAAAATAGCTTTTTGATCTTTTTGAATGGTACTAATTTATTTTTAATTAAAAACCTAAATTATTAATAGTCAATGCTTGAAAATGAATTAATGTATACAAAGTTCATAACGCTTCTATGTAAATAGACATATTGAAAGTCTAAATTATGACATCTTATTTTATTGCATAAGTTTTATTTAAATAAATTTGAATATATGGGTATTTGAGAAAAGCATAATTCATTGAATTATTTTACTAAGAAAGCTTTTCTTTTTAATGTAATCAAAATGTAGATATATACTTTTTCTATATTTATAAATGAACAATTAGAAAGCATTCACAAAAATGCTTTCAGCATGTAAGGAAGAGTCTTTAGGATCTGATTTGGTTATTTTGTCATATACTGTATTATTTTACTTATTTCTACCATTCTTAAAAACTATACCCATCTCCTATAATATGGCACTCATACTATATTCCATATGTGATATCATAACACACACTTTATCATATTTAATCTAACCAAAGTGTGGACAATTAATTTTTTAATATTGTAGAAAAGCACTATGCTATATAATATTCAGCTTAGGAAGGAGCTGGAAATATGAGCTTTAAATTTTACAGACGAGTTTTATAACAACATTCAAATATTTGAGAGTTAGATAATTTTTTCTGATTATCAGAAGTTTTATATGCATTTATCTTAACCTTTGAAAATATGATCTTGGTTCATTAGGATTAGGTGAATTATGGTATGATAATTAAAAAATCTAAATTTAATAAAACATTAAACTTTACACAGTGCACATTCCACATGTCTGTTACAAGTCAACCAAGGACTCAACTTACTAAAATCACTGATGATGGCGCTGAAAGAAGACAGATGTTCATCATTACAAAGAAGGGGATAAGAAGACACAGTGGTCCACAAGCTGGTTCATAAGACTTCTGCCCAGAAATATTATATTTCATGGAATGAATGAACTTATCTAACAAAAAATTATCCAGGTTATTTTTTGAACAGAAGTCCATTATATCTCAAATAAATTACAAGAAAATAATCAAATTCCTTCTACTCAATTTAAATGGCAATCTTTTCTTTTTTCACTACAAAAAGATTATTGTAAAGACCCCCACGAGGTTTCATCCACAGTGAAAAATATAAATAGAGCTGCAAAGTAGACTTATAAAAAGATCACTGAGGCCACGCATGGTGCCTGTAATCCCAGCACTTTGAGAGGCAGAAGTGAGAGTATTGGCTGAACCCAGAGGATTGAGATAAACCTGGGCAACTTGGCAATCTCTCATTTCTACATTAAATTAAAAAAAATTTAGCCAGGTATGGTGGTGCACACCTGTAGTTCCAGCTTCTTGGAAGGGTAAAGGGCAACGCTGTGGTGGCCATGAGCGTGCCACTGTACTACAGCCTGACAGACAGAGTGAGATTCCAACTTAAAAAAAAATTGAAAGACCATTGAATTTTTTAAATAAAATTCTCTATTCTCAAGTTTGGGGCATAGGCAACATGTGTATAAACTACATAATTTTGAAAAAAAGTTATATTCTATAATCTTGGTTTTTTTAATCTCGAAAATATGACAAGTTGTATTAATCTCATAGAGTTGGGAAGACCACATAAATGTGTACAAAACTAGAAACTCTAAAGACATGAAAACTTGAGGAGAGGGTACCTATGTTACTAGTCAGACAATAGTTCTTGAGAGAGAGAGAGAGAGAGAGAGAGAGAGAGAGAGAGAAGTTAGAGAGAGCGATATCCAGTTTATCTTGAGAACATTGAGAATATTTAATTGAATACTATCAGAAAAAGAAATATATATATATTATATATATATTATAAATATACATATATATGTCCACTCTTAGCTGAAATACATAAAAGAAAAAATGTTTATTTAATCTGCAATGTGGACATGGTATGGTCCACAAATGATTACCTGGTGTCATATGAAAGTCTATCTAGTCATCATTCTACCAGCTTGTTTTTCTACAGGGTCTAAAATTCCAGTGAGAAAAGTATTCTGAATTCTATAATGGAATTACTGGAAGCCCTAAAGACTCAGAATGGCATTGAATGATGATGAACAAAGAAACAACTAAAGCAATGAAGAAAGTACTTCAGAGAATAGATACAATATTTCTTCATGTCAATTGATAATCACTTCAGTGAGATGTGTCACTTTATGAACCAGTGAAAATTTAGGAATGATGACTAGGAAAAAAAAATTAAATCCTGTAAAAACATTCACTGGCATACAGTATCAGAGACATAGTCCAGTATTATTTTGCAGAGTAAAAGAAAAAATCAAGTAATATGAGGGTCTGTGCTTGAATCTCATTACTAAATGTACTAATCTATGTCTTCTGTACCTTTTCTAGAGTGGAGGTATCAAAATGTTCAACAGCTATTTTAGATCTTAATATTGCTCTAATATCATGGTGTTTTCTGAAAATCAATGATTTAATTTACAAAATAAAAACTAAATATAACTTCAGTGAGATAATCTGTTTTTAGGAACAGATCACATTAGAAAATACTCAGTTATAGCGAATTAAAATAAATAGTACTGTATATGACAGTTCTGTCAAGAAGTTAAATGAGACACATATTAGATAATAGATGGCATATAATAGAGTCCATGTAGAAAACAGGATGAATTCTTTTAGCAAACATATGACATAATGAGACATAATTTAGGAATGTATTATTGTCTTAGATCTATTTGACAGAACAAAGACCCACAGACAGTTCAACTTGAACAACGTGTCTTTATTACTCACAGTTCTGGAAGCTGGAAGTCTGAGACAAGGATGCAATATGGCCATTCTGGTGAGGGCCTAATTCCTGGTTGCAGACAGCCAACTTCGTTATGTATCCTTATAGGGTGAGGAAAAAAGAAAGCTAGTTCTCTGACTTCTTATATGGGTACTAATTGTATTCTAGAGGGCTCCAGATATACCGGAGCCAAATATTTTTTCCCAGACTGTGAGCTGTCTCCCCACTCTCTCTATGGTTTCTTTGACTTTACAGAAACTTGCCAGTTTGATGAGGTCTTACCTGTCTATCTTATCTCTTATGCCATGGGGACTTGCCAGGAACTTTTGATCAGGAATTGATGGTCAGTTCCAATTTCCATAAGGATGTCTCCTGCATTTCCTAAGGTTCTTATAGTTTGAAGTTTTACATATAGGTCTTTGATCCACTTAGAGTTGATTTTTGTGTATGGTAATAGGTAGTGGTCCTGTTTTAATCTTCTGCATGTGGTCAACCAGTTTTCCCAGAACCATTTACTGAATAGGTTGTCCTCTCCTCACTGATTGATGGCAGGGGCTTTTGCTGAAGATGAGTTGGTTGAGAAATTGAGGTTTTGCTTCCAGAATCTCTATCTTGTTCCATTGGTCTATACACCTGTTCCTGTACCAATACCAGACTGTTTTGATTATTGTAGCCTTTTAATAAAGTTTAAATTTTGGAACTGTGATACCTCCTGTTCCCCCCCACTGAGGATTGTTTTGGTTATTAGTGGTTGTTTACATTTCCATATGACAGAAACAAAGAACTGAGTGCCACTTGTTCTCACTCATAAGCGGACCTTGAACAATTATCATAATACCATAAGAAAGGGATTGGCAGTAGTGGGAAACTGCCAGGGGAGGGGGGGCAGCATTGGCAGTAGTAGAAAACTGCTAGGGAGGGGCACACCTCATCAACAAGGGTACCTGCATAATAAGCATTTTGTATACCTAACCCTGAATTGTACCCTAAATCTTTAAAATAATTTTTTGAATAGGGTTCCAGCCTTATAATCTAATTAAATTCTGTAGACCCCACTTCTAAATACCATCACATTGGCAATTAGATTTTAGCATATAATTTTGGGGGGGTCACAAACATTCAATTCATGACAATTATCTTGATTAATTTATTTCAAATTTGCTCCTCAAATGTTAGAAACTGAAAATGTTAACTGATGTACAAAGAAGGACCCCCCCCAAAAAAAAACCAGAAATCATCTTTTGGAGGGCAGACCCCTTGTAGTACACTCAGAATTTGTTCTGCTGGGTCAGTCAATCAAGGTTTTTATCTGGAAGTTTTGAGAAGTTTGTATCATGATTTCCAGTACAAAAGTCCTGAGTTGTGACAGACAGATGACTGGTTCTTCCACCATGACAATGTACCTGCCCCACTTTACGTTGAGTATTCAGTAGCTTTTGACCAAAATGGCATGGCCTACATGCCCAACACTCCCTAGTCACCCAATCTCTCCTCAAGAAACAATTTTTTGTTTCCACCGATGAAAAAAGTCCTCATAGGGAAGCAAAAAAATGGCAGAAGTACTAAAAGGCATCAAAATTGACAAATTCAAAAACTGTTTTGAGTGGTTGGAAAAGTGTCTTGATAGGTGTATTGCACCAAATGCATATTAGTACTTTGAAATATTTTGAAGGTTACTAAAGTTTAAACATGTAACAATAAACACATTTTTTTTTTAGAAATAAAGTCTGGGTTATTTTGTGTCTCCCCTCGTATGTGAAAAATTTAAAAATTGGAGAAAATTCAGTTCAAATAAACTTGATACATTTTGAATTCGCAACATTAAAATATTGTCTTTTTAATAGATAGATAGACAGATTTCTTAGATATTGATGTTCATTATTAATCTAAGAGAGTGAAATGTTTCTTCTGATGAACTATGAGCAAAATTCATAAGAAAACACATTTCAATCTGGAAAAGTATATATGCTTCAAAAAGACAACATTTTAATGTTTTGAACTTAGAAATTACACACACACACATATTTTGTTTGTTGAAAATCAGGTGTAAATCAATACTTCTATCAAACGCTAGAGGAAAGATAACTAAAAATTTGAAGGCACTGGCAAATGATCAAGGCAAGAAGCATTTAAAGGATCAAAGACTCAAAAAATAGAAAATGCAGAAAGTGAGCTAACATCCTTCAGACACGCTTCCTCTCAAAGCACTTGCCAGTTTGGGACAGAATTGAGGTTCAAGAGCCCTGGGCAATGTCCACTGCTAATGGCAGAGAAGGCAGAAAAGATATGCACTATTTGGCCTGGAGAGGTAACACCTAGCGTTTGACTTGAGAAGACCTGGTATGGACCAATTCCCAATAAGAAAGGAGATAGGAAAATGAGCAGGAAGGCTGTTCATTTTTTTTTTCTTTCAGTATTTTAAAAAATTATTTAACAGGGTAGGAATGAAGACCAGAAACTAGAAGACAAGTCTCTAAAATCAGAATGACGCTTTGTGAGTTTAACAATACTTAAGAGTCAAATTTTGCGTTAATGATTCACAAAGTGGTTAGGTACTTTCAAACAACTCAAGATCTCGGTTGGTATCTATGAACACTAGTAGCAGGGGGGAAAAAAAGAGGTAGATAAATCTTTATGAAAACAATAACCCAGCCATGGACAGGATAAATCCCTAACTGGGAAAAATGATCTGCCACAATTCTCTCTGCCAAACAGAGACAGTGAAGGTTCTTTGACAGAACAGACATCATCCAAACATCTATAATATGTTATATGCAATGTCCAGATTTAATGGAAAGGGATGACAAGAAATTGGTTAAGCAACCTAAATCCTGGAGGAGAATGTGTTATCATGAGGAAGTCAGGTAAGTAATCAAGAAATACCAAAAGATGATTATACACTTTTCCACATGGAGAAAATACATAAATTTGAGATGTAGACTAAGGAAAAACATCTTGGTGGAGATTAATTCTAAATTGATAAATAGGCCTGCTAGATCAAGAAATCTGCAAGATAATTCTAGGCAAAATCTAGGAATCAAAGATAATGTGAAGTTCAGAAGTTCATTATGGCTACAAGAGTGAAGGTTGGAGACAAAGGTGGACCCTGAAGAAAGTATGGAGAAGTACGATAGATGGAACCTAACTGGTAAAAGATGCTGAGGAAGTTTATTTTCATCTTGACTGTCATGTATATGTGTACAGGAAGAAGTTATCAAAGCTGGAGGAAAAAAAATATCTGTACACTGTTGCAGTTGTTTTCATGGGAGGTGAAACTGAAAATTATAGTTAACCAGATTAGGCTAATAATTCCTATTCAGTGTTCTGTGCATGGTTCTTTTGCATGCTTTCTCTTTTGAAGTTTGATTTAACACTTTTGGCATAAATGACCAAAAGTTAATTTTCACAAGTTTACCTGCCAGTCTATTGAGGACCTTCTTTCTTTGTCGGGGAAGCAGCGTGACTTGATCAAAACAATATTGTTTTCTCTTCCATATTTTTAGGAAAAAATAACTAATATTTTTCCCAAGAGTGTCCTAAATTTGGAACTCAGAACTCTGGAATAAATACTTCCAAATTTAATCAAGTCAAAATAAAATGTTAAGTTTGATTCCAATTATATTTTTTCTTCTCCCAAATTCAGAGCCATTAAGAAATAAGATAAAGAAACAGCCCAATGAAAATAAAGGACCATTTTAAATCTTAATAAAACGAATAAAAGAATATGTATCCAGGTCTTTAGAAAGTATTTGTTAAAACTTACCAAATTACAAGAGCAACAATTCTATTCTGCATGAAAACAAGAAGGATAACTCCAAAATTACCAGAGGAAAAGAAACTTTTAGGTTCATTTTCTGCCATCAAATTTATTTCTTGGAGAAAATTGCCTGGAGTGGAGGATAAAGAGAATTTGGAAAGTCACCTTCATACTTCATTCCAGGTGAATAAAAAAAAAAATCACCCAGCTATAGAAGCATGGATGTGAAATACCTATTTTTCCCTAACCAAAATGTTGCGTTAGAAAAAGAAGAATATGATAATCAAAGAAGAGAAAAAAAACTAGCAAATGAATTTTTGAAATGCTATTTCTGAAGCGATAAGTATGTAAATCATTGCACTTCATATAGTAAATAAATTACCTGTATTATTGTAAATTTTTAAAACTTCTACCAATTGGGATATTATTACTAAAAATTTAATTCATTCCAAAGAGTTACCAATGCTCAATATTATGTTGCTTGAGATTTCCCACTTAAAATAAGATGATTTTGAGGAGTATTATTTGACTATATTAAAAACTAGGGGGAAAAAAAAGAAACTGGTAAATGAAAACACTAATATAGACCTTGTCTATAAGGCAATGAATTAGCGTTCCATATTTAATTTTATGTTGATGGTTTTATTTTCACACTGAGCCAACCTAATTTTCTTGGTTGAGAAGACAGCCAAAGACAATTGAGCCACAAACTTGCTAATTTGATTGTTCTAATCATGTTTTTCAATTTAAGTTAAACAGAATGCCTGGAACAGAAATTTGAAATAGAATCTAACCATGGATCGTGCTATTTCTAATTCTATAAAGTAAAAGAATGGGACTTAATTTCTCATAATAAAGCCACCAAATTCAAACTTATACTTCCTTTTAGATGTATTACCACACAGAGAATATTCAAATGTTGACTTAAAAGCTTGTCTATTGCATACCATTAATTAGAACTTAATGTGCAAGTTCATTAAGGAAAGGCAACCTCTGGATTAATTTTTGTTTTTATTTTCATTGCAATGGCTATAATATAAAATATATGATCCTGCATTTTTAATTACAATATGTCCTTATGTAGTTGGAATCTTAAATGATCAGGAAAGCATGTGGTTTCTTAATTGTCATGACTTGTTATACAAATTTATTATCTCACATATTCTTAAATGTAGGTTCATATTTTAAAGCTCATTAAATTAAAAATAGGCGCAAAACTATCAAACAAGACTAATGATTTTTATTCTCTAGTTTCATCTTGATAGTAGACATTTATTGTTTACTTTTTATTTCAAATTATAGTGTGCTGCCTTGAATTTAATTGGGTTATGTGTTACCAGAGGTAGCTATAGGTACATTCTTTAATACCTACTCAGACAGAGTATTATATGAAGAAACTCTTATCCCTAATAAACCAGGTACTGATGCAGAAATCTTAAGAAAAATTTCAAAATAAATCTTTATTGGAATTCAGAAAAAAGTATTCTGACCAATTCTAATGGCAAAAAAAAAAAGGCAAGATTATAAATGGAGTATAATTGTAGCAAAGTGGGATAATTTTATCAAGAAAGACTACTCTCCAGTTGTATTGATTCCCATCAAATTTGTCACTATATGCTAAACTTTAATTATGGAGTGATCATTGTCAGTCACTTTGTTTCCCAGGTATAAATAAGTAATTATTTTAGCATTTTAAATTAAGCTTACATTATTCATTGTCACAAGCACCTTTGGAAGAAAATAAACCTGCATCTGTCATAGTCCCTTTCAGGAAGTTAAGAGGTAGAGTTAGGTCATGGAATCTGTTCTCTCAAGGTCACTGTGTATAGGGCAGAACCTTGGGGATTATTGGGTGTTGGAGGAAATTTTAAAAACTTCCAGAGGTTGAAAGCATTTGTCTCTTTTTGTCATTTCACCTAGCATATATAACCAAAAGAAGGAGGAAAAAAGCAAAATAATAAAAGACCATTAAAGGTAAGTGCCATTTCCTCAAATGCCAGGATAAATTCAAGGGAATATCTTGAAATATATTAATATGAAAAATAAACAGTGTATGGTAGAAAAATGTTCATTTAGAATGAAATTTAATATAAACAAATATATAAAGATCATCCTTATAAGAGACTTTTCAAGATTATGAAGAAAATTCATTCATCCCATTTTCTAGACAATGAAACTAAAATGCAGAATTTAAGACTTATGTATCAATATTCTTTCTACAACAAAATCTTACATTAACCAATATCATTTTGCTGATAAATAGTATCTACTTACAATCAGTGTTTTGGTTGGTAGTCTGTTGAGTTTATGTAAACACTTGTGGTAAAATTGGGTAAGGCATGATAAAAATATATGTATATATGTTTATATGTATATATTAATATATACATATAGTCAAGCACATATGAAACACATAGTCACATGTGTATATATGAGTATATATGCGTGTGTGTGTGTATATATATACACACAGACAGAGAGAGAGAGAGAGATATCAAAAAATGTATGCACATTTTAAGAAAGGAAACTGTATTAAAATTGTAGGTGAATACAAGTCACGTTTGACTTCTGCAAGTACAAGAGGTGCTCAAAGTGGTTACTATCACACTTCTGACTAAGGCGAACTAAAAGTAATACATAGATGACATCTCTTAAAATGTGTATACTTCTTTTGGAAACCCCAGTATATGACTTACAGAAATAAATTATTTTTGTTACTTACAAAATTTCTCTGCTGGTCCTTAAGCTTGGAAGAAGGGAACTCTTTTTAACTGTATGTGAGGTAGAATTTTTAGATAGCTTGACCTAAACAAAAATTAGAATTATTATTTTTGAGACTTTATCCTTATGTTACCTTTTAAAGCTATTGAAATAAAAGAGGAATTATTCTTATAGCTGAAAATGAGTAGACATATTTGAATATTCTTTGGATATATTCAAGAATTGGGGAAAGAATAAGCCACAGAACATATTAGAAGACAGTAACCAGAGAAAACTACATCTGTGTACCTTACTGTCATGAGCTTAGTCCATTCTATATATTATTTATAATTCTAAAGTTAATCTTACATGACTAGAAATAGGATTCATTTTACAGGGATTTTTATAATGGTTAGTTTTGTTCAGCAAGTAAATAACCCTGAAGAAGAAATAGAGACATTGTCTCTCTATTTTTATTTCACAGGAACACATTTTTACCTATATATCCCACTGCTAAGTTAGTAATTTTTATAATTACCCATGTTTTGGGATACTAAAAGTTAATATGCAACCTTCTAGAAGACAAAAGGAGACAAAAAAGTCAAGGTGTCAAGAGTTCCACCTTCCTTTTTAGTTGGGGTCATGTGGGGGTGGTTTTGAAGAAGGAGAAAAAGCAATCTTTTCATTTTTTTCTTGATTCCTTCTTAAGCCAAATGTCACTTTCCCTGGGAACTTACTGTGGGACAATATTAATGAGAAACTGTTGTTCTGATGACCCAAATCAAATAGCCTTTATTTCAGCCTACTTCAGATTATCTCCATCAGGCATCACTCATTTATCTGATTCCAGTAAATGAGGTCCTGTTTTCATTTGCATACGACTTTCTGGAAGTGATATTGAAAGAATCACAATCTTTAGATTGTTCTGGTGTTCAGCTGGTTAGTTCATTTTAGCTTGTGGACACTGATATCTTGAGGATCCCGTCTGTGATCATCGGAGCAATTTCCTGTGATTCTGGCCTTTGCTCTCTCCTCCTAATAAAACTCTACTTTTACGTGGATGAAATCAATAAGCTGACATCATTACAGTTTTGTATTAAAAACACTGAAACTTAAAACTAATATAATTATATATACCGTCTATATTAATTTATTTGGTAACAGATTGTAAGAGTGCATTTAGTCTATTTTAAATTGATTTACATTATTTCAGAGTTCATAAAGAATTTTTTTATCTATATGTTACAATAAAAACTTTTTTCCAGTTACTGATACAACGAAACTGAAAATGTGCCCTAATGAATGCATAATATGCCTGTGTTTCAATGCTTTGTGCATCAAACATTAAGATATCATTCTCCATCATCTATATTTGTTTATATTTTTCTTGATTGTTCAACCCCTATGTGAAAATATCTCTATAAATATGGATAAAGACTATGAGTTTTGCAGAGTTTATTATAATCTTGTTTTATTACTCTATTTGAAAAAATAGACCTGAACAAAATTATTTTGTAAGCAACGTTGATCATCTGCAATGCCACCCACTTTTGTTTTGAATCTTCTAATTCCTTTGCAGTTTATCTTAACTAGGCATGCACAAACTTTCCCTCATAACAAATGACTTTCTGTAAGGGGACTTTCTTACCTCTTCTACCTATATGTATTATGTGCATGTCCACATAGTTTCACTCTTTGCTAAACATAAATTTAATTGACTGTTTTGAAACCCGAAATTAATGTTTAATAAATAATATTTCATTATCTGTTAATATACTGCTTCATTCAAGTTGAAATTTATTTTATGAAACACAGTAGACAGTGCATCATAGTACCCTTTCCCTTATTACATGTCTCCACTCTGGACTGTAGGACACATATGGGAATTTTTTTGAAAAGCAGAAACCTACATGTTATGTAACCATAACTCCAAGTATTTTAATATGGCCAGTGTGACCTGTTCCCTCAAAGTATTAACAGCCTCTGGTGTTACAAACACCATATTTGCTATTTATGCTAATAATAAATAACAAAGTACTGCATTTACACTTAGGAGGTCTGAAAATTAAGTTCAAGAGCTCATCCTAGAAAAAGTGCTACATGCCTTACTGCTGAATATCACTACAGTCACCTGCGAAGTGCTCTCCTTGGGAAGTTATGCACCAACACCATCCATCAAAGCAATTTTGGAATTCTTTTTCTGGAATGCCCATTCAAACTGTCATCATATTACACTTGATGTTCTGAATGCCATCAAAATGTCTTCCTTTCAATATTTCCTTTATCTTCATGAAAAAAAAAACAGTCATTGGGGCCAGATGAGGTGAGCAAGGAGGGTGTCCCTATACAGTTATTTGTTTATAAGGCTAAAAACTCCATCATAGACAGTGCTGTGTGAGCTGGTGCATTATCCTGATGCAAGAGCTCCTTCAGGACCAATTTTGCATACAGCTTTCTCTGCCAACATTTTCAGTTGAGATTTTCCTGTTTCTCTATTGATGTTTATTTGGTCTGCCATGATTTTCACAGTCAGTCAAGAAATCTGATGCACAATTGACAAAGGTTTGCGATGTTTTTGTCAGTTCTGTTCATTGCTGACTATCCTGATCTTTCTTTATCAGTGATGCTTTCTCCCCTCAGAAAAAAAACATTTAATACATTTGAACACTGCCTTTTTCTTCATGGCATTATCCTCATAAACTTGGACTAACATGTCCCTGATTTCACTTCCACTCTTGTCAAGTTTATAAGAAATTTAATGTTTGTTCATTGCTTTAATTCAAGCTCTGATATTCTCACAACAGCACAAAAAAGAACAATGAACACCACTCAGCAAGATGTCACCACACATCAGCACAAACACAACTCTGAGACACTGATATGAAACTTTACCAGTTGTTTGTACAGTTTGTTTGTACAGTTGTTTGTACAGTGCTGCCAAGTGCACAGTGGCAAGTTTGTGAACTTAATCGTCAGATGTTGCAGCAATTAAGATAGTGATGTTTGCAATTTTCATCTGAAATATCTAAAAAAATAAAAAGGTGGTCATTAACATGTAAAATGAATAATCTATTCTGCAGAATCATAATTAATTCTTCAAAATATAAAGGCCTTTTTTTTAAGGATGTGGGATACAATTCGGGATTAGATATACAAATGGTCACTGTACAGATAACATTTTGGCCTCACTTTGGTCTTCATTTCACCTGGTTTGAAATCAGGTACACACATTGATGAAGTGTACCGCTGACTCTGTCCCCTGGCAGTTTCCCTTTACTGCCAATTCTTTTTTTATAGTATTATGATCATTGTTCAGTGTCTACTTATGAGTGAGAACACGTGGTACTCAATTCTTCATTTCTGTGATAGATCACTGAGTATTATAGACTCTAAATCCATCTAAGTTGCTACACAATTCATAATTTTATTCTTCTTTATGGCTGTGTAATATTCCATTATGTATATTTACCACTTATTTATTTATTTTATTTATTATTTATTTATTTATTTATTGAGTTGGAGTCTCACTCTGTCACCCAGACTGGAGTGCAGTGGCCGCTCCCAGCCACCGCAGCCTCGACCTCCTGGACCCCAGCAATCCTTCTGCCTCAGCCTTCCCAGTAGCCGGAATTACAGGCATGTGTTACCACCCCCGGCTGATTTTTTAAAAATCCAGTCTACTTTTGATGAGCAGCAAGGTTGGATCCATGTTGTTTTGCTATTGAACAATGCTGCAATAAGCATATGTGTGCAGATATCTTTTTCATAGAGTGACTTGACTTCCTGTAGGTATATTCCCAGAAGGGGGATTGCTGGGTCGTACGAAAGGTCAATTTTGAAATCTTTTAGGAATCACCACACAGTTTTCCACAGAGTTTGTACTAGTTTTCATTCCCACCAACAGTGTAGAAGTGTTCCCTTTTCCCTGCATCTGCTCCAGCATCTGTGTTTGTTGAGTTATTGATGAAGGCCATCCTGACTGGAGCGAGGTGGTATCTCAGCCCTGGGTTTTTAAGAATTATATTATTGTAAGAGTTTTTCTGAGTGCTTCTTACATATACTTAAATTGATTTCATATCATTTGTAACATTCACAATTACTTACAGCAACATGATTCACATTTTTACATTACTCAAATCATCATTTCATTTTACCTAGCATATTTGTATCTGTGTATGTATCTGTGTGTCTGTGTCTGTGTGTATTTGTGTGCTTATTTGTCTGGGTGCATGTTTGTGTGTCTGTGTATATATTAGAATTACTTGAGATAGATGCCAGAAGAAGTTGTGCACATTTCAGTACTGAAAATTTTTAAAAATTACAGAAATGTAATGCTCAAAAGTAAAAAATCTTTGTATTCTCAGATCCCTTTTAAAAAATATTTTCACATTAGTTATTTTTCTCTTTTTTGTTGCTCTTGTATATTTCTTGGCAGTTGTTTGATTTCCTCAGAATATGTCAAATGATAATTTCCTGAGTCATTTGGAAAGTGCACATCAAATATAGATACTTTGTGAATGTTGCCATCTCATCATGCAGTTGTGCTTCTCTTTTTCCTTCCACTTGAACATCCTGTGGCAAATGAAAGCCTGAAAACTAATGGGATTCGCACTATGCTTGATACCCCAGAGCATTACTTTTAGAATTGACACTTTGTGAGAAATGAAGCAAACATTCATTGTGAAACAAATTATACAATTAAATGAAAAAGTAGCAACTGAGCAATGCAAAGATTTTGTATGAAAATCATAACAAACATTGCTTAACTTTATGGAACCAGATTTGCAATGGATGTGTTATCGGCTATGGAGAATTTAGAGGAGCAACTTAACTGCAAGTAATCATAGAGAGTTTGCACTTCTTCAATACTTTTACGGGTTAAAATATCACTTCAATTATAATAATGTAGTAGAACAAATTTGTTCTTTTGGGAAAAAATATTTTATAACCTTAAGATGCACATTCTAAAAATCTGCCAATAGTTGTCTATTAGAATTTGACAATGCATTACATATGATTTTAAAATGTGACATATTCAAACTGCTCATTGTTAAGATGGCATTTATATGTGAACACTTACTTAAGATCAATTGAATTTATATAATATATACTTTCCATATTTGCACATGTATAAATTAGTACTAATATAGCATATCTCTTTAGACTTCTGATTGGAAATATTTCATATCAATGTTGCTATAAGTATTTATATTTTCTAATAACATCAACACTTTCATTTTATTTGGATATTAACATAAAACTAGATTCTATATTTGTTGAATTAAGCTCAATCTTTTTTTGCAATCCTCAAAACATTAATAGCAACTTGATTTTAACACAATCATTTTTATATTTTTATATTTCTTCAATTTGAATTTGATTGCAATCAATTGCTTATAACGATTTTAATTTTTGGTGCTTTATTTCTTATTGCAAAACAATAGCATAAAACAATCAATATTGCTAGTTCTTTCTCTTATTATAAACTGTGTAAAATAATAATAGGTTTGAAAACACTTTCTCATGCATTATCTTTAATTGCTTTATTCAGGAAATTAGTCCAAAATATCGAATATACACTCGCTACCAAAGATAAGAATAAATTGGGCAGAGGCCTAGAATTTATGCAACTATGAAATTAATGGAAAGATATTTATGATAACTGTTTATATAAACAACGTAATAATTAAATATAATCAATATAATTTGTGGTTCAATCTGTACCATGCAAGGATAATCAGAAAATAAAGTTTTCGATGAGAAGACAAATAATTTAGTCCTCATAGATGCATATGTGTAAACTGTTTAGGGTTTGACATGCTGGTATTTCAAAGAGAAAAATTATCAGGGTAATTCTTCATTGGAAGTTTGAAAAAATAAAGCAAATCATATGTCTTCACCACACACATGAGCATACACACACAATGGTAACTATGGGTAGCAATGGATCTATTAATTATTACTTTTTTTTTTTTTTGAGTTGGAGTCTCATTGTGTCATCCAGGCTGGAGTGCAGTGTCATGCTCATGGCCACTGCAGCCTTGACCTGCTGGGCTCAGATGATCCTTCTGCCTCAGCCTTTCAAGTATCTGGAACTACAGGCACACACTCCATGTCCAGTTAATTTTTTTTTTTATTTATTGTAGAGGCAAGGTCTCTCCACATTGCCCAGGCTGGTCTCAACCCCTGAGTTCAGGCATGTCTCGGCCTCCCAATGTCCTGGGATTACAAGCTTGAACCACCACACCTGGCCTGTTAATTATTTTGACTGTTGTAATCAGTACACAATGTACCCATATGTCCAATTATCACATTGTATATTTTGAACATACACAATTTATTTTATTTTTTAATTGACAAATAAAATTACATATATTTATGCCGTAAGATATGATGTTTTGATACATTTATACACTATGGAATAGCTAAATGCCACAAGCGAATTCATATATGTATTGCCTCACATGCTTATTAATTTTTATGGTGAAAATGTGGTAGGGGGCTTTTAGATAACACTTCAAAATATATATCACAGTTAAAATGTTCCAGTTTCTTAGTGCAAAACTCTGTGCTCAGTGCCTGCAGCTGAAACCTCAAGCCCCTTCCTGTGTAACAGGCCCAGGTGCAGCAATGTGCTGCTCAGTGCCTGCAGCCAAAACCACAAGATTGTGCTATTGTTACAAAAAGCACAAAACCTTCCACCATAAAAAGCCCCTTCCCTCAAAGCCTATGTAAAACATATAAAAGCTGAGTCCCAACTGCGATCGAGGTCTAGTCTTTGCAACTGGTGTCCGCTGGACCGATCTCTGGCGTTCCAAAAATAAACGCAGCTTCCCACTTCCCAGCGTCTGTGTCACAGTCTGATTTGTTTTCCCGCAACAAGAACACTTGAAACCTACTCTTTAAATTTTCAAGTATACAACATACCGTTATTAACTATAGTCACCATGATGTACAATTGAACTTGTTTTCCCTATTTAACTGAAATGTTTAGTTGTCAATTAAACAGTTTGACAAATTTTTTTTAAGTCTTGGAAGTGAAGAAGATTACTCAAAGCAATGCAGAATAACTGAAGTTGAGGTAAAGGGAAAAACTAATACCAGAAAAGAAAGGAAGACAACAGCCTCAAGACTATTGCATGTTCTGACAAAGCGTTCAGACTTGATGCTTATGACAACTGGGAGCTGCAAAGCTAGACACTTTGTTCAAATGAAAATTTTACTGGATCTTTGTCCCAGTAAAACTGAGATAAGAAATTTCAATGTTGTCTTATACTCCTTAATGGGAAAAGAGAGGCAATGATTCTAGTCTCATAAGGCCTTCTATTTTTTTTTCAATTTTTGCTCAAAAACTTTTCTGTGCTCCTTTCTATCTTGTAATAACCAATAATATTTTCTACACTCTATTATTTCCATTGTTTTGAGATCACATCACCAAGCTCTAGAAGCTTCAGTTTTAGCAGTAGTTTTCGTTTGTTTTGTTTTGTTATGTTTCCAGCTTCTTAACATGAATCTCCAACTTTTCAAACTCTAATTTCAGGTTACTTTTGGGGAGAGGATCTCTCATCTTTCATCTCGCATACACTATACATTTTAGGGTTTGGAATATGTATTATTCCAATGATATACTGGTAAATATTTAACAAACAGCTATCAAAAATAAAACCCCTGGTTTGTAGCTTTTTTTTTTTTTTTTTTTTTTTTTGAGTTGGAGTCTCACTCTGTCACCCAGACTGGAGTGCAGTGGCTACTCCCAGCCACCGCAGCCTCGACCTGCTGGGCTCCGGCGATCATTCCGCCTCAGCCTTCCGAGTAGCCGGAATTACAGGCATGCGCCACCACGCCCGGCTGATTTTTTGATTTATTGTAGAGACGAGCTCTCGCTGCCCAGGCGGGTCTCGAATGCGCGGGCTCAGGCAATCCACTCACCTCAGCCTCCCAAAGGCGCGGGATTACAGGCTGAGCCACCGAGTACGGCGGTTTGTAGCTTTTAATTATTTCTTTGGTGTAAATATTCTCATCCTGGGTAGTTTGAGGTTGTCGATCTTCTGCCAATGAGTGCAGAGTTAGGGTAGCTTGGAGTCAGCAATATAAAGCCAAATGCAGGAAACTATTTCTCTATGAGTAAAGGTGATGATAAGAGATTCAATCCTTTGTCCAGATTATATGAGTAAATCAAAAATTATCCTACATTTGCCATGTTCTTCAATATTTAACTGTAATACAGCTTTTCAGTTTTTCCCATGAGTAGAGAAGCCTATTTCTCAGTCCCTGAGATCAGACTGGCCGTGTGACTTGTTTAGCCCAATAGTCCATGGCAGAAGTGAGCTATGTGCTGGTTCTGGTTCTGAGCCTACGTCTCAAGAATCCTTGCACACTTCCGTTCTCTACTTTACTTCCCGACCTTCACCATGAGAGCAAGCCTAGACTAGCAAGCAGAAGGACATTAGACACAGGAAGAGAAGAGTGAAGTCTTCAGCGAAGAATAAGCACATACCTCTAGCTTGCATCAAGCTCACCACCCAGAAGCCATAGCGATCTCAGCTAGGACCAGTCAAACTCAGCCCAGGTTAGAAGAAACACACAATTACTCTACAGAAGATTGAAAACTAAGAATAATGATTGTTCTAAACCAATAAATGACAAGGGGATATTTTATGCAGTAACAGTCCCACCATGGATAGCCAGCAATCCCAAGTGTGATATCCATAAATCATAAATATCACCACGTTGTTCCCAGACTGAAGCTTTAAACTTTCCTCACTTGCTTTCTCTACACACACACACACACACACACACACACACACACACACACACCCCACACACACACACACACACACACACACACACACACACACACACGCCACACACTCCTCAAGCACTTTCACACAGACACATGTCTTTAAAACTTTGTTGACAATTTGGAGAAGATTAATAGTTATTAGATGTTTCTGGATCATCGACTGCTCCTATTTATTAGTTTTGAAAGCTATTCCTTCCAAGTTTGTCTGTCTGTTCTCTGTGACATTCAATTTTTCCCCCAAATATGTAAGCAAAGTCATTAATGAAAGCCCATCTTCTCATTTACCCCTCGGTTTCAGTTCCCAGGTGCTCATCAAATAAACGAATACAGCAAACCTCCCTTAGAGGAAGTCTGCCTTTCAGAATGCAGCTGGAGGTATCAACAGGTTTTTGTCTTCACATAATTTAACCAAATGGCCTTGCTATTTAAGATAAAATTAGTATATAATTTTCATTACAAAACACTACAGGCGTGCTGACAGGAGTGGGATGGGAGAAATAAAGAGAGTGGATGGTGCATACATGAAGGTACAAATTGGTGGGAGTGATGAATAAGAAGACGGAAGCTAGCTGGGCTCGGTGGCTCAGCCTGTAATCCCTCGCTTTGGGAGGCTGAGGTGAGTGGATTGCCTGAGCCCGCAGGTTTGAGACCCGTCTGGGCAACTTGGTGAGACCTGTCTACAATAAGTCAAAAATCAACCAGGCGTGGTAGCTCGCGCCTGTAGTTCAGCTACTTGGAAGACTGAGGCGAAAGGATCACCAGAGCCCAGCAGGTCAAGGCTGTGGTGGCCGTGAGCGGCCACTGCACTCCAGTCTGGGCGACTGAGTGAGACTCCAACTCGAAAAAAAAAAAAAAAAAAAAAAGATGGAAGCTGAAAGTTGGACACTGCTTTCTGCTTAGGCATAAAATAGTCGTATTTGGATCAGTTCACATCCTGCTTATCTATTTTTGTAGATTTTGGACACCTCTTTCCCTCGTTAGAATACCACTGCTTCTGAATAAGAATCTTTAACTTTAGTGAGAATGGCTGCCATTAACTAGTCATCTCTCCATCTGACCCTAAGTCAGTGGAGAACAAGGAGATATTTAGGCAGTTGTTCCCAGGATTTCAATCAGTGTATATCTCACTTAACTATTTTAGGTACAAGTAGATTGTTTTTAATATTTTCAGTAGATTCTTCTTTTTTTTCTTGAGTCGGAGTCTCACTCTGTCACTTAGACTGGAGTGCAGTGACACGCTCACGGCCACTGTAGCCTTGACCCACTGGGCTCAGATGATCCTTCCACCTCAGTCATCCAAGTAGCTGGAACTACAGGTGTGTACTGCCACACCCAGCTAATTTTTAAAAATTTATTGTAGAGACAAGGTCTGACCAAGTTGCCCAGGTTTGTCTCAAACTCCTGGACTGAGGCAATCCTCTCGCCTCAGCCTCCCAAGATGCTGGGATTACAGACTTGAGCCACTGTGCCTGGCCCTGATTATCCTTAATAAAATATCCCAGTTTATTTGTGAGTAGCTCACAACTAAAAATTATCTGTAGTTGCTCAGAAATAAATAAATAAATAAATAAATAAATCTACCTCTAAATTTAAAATGACTCTGTTGCACTAAACGCTCTTAAATCAGTCTTATATTTTATAATATTTACATTTATGTTTATATTTATATAATACTAATCTCTGAAGATAGTGAAATGACTTGAGTTCCAATTGCAAAATGTGATATTCAGACCCTAAGGCAACCTACAATAAGATTTGCCTTTTGTATTCATATCCTTCCTTGAATAATTTCCTCGCTTTGAGTTGGCCTGAACTGTGACTTACTTCTAACCAATAGAATATGCCACATGGGCAGAAAAAAAAATGATCATTTCCTGGTTGAACCTTCAAGTGAAAACCCTGTCCTGGCCTAACACCTGAGTGACCTTCCGAGATGGTAAGCAGAGGATACAACTAAGCTATGCCCAGATTTATCACCTACAAAATCTGTGAGATAATAATGGAGGTTGTTCAAAACACTTAAATTTGAGGTAATCTGTTATGCAGCAAATAACAAAACAACCAATTGTAGCATGTCTCTTCCCAGAGGTTGTAGAATAATAGATTTTAATAATTGTCACAAGGCAATTATTAAACCAACATCCATATCCACATTCTTATAACTTTCCATGATTTCTTTAATTATCTTGTTTTAATTATTTTTTCAAAAAGAAGTTTTTTCTTCATATTTCTAATATATCAAATATTTTGCTTTGGTTATTAAAAGTTTATGGAAACTGGCCAGGCGTGATGGCTCAAGTCTGTAATTCCAGCACTTTGGGAGGTGGAGGCAAAAGGATTGCCTGAGCTCAGGAACTTAAGACCAGCCTGAGCAGCACGGCGAGACCTCATCTCTACAACTTAAAAAAAAAATTAGCCAGGTATGGTGGCATATGCCTGTGGTTCCAGCTACTTGGAAGGTTGAAGTTGAGCCCAGCAGGTCAATGCTGCGGTGGCCATGAGCGTGTCTTTGCACTCCAGCCTAGGCGATAGAGTGATACTCAGACTCAAAAAAAAAAAAGGGGGTATAGAAACTTAATTTGTAAGGTTTATTTTATAATAAAATGTTTTGTAGCCGGGCTCGGTGGCTCAGCCTGTAATCCCGCGCCTTTGGGAGGCTGAGGTGAGTGGATTGCCTGAGCCCGCGGGTTCGAGACCCGCCTGGGCAGCGAGACCTCATCTCTACAATAAATCAAAAAAAAAGTCAGCCGGGCATGGTAGCGCATGCCTGTGATTCCGGCTACTGGGAAGGCTGAGGTGGAAGGATCGCCGGGGCCCAGCAGGTCGAGGCTGCGTTGGCCGGGAGCGGCCACTGCACTCCAGTCTGGGCGACAGAGTGAGACTCCAACTCAAAAAAAAAAAAAGTTTTGTCATTAATACTCTCATTGTCTAACAACTTCATGAGACTTTTAATTTCATGTATAAATTGTAACTCTAATCTGGATTTTCTTTTAGTTTGTTGTTAAGGTAGTCACATACATTGAGATATATAGATAGATAAAATTATTTATATAGCCTCTCAGTGATGTGTGTGTGTTAGACATTAATGCTGCCCAATCACCAAAACAAAATTAATATTACTATGAATATTTATTAAATTTATATTCAACAGTGTCAATTTTGCTATGATTATGGTTATTGTTCATGTCGACCTACAAGAAAGTAACTGAGACAAAATTACTATAGAGAGTTTATTTAGGCCAAAGCTGAGGACTACACCCTGGGACACACTTTTAGGTTGCCTTGGAGAGCTTTCTAAAGAACAAAGGAGAGGCTCAACTTTTTAAAGGAAATAAGCACAAATCAGGAGATAGGGCAATTACAAAAATTGATCATCAGGAATTCTCACTGGTTTACAGAAACAAAATTGGACTGACTACACATTGTTGAACAATAAGGTCTATGGAATTTTATGGCTAATTGGCATCAATCTAGAGTCCTTAGAGCAAATGGCTTCAGAAGTAATTATTTAAATCAAGGGGGAGTGAAACATGACTGCTCTTACATTTTTAATGCCTCTCTAGACTTGATAACTTAAAGGAGATTGTATTCTTCAAAAAAGGTTTTTTTCCCTCTTTCAGTTAAATAAGATGTATTGAGCTCCTACTGTATTTAATGTATTGTGTTAACACGGTGCTAGAGATGAAGCGTTAAGCAAAGAAGTTTGGTTCTCCACTTTTGCAAACGTAATGTTGGGTAGGAATGAGAGACACAGCTTGATAAAATATATACTCTAAAAAGAAGGTTTAACAAATTAGAATTTAAAAGGAAATTTAAGGAAAAATTATACCAGTGAGCTCTGATCAGGCCACTGTACTCTTGTCTGGCAACAGAGTGAGACCCTGTCCCAAAAATAAATAAAATAATATAAAAGTCAGAGGTACAAAGAAGTTTTCAGCATTTTCAAAATTGTTATTGAACACATGATCTACGAAATGGAATCCAGAAATGAAGGGAAGAATATATTGCTGAATTAGGAAGCAAAGAATGTCAATGGACAGGAAGTCCCCATGAAGAAGAGGAGCAGTCCTCATGCTAAATATGGTAGAAGGCAAGGAGCTGTGGCTTCCAGAGAAATCCTTGCGGGTCAACATGTTATCTATAAAGGTTTTAATTTACTTTATTTTTATTTGATAGTTAAATTAAAATTCATTTTGAGTGTATTTTATATGATTTAAGTAACAACACTTTAACCAAATATTGCCAAGCTATCTTTACATCCTTTGATACATGTTTCAGTTGGTATTGTAATTCAAATAGCAGTGCTAATCAGAAAATGGGGTCAGACTTAATTTATGAATACATTTTTTGCAACAAGTGAATTGCAAATGGTACAAGTTTATACTGCACTGAAGCAGGTTTCACATAAGTAACAACAGAGATAAGAGAAAAAATTGAAAAATCAACCATTAGACAAGATAATCAACTCAATCTGATCCTTATTAGTGACTTACCTTTAATTGAGCCACATAAACCATTATATTCATTTATAGTATTAATTTATTAATTTTAAATCATTGTTTTATAGTTCTTTGTTTTAAGTTGATTGCACATCTTAATATCACAATGTTCTCATGGTTAGATAGTTAAGAATTGTTCCTATTATTTTGCTGACACCATAGCCCAGCGATATAATTAAAATAATTTCATCAGAGAAAGGGGGTCAAGATTGAATAAGGGTATTATGGGTGATGTAAACATTTTAGATAATTTAAAGATGTTAAGTGATAATTCAGGTGATAATTATGGGTCATGTGATTAAGATGAATATTTGTATGTGAGTTAGAAAATAAGGCCTAAAATATTTCAAGATAGCTTTGTGTGGTGTGTTCCACTATTGTTGGCTATGTTCAAATCCCTTTGGAATCCAAAAAGGCCCTAATGAAAGCTATAATTAACTAGTTACATTTTCATAACTGAGGTCTAATTATACGTTTAGACATTTCTCTGCCTAACAAAGAAAATCCATTGCTACTGACAGCTGCACAAGCTATAAACACTGTGAACTGATGGAGTAAGGGAATTTGAAACAGCTGTGACATTGTCAGGGTAAAACCCTGCCGTTTCTCCTCTGTGAGGTGAGAGAAGATGTATCATTAAGTACACAACAAAACACATCTTTATATGAGGATTCACCAACCCTCATAGGTTGCAAAATCATAACTGCAATAAAAAAAAAAAAAAAAAAAACAACGAAGACTGCAAACTTGGAGTTTTAAATAGAAAGAGAAGTACTGCAGTCAGAAAACATTCACCAAACTTTTCCAGGAAAGCATATCTTCATACTGTTTCTGATTCCTTTATACGACATGACTAGATTATTCTGGGCTGAAAAAACAATTAGCTTAAGGAGAAGAATTCAGAGGTATACTTGTGACAGTTTGATAAAAATAAAACTATGTTACAACATTAAACTTTAACCATTACATTCCCAAAATGTGAATAAAAGATTGCAATGGGCTGAAAATTGGTGTTCCCCACAAAATGCATAGGTTGAAATCCTGTTCCTAGTGTGATGAAGTTTAGAGATAGGGTCTTTGGGGGTATTGAGGTAAGGAGAATGGAACCCTCATGAATGTGATTAATGTTCTTACAAGAAGTGGCCCGAGAGGAGAATTAGCCAGTTCTCTTTCCTTCACGTGAGGATACAGGAGAGGAAGGCTGTCTGGAGCATGGAAGAGAGTCCTCACCAGAACCTAATGATGCTGGAATCCAAATCTTGGGCTTCAAATCTGCAGAACATTAAGGAAAAAAAAAATTTTTGTAATAAGCCACACCGTCTAAAGTAATCTTGTACACAGCAACCAAGTTCACTAAGACAGAAAGTGGTACCAAGAAGTAGAGAGCTTCTGTAACATATTTCTGAAACGGTAGAAGCAGCTTTGAAACTGAGTAACGGGTAGAATTTTGAAGTGCTTGCTAGAAAAAGCCAAGATTGTTTGAAGGGAATGCTAAAGGTGATTCTGCTGAGGACACAAAAAAGAAAAGAGGAGAGTTGTGAAGAAAGCATCTTTCTTCTTAGAGAATACATAAATAATCATGTATAAAATGTTGGTAGAAATATAGGCAGTAAAGGCCATTCTACTGAAATCTCAGGCAGAAATTAGAAAGACGCTATTAGAAAACGGAGAAAGAGTGATCCATGTTACAAAGTGGTAAATAACTTGGCTTAATTCTATTCTCGTTCTGTTGTTTTGTGGAAACTGTAAATATCTGAGGAGATTTCTGTGCAATATTTTGAAGAAATGGCTTGGTTCTTCCTTACTACTTATAGTAAAACGCAAGGAAAATAAATAAAAGTGGAATTATTCCGCAAGAAAAAAATGAACTTAAAGATTTGGAAAGTTCTCTTCCTATCTATATTGCAAACAATGTAAAAGCACTTTCAGAAGTAAACATTAAGTGTATAATCAATCTGAAAAGGAGATTAATATGAGTGTGAACCACAGACTTAATCAGCTACCCCAACAGGAAAATTGCTAGTTTGAACCGAAGAAAGAGAAGACAGGAAGGAATTAAGAAAGGTTGTTGGGCTTCTTGGATTTTACAAGAAAGAACCTTAGAGCTATTCTACTGTAACCAAACATGTCGTATTCTTCAAGATAAGGGAAGAATGACCGTGAAGGTGACTGAGAACTCATCAAATGTACCTCTTCTGCTTCCAAAGGAAGGACCTATTATTTTGCTTCCAGTAGGCCAGATGACCTCTGCCCAAAACCTTGAGGATGGGGACTCCCAAAGCCCTAGAGGCTTGATCCTTGCCTGACAGGGCTCTGAATGAAGCTTCATCTAGCAGAGATGCAAGTGCAGGACCACTGCCCCAGTGGGTCAGGAAGCCAGGACTGCTGCCCCAGTGGGTCTGGAAAAGTGTACTGCTGCACCCATAAGCTTGGAGCCAAAGAGGATTATCTTGAGGCTTAAGATCTCATGGATTTTTGCCTTCCTTTTATTTTGGATATGATTGAGACTCATCCTTCCTTCTTTCTTCTAGCCTTGTTTTGGAATGGGAATGTCTAACCTCTTCCTGCTCCCACCATTTTATTTTGGAAGCACATAACTTGTTTACTGTGGTTTAATTTTATGTATCAACTTGTCTGGATTAAGAAATATGTAGACAGCTGGTAGAACATTATTTCTGGGTATGTCTGAGAGGGTGTTTCCAGAGGAGATTGACATGTGAGTCAGTGAACTGAATATGGATTGTCTGTCCTTAATGTGGGCAGACACAAGCCAATTGGCTGGAGACCCAGATAGAACAAAAAGTCAGAGGAAAGGCAAATTATTATTATTTTTTTTCTCTCTCTCTCAAAACTGGGATTCCTCTTTTTGCCTACATTTGAACATTGGAATTCCAGACTGTTGGTCCTTTTGACGACAGGACTTACACCAATGGCCCCCTAGGGTGGTCAGACCTGAGGACTTAGATTGAGAGATATAATATCAGTTTCCCTGGCCTGAAGCTTTTGGACTTGGACTGAGTCAAGCTACTGGTATTCCAGAGTCTCCAGCTTGCAGGCAGCCTATTTTGGGACATTCCCAAAATTATCAGAGCCAATTTCCTTAATAATTTTCCTTTTATCTACTTATCATTGATCTATATACAAGGTTTGGGATAAGAGAGAAAGGTTGAACTGTCTAAAAGTTATAGAAAATAGATATGATTAGGCAGTCCTATTTGGTATAGAAAGAGGTGTCAACAATTAACAATTAAAGATTAAGTTCATATAAAGTGTGAATGCTTCTTATTCCTGGTATTATATCTGCAAGGCTACATACATTGCATATCAGTACATGGACAAATTCTAGGCACATTAAGCTATGGAGACCTGTTGAGAATTTCTCTGGAAAAGGGAAGCACTACAACTATTGGCGTATGAATAAAAGACCAATGCATACACATAATAATAAAGTTTATACAGTGATATATAAAATTCAATTAGACTAAAAGAAAGTCACAGCAGAAATCATTTTCCATCTCCCTCTTTCTAAACTGTTTCTTTCTTCTCAAAGGTATTTTTTAGCTGTTATTTCCTGGTAAACTGGTTAGTCAGCCTTTGTTCTTGCTAGAAAGTTTTCCTTTAGGTTAAAGTTAAACATTATAATTGTGATTATAGTTTTGTTATGTTGCCTTAGGTCAAGCAGAACGTTCTTGGGTTCTGCACGTGTGAAACTCTCAGCCCCCGTTATCGTCATGGCAACGGTGCAGTTCATTGTTCCAAAGTAGTGTGACAGGTTCCCAGACGCAGGTAGCTTTCACATAACAGGAAATAAGATTTAGATTTTTAAGTAGAATTACAGATTTATTAAGTTTTATAAAATATAGAAGTAAGTTTATAGTTTGGATATTAAGGCTAGTGATAAGGTTTATTAGAAGTTCAATTAAGATAATACATAGTGTTAAGAGTTAGGTAATGAAGTATATAAGGAAGTAAAGTTTAGACACAAGAAATTCATAGAAGTAGTGTTAAGATTTTAGTTTAAGGATAAGTTTTTAGGTAATTAGTATAGGATTTTAAGACATTGCATATTATAAATCAGTAGGTTATTAGGATAATAAAAATAAGTTCATAGATATGGTGTAAGGTTAAGTAATACTTAATGTGGTGTTTGATTATAACTTAGAAAGTTACAATAATAAGAATATAGGCATAAGTTAATAGGATAAATATAAATTGAGTAAGGATAAAAGATTAGTATAAAGTTAAGGTAATAGTAAGTTGATAGTTTTAATTGTTAAAAATCATTAGAAGTTATTAATTTTGGATTTAATGTTAATCAGAGTTTAGCTCGTTGGATTGATTAGAATTTGGAATTAATCAAGAAGTTTAGAACATAAAGCATAACATGAATGAGTTATGGGAAACATCTTGTGAAACTATTAATTAATTTGTGTACCTGTTACATTGTGGGCAGCACATAATGCATCATGGAATTGTAATTGTGTGCATAGAATTTGAAAGTCTTGTGACAATCTTGTAAGGAGGTGTACGCCCCCAGCAAGTGATTGTTACACTGCTGGAGGGTGTGAAAAATGGTATATAAGTTGGAAGGAGTTTGAATAAAGTTGGCTTCAGTCCTGATCAGACTGTTCCCAGAAGAAATCGCCTCTGAGTGGTCTCTTCTTACGTCATCTGGAATCTCCGTTGCGGTCCTAACCCTTCCCTCCGTCGGGGCTGGCCCCCGACAAGTACACAGGATATTTCAGGACTATTTGAAGAAAAAATGAGAGTTCAGAAGGTTGACAATTTCTGCTGAGATTCAGAAAGTACTGACTCCAAAACTTTCACATGTGGGCCAGTGACTTCGTATCAAGTTTAAAAAACAATGGCAAAGCAATCTTTGAATAAAATGTTTTCTTTCTTTGCCTGCATTTGCCAATTCCCTTAACAGCATGAAGGACAATATTGTATAGAGGACATGGACAGCAGTAACTATGAATCAAAATATAACTTAGGAAAATTGAACTCTGAAGACAAGGAAGATTTAGGAACACCTTTACCATTTATTTTGCATATGATTATCATTTTAAATTTACAAGTGTTACAAATATTGAATATGATTCAAGGTATTCTTTTAAAGTATAAAATGCAAATTATGAGTTATACAAAAGCAATATATTCTTTTTTAGCTGAATTGTTGCTTTCTTAGCAGTATATAAAGTAATGTTGGGTCAACAAGACATTTAATGAAATATATGGTAATTAAAACATCTTCTTGAAGGAAACTGGGTAAAGAATAAGACTCTATAAGATGGAGAGTGCTTTGCAAAGAGTTTTCAGGAAAGGTTTCTGATAAAGTGACAAATATTCTGTGTTGGGAGCCAACATCTATAGTTGCATGTATGTAGGCCTATAAGGGCCTGTTTGGAGAATTGTCTTTGACACAAGGAGATCAGTACAGCTACAATATTGGCGTATGAATAAAGACCAATGCATATACATAATAATAAAGTTTATACAGTAATATACAAAATTCAACTATGATTATAAGAAATTCACAGCAGAATCATTTTTTATTTCTCCCTCTTTTCTTAAACTGTTTTTTCCTTCTCAAGATATTTTTTAGCTGTTATTTCCTGGTAAACTGGTTAGTCAGCCTTTGTTCTTGCTAGAAAGTTTTCCTTTAGGTTAAAATTAAACATTATAATTGTGATAATAGTTTTGTTATGTTGCCTTAGGTCAAGCAGAACGTTCTTGGTTTCTGCACGTGCTGAAACTCTCAGCCCCCCGGTTATCGTCATGGCAACGGTGCAGCTCATTGTCCCAAAGTAGTGTGACAGGTTCCCAGACGCAGGTAGCTTTCACATAACAGGAAATAAGATTTAGATTTTTAAGTAGAATTACAGTTTTATTAAGTTTTATAAAAAATAAAAGTAAGCTTATAGTTTGGATATTAATTAAGGCTAGTGATAAGGTTTATAAGAGTTTATAATAAGATAGTGGATCAATTAGGATAATACATAGCGTTAAGAGTTAAGTAATGAAGTATATAAGGAAGTAAAGTTTAGACACAAGAAATTCATAGAAGTAATGTTAAGATTTTAGTTTAAGGATAAGTTTTCAGGTAATTAGTATAGGACTTTAGGGCATTGCATATTAAAAATCAGTAGGTTATAAGTATAATAATAATAAGTTCATAGATATAGTGTAAGGTTAAGTAATACTTAATGTGGTGTTTGATTATAACTTAGAAAGTTACAATAATAAGAGTATAGGCGTAAGTTAATAGGATAAATATAAATTGAGTAAGGATAGAAGATTAATATAAAGTTAAGGTAATAATAAGTTGATAGTTTTAATTGTTAAAAGTCATTAGAAGTTATTAATTTTGGATTTAATGTTAATCAGAGTTTAGCTCACTGGATTGATTAGAATTTAGAATTAATCAAAAAGTTTAGAACATAAAGTATAACATGAATGGGTTATGGGAAACATCTTGTGAAACTATTGATTAATTTGTGTACCTGTTACATTGTGGGCAGCACATCATGCATCATGGAATTGTAATTGTGTGCATGGAACTTGAAAGTCTCGTGAAATCTTGTGAGGATGTGTATGCCCCCAGCAAGTGATTGTTACACTGCTAGAGGGTATGAAAAATGGTATATAAGTTGGAAGGAGTTTGAATAAAATTTGGCTTCAGTCCTGATCAGACTGTTCCCAGAAGAAACTGCCTCTGAGTGGTCTCTTCTCGCCATCTGGATTCTCCATTGCGGTCCTTACCCACCCTCGGTCAGGGCTGGTCCCCGACAATTCTGAAAACTGAAGAATAAGGATAGTTTGCTATGCAATGATAAGTTTACTATAGAATTTGCCCAAACAGAGTAATTTCTGAGAGAAAAGGGAATTATCTTAACATATTGGATTTTTACCTAGAAAATAAGTGACTATTGTCAGGTAAACAAGGTGTAGATGGAGACTATACAAGGCAGAGGAAAGTCTAAAATAATGAGAAAATGTCTGATGTGTGACAGTAACCAACTGTTGCCTGGACACTAGCATAAAGAGAGTGCTATTGAGCTGAGGTCCAAATAACAAATGGGGCAAGAACAAGCAGAGACCTTACTAGTCTAAGGTAAAGAGCCCATATTTTATTCTAAGTGCAATACAAAAATATCTTAACCAAAATATTCTGGCTACTCTGTGGAGACTGGATTGATGGGATCAAGATAGATATCAGGAGATGAGTTTGGAGGTTACTGCAGTAACCCATGTGAGACATCAACCAAAAGGGTGGTAAAAAAATCAAAAAATGAATAGATTATAGATAAAAGAATAAAATATAAGGAAGGTTGAAATTTGGATATAATGTCTGAGATAGAAAAAGGAGTGCAAAATAGCCCCAGTTTTTCTTATCTGAATAACTGAATGAATCTAGTCACCATTTTCTGTTGTAGTATGTTCAGGGAGATAAAAATTGGACAAGAAATCAATATTTCTATTTCTGTATGGTAGAAGCCAAATCCAGCTAGCTGGATATATAAGTTAATGGCAGATTCAGAAGTTGAGATAGTGTGAGAAGCAATCATTTCAAACAATATGTCAATAAAGGAAACCAGAGAAATGAGGTATAAAATCAAAATCAATTCAGTGTCAAGAGGGAATATAATATTTATTAACATTGAAAGAGTAAACTGAGGCAAGGTAGGTTGGTGCCACAGGAATGACGTAAATATTTGCAAAAGTTAAGCAAAAGAGTTTATTATCTTCTTTCCACAGATTGAGAGGGTCACAGGCAAGCATGGTCACAGGCAAGCATGGCTCAGAGGTTTGGGTGCAGGGTATATTTAAAGTTAAAGCTTTTCTGGGGGAAACAGGGGTTAAATACAAGTTTTCTCAGCAGCTTTGTTTTTAGTTGTTGACAACATTAACCAGGTACCTTGAGGTTGTGACTTCAGGCAGAGGACTGATGGGCAGTCATGGAAAATTGATCACAATAAATTGTTTGGCCAGACTGGCTTCATATACCTGGAAAAAAAGTGCTTGGAAAGAAATAACCAAGGGGTTACAAGCAATTGTCAATTTTATTCAAACAATAGGTTCTGTGAGCTAATGATCAAAGAAGGATTAAAACAAACTGCTGCTTTAGGCATGACTAAGCTGACCAGACTACCAATTGCTCTCTTGCCTTTCAATTCAAGTTTCTTAATTGTAAAAGTTAAACTCTTAACCCTTTCAATGTCATTATTGATATTATTATTTTAATGAGGATGTCCTAGTATTAATGCATATTCTTGAGTGAGAGATATAGCAGAAAGGAAGAACCCGATTTAATGTAAGATATCACGAAGCAAAACCATCTAGAAAGTAAGGAACCTCTGAATGTAAATCAGACGTTGCTTTTAGGCTGTGGAGAAATTGTGATGTGAGGGTCAGAATGCACCTTACAGACCACCAACTGCAAAAATCAAAATTGTACAATTGTTCTAGCTTTGAGTTCTGATATCCATCACTGGATTTGCACTGAGGCTGTGCTTTTTTTTTTTCCTTTTTAAAGATGTGGAGTAGCCAGGCTCAGTGGCTCAGCCTGTAATCCCGTGCCTTTGGGAGGCTGAGGTAAGTGGATTGCCTGAGCCCGCGGGTTCGAGACCCGCCTGGGCAGCGAGACCTCATCTCTACAATAAATCCAAAAATCAGCCGGGCGTGGTAGCGCACGCCTATAATTCCGGCTACTCAGAAGGCTGAGGTGGAAGGATCACTGGAGCCCAGCAGATTGAGGCTGCGGTGGCTGGGAGCGGCCACTGCACTCCAGTCTGGGCGACCGAGTGAGACTCCAACTCAAAAAAAAAAAAAAAAAAAAAAAAAAAAAAGATGTGGAGTACATTCAGGGTTTAGGTATACAAATGTTCATTATGCAGGTACTCCTGTTGATGAGGTGTGCCCCTCCCTCGCCTGGCAGTTTCCCTCAACTGGCAATCCCACCCCCTCCCCTAACACTTTCCCACTACTGCCAATCTCTTTCTTACAGTATTATAATTGTTCAAGATCCGCTTATGAGTGAGAACACATGGTACTCTATTCTTTGTTTCTGTGACAGATCACTGAGTATGATCGAATCTAAATCCATCCAAGTTACTGCAAAATCCATATATTTGTCTTTCCTTATGGCTGCATAATATCCCTTGTGTATATGTACCACATTTTTTTATCCAGTCCAGCTTCGATGGGCAGCATGGTTGGTTCCATGTTTTTGCTATTGTGAATAGAGCTGCAACAAACAGCTGCAGGTATCTTTTCTGTAGAACGATTTGATATCCTCTGGGTATATTCCCAATAGGGGGATTGAGGGGTCATATGGAAGGTCAATTTCTAGTTCTTTCAGAAATCACCATACTGTATCCAACAAGGCTCCACTAGTTTGCATTCCCACCAGCAGTGCAGAAGGGTTTCCTTTTCTCCGAATCCTCACCACATCTCTTGTTGTTTATTTTATTAATAATGGTCATTCTTACTGGGGTTATGTGGGATCTCAATGTGATTTTAATTTGCATTTCTCTGATGATGAGTGAGACTGAGCACTTTTTCATGTGTCTGCCCATATATCTTCTTTTGAGAAGTATCTATTCATGTCTTTTGCCCACTTTTTAATGGGGCTGTTTGATTTTTCCCTTTCAGTGCTTTTGAGTTCCTTGTAGATCCTTGATGTTAGGCCTTTGTGAGATACACATTTGGCAAATATTTTTTCCCATATTGTGGGCTGTCTCCCTGTTCTCTTGATGGTTTCTTTTACCTTGCAGAAGCTCATCAGTTTGATGAAGTCCAACTTGTCTATCTTGCTAAATAGACAGAAACTGGAAACATTTCCCCTGAAAACTAGAACAAGACAAGGCTGCCAACTCTCACTTCTCTTGTTCAACATTGCATTGGAAGTCCTAGCTAGGACAAAGAGACAAGAGAAGGAAATCAGAGGTATCCAAATAGAAAAAGAGGAAATCAAGTTATCCTTCTTTGGTGACAATATGATCCTATACCATGAAAATTCAAAATAATCTGTCAAAAACCTACTAACACTAATAAAGGACTTTGGAAAAGTCTCAGGATACAAAATAAATGTGCAAAAGACAGTTGCATTCTTATACATCAACGAGTAGGCAGAGAAGCAAATAAAAAGCACAATCCCATTTACAATAGCCACACAAAAAATGAAATTCCTCAGCATCTTCCTAACCAGAGAAATGAAAGACCTTTACAATGAGAACTACAAAACACTGCTCAAAAATTCTAAGAAGACACGAGTAAATGGAAAAATATTCTATGCTCATGGTTAGGAAGAATTGACATTGTTAAGATGTCTGTCCTACCAAAGGCAATCTACAAATTCAGTGCAATACTCATTAAATTATAAACATCATTCTTCTCAGACCTGGAAATGACAATACAGAAATTCAAATGGAAATATAAATGACCATGAATAGCCGAAACAATCCTTAGCAAAAGAAACCAAGCAGAAGGTGTCACACTTCCAGACTTCAAAATTTACTATAAGGCTAAAGTAATCAAAACAGCCTGGTATTGGTACAAGAACAGGCATATATACCAATGGAACAGGATAGAGATTCCAGAAGCAAAGCCTCAATTTCTCAACCAACTCATCTTTCACAAAGCCTCCCACAACAACCACTGGGGAGAGGAGAACATATTCAGTAAATGGTGCTGGGAAAACTGGCTGATCACATGCAGAAGATTAAAACAGGACCCCACCTATCACCATACATAAAAATTAACTCTAAATGGATCAAAGACCTAAACATAAAACCTCAAACTATAAGAGTCTAGAAAATGCAAGAAACACTCTTGTGGAAATTGGAACTGGCTACCAATTCCTGATCAAAATCCTAAGTGTCTGTACCATAAGAGGCTGTACTTTTTTGGAGCTCTTCTTGGCAACAGGCTGAGTACAGGAGCAATTGAATGCAAGTTTATTCCTGGCAGACACAGAATTCCTTAGGCACTGGACTTTGGCATGACAACCGTCAGTGGTTTTTGCCAAATCTTCCTTAGACTGAAACTCCTGGAGACTTCACCCAAATTTTTCTGTCTTCTCCCTCACTTACAGTCAGATATGCATTATTGTTTAACAGATTTCCAGTATCAAACATCCCCCTCCTTATTTTATTTCACACAAGTGGTTCCAGATTCCTCTAATAAAATCCTTAGACAAAATATAATAAATGTCCTGTTTTGTGCTTCACAAACACAGAGACTGTGGACTGATACAAGTAGTACTGAGAGTATTCTGAAAAAAATAAGCAGTAAGGTGTGGATTGGAAATTTGGCTGCTGGATCTATGTATATGGGTCTGACGATTAAGTTCACACAAAAAATCATCCTCAAAAAAGTGTCAAATACCTCATTGCTGAACATCACTATGGTCACCTCCAAAGTACTTCCCTTAAGAAGCTGTGCACTAAAGTCAGCACCTAGTCCACCCGTCAAAGCAATTTTAGAATCCTTCTTCTGGAATAGCCATCAGAGCTGTCATCGTATTGCCCTTGATGTCCTGAATGTCATCAAATGTCTTCCTTTCAATATTTCCTTTGCCTTCGGGTAAAGAAAAAAGTCATGGAGAGACCAGATCAGGTGAGTAAGGATGATATTACAATATAGTTATTTGCACAGTGCTTCTAATGTAAGCACACAGTGACAAGTTCGCAAACTTAATTGTCAGACCTCAGCAGCTAACAATGACAGCTCTGATGTTCATTCCAGAAAATTAGCTCCAAAATTACTTTGATGGGTGGAGTAGGCACTGGTGTCATTGCATAGCTTCCCAAGGGGAGTCCTTCGAAGGTGGCCATCGTAATATTCAGCAACGACATTATGTAGCACTTTTTCTAGGATGGCTCGTGAACCTAATTATAGGACCTCATACTATTGTGGGCACAGTACCAAACAGAGGCCCCTGATTGCATACACTGTTCCTAAAAAAAGGCACTTCATTCTTTCAGAATGTTTCCTTTGAACTAGTATTTCGGCCCTACCTTTAGAAGGTGGTTTCAGTATTCTCTGTGGGCACTTGTCCCTGGATAATAAGGGCAGAATTTTAAAAGAAAAAAAGTTGCAAATAATATATATGTAAAATTTTAAAATATATTTTTAAAAATTTTTAGCATAGATAATGTATGGATTCCAGGTACCTGATGCTGTAAAGGACTTAAATGTATAAATAACTTTAGAATTTTTTAGAAATTAATAAGAAAAATCGATGTCGTAAAAAAATAAAAGATTTTAGCTATTGGTAATCATTGAAGACGAGTTTTCAAAAGATGTACATATCTGTGTATGTGGTGGTGATAGTGGTGGTGGTCATGGGATGAATTGATTGTTAAAAGTCAGTCAAGGTAAGCATCAGATTATGACTCAAATATGCCCATTCTCTGGCTATTCTGGGGATTGTGGAGAAGGTTTTGCATCTACCTACCAATCTTTCTACCTGTGCTCCCTACTCCAAATTTTCTCTCCTTAGTGATGTGGTAGTGAAAAATTGCCATCATCATGTCTTTACAATTGGAAGGATACAGTCTCTCCCCATACTTATGAGAGTGATATTAGGAAACAAGATGGATTTAGGGCACATGCAAGCCAACTAATATTTGAATTAATTAATGTCCACTGTTACAACATAGCTGGAAGAACTGTCAAATGTGTAGAGAGGAGATAGGTGAAGGAGAGAATAGTAGTTTTGAATAGTTTCCATCCATTCATTTCTCATAGCCAGATAACTTAAAATATTTTTAGCAGTTGATCTCATAGAGGACAACATTACTTTCTTAACACATTAACCCCCATTGCTCCTGTCAGCATGAATGATATTCAAGTGCTACATTTAAATGGACTAATAACCATTTGACCCAATTGTATTTACTATCTCCCCTTATAGAAGGAAAGTGTTATTATTTTATTTTATCCTTCTACCATATAAACAAATATACTAATCTAGTAACTAAAACTTTGTAGAATGGTAAAGGCAACCTTAATAGACACAGAATTGTTTCTTTGGTTGTAGCAATAGACACTTGTCACAAATTGATTGAGTCAATATAGATTGGATCTGATTCAGTGGTTAAGACTGAAATAACCAGAAAATTGTAAAGTCAATTCAATTAATTGAACAATCTTAATGACTGAATCAGATTGCATTAATGTGTGTAGGTTGGAAATGATCTAATTCAAAGAACTTGGCTATTACTTTTGTTTAGAGATGGAAATTAATCAGTTGTGGAAGATCCTCATTACAAACAACCCTATTGAGCTAGTTGGAATTAAATGTGGCACTCTCCAAAATTAACTGTTGGCTTTTCTCTGATATAGGAAGTTGAATAGTGGTAAGGGAACATTAAAGGTTTTCAAAAATGTTATATTAAATTTTTATGGGTAACAGGAAAACACTCAGCAAATATGGTTAAGTAGAAAGGTTCTCAGAGCATCTATTGGCTCAAAATAAGACAGTTAATGTGAAAAGATATACTTTCTTGCTGTTTTCAAAAAGGTGCTCTCTGTATCTTAATAAAAATCAATCAGTAATGATTGCTATTTATATCAATAAAATTCCTCAGATTGTGACCATGCAAATAAATAATGACTTACCAAACTACAGTCCATTCTACAGTGACATTGAGAGACTGACTAAGTGGAATTCAATTACATGAGATTTAATTGGAAATGTGTGTGTTTTATTATTTTTCAAATATTTTGAACGGATAATGATAAAGCCTTTTGACCTAACCAAAATAAAACTATAACAGCTGTGATATCTCAATCCCAACCCATGTCAAATGAGCCCAGCACTTAGAACATCTGTTCTGCAATAAAAGAAAGCTAATTACTGCAATCTCAGTGACATTCGAGTAGAATTGCCAGATTCCAACACAAAAAAGAAAAAGCAAGTTGGAAAAGTTTAGCATTCACTAAAGTTAAAGGCTTTACTTTTTTATAAAAAAAATTACAATAAACTATTTTATAATTTTTAAATGGCTAAATATATTTGAAGTATTTTTGCTCTAAACATATATGTAATTGCATATATATGGATAAATAAATAAACTGACATAGCTTGTAGAATTCCTTCAATTAGAATCAGAGGGATGGGTCATAAGCAACTTGGGGCATCTTTCACACTTTTTCCAAAGGAATTGTGGCATATATTCAGAAAATAATTTCAAGACATTCACTTATGCTGACATTTTCATCCTCATATATGTAAGGTTTAAAATATCTGTTTTAGAATTCAGGTTTTATTTTTGTGTGTGTTCATGTTAAAAACAAGAAAAATGAGTAAAAACTGGGATAATATATACTGAAATTAATTAATTACACATTACAAATCTCCCATTAGAATTGAAAGACAGTAACTGAGAAAATTGATTAGCCAAAAACCTTAAGACAAACATAAATTGTTCCTGGGCAGTCTTCAAAGAATGTACAAATCCATCATGAGCCAGATTTGTGACATATGTTATGTGATATATGATTCATGACATTACAACTATCTTTGTAAAATTTCTATTTAAAGAAATTGAAATTGTGATGCTTTGGAATTCAAGAATAAATCAAAGATGTTGGTAGATACGTTAGAACACAACATTGGGCGTTTAAATAAAGAGATTTGAAGTAAATTTATATCAAGAAGAAAAGGAGAAAGAACATGATCAGTGGCACAGGATGTTAATAAATCATGGGAGAAAAAGAGAAGGCCACAAACATTTAAAAAAATATTTTAGTAGTCATAGGGCATTGCTTTTATGATAATAAAATATTGATGACTTCATGATGAACGTAATTCTTCAGTTTCCTTTCTTGTCATCTATTCAAATGCTGCCCAAACCCTAGTCTGATTCTAAATGGCATTTGGTGTGCTCACCTAGCCTGATTCTGCATCACATTTGGTCAGCAACCTAATCACCTTGAACTTGGCCTTCTCTGATTGCCTTTTTAACTGATCTCTCAGCCTTCAGTTGTGTTCCCTTTCACCAGATTACTTGTCCTGTCACTAGGAAATCGCCAGCCTTCAGGCAAAAGTGTAAAGTCTTCAGCCAGTCCAACATGGCAAGTCCTGTGTAATTTAGTCCAGGCAGACCTTTTCAGATTAATTGCTTGCAGCATGTCATATCATGAAGCATGGCTTCTTGGTTCTGAACTTCCTATCCATGTTCTGTATATGTCACGCTGTTGCTTCCCTCATGCTTTCCTCTAAAGTTCTTTTGACTGAACATCTTCTATTCACAATTTTTACATCACTGATAATGTTTCACAAAAAGAATACTTCTCAACCTTTTGTGTCCAAAGTATAATTTTAGTCATTCATATCTTTTATCCCACGTATATATGACTAAAATTCAGCGATTACCATTCTCTATTATAATTACATGTAATCATTACTTCTCTCTCATCCAGTTGACTATAATTTTTTATCAGCAGAAACTACATAGGATTCTGTTTGGTAATCCTGCCACCTAGCAGAAAGTTGTGCACTCAGTGGATGTTGACTACATTCATGACTTCAGTTGAAAAGAATCTTAGTGTGATGAAAAAAGGCCGGGTATAGTGGTTCATGCCTGTTATCCCAGCATTTTGGGAGGTGGAGGCGAGAGGATTGCCTGAGCCCGGGGTTTCAAGATCAACCTGGGCAACTTGGTGAGATCTCATCTTTAAAATAATAAAAATTAGCTGGGTGTGATGGCACACACCTGTGGTTCCAGCTTCTTGGAAGGCTGAGGCAGAAGGATCGCTTGAGCCCAAGAGGTCAAGGCTGCAGTGGTTGTGAGCATGCCACTGCACTCCAATCAAGTTTCAGCTCTATTGATTAGCAGTTGTGTGGCATTATAGAGGGAAAATGATATTTCTTTGTCACAAATATTTCCATATCTGTAAACTGGGGTAACAGCATTGAATATAACTTTGTGGAGTTGCTGCTGATAATTGTGGTAATACATTTTAATGAAAACAATAATCCCTTAAATATGGAGAAAATAAATGTTTTTTTTTCTGTTCCCATTGGATAATACCAAATCAATTTACTGAAATAAAAAATAATAGTTTTAAGGGAGAGATTATCTCTCAAAAAATGAATAGATCAAGTTAAGTATTTTCTATCTCTAGTGGCCATACTTTGTAGTTATTCAATCATTGCTTTGGGCTTTAGTAATTTAGAGGGCAGTTAATTAAAATTTCTTCTTTAGTAGAACAACATGAAAATTATATGTAGTAGTAAAATAGTAAAAATATTTTTAAATTTCTAACTTTGAGATATTTATATTAAAATGCCTTAAATGTATGGATATCAAAATTAAGGTTTCTCAGTTTACATATTAATTCAAGAGACTCTAAGAAATCAGAATAATGCACAAAAACAACAGCATAAGTATAATGAGATTGATTTTATGAGTAAAAAAGCAAACTTTGAAATTTAATTTAATAAGAATTGATCAAGAATATAAAATCTTTGTCATAAAATTTTTGCAATACTTTTAAAGTTTGAGGAAATACAGAACTTTGGTCTAGCACATAATATGGCTGTTTATAAATAATTTTCCTCACTGTTGGGTGCCAATAGACTCAGGGTCACTCAGCCAAAAAATCACAAAATTACTACCTTACATGATCATTTTTGTCATTTAGGTTTTCAGAGAAACTGCAGAAAGTACAAATGCTATTTTGACAAAAAATGTAAGTTTATCAGAAGTCACTATCTTAAATTTGAAACTCTGAATTGCAGGGTTAATAGTTTTTCTTTTCTTTTTTTTAATTTCAAAAGTGTATCATAATTGCTCTGCATGACTAAAAGTGTTCACACTATAAAGTTTCTTGAAAAAATATTCTGCAGAATGTTTTGTTTTTCTATAGTTTTACAAAAAGAAATTTTATTCATAAAATGTATTTTTATGTAAAATATCGAGTTAAGATGTGAACTAGCTATTTCACTTCTAGATATCTACCCAAGAAAAATAAAAACAAATATCTACACAAAACTTGTATATAGCTGCATTATTCATAATTGTCAAGAAATAGAAATATATGTACATACAGATGAATGTATAAATAAAATGTGATGTTATTCACAAACAGATTATTATAAGGGAGTCAAAAAGGAGTGGAATACGTATACCTGCTACAGCATTATGATATGTAAAGGAGACACTCATTGTTGCCCACACACAGTAAGTCCCCTACATACGAACAAGTTCCATTTCAAGAGCACATTCATAAGTTCATTCTGTTGATTAGTCCAACAAAGCTAGCCTAGGTATCCAGTTAACACAGTCAGCTCTATGATATTATACCAGCTCTATCACTGCTGCCATAACACTTGCTTCTGGACATCCTGGACTTGAAATATAGATATTGTACTACTATACTCTATACAGTACTGTACAGTAAAGTACACAAAAGCACAACCACATGTAGAGGATGCATGCATGTGACAATGTATACCAGACCCATGAACTAACACATAATTAGACATGCAATCTTGCATGTTAGCATCATTGAAAGTTCATAACCTGAAGTTTTATAAGAAGGGAATTTACTGTACTATACAATTCCATTTGTATAAAGTTTCCAGAAATGAAAAATTTACAAGGACAGAATATACAAAGCCATGGTTGTTAAGAGTTGAGAGAATGGTGAGGGGAGACGGGAATGACTATTAATGGGTAGGAGATGTCTTTGGGGATGATGTGATGGAAATATCCTAAATTAGATTGAGTTAACGATTGCATAGCTCAAAATATACTAAAAATCAAAGATGAATATTATGTTATAGAAGGTGAATTTTATGTTATATAAATTACATCTTAATTAAATTGATAAAATATATTTAAATTATATAGGGGACCCATGAAAAGGAGCTAATGTATAAAATATTGTGCAGTTATTCTTACATGTTTAAACTTCAGTATTCTTCAAAGTACTCTCCATTTGATGAGATACACCTATCAAGACACTTTTTTCACTGTTCAAACAGTTTTTGAACTCATCAGTTTTGATAACTTTTAGGACTCCTGCCATTTTTTTTGTTTCCCTCTGAGGACTTTTTTCATTTAGGGAAAGAAAAGCATGTTGTTCAGGGCCAGATCCGGTGTCTAGGGAGGGTAGAGTATGGGGGTCATGCTATTTTTAGTCAAAAACTGCTGAACAGTGGGCAGGTGCATTTGTAAATCATCCATCAAGAAATGGGCAAATGTGTTGAAAGAATCTCAAAAAAATTTCACTGAAGCTGAACACAGGCTTTCACAACAACACAAGCAGTTATGCAGATGCCAATGGGTTCCTAGAACACTTACCAAGCGGTCTTGAGAAGCCTGTACTACAATGGACCAGCCCTCCACAAAGATAATTCTGTTTTTTTGAGGGATCCCCTCTCACATATATGTGTGTGTTTCTTTAAAATATTACTGGAACTTAATATAATGAGTGGTATAATTATTTTATATTTTAACAAAAAATACATTAAAAATAAATAAGAGTTTCCAATGATAACAGTAAGTCATCTGCATAGACGTCTTTATTCTAAAATATTCAAAGGTTAATATTTTTATGGTCCTATCCTTATGAATATTAAAACATAAGTACAATAAATAAAAATTAGTTACTAGTTTGAAAGATATAGAAGCTTAAACTCTTTAAATATTACCTAAATCTTTTTGTTTACAAACTTAGATTTGTTTTTTTATTTTAATATATAGCAAGGTAGTTTCTAAGTAGGCTTTTGCTTCATTAGAGTAATTTATTAAAACAAAATAATACATTATAAGGAAATGTCATTGGGCATCAAATATATTTTCTTCCTGTTTTGCATGCTAAAGGAGCCTACATCAGACCACATAGTATTAAAGATTTGTATTTAATACTCTGTCATCACTTAATTCTTCATTCTATGGCAAACGGTCCTCATTCCTACTGTATCACTAAAGTGTATTGCTACATAATTATGAACTACTTACATTCTAAGTCTTTCAGTGTTCTTTGAGCTGAAAATGTCTTTGCATTATCTCTGGCAAAGTCTGTGACATACTTTCACTTCCTAGGGGGGCATCGTTTATGGCTACAGCTTAGTCCTACTTATTAGTAATCTGAGGAAAGCTCAATTTTAAGGACACCAGCTCAGCTTGCCAATTACGTTCAATTTGGACTCTGAGTGGACTGGGACCTGCCAGTCTTATAGGTTTCTAGTCCCACTTGAAAGGTCTCTCTCCAACAAGTGATATCAATTACAGACAAGTCAATGTATTTCTTTCCCAGTTTTAACCTATTAACCTAAGTTTGCCTTACTTTTGTCCTCACACAAACAAATCATGACTGCTATTTCACCCAACCACTTTATTCCGTTCAAAATTACTTATCCACTGTTCACTCTTTTTATTTAAAATATGTTTTATAGGTAATTGTTCTCACACTAGGATTACAAATGGCCAAAACATCCTGCAATATGGTATATAGGCCTCCCAGATTATCATAACCAAAAAACTTCATAGAAAAGTTTTCTTCTAACATAATCTTTGCGCAAATTTTGATTTATTATTACCTTGTGGCTGAGCTCTCTACTGGTTTTCATATAGAATGGGTTATCATGTAAAAAAAGAAAATGTTTAAACTTCTTTGTGACAGTCTATGAAATTAGATGCAAAATGCCTTGAAAACAATGAAACACTAGGGCAAATGAAATATATTCCTTCTTTACTTTTCAAACTGAGTATGCTTTATCTTTTTAAAGATGCTAATACATTACCAGGAACAAAAGGATTGGTGACTTTGGAGGTTATGTTGTAAAGTAGTGAGAGTTTAGAGGGTAGATGCAGGGATACCTTGAAGATATTACAGGTTGGATTTCAGACTATTGCAATAAAATGAACACAGCAATTAAGCAAGTCATAGCAACTTTTGGTTTCTCAGTGCCTATTAAATTATAGCCTTAATAGACTGTTATGTGCAGAATAATAGTCTATACAGTATAGCAGTCTATTAGGTGGGAAATAGCAGTATTATGTCTACACAAAAGTACATACCTTAATTATAAAATATTTTATTGTTTAAAAAATGCTTATGATTGATCATCTGTCAGTGAATCATATAGTTCTGTTGGTGGAGGGTCTGCCTCAGTGATGGTGGTTGCTGAGTGATCAGGATGGTGATTGATGAGCGTTTGGATGACTGTGGCAATTTCTTAAAATAAACAATAGTAAAGATTGCTGCATCAGTTGACTCTTCCTTTCACATCATGAAAGCTTTCTTTGTAGCAGGCAATGCTGTTTGATAGCATTTTACTCACAGCCGATCATCTTTCAAATTTAGAGTTAATCCTTTCAAACCCTGCTACTTCTTTGTTAACTTATGAAATATTCTAAATATTTGTTGTCATTTTAACAATCTTCACAGCATCATCTCCAGAAGATTATATCTCAGGAAACTCTGTTGTCACCCAAGAACCCTGTAGTATATGTTACAATCTTAAGTTTGAGAGACTATCCATTTCCAACTTTCTTTGCTTATCCATGAGAAGCAACTCTTCATCTGTTAAAGTTTCATCATGAAGCTACAATAATTCAGTCACATGTTCAGACTCTACTTTTAATTCTAGTTCTTTTGCCATTTTAAAAACCATTTTCTCCAGTCCCTTTTTCCATTGAAGCCTGGACCCCGTCAGAGGCAACAACTTTTTTCACACTTTTGTTGACTTTTTGACCATCACTCATGGGTCACATATGGTTTTAATTGCATTTAGAATGGTGAATACATTCCAGAAGCTTTTCAATTTCCATTGCCTTTTCCATTAGAAGAATCACTACCTATGACAACTGAAACCTTAAATAATAAGACTTGAATGTCAAAATTACTCCTTGATCTGTGGGCTGAAGACTGAATGTTATGTTAGCTGGAGTAAAAAACAGAATTAATTTTCTTCTAATCGATTTGCTTCAGAGATTGTGGATAAACAGATACATTGTCAATAAGCAGTAATATTTTGAAAAAAATATATATTTTTTAATTTTCTATTTTGTTTCTTTTGAGCAACACATGTCAATAGTGGGCCTAAAATATTTAGTACACCATGCTGTAAACATGTGCTGTTACCCAGGCTTTGTGGTTTCATGTATAGAATACAGGCAGAGTAGATTTAGCATCATTTTTAAGGGCTCTAAAATTTTAAGCATGATCAAGGAGCATTAACAGCAACTTAAAGTCAACCATGGCATTAGTTTTTTACTGGAAGCTAACAAGGAAGTCAGCCTGCCTTTTCAGACTTGAAGCTATGCATTGACTTCTCTTTGACTATGAAAGTCCTAGATGCCATCTTCTTACAAAGCAAAGGCTGTTTGGTCAACAGTGAAAATCTGTTATTTAGTGCAGCCATCTTCATCAATGATATTAGCTAGATCTTCTGGATAAATTGTTGCAGTTTTCACATTTAGCACTTGCTGCTTCACCTTGCACTTTTATGTCATGAAGATGACTTCTTTCCTTAAACTTCATAAACTAACCTCTGCTAGCATCCAACTTTTAATGTTTGGTAACTTCCTCTCCTCTCCTCTATCGGCTTTCATAGAATGGAAGAGAGTTAGGACCTTGCTCTGGATTAAGCCTTGGCTAAAGAAATGTTGTGGCTGGTTTGATCTTTTATCTAGACCACTCAAACTTTCTCCATATCGGCAGTAAAGCTCTTTCCCTTTATTCTTATTCATGTGTTCACTGGAGTATCACTTTTAATTTCCTTCAAGAATGTATCATTTGCATTTATAATTTAGCTAACTGTTTGGTACAGGAAGCTTTCCTTTTGGCCTATCTCAGATTTTGACATATCTTTCTCACTAAGTGTAATCATTTCTAGTTTTCGATTAAAAGTAAGAGACATGTATGCTTATGGCAACTGGATATACTACAAAATTAAAGGAATTTTTTGACAAAGTGTTTTGACTTCTTGGTCACTGCTGCTCATTTCATTAGGCTTTCAAAAGTGATTTTTCTCTCCATATAAATAAAAACAAAATTTACCTTTGTGCTGTAATGGGTATTTGGATTATTTATCTGTTAGAGTCATATTTTTGTTGAAGTAGAAAATAATCTCAAATCCCGGTTACTTACAACAATACATCTCTTTTTCTTTTGAGACTGTCAATGAGTTATGATTTTTCTAAATTCTGTTCATTTCTTTTTTTATTTATGTTTTTTATTTTAAATATGTGGAGTATAATTTAGAGTTAGATATACAAATATTAATTATGCAGGAACCCTTGTTGATGAGGTGTGCCCCTCCTCTGGTAGAGTCCCACTATTGCCAACCCCACCCCCTACCCCAGCAATTTCCCACTACTACCAATCCTTTTCTTATAGTTTCTAATGAGATTTTATTCTTGGACTCAGAATCAAAGAGCTGTCCATATTCAGGATGTGTTGTTCTTATGGTCCAGTGCAGGAACAAAATGAGGAAGAACCAAATCATATAAGTACAACGAATGCTTCTGCACAGATGTGGAGAAAAAGATGTCTGTTCACACAGCATTGGCCAAAAAAAAAAAAAAAAAGATGTATGGTTGAGTCCAAAGTCAGGAAAATGTACTCAAACTTTAGGAAAGCCTGTAAGATTGATGGGCAAACAAAGAACTGTCAACAATTAATATTTTCTACCAAAGTTAAAGAAATTTTATTTCCTTTAATGCAATTTCACTTACCCACTTACCCACATTGAGAGACTCCATAGTCTTCATTCCATTATTCTATCACACTTAACATCTAGGGCATTGTGATCTGCATAAGGTTAGGATACAGCAGCACTGGTCTAAGATATGTGATCTGAAAGGATAGGATATCTGCCGTCTCTATTCTCTCTCTTTCTCTCTCTCTCTCTCTCTCACACACAGAGAGAGAGAGAGAGAGAGAGAGAGAGAGAGAGAAAAGGGGGAGAGAGAAAGAGAGAGAGAGAGTAGAGAGAACATACAATGGTGGAACAGTAATAAGACAATTACATAAATTCTCACATTTGGAAAAGAAGAAATACTAGACATATTCAAATCAATAGTCAATAACAGATTTGAAAACCAACTAAAAGTTGAGAGGCCTCATATTCTTGAGAAATGAAATACTCTTCATTCAGGGTCTTGTTAACCATAGAAGGAGCTCCCTAAGACATTGACTCTGTCCTGGAGGGTAGTTATCCTTTTTCTATCAGAGTCCTTGCTTATATTTAAAGAACAGGGATGAAATTTACTTGGGAGAGGGAGCTTAAACAGTTTTCTTTCTTTTTTTTTTTTTTTTGAGTTGGAGTCTCACTCTGTCGCCCAGACTGGAGAGCAGCGGCCACTCCCGGCCACCGCAGCCTCGACCTGCTGGGTTCCGGCGATCCTTTCGCCTCAGCCTTCCGAGTAGCCGGAATTACAGGCATGCACTACCATGCCCAGCTGATTTTTTGATTTATTGTAGAGATTAGGTCTCGCTGCCCAGGCGGGTCTCGAACCTGAGGGCTCAGGCAATCCACTCACCTCAGCCTCCCAAAGGCGCAGGATTACAGGCTGAGCCACCAAGCCCGGCGCAGTTTTCTAACCATGCTTTCTGTACCTGATATTTTGGATCTGCAATAGTCACAATATACCTTAACTTAGAAAACTGCTACTTTAGGCAAATAAATATACAATTTTTAAAAAGTTTTTTCTAGTTGATTATAATCAACTTCAATTACCTATACCACTTTCTTCTGTTTATATTATTAAAGATATCTTGATTTTCTCAAAATCCCCTGAGATAATATCATGGCTTACTTTTTCTGGAGCCATTGTATTGATTAGAATTTCAAAATGTAACATTAGCCCAATAGGATTAGTTTAACAAAAGTTCTAATTATTACATCCCTGATTTTTTTTTTTTTTTTAGATTATTTCACTGGCTAGATTTGAGAAGATGTTTCCTCAACTTCTTCTAGTCCTTATGGTCTAGATTGTCTCAATTTCTTTTAAACCTGATTAGAAAGCAAACAAAAAAACAAACTTTTTTCTGAATTAAATTAATTTTTTTAATATTTATCAAATCTAGCTAATAATAATCAACTCATGCTACCAATATTGCGTCTTGGATAAAACCTTATTATCCAAAGCCACAAATTTGTTTGACATAGTTTCTGTTCTCCAAGTTATTACAGGTATTATTTATACACAATGTTTCTATGACACATAATATGAGTCGACATTTTAAAATAATTTCAATAACCTTTTCCTCACTTCTTGGTACCCAAAACCAAAGTTTGTGCCTTATATTGTAGTTGTTTGCTGTGACAACTCCTTATTTTTGTACAAACTTTTTTTTTAGTCAGCCTTTACTATGGAAACCAAAAGCACTAATATTTCAGGATTTGCAAAAAACAAGTACGCTTTTATTGTTCACATTAAAATAATGACTGAGAATTATATGTTGCTTAACTGAGTTCTGCTAGTACTGTTTGTCTTTACAAATAGTACTTTATTCCAGAATGCATGTCCTGATATAGCACGTGTTGTACTCCTAGGAGAGAGAAGAATTTCTAGAGACAGAGACAGAACAAACATGTGCATTGAAAGGTTGCAATCTGGGTCATTGCTTTACTAAACCCTGGTGTGGTCATGTGCTCTTTGAGCTATGGCCACCACCATGTTTTCTAAGCTGTGTTCCCTCTCCTACCTTGGAGAGGTGAATCTTCTTTCTTTCTCACTCTCTCTAATTTACTTTCTAAATAAACTATATTCTTGATTCTAAAAAACAAAAAGAAAAAGAAAGGTTACAATCTGGCATGTAGAGTATTTCATTTGAACATATCCCATTGGCCAATGAAGACTTTGGTCAAAATAAATTGACAGCACACTTTTCTTAGAAGCTAGTTTTGAAACATTAATACATAATATTTCTTACCATCTGTTATAGGTTAAATTTAGCCCCCACTCCCAATTTAGACATTAAAGATCTTATTCATAGTTTTGGGGAAGGGCATTCATACAGTCTTCTGACACTTGCATGGTTACATGGAGTGTTAACATAGGACTGGAACACTTTTTTTTTTTTACATTGAGATATAAGCTTTCAGAGCCTGTGCCGGGCAGATACTCTTGTTTGGGGATATCTTTTCTTGTGTTGGGTTTGGTGTGTACTTCTTTATACTGTTTAAATTGAATACATTATATGAGACAATCCCACTCTGCTATGCCTCTTCCAGGTAGAGAGAGAATAGAGAGAAAAAGGGGCCAGACAAGTCAGAGTCCTTCAGTATTCGTATCTATCTATCTATCTATCTATCTATCTATCTATCTATCATCTATCTATGCAGCTATCCACCTATGTATCAGAGAGAAAGAGAGAGCACTCTTCTCTCTGTGAGTGCAGACCATCTCTCTGTGTTGGTTGTGGGACAAGATCCACTGGCCATGGGAGATGAATGCTCACTATTGATGCTGATTTTTCGATCTCCTTTGTATGTGAGTAGAACTTTGTTTCAGTCAATGCGTGTATGTTAGTCTTTCTTGGCAACTCCAGCACATGAAAATCATGTAATGGATTAACATTGGTGTGACATTTGTCATTCTCCTCTCAGTGGGACTTCTCCCCTGGAAGTGGTAACAGGTGTCACTTGCTCAACACCAGAACCTTAGAATATGACCATGTTTGAAGATAGTATCTTTAAAAATGTAATTAATTAAATTGAAGTCATTAAGGTGAGCCCCAATCCAAGTGACTGGAGTCCTTATAAGAAAAGTAAAATTGGATGCAGACATGCATATAGAGAGAATGTCATATGAAGACACAGGAAGAAAGGGCTATCTACAAGCCAAAGACAGAGGCCTGGAAGAAAACCCTAACATCACCTTGATGTCAAACTTCTAGTGTCCATAATTGTGAGGCAGTCAATTTATGTTTTTTAAGACAAACAATCTGTGGTACCTGTTTATGGCAGCCCTAGCTAATACATCATCTCAATCATCCCCACTTTCTCCCTCCACTCCTGTATCCAGGGCCAAGATATTGTTACAACATGAAATAGCTCCAAGTTGAAAAACTACATATCAACATATAGCCTCTAATAAAAGGCTTATGCTTCTAGTCTGTTTCTTCACTACTCTCATCGCACGGTATCTGCTTTACAATCTTTAGAGATTGCAAAAGACTGTCCCTACAGAATTCACAAGTTGAAATCTTAAACCTCAAAAGTTATGATGTTTGGTGGTGAATCTTTTGGAAAATAATGAAGGCAGAGAGTTCTCAAGAATAGGTCTAGTGCCCTTATAAACAAAACTAAACGAGTTCCCTTGTTCCCCCTGACATGTGTGGACATAGGGAAAAGGTGGCCATCCGTAATTAGAAAGTGGGCAAGGACCAGATATTAAATCTGCTGGTGCCTAGATATTGGACCTCCCAGCCTTTTAATCTGTAAGAAATAAATTCCTGTTTATAAACCACTCAGTCTAAGGTATTTTATTACAAAAGCTCAAGAAGGCTAGTGAAGAGACCTCCAGGACCTTGATTATTTCTTAACATATGTAAAACACTGAATACATATGTATTAACTTTCCTAATTAGGCAAATTGCTTTAGTGCAACATCAATGAGAGAAAACATTCAGTTTCTTCCTCCGCTGACCTTCCAGTACATCTGTTCTAAATATGACCAATGTGGTTTCATTCTGTCTCAGATGGTGACTGAATATTTCTAAGACTAGAATTTCATCAAAATTAATTTTAATAAAAGAGGGCAATTAAAAAGAACCTCATAGAATGTAGGAAGCAGAATACTGTTTCACCCAGATCAAAGTTGAGAGCTAGTCACCTAAACTAGAGTTGTCATATGCTCTCCACTAACCCATTTTCCTCCTCTAATTATTTTTTCTCTTTGCCCATAGTAACACCTAATATTAGAATATTAAATCCATCAAACCAATGTCTGTTTCATTCACTGTTGTATTTCCTGTGCCCAGAATTCCATGAGGAACACAGTGCATACTTAATATAAATTAACCTGGGAACTAAACTATGAATGACTAGCCAGAGGCATAACCTATGGCAAACATTATTGAAAGTTCTTAGGGGAGAGCAAAAGTCAGCATGACTATCAGACGAGACCAGCTAGGGTGAGGTCATCTCCCTGACAGACCCACTCATGTGATAGCTTTTATATTAACTTTATTGGTCCACTTGCCTGTGCCTTGCAGTTAGCAAGCTAAATGAGGAGAAATCTAAGTTAGAGATAAGTACCTTTTCTCAACTCCCCCTAGTAACCGATGTATAGAGTTGGAGAAATATAATTAAGAAATAAAAACCCCTCTCCATTTGAAAAACTTACAAAGAGAGAAGAGTAATAAAATTATTTTATTATTGAATGAACATTAAACCAAAATGTTCATTAGAGGCCATCTGTTAAGAGAGTGTATGGTCAGGCATGGTGACTCAAACCTGTAATCCCAGCACTTTGGGAGGCCGAGGTGACAGGATTGCCTGAGTTCAGAGGTTCGAGACCATCCTGGGCAACTTGATGAGACCTCGTCTCTACAATAAATTAAAAAATAAGCTGGGCATGGTAGCATGTGCAAAAGTTCCAGTTACTTGGAAAGCTGAAGAGGAAGGATCACCTGAGCCCAAGCAGGTCAAGGCTGCAGTGGTTGTGAGCGTGCTATTGCACTCTAGCCTGGGTGACAGAGTAAGACTCTGACTCTGACAGTTTCAATAGAAGCCCAAATCTCACCATTAGGCAATATACCCATGTAACAAACCTGTGCATGTACCCACTGAATTTAAAATATAAATAAAATAAAATAAAATAAAAAGTTATGAGACAAAATAGATTGTGAAGACAGAACAAAATGTCAACTGTTGATGTAGCCAAGCAAATTCGACAAAGTGCATACATGTTGTGAAGACTTGGCAACATTTGTCACATGTAGTTCATCCTAAATTCACCTGATAATTGGAATAACTATTTGTTACCTAATTGGCTTTATTGAAATAAAAAAACAAAGTTTCCATATATTTGGAAGAGTGCATAAGTTAGGTTTCTATCTTCCCTAAGAAACTGGGATAGGACCCCTATATTTTTTGATAATTACATTTTAAAGAGATGGTTCCCAGGTCCTTGAGAAACACATTTCTAGGCTCTAAAGCTGATGAAATACTTATTGAGCTTTTCAAAAGATTTTCATACATTTCAGAGAATCAGAGAAAAATCTTATAAGTTTTGTAAAGTAAATACTCTAAGATAAGTAAAGGGAGGAAAGTCTCTTCCCTTGTTTTCAACAGAGTTAGCTGTTAAGCCTCTTATTTTTAATTTGTATTTACCAATAGAAACTCCTGCCGTAAAAATGCAGGAGAGGTTTTGCTAGGATAATTTCAAAAGGTCACAGTGTTGAACTGATGACTGGAATAAGTCTCATTTGGTCATTGTGTTTCTGACCTAAAAGTACTGTATTTCCTAAAAACTTTTATTTCCTAAAAATAATCCATGAAATTATGCTGTTTGTAGAGATTTTCAGTTAGGAACAGGAGAAAGAGTATAGTTAGTCATAGAACAGAGTTGAATGAACAATGAGGGATAGAAAGAGAAAGAAAAAAAGAAAGGAAAGAAGGGAGAAATTTTTAAACTTGTACCTCCTAATTAAGTACATTACACAGGCCTATACACAGAGCATTTCAGAACATATTCTCAAGACCTGACAAAAGGCATTTGTCAACCAGAAGAAATTTGTGTCTATAACTTTCTACTTGTTTATTATAATATCAACTGCATCTACCACTTTTTTATTTTTTATATTATTGAAAAACAGGTTAAATGTATACAGGTGTGAAGGCAAAGAAAAAATTATGTTCATTAGTAAACCCTCTGTTGACCATTTATTCTTGAAGTCTCTTCTGAAAGAGAAGCTTTTATTACTTACCACCCTATATTCATTGCAAATCTACTCCACAGAACAAGACTTTAGCTTTTACTTAAAAAGACAAAGCAGAAGTCAAAAGGTGGCTCTATTCTCTGTATCTTCATATAGTGATAGATTAGATAGATAGATAGATAGATAGATAGATAGATAGATAGATAGATATAGATATAGATAGATATAAAAATCACCTGATTTCTGATCACAGTCACCAGTTTGAATCCTGGGTTTATATATATCCTTCATCATGTTTCTGTGTCATTATAGTAAGGTAAATAAACACACAAACACTCTGAGCTGAGCTGTACTATGTAGATTTTCAGGGTTAAGTTAGATAGCTACCTCATCATATTTTCTCTAAGAGTCAAAGCTACAACTGAATGTTAAATGCAATTGGTTGAGAAGCTCTATCTTGCTGATAAGGAAGTAGATAAGTAGAAATAGACCTCCAGTATCTCAATAACAGCTTCTAAACCCAGGATTCAAACTAGTGACTGTGATCAGAAATCAAGTGATTTTACATTTCTTTGTGGCATGGAACTTGGTGATAAACAGGTCATCCATGCTTAAGGAAAATGAGGACAAGGAAATCTTGATCTCTGTGTGGATTTCATAAATGTTGGTTCACCACAGGGATTTAGGGTTAGAGAGGAGACACACACTCACTTGTCTGGAACATGGGTTTCAACTATCATTTTACCATAACGTAGTTTTCACTTTATTCACAAAAATAAAATTATATTTGTTATTTGTGCCTATGGTTTCCTGATTACATTTGTCCTCAACTCTTAGTTGTTCTGCATTCTTACTGCTTCAATAGCAATGATAGTTCCACACTATATAAGTGCCTCAAAAAAGGGTACAACACTTTTGAACACAATCTGCTTTAATTACTAGGATATTATCTCCTCTACCAAAGACAACTTTATTTACATAATAATATTGTGGAACTGTAAGAGATAATAGCAATTACCTAGTTCCAATCTCCTTGACAATGCAGTTTCTCTCTAACTTTTGGCTATTCCCAGTGTGGGAACAATCTGTAAAGCTCCCAGGCTCTTTCACACAGAGGTTACCTTCGGTTTCAGCAGAAAGCTGATTTACTTTGAGAAGATTTTTACTTCTCCTAGCTAATGTAAACACACCTCATAAGTGTTATCTGCTATATTTCTTTAGTAAAACTCTGCTTTAAAATAAACTTTTTAAATTTTAGTGTTGCCTATTTAACTGATTTTCGATTCTATAAATAAGAATCTTTGTCAATCTTGTTTCCTATGGTAATGAGCTTCAGTATGGTGTTTCTCTTATAGTAGATGATTAATAAATATTTTAACGTGACAAATAACAGTCCTCTAAAATGAAATTTGTCAAATATGAAGGTATTTTTAAAAATATTCTAGAAGTTCCAGAAGCATGTTTTTTCTGAATTTTGTACCAGGAATAGCATCTTTACCCAGCTGACATAATAAATTACATAATTTATGAGGTGTTCTATTTTAGGTTGGAATTTTGGAAGATTAGTGTTGAACATGTGATTCACAATAAAATATAATTCTATCCATTTGACTGATGGGCCCAACTTAAATCTTTCTCTCTTTTAAAAAATTGTAATATAAATTCTTACATGACTAAGTTATCTTGACATTAATAAATATTGCATAGTGTCACAAAGCTCCTGAAATTCATTTTGAAAAAAAATTGTGTACATATCTATATTTAAGACTTTTTCATTTTTAACTTATAATCAACAGCAGTTACAAATGCAAATTCTGCTAAATGTTGTACTTTCCCAAACCTCTTATAAATCACTTAAATAGACCAGATTTCAGCTTGGGTGTAACACTAAAACTTTGATAGAAATGGTAAAAGCCCATTCGACAGTATTAAACCAAATGTCTATTCACTCATATGTTCTTTCAAATGTCCTTTGACCGATTAAACACACACACTTGCACTAAGTATTATGTATATTGCTGCATATTTTTCAGGAGTATTACCATCATAATTGTTAAAAAACTAAAAAAAATATTTAGTGACTTGAGACATATCTGGTAAAAAAATGGAAGAACCATAACACAAAAAACACATATTAATATTTCTTATACCACAAAATCAAAGATTCTTTAAAATTAGAATCATTATAAGGGTTTTTAATATTACTTTAGGGCATTTTATTTTAGACCTTTAAAACATATTATAATCTCTAGATTTTGCACTTGTGTGTGTGTGTGTGTGCGTGCGCGCGTGAGCACGTGAAAGATTACTTGACATTAGGCAATATGATTTTTTGGTTGTGTAGAGGAAAATGTCTAAAATTGAATCTGAATAAAAATTGATACTTAACTTCTTGAATGATATGAGCAAATTACAGATTGCTTTTGTTGATAAGAAGAGGAAAATAATTCTTTTTCTTAACTAAAAGATATTCTTTAGATATGAACCATAACTTCTCTAAAATTTTGGCTGACTAGAGAAAAATTCCATTACAAAATTCCATTCATTTTGTAATATATGATATCATGCAAACAGTTTGTTAGAGTGACTATATAAAACACTTTTCAGTAGGAGGACTAAAGTCAAATCTGTCTTCAGGGTTAGCTACCTTTTATGGGTTGAATTGTGCCCTCCCCAAAATGCAGATGTTGAAATGCTAAACCCCAGTATCTCAGAAAGTTGCCATATTTGGAAATAGGATCACTGCAAATGTAATTTGTGAAGATGAAGTCATACAGGAATAAGGTGGGACCCTAACCCAATATGAATTGTGTCTTCAGAAAAAGAGAACATTTGAAACAGACATGCACACAGGAAGTACCATGTGAACATGAAGACAGAGACTCTAGTAACGTGTCTATAAGTCAAGGAATGCCAAAAAATTGCCAACAAGCCACCTGAATCAAGGAGAGTGGTGTAGTATAGTCTTCTTCTCAGTCCTTGGAAGGGACGAACCCTGCTGACACACTGAACTTGTAACTTCAAGAAGTATAAGTCAATACATTTTTGTTGTCTAAATCATCCAGTATATGATACTTTCTTATTTCTTAGTCAATAATACATATAATTCATAATCTTTTTTTATTTTTATTATTTTTTTTAGTTGGAGTCGCTGTTCTACAGTAATAGAGACTCTTCCCACAAACAAAACAACACTATACACTTATTATCATGTCCTTTTTATTACACATTTATTGTGATGGATTTACAATCACATGATATAGTTGCATGACTAGTAAACTATTTTCTTGCCGGGCTCGGTGGCTCAGCCTGTAATCCCGTGCCTTTGGGAGGCCGAGGTGAGTGGATTGCCTGAGCCTGCAGGTTCGAGACCCACCTGGACAACTTGGCGAGACCTCGTCTCTAAAATAAATCAAAAACTAGTCAGGCATTGTAGCACACACCTATAGTTCCAGCTACTTGGGAGGCTGAGGTGGAAGGATCGCCAGAGCCCAGCAGGTCCCAGCCACCGCACTCCAGTCTGGGTGACAGAGTGAGACTCCAACTCGAAAAAAGAAAACAAAACAAAAAAAAAACCCACAACTATTTTCTTTAATTCCTTTGGGGAGTGGCTTTTTCAGCTTCTTGAATAGTCACTGACATACCTTAACTAACCCAAAAATATTTTAATGTGTATATACATTCTCATTTCTTCTGTTCCTGAGACAAGACACTAAATTTTATGCATATTATTATTGTTTTGTTTTTTTAGAAAACAAGATTTATTGAGAGGATAGAAAATCTCCCACAGTGGGAGGGGACCTGAGGGGGTTGCCCTATGTATATTATTTTTAAGTTGAAAATGTTTCCAGATTTGTAGTGATATTTATTGATTCAACCCCCTTTGGTATAGTTTTTGCACTTCTCTATTATAATTGCTATATCTGATCCAGTACAAAGTGGTTCTTGAAAGGGGCAAGATGACCTACCTGTCTTAGAACATCCTACACCACCAATTAAAAAATGGAAAAAATAGTTCATAAGAAAATAATATTTTTCTATGGCTTATGGTGTAATAAGAGATAAACTTATTAGGCTTTTGTATCTTTGTGAGAAATTTAAAGTGATGTATAGCTTTTGTGTGTGATGCATTTAGTGCGCGTGTCTATGTGTGCATACATAGATAGATAGAGACATGGATAGAGACAAAAGTATGTTTTCAACAACCCCCAAGTTGCTTAAGTATTTTGATTTGACTAATCGTGAAGAGAAAAAAGAAATCTAGTTTTACTCATGTTCCTCACTTACAGATATTATGTCTCTTTAGTCAGTGTATCTTGGTAAACAATTTCTCTTTTCTGTTATTTTATATAATTTTTATGTTTAACCAAAGGGTGTGCATTGGAAGATAGTAAGGTAAAACACTTATCGCTTTCTGGCTGGAAGTATTTATTATTTAAAACAATCTGTCAACAAATGACTTCCCATTGTCTAGTTACTAGGAAAGCAAATTTTAGACATCAATTATATTATACCACCAAATCGTCTAGAAGGCCTACGTAGTACCTCTTTCCTTCATATATCATACCTATCTGAACATATATATTAAGATAAAGCCATCACCTGATTATTTTTTTCAGTAACATAAAAAACAAATGTCCCCCAAATCAATAAGCATATCTTTTTTTTTTTTTTTAAGTTGGAGTCTAACTCTGTCACTCAGACTGGAGTGCAGTGGCCATTCCCGGCCACCGCAGCCTCGACCTGCTGGGCTCCAGCAATCCTTCCGCCTCAGCCTTCCAAGTTGCTGGAATTGTGGTAGCATGCACTACCACACCCAGCTGATTTTTTGATTTATTGTAGAGATAAGGTCTCGCTGCCCAGGCGGGTCTCAAACCCACGGGCTCAGGTAATCCACTCACCTCAGCCTCCCAAAGGCGCGGGATTACAGGCTGAGCCACCAAGCCGGGCAATAAGCATATCTTATACCCAAATTTTGTTTCTAATACTATTCTTCAGTAAAAGAAACTAGGGCTTCTTATAAAACATAGAAAATTCTAGAATTAGGGCAAAAGCACATTGAGATAAGCCTAGAACATTTTCTATTGCCAGTATGTAAGAAAGTCCTTAAACATACATACTCAATAATGGGGATATATACTCAATAATGGGGATATATACTCAATAATGGGGATACTCAATATACTCAATAATGGGGATATATACTCAATAATGGAGATACTCAATATGGAGATATATACTCAATAATGGGGATACTCAATAATGGGGATACTCAATATGGGGATATATACTCAATATATACTCAATAATGGGGATACTCAAATATACTCAATAATGGGGATATATACTCAATAATGGGGATACGTACTCAATAATGGGAATATACTCAATAATGGGGATATGTTAGAGTCAGAGGAGCAAAATGAGAAAGTTATAATGGCCAAAGATGGAATAATTTGAATCTCAACATTTATAAAATAGTATTAGATTATAGCTCCATATTAGTGTGATTGGGCTGTTGTAACAATGTACTACAGATTGGGTGGCTTAAATAATAGAAATGTGTATTCTCATAATTCTGGAGGCTAGAATTCCCAGATCAAGGTGCCAGCAGGGTTGATTTCTGGTGAGATTTCTTTTCTTGGCTTGTACAGACTACCTTCTTGCTGAATACTCAAATGGCTTTTCATCTGTGTGCAGGGAGAGAGAGGCGGGGTGGGGGGGAGAGAGAGAGAGAGAGAGAGAGAGAAAGAGAGATCTCACATTGCTTCCTCTTCTTATAAGGGCATCAGTACTGCTATATTAGATCATGTCATGATTTATTTAACCTTAATTATATTTTTAAAAAAAGATTATCTAGAAATACAGTCACATTGGGGTTAGGACTTCAACATATGAATTTCAGGGGGCACGAGTATTTCGATGATAGTATACCTAAAATATAAAATGTGTACCTACATTTATGCTGATATAAAGAAATGGTTGTATAAATAAACAAATGAGGGAAAAGAGAATAATTTCCCATTTAGAAAATTTTAAAGAATTCATATAGATACCCCATTCGCAAGGAGCTGGGGCATAAAATCCCACTACTGCAGTATAGGCTATGCATAGTGGTTTCCTCCCAAAAAAGTAAGTATGAAAAAAGAAAAAAAAAAAGAAGTAATGTTATAGTGGAGAAGCCTGGTGGTAAAAAAAAAGAAGTAATGTTATAGTAGAGAAGCCTGTGGTAAAGTTTGACAACTTTAGTGGTATGATGTCAATATGACAGTATGTACTTTGGACATGTTGTAATAAATCAGCACTTTCCTGTGTAATCTTTCTCCCACAACCCCATAACCACAGTCTCATCATGAGGAAAACACCAAAGATATCCCAGTTGTTGAAGGATAAACTGTAAAATAACTGGCTAGTATTCTTCAAAACTGTCACAGTACCAAAAGCAAGCAAAGTATGAGAAACTGTAACAGTAAAAGATAAGCTTAAGAAATATGATTATTAAATGTTTTATAGTATCTTGGATGAGGTTCCAAAATAGAAAAAGGACACATTGTAAGTAAGTAAATATGGAATAATAAGAATGTTAAAGAAGATATCTGTGCTTCCATGTTCATGGCTGCATTACTTGCAGTTCCCAAATATGGAATCAAGTTATGTGTTCACCAATAGATTAATGAATTTTAGAAATGTCATATATGTGTACAATGGAATACTATTCAGCCTTGAAAAAAAAATAGAAAATTCTGTCATTTTTGACAACATGGATACAATTGGAGGACATTATATTAAGTGAAGTAAGCTAGGTAAAGAAAGACAAATATCACATGTTCTCCCTTACATGTGGAATAGAAAAATGTCAATTCATGTAAGTTGGAAGTAGAATAATGATAAGAGAGGATTGGAGTAAGAACTAATGGTCAAAAGGCACAAAATTCCAGTTAGAAAGAAGGAATAAATTCAAGCTATTGTACAACATGATGACTCCAATTAATAACTAATTTATATTTTAAAATTTCTAAAAGAGTGGATTTTAAATGTTCTCATTATAAAAAAATGATAGGTGTGTGAAGGAATAAATATGTTAATTAGTTGAATTTAGCCATTCTACAATGTACAAATATAGAAAATATCTATATATAAAATAATAGTTTTATAAAAATATAAATGATGGAATGACAATTAGAATTAATTATTACAAGTTGATTATAAGATTTCTTGCTATGGACTGACAGCAAACTAAGGTATTTTCAATATGGCATGATATGTTCATTTTCTTTTGAGTTACTAATATAGCAAACTGAAGTGTTCAAAATGACTATGAACAAAAGAGATAAAACTTGTAATAATAAAACAAATTTTAAGATAAAAGAAAAGCATTTTTTTTTTAGTCGGTGTCTCATTTTGTCACCCAGGCTAAAGTGCAGTTGCACAATTACAGCTCACAGCAGCCTTGAATCCTGGGCTCAAGCCATTTTTCTGCCTCAGACTCCCAAATAGCTGGGACTACAAGTGTATGCCACCATGTTCAGCTGCTTTTTTCTTTTCTTTCTTTCTTTTTCTTTCTTTTTTTTTTTTGAGAGATGAGATCTCACTATGTTGTTCAAGCTCGTCTCAAATTCTTGGGATCAAACATTTATCTCACCTCGGCTCCGAAAATACTGGGAGTGAGCTACCATGCCAGGCCAAAAGAAAAAAATGTTTGAAGACCATTTTCAAGATTAAAGAGAAATAGTTATAATAGGTAAAGAGATATATAACACAGATTAAATGACCATTGGCAAACTGGATTTAACAATATTGGTTCCTGAAAAATAATACTTCATTCACTCTGCAATGAAAGTAAGACAGAGTCAATATAAACTAGAAAATGTTTAAAATCATAAAAGTTTTATAAAATTGGAAATAGAAGACCTACCTTTGAGTTTAGAAAGCAAGAAAAAAATGAGGTCACTTGTTTTACTGTCATTTTTTAAAGATAATTTTTATCATTCTGACACAACAAATTTACTTGAAATCAAATTAGGCTTTTTTGGAAAATCATATCTACTCTGAAAATCAATCTTTTGTTTTCAATGAAAATATGAAAAGTATTGTTACATGAGATTTGAAGTTCATTCCAAAAACACAGTACCACAATACTTCTGACAAAATAACACCATTATTGAGTTCACATATGCTCTTTTATGGAGGCTTTGTGAAGGCAATTTATGGTATTCCCTTTCGGCACAAAAGAAATGTGGGGTAGGTGATTTTGTGACACAGGATGAATGGGCATGGTGACTTGAGCAAGCTATGAAAGGCTTTTTCTGAGGACTCTTTTTCATACTTGTCAGAATATCTTGTATTAAGGGCAACACATCAGTGTATGGGCACTAACATATAAGGGTACTTATAACAAGGTAGCAGTGGGTAGGTCTTTATCATTTGCTACTTTGTGACCCTTTTGAGTCTTCCAATATATAGGATTATTTGTAACATTTGCTATGATCCAGCTATAGTTAAATTAGCATTGGATTTAAAGAAAATAGACTTGATTGCTAGTTGTGTTAAGACAGGGGATGGTAGCCATCTGCCACCATATTGAAAGACAAATCAGTTGAGATGGACGTGGATGTGCAGAAAATGGAAAACATTGTCTCCTTACAAGACTACATTAAACTAGGACAATTACAAAGTAAAATTTTCTAAGAATACCATGAGAAGTATTTTCTGATTGATTTCTCAGTCCATCTAGGGAGTCCAAAGATAAGTCTCCACTGCAGGTCTCAGAGACTCCTATGTTGGTTTGCACTCAATCTAATTTGAATTTCATAGGATAATCCTTTCTTTCTCTAAACTAAAACTCATACAAGGAGCTGAACAGCTTTCCTTCCATCAGACTTCTGAACTCAGCTTGATTTATTTATTTTTTTAATACTTAGAAGCTTAGCAATTTAAGCAAAAACTTTTAGGTGACTATTGAATTATGTTGGCTCTTTTATATATTTTCATTGTTTGACTTAAAAATTTCTCAGTATTAAATAATTTTTAAATGTGTGAACAAGTAAACTGAAGCTGCAATAATGTGAAAGATGCAATTTTTAACTTAAATCTTTATCATACATTAATTATGTGATTGTACATTTTGAATTGAAGTTACAAAGCTGTCTATCCAATGGTCTAAATTTTCTTACACATTACACATATGCATATAAAAATGTAACTTTCCCTTTGAATGCAAAATGATACATATTGTGGATTATATATCTCGAAGTTCTGCTGTCTATTTATTAACCTGTCTACTCCCAGGATTTTCATATTTTCACCCAGGTAAATAGCTAATTGAATTTTAAATTAGAGTTAACATATGTAAATGCATTTTTTATTTAATTCTAAAGACCTCTGAAATTGATGAGATACTCAAATTTGACTATATTTTATATCTGAGTTTTATTTAAAACTTATTAAATTTTGAATATTAAAATTTTTTATGAACTTACGCATTATAAAAAATTATAAACAAGAAAATAGTAATTTTGTTGCTGCTGTTGTTGTTGTTTTGAGTTGGAGTCTCACTCTGTCGCCCAGACTGGAGTGCAGTGGCCGCTCCCGGCCACCGCAGCCTTGACCTGCTGGGCTCCGGCCATCCTTCCGCCTCAGCCTTCCGAGTAGCCGGAACTACAGGCGCGCGCTACCAAGTCCAACTAGTTTTTGATTTATTGTAGAGGTGAGGTCTCGCTGCCCAGGCTGGTCTCGAACCCGCGGGCTCAGGCAATCCACTCACCTCAGCCTCCCAAAGGCGCGGGATTACAGGCTGAGTCACGGAGCCCGGTCGAAAATAGTAATTTTATATAAAGTTTTTTTGATTTCTAAAGGACACCCTGCAGGTTATCTGAGTCTAATATTTCATTATTTTGAGCTATTTTGTACCCTTGAAAATTGTAGATAACTGAAAAAATTGCAAGACAATATTTTGAATCTTCAACTTTAATTTTTATTTTTTTAACTGATGAAACATAATTCTTAATTATAAACATGCAAATTTTGTCCTATAAAGGTAAACTGTCTTTTCTCTTACACTATGAAAAAAGCAGATTTTTTTTCTCTACTTGCATATTCATTTCAATACTACTGATCTATATACTTATCTGTTCCTTGAATTGTCTTTTGGACCAGTTGGTTATAACATCTGCATGGTTTTCTCAATGATTTGTGAGTAGAATAAAACATTTAACATATGAGCATTGTTATAATCTGTATAAAAATAATGATTTTAATTTTTTAAGAAAATAAACTACAGATTCTATATTATATATTCAGATGGTTTTGACTTGTGTTTACAACTAATGTGTTATTCTATTGATATATTTGGATCAAAAATGTAATTCAGTTGAAGCTATCTTTAATTGATAAAGACGTAGGGAATACAAAATGTATTTCCTCACCCAATGCTTGTTTCATCACTAAGGTTTGCATAACAAAAGACAGATTTAAAAAACAGAAGCATACACATTTACTTAATATAAGCTTTAAATGACACAGAAATTTGTTATAAGAAATTGAAGACCCTACAGAAACAGGAAACTGATGTACTTTCACGCTTAGGTTTGATGATGGAGAAGTGTGATTAGACAAAGGGGGTTTTATCTAATGGTAATAAACTGGGTGGAACTTGGCAATACCTGTTTGTTCAGATTCTTCTCTCTGTCCTTGTGTCTTCAGAGATAAGAATGTTTCTTTCCTCAGTGGATAGGGAGGACAAACTCTTGAATGAGGATATTGCAGGCTGCTTCAGAGGAAAAGTGCTGAAAATGTCAATGACCTTCCTTGAAGGGAGAAGGATGAAGAAATGGTGAAAGTGACTTTCCTGCTTTGACTGTTTTTCCAAAGGACAAGGTAACATATTTTGTGGTAATATGTCCTGAATGCCATTACAGAAAGAGTCGAGATTCCAATATTATCAAGAAACAAGATTAAAGAATAAAATATTCTATTCTAACCATATTATTTAGGATGATTTTTGTCAAATTTTATTTTGTGTGTGTACTATTAGAGGTTTATGCTGGTCATGAAATCAATGTGCTTGGACTATTATAGCCATTATTCCCTTTCTGAAATTCAAAATGTTGCAATTTTTTTCCAGTGGGAACTTGATTAATCCAGTGTGTTTTTGTTAGGTCACTATAGTTATTTTTAAATACTCTCTCTTCTGGAATAACAAAGTGTCACAGATTCACACTTTATTTTCCCTGCCAGACATGTGTTTCATGGTTTCTCTAAAACTCACTGTCCCTCTTAGTTGAATGATGGCATTAGGCACCCTAATATAGATATGCATATTGCATGTTACATTTGTCCCATCTGAAGATACATCATTCTGTGGACATAAAAAATATGATAAATTATTTTATCTTAAATTTTATTTAAAGGCATGAGTCGCAGTAACATGATTAATTATGGCTTTACCATTTTAGGTTTTTTGCCTAATATTTTGTCATAAAAGCATCTACTTTCTGTTTTGTAGCAATGTTATTTTTAAACAATGTAATCACAACAAAATATTTCCAAAAATAGTGAGTAATACCAAGACACAATGCTAATACTAAAACAACACTACAAGTACCTGCGAATGAATTGTAACATTTTCTTTGCAGGTATGTTTCATTCTGTTTTGTTTTCCATAAGAAAACAAAACTGAACAAAACTAATCCCATACATTCAGTTAAATTGGTATTCTGTTTTATATTCATTTAAAATTATTCATTTTAAATGACTTTATAACTACTTTTCCAATGTAAATTTTTTTAAAAATTTGTCACCTGCATAATGAACATTTGTATATCTAACTCTGAATTGTACCCCATATCTTTAAAATAAGAAAAGAAAAAAAATAGTTGATGGTTTTTATTTGAAAGCTTATTGTTATGGTATTTTAGAAGGTGATAGGTTTTATCTTTTGGGTTTTTTGGAACCTACTCAATACTGGAGAAGAATAGCAGAAATCTATCTGATTATCTGCTTGTTAATTAGGGCAAGGGGAGTAAACAACAACAACAACAAAAAACATTAATCTCCAAAGTTCACATAATAATTTTAATTAGCTCTAATTTGTGATAATTATATGTATATGTGTATATAAAATTCCATTCATAAGATTTATATACACATGTTCTAGTACCAGAGAATTGGACAGAAGAACTCTTGCCTTTTATTCACTTTATATTGTTATATACAGTATATAGCTGAAACATGTTTTCACTTATTTCATTAAAATTTAGCTATTTTAAATTGATCCTGATACTACAGCTCTAAACATTATCCTTCTGTTTTTTCTTAGCTAGATGCTGAGAATACTAAATAATTTTTTTTTATTTTCAATTCAGCATTTATTTGTCAACTTAGTTTATCACACTATGCGTATCAAGGTTACAATGTGTATATCCAACTGATTGCCCAACTTAGCATTATCTTGAACCAGTATTGGTCTTATCTTTAATTTTTCGTCATCTAAATTTACCTACTTCATATAAAGTAGTGCCTTCTTAACAATCCCAAATCTAAATTTCTATTAAAGCTGATATCTGTTTCTCTTTAATATACATTTACTCTTTTATAAACTAATTGGTCTAAATTTGAACTATTTAGATACACATGCTTCCCTTCTGATCAAGGAAGTATACCAAATTCAAAAATGTGACAATGGGAGTCAACATCTGGAACACATCCTGGGAAAATAGAGGATCCATCTTTCAAGAAATGTGTCGCTAAAAGTCTAGTTCTCTAATAAAAAGAATAATAGTTTTCTTTCTATTTTAATTCACAAATTAAAGTAGCATTTTACAAACAATAGCATCTAAGATTAGGTAAAATTATAGTACTCTAAACTCTTTTTATATGAAACAAAAATTGTACCTGTAAATTGAAAATGGCTACAAAAATTTAAGCAGAATTGCATGTATATTAACACAGAAATTGTGTGTGTGTGCGCGCGTGTGTGTGGGTGTAACTTTTTTGCCATTTTAGGTTTCTAAACACATGTAATTCCTCAATCCTCAAGTTTTTGCCATCCAGACTTATTCTAAAAAATGGTTTCATTTTTGATCTACTAATTTAAAATGTATAAAGTTATTTTGATCTCTAAAATCAGCAAATTCATACAGTCAAGCTAATATTTTTAATTACTCAATTATCCATATTTAGTAGACCATTAAACACAAGTCTTTACATTTTGAGTTCATTATTCTGGTTCTTTATTGAGAGATCCTCATGGGTCTAAACTTTGCTGCATCAACTTGAGACAGGTGACGCTCTCTTAGAGTCCTATGGGGACAAGATGATTTAAGTGACTGAGGAGAGAAACAGAAGAGCACCTCACTTACTTGCCCTTAGTTCCCTTCACTAGGTGTTTTGACTAGAGATAAACACATGTGTTTGAGAACTCATACAGTTTCAGGCTATCTTTTGTACATCAATTCCTTTTTTCGGAAAAAATCTATTTTTATAAATCAGGACTATAATAACAAAATACAAACTGACCAGCAGTGAAACTTCTTTCCCAGAATTCAAGGACTGAATTCTATGCTAACTTGACTGAACATGGAAAAGAAAACAGAACATCCAATCTTCTATGGAATCTTGAAGATAAAATATTAATGACAAAAAAAGGGTAACAGGGAAGTTCTACAGGCAGACCAGTTTAGTGTATGATCTAAGACAGTGGAATATTCTGGACTGACTATTGATCAGGATCATAGGAAAGCCGTGGTGGCTCCTGTCAAAAGGGAAGGCAAGTCATGATAGGTCCTTTCACAATGTGATCGCATCCTGAAATTTTTTCTGGTATCCTTATGGTTCTTCTTCCTCCAAATGATATTAAGATCCTGTTAAAGTCTTGAGAAATAAAGATGACAGTCTCAACATTTAAAGCAAATTGTCTATTTCAGAATTCTGCATGTGAAAAGAAACTGAGAGTGTGAAGTTTTCTGCCTGAGGACTGTCTGTTCATTCCTTTTCTCTCTCTTTTCTGCTTACTGAAGTTGCTGTCAGAAAAATGAAGTTTAAACTTTAGTTTGAGGTTTTTATGGTCATAACATGATGTGACACCAGACTTTAACCCTGGTGAGGAAAGGAAAGGGTGAGTAGTATGGTTGAATATTTTGGAAAGGGAAATGGTGTGAGTTTAAATAGAGATAAATTAAATTCTAAACCAGTTGTTAGATGAAAGAAAAACATAATTATCTTTCAAGGAGAAACCAAAAGAATTGAGGACAGCTTTGTTAATTTCAGAGTGAGGCATTCAAAGTGTGGAAGTATAAAATGAATTAAAGTTATTCTTTCAAAAGTGTTGAAAACCAACAAGGTTTTTAAGGTTAACATAGAAAGATACTGACAGGATAGTTAAGTCTAAAAGACTTTCTTGGTTCTTATTCAAATATCAAAGTGAAAGCAGAATTAACAACATGACAGAATATGAATAGAATTTCATTCACCACGGTGAGGAAGGAGGCACCATGAATGTGTTAGAAAGTTGTTTATCCCTTGGATAGAAACTTCCAGAATTTATCTTAGTTTGAATAGCTCTTCTGGATAATCTCTAAATTAGATAACTCATTAGCTATCATTTCTGATACCAAAACTGAAGACTAGAATAAGCAAGACAAGTGTATAACTCTTTCAAGTATAAAAGGATTAAAGTTTCTGTACACACATCTGTTTTCTAGACATTGTTCCATTGTCTTAACAAGTGTTTTAATTGTTGTTAAACAAATTTTATTCTACAAAAAACAAATATACTTTTTGAAAGCAATAATTGAGTTTTATTTTTGTCGACAGTTTATGGAACGCAATAGGACCTTGTTAAACTTTTCTGAAAAGAAATTTATTTTTACCTCTGTTGTGTCTTCTCTAAATAGTAAGTAGTTTACTGATATTTAATATGATGCTAACATCAATTATACTTTATCTAATTGATAAATAGTAGTAAGTTTCTTAGAAATCAAGAGACTGAAGTACTCTCCAAGAGACTTCAGCATTGATATGGACATTTAACAAGACTTTTTGAAGCCTAATGTTTTTCTAGATCATGTCTTCATCCTAAGCCATGCAAATTATGCATCAAGATGAATATACATACTAGAGGCAATTATATGTGTCTAACCTATAAAGAGTACTCTAAATTTCACAAAAATTAAGGCTGTTTTCAAGCATTAATTGACTAAATGTATAAAACCTTGATTATAATTTGGCCTCTGGCATTTGGAAAAACATTAATCCCCTTACATTATCTTCCTTTATTGCTTCTTTTTCATTGAAAGTCTCTAAATACAGTAAAATTATAAACCATACCACCAAAAAAGACAGTTTGCCTCTCCTGGATCTGAAAATTAGACTGTTTATTTCAATTAATAGTACTTATCTTCAGAGGAAAACAGTTAATGTCTAAAAGTCAAAATATGGAGAAATAGTAAACAAGACTTTAAAAATGGACCTTTTTTCATGAAAAGAAAAGGGCTGTTTCCAATTTTACAATTATGCATTTTAATCACACTCTATGATTCAAAGAAACTGCTCAATACAACGGTAGATTTAGAATCATTCTTAAATGTCAAATATGCACTTAATAAAAAGGCATGAAAAATAAAACAACTTTAAAATGTTTTAAACAATAGGCTTAAAAATGGCAACTTGCAAGAATATCTTCTATATTTTATAAAGGGAGAATCTAGAAAAATAGACCCTAAAGTTTGTCCATTACTGCTTCTGTTAAGAAGCATGGTCATAAGCATGGTCATAATTATTCCTTGTTTAAATGAGAATGTGCTAAATGTGGAAAATTTGAGTTTTGTTTTTTTTTTTTTTTTTTTTGAAGAAAGGGGATTTGAGTGATATGCACTGAGAGTTAATACAGATATTAATTGCATGCTTGGCATATTTCTACCTACCTCCTCTATATATATTGAAAGCATCTGTATAACTTTACAAGTAAGTAATAGAAGATAAGGAGCCTTATTCAAAAAACATCCCTTTAAATTTGCTTTTAGCAATCCATTTTCAATTCTTACATTAATTTACATTCATTGTCGACATTTTGCAACTCATGATTAGGCACATATAGAGAATGTAGACATCTTACTCATAAGATCCATCATCCAGAAACAACACCTTTAATAACTGTTATAATTTAAACTGTTTCTCCAAAACAATATGTTAAAGTCTAAATCCCTGTACTTGTTAATGTGAATTTATTTGGAAATAGATAGGATCTGTGCATATGGGATCAAGTTACCATGAGGTCACTCAGTATTAGAATAGGTCCAAACAGGCACAGAGGAAGAACAGCCAATGACAATGGAGGCAGAGATTGTAGTGGTGGATTTACAAGCCAATAAATGCCACAGAATGCTAGCAATGACCAGAAGCTAGGAAGAGGCAAGAAAATCATATTTTCTTGGACTCAGAGAAACCTGGCTCTTCCAATACTTTGGTTTCAGCCTCAGCCTCTAGAATTCTGGAAGAAAAAATCTTGTTGTTAGCCACCCAATTTGTGATTCTTAGTTAAGGCAATCCTAGGAAGCTAATACTTAATGCATATCTTTCTGGCTGTTTATGAACACTTAGAATTTATATTATCTCATAACCTACCTAATGCATCTATTTAAACATATATCATAGATACTATTTAGGGTTATCAAATATCCTTTATTGAAATAACTATTAATGATGAGTAAATATTAAATAAAAGAGATTGTTTTGTAGTCATATGGGCATTACCACTTGGATGTTTAATTTTATGCTCAACTTCAGTGTGTTAGGGTATGTCCAGATTAAACATCATTTCTGGATATATCTCTAAAGGTATTTCCAGGTGATATTATCATTTCAATTGGTGAACTCATTAAAACAAAATGTCCTCCCTAATGTGGATTTCTTAATCCAAATTGTTGAGGGTTTAAGTAGAGCAAAAGACGGAGAAAGGAGGGCTTCACCCCTGTTGTTGACTGGCTGATGAACTTGGACATCAGTCTTCGGTCCTTGAGCAAGGATTTATATCATTGACTTGCTAGGTTCCCAGCCCTTGAGACTTGGACTGAAAATCGGTCATTAGTTTTCTTGGGCTCCTGGTTTGCAGAGAGCAAATCATGGGCTTTCTCAGTCTTCATAATCTTCTTCATGATAAATCTCTTCATATATTTAAATACATATTATATATATCTTATTAATGTTGTTTCTCTGGAGAACCTTGACTAATACACCCATTCATAGAATTTTAAAGTTGTTTTATTTTTCATGCCTTTTTATTAAGTGCATATTTGACATTTAAGAATGACTAAATATTTGGAAAATTATTTGCTTTTGGAAAGATATCATGTTGAACTAACTGAAAGATGGTAATTGTTTGATTAATGACAAACACATTTGACCTCAAAATTAAATTTAGTCATAGTTGCATGTTCAATTTTATTGTAGCTGATTAATTATACATTTTATTTTTCAATTATTTTCTTTTCTTTAGGAATTATTCCATCAATCTAATGCTGAAAGAAATGTATTAAAATATCTGACTAATTATAATTTATTAACATTGTACATCATATTATTGCCCTCTACACACTCAGCTTTTATGTAGTTTTGTGACTTATGAAGGGCTGCATAGCTTCTTTGTGAATCATACCGGTTATGGTTATAGAATACCTGTTTTGGCTATGCTCTTCACTTTAATTTTCTTCATTATGTTATTTCATTAAATGTCTTATAAATAATGTATTCCTGAGTGTTTTTTAAACTAATATGACTTTTTTTTTTACTTTTTAGAGGAATTTACTAATGAGCACCTGCATCTCACATAACATTGTTTTGTTTTTAATCTTACTTTAGATTTATTATTTATTTTACACTGTGATTTTTCTCCTGTTATTATTTTCTCTTATTGTTGATTTGCTCACCTTATGGTTTATTTATTTAGTTTCCATATTTATTAGTAATTTCTGCTACACTTTTCCTTCTAGTTCTATGTAATTTTCTTTCCCAGTGATCATAATCTAGATAGGAAATGATAATCTTGACTAGTTTTTACTTTATGTCTCCTCTTTTCCAGTATTTTTTATTAGCACCAATTATTCAACCCCATCGTTTCTATCATTGCTTATTTAAAGTATAGCTATTATAATGAATTGAATGTTTCTGCCTCCCCATCCAAATTCATATGTTGTGGCCCTAACCCCCATTATGACTGTATTAGGAAATAAGGTCTCTAAGAAAGTAATTAATGTTAAATTAGGTCATAAAAATTGAGGTCTGCCGGGTTGGTGGCTCAGCCTGTAATCCTGCACCTTTGGGAGGCTGAGGTGAGTGGATTGCCTGAGCCTGGGGGTTCGAGACCCGCCTGGGCAGCGAGACCTCATCTCTACAATAAATCAAAAAATCAGCCGGGCGTGGTAGCGCATGCCTGTAATTCCGGCTACTCGGAAGGCTGAGGCGGAAGGATCGCCGGAGCCCAGCAGGTGAGGCTGTGGTGGCTGGGAGCGGCCACTGCACTCCAGTCTGAGCGACAGAGTGAGACTCTAACTCAAAAAAAAAAAAAAAAAATTGAGGTCTGATTTTTATAGGATTTTTGTCCTTATCATAAAAGCCATCTTCACTCTCTCTCTTTCTTCCCCTATCTCTCTTTCTATCTTCCTATCTTTAGCTCTTTCTCTCTCTTTGTCAATACACTAAGAAAAGCCATATGATGACACATGACACAGCTAGAAGACAGCTATCTGAAAGCCAGGAAGTAAGCTCTCCCCCAGAAAAGAGCCCAATCAACTGTTTACTATGTACATTTGATTTGGCACTTCCAGCCTCTAAGATTGTAGAAAACACATTTCTCTTGTTTAAGCTGTTCAATCTATGGTGTTTTGCTACAGCAGCAGTCTAGGAAAATAACGCATGAATGTTCTAGGCTCTGTTTAAAAATGAAAAGCAGAAAAGTTTTTACTCTCATGGAATGATGTTCTATGTCATACTGTGAGAATTTAAAAAATCAGAGGCATTTTTTCATATAGATGTTTGAATAACTTCTTTCTGCTACGATAATAGTTGAACAAAGATCTGATGAAAGTGGAAATATCAGAGACTTGTGCATTTCCTGGCTGAAGCGAGGTCCAGGCAGAGATAACAAGAAGTGCACAGACCCTGAGGCAGAAGAACAACTGGCCTAAGCTGGATATTAAAAGAAAATAGTGAGTGAAGGCACTGCAGAAGTTGACCTCAGCAAGATGGCTCAGGACTGGAGCATGAAAGAAACTTGAAGGCAGTAAAATTTGGTCTTTACATGATAGACACTTTTCAAAAGAAGATATATGGGCAGCCAACAGACACATGAAAAAGTGCTCAGCCTCACTAATCATCAGAGAAATGTAAATCAAAACCACATTGAGATACCACCTAACCCCTGTAAGAATGGCCATCATTAATAAAACAAACAACAGGTGCTGACAAGGATGTGGAGAAAAAGGAACGCTTCTACATTGCTGGTGGGAATGCAAACTTGTATGACCTCTCTGGAAAACAGTTTGGAGATTTCTGAAAGGACTAGAAATTGACCTTCCATATGACCCAGTAATTCTATTGGGAATATATCCGGAGGAACTCAAATTATTCTATAATAAAGATACCTGCATATGTATGTTTTCTGCAGCTCTATTCACAATAGCAAAAACACGGAACCAACCATGTTGCCCATCGAAGCTGAACTGGATAAAAAAAATGTGGTACATATACACAGTGGAATATTATTGCAGTCATAAAAAGGACAAATATATGACTTTGCAGCAAATCGGATGGATTTGGAGTCCATCATACTCAGTGATTTATCACAGAAACAAAGAACTGAGTTTCATATGTTCTCACTCATAAGGTGACCTTGAACAATTACAATGCTATAAGAAAGAGATTGGCAGTGCTGGGAAACTGTCAGGGGAGGAGGGATGGGATTGGCAGTTGAGGGAAACTGCCAGGGGAGGGAGGGGCGTACCTCATCAACAAGGGTACCCGCGTGATCAATGTTTGTATACCTAACCCTGAATTGTACCCCACATCTTTAAATAAATAAATAAATTTTTTTAAAAAGAGAGAAAAAAATTTGGCTTTTATTCTGAGTAAAATGGTTTAAAAAAATGGATGATTTGGGGTGGAGCAATAACCTTATTTTATTTACAATTTCTAAGATCTCTAGCTGTTGTACGGAGATTATCTAGGCAGGACCCAAAGAAGAAAAATACAGAATGCTTCTGTATAAATTCTACAAATAACATATTTCTTCAAATCATGTATTGGTCAAGTAATGCCTTACACTTTGCATTGCACAAGAATCTACAGTTTTTTAATCTGTCAAAGTATTGCGAGATTGGCACGGGATTCTTCACATTTCATCCTTTTTTTTTTTTTTTTTTGAGTTGGAGTCTCACTCTGTCACCCAGATTGGAGAGCAGTGGCCACTCCTGGCCACCGCAGCCTTGACCTGCTGAGCTCTGGCGATTCTTCCACCTCAGCCTTCCAAGTTGCCGGAATTACAAGCATGCGCTACCACGCCCAGCTAATTTTTTGATTTATTGTAGAGATGAGGTCTCGCTACCCAGGCGGGTCTCGAACCCGCGGGCTCAGACAATCCACTCACCTCAGCCTCCCAAGGCGCGGGATTACAGGCTGAGCCACGAGCCCGGCTACATTTCATCCTTTATTTCCCTTATCTCTTGGTTTAAAATCTTCCTCTCCTTTCAACTTTCCATTTGTGATGACTAATTTTATATGTCACCTCAACTGGACTATGGAAGCCCAGAAAGCTAGTAAAACATTACTGAGCACGTCCACGAGGGTCTTTCCAGAAGAGACTAACATTTGAATCAGTAGACTGAGTAAAGAAGACCTGCCCTCACTAACACTATCCAATCTGTTGAGTACTTGTGTAGAAGGATGAAATCCTCCTCTCTTGAGCTGAGACACTGATACTCTACTACCCTAGGCATGGGAACTCCTGGTTCTCAGGACAAACTAAAGGACTTACAGCAGTACCTCCCCTCACTCTCTAGGTTCTCAGGATCTCCGGCCTTCAGCCTAGGACTGGGAGTTAAACCACTGACTGACTCCCCTGGTCCTCAGACTTTCAGACTCAAACTGAATTACAATGCCAAGTTTTCTTTTCTTCTTGAAGATGGCAGATTATACAACTTCTTGCCTCCATAGTAACGTGAGTCCATTCCCATAATAAATCTCCTCATATTTCCTCATCACATGCACTATGCTGTATAAAAAATCCCCAGATATACATACACACATACTTACATACACTCTTGATTCTGTTTCTTTCGAGAGCCCTAATATATCATTTTTACTGATAAAATCAATCTGCATACATATGTCTCTCTTTAAAACAATATTAGAGCTTGCTTTTACTCTACTTTCTGAAATATTTTATATTAGCATGTAAGATTTCTTGATTCAGGTCTCCAAAATTCTTGTGTTTTGTTTTCCTTCAGAATTTTCATGGCTTTGATACATACATTTCTCTTTTATCTAGATCAGAGGTTGGTCATCTACATCTCAAGGGTCTACTCTAGCTCCCTGCTTATTCGGGCAAAAAAAGTTATTAGAACACAGCCATGCTTACTCTTTTCTGTACGGTCTGACTGCTTACCTCAGAGTTGTATTGCTACAGCAGAGACCATATAGACTGCAAAGACTAAAATATTTGCTCTCTGGATCTTTACAGACAACGTTTCTGACCACTGAATTAAATCACTCATTACATTTTGTACCCATAGCCTCTTCCTCTTTGTTATAAGCAATACTTGGGAAATGGGTTTCTAAATTTTCTTGAAAACTCTTTATTATTTTAATTTAATATTATTTTTCAAGCTCTGATTTACCAGATATTAGTTTCTGGGTGATTCACTTACAATTGATTTCTTTCTTTGTCAGCTAGGCCTCTTAAATGTCTTATTTTTTCCCTTGCCTACCCTTGATCCTAGTCAACGTTGAGGCTTACAGGAAACTGGTCGGATAGCTTAGCTAGCAAAAGACATTCAGGCAGAGGGAATGTTGCAAATGTTGTGGTCAGACAAAAGGTGGACGTTTCTCAATTGATTTAAGATAGTCAAAAAATTAGTAAGGGGGTTGAGGATTTCAAGAATTCAGGATTCCTTGTGGAAAAGCATGAGTTTCTATAAGTCATAAGGACTTTATCGTCTCTTTCATAAGCACAGAGTTGATTGCAGTTTCTTTCCTTCCGTTATTCTTGAACTTCCTTTGAAAAGCTAAAATGCAGTGGTGGTGGCTATAAATATAGAATATTACTTACAAGTCTTTGATGTTTCCTCCTTAGTTAAAACTGGTCAAATCACTCCTAAATGTGTTGCTACTATGCGTAAATTGATACTATATAGGGCAAATAGAAGCACACACTTTAAATCAAGATGTATTTAGCCGGGTTTCATAAATTGCAAAAATGGATGGAAGTAAATGCAGGACATTCTTTTACAAAACAATTAAAGGGAGCTGACAGATTGAAAAGGGAGAATTGATTCTAGGAAGATGACTTCCCCCTCTTATGCTCCTAACTTCCATCTAAAAGTCAACTACTGAATACCTATTTTGGCAGAGGAGCTAATGGGAACAAGCAGAATCAAAGGTTGTCCAAATTCTTGAACTATCTGTGTTTTTGGACAAAGAAATTGAGTTTAGGACATTATTTTCTTTGGCATGAATGTGGAACTGGACCAGAGACACTTGGTATCATGACCTGAGTTCCACAAGAAGAGCATTAGACCTAAAGAGATCAATAAATCCAAGACAATGAAGGTGACAACAATCTATATATTTGATTGTAGAACATCCTGCTCTCCAGAGACACATGCGTCTGAAGGAGTCTGCTAAACCTGTGGTTCAAATTTCACCCTAACCCTTAGCTCAGAATAGTGTGAGGCTTTACAAAAATATATATTGAGGACATAATTTAAGGGTAGATTTATGCTAAATACAAAGATTCAAAGAACATTTCAAAAGCTACAAATATGACCTAGTCAAGGCATGTGAGAAAGATAGACATTTAGCATCACCTCCCAATGTTCTGTAATCAGTGCTATGGTAACTATTTGCTTAGGTGTCAATGATGTGTTGACTTAGAGTTAGCTCAAGTCAGTAACTTTTCTGAGAAAAATTCAGTTGTTTCTTATGTTTTATCTACTTCTTTAATTTTTTTGGGTTTGAAAGACATGATAAATTCTCAACTACACAAGACCTAATTTTATAACCAAGTGCAATCTGTATACTTCTCTTCACTTGATCTTAATGGCAAACTATTTGAGGAAGGAGTCATATTCCAAATTTTTATTATAAACTCAAAAAAATAACAGAAAAATAGATCAGTTATAACCAACAAACTTATTTGTAAACTACTCTGAAAAAAGAAACCAATAAGGCTATGTATGATAGTGTTTGAAGAACTAGGGGCAAAAATTAAAACAACTTTGTTATGCCTGTTCTGGAAAGCCAAAATTCCATTTAACATTTTGTTTGTGATGTCAGATAATATCTACCATTTAAAATAAACTATGTATTTTCTCATGTCTTGATTTGTACCAACTAAAAGAAAAAGGATAAGATTATTTTTATATCTCTTTTATTTTGTCTAGAAGAAATAAATCAATGGAAGGATGAGATCAAAAACAGAAATATTGAAAACAGTATCCACAAAGAACAAAAATAATAGGGCATCATTGTTTCTATAAATGAGAGAATAACACACTCTTTAAATGTTTTAAAGTTTTGGTGGTTTTGAAAATAAAGTGAAAGCTAAATCATGTTGACTTCATAACCTGCAGTGAAAACATTCTGAGCCTTTAATATTAACATTAGTGCCATTTCTTGTCCTATTCATGTTACGGTGAAGACCAACTTCAACTAATCTGTCTTCACATAGTGCAATTTCATAGTATAATTCCAAAAAATGGACTAAAATGAGCTAGTATCCTGCATATCATCTTCTCCTCAGGAATGGTTTATTTCCCTAATAAAAAGTAACCAGTATTCTTCATTTTGAGCAAGTATGATATAAATAATATAAACCACAGAAAATAAATGAAAAGAAAAAAGGCCAACATATTATATGTAGAAAATGACTTTGGTATTATAGGTCTAAGAATCTGAGGACCTGAAGTTCATTTCAATCTACACTTGGGTAAATTGATCCAAGAATCCTAAAGGTAAAATAAAAACGTGTTATTACTAGAAAACAGAATTGACTGCATTATTTCATTTTAGTGAGAATCTCTTAGACATGATAAATTGTACACCATAAAAAATTGTGTGATCTTGATTATTAAAATTGCTGTTTTGGTTGTTCTTTAAAACTTTAGAACAAACAATTATAGATTCCTTCAATTCAATAATATTTCCGCTACAGCATCAGTATTAAATGTGGGTTAATGTCAGGTAGTTTTGCATTATTATGCATTTTGCATTGTCACACATAATATAATATAAACAAAATAGGAGTAGGATGTTTGTCAGTTTGTGTCAGTCAGCATTCATATTTTAATACTAATTAAAATACTAATTTTTCCTCTGTCTACCATTTAGGATATCATAAGCATAACATGTTGTTCATATAAATAACCTAAAAACAAATATATTAATTTCTATTGCTGCCATAACAAATTACTACAAATTTAGTAACTTAAAAGAATGTATGCTTACTATCTCATAGTTCTGAAAGTATCACTTGGCTAAAATAAAAGAGCTGGCAAGCTGCATCATTTTCTGGATGTTCTAGGGAAAAATCTATTCACTTGTTCATTCAGGTTGTTGGCAGGATATAGTTTCTTAAAGTTATAGGACTCACGTGCTTATTTCCTTTCTGGTTATTCCAGGTGGGTGCCATTCCCAGCTTCCAGAGGCCACTCTCACTCCTAGGCTGTGGTTTCCTCTTTTTTATCTTCAAACACGGCAATGGTCAGTTAAATTCTTCTCATGCTTCAAATATCTCCTACCTCTTTCTCCTTCCTTTTATTTCTCACTAAAACTTCTGCATTCATCTTCCCATTTTAGGGTCCCATGAGATTACTAATGCTGGAAACCATCATTCTAAGTGAACCATCACAGAAACAAAAAACTGAATACTGCATGTTCTCACTCATAAGAGGGCCCTAAACATTGAGCACACAAGCACAAAAGGTGGAAACAAGTAATGCTGGGCACTTCTAGTGGAAGGAGGGAACGGAGTGTTGATAAGGGACACACAACAACCCATTGGGTACCATGTTCACTACCATGGGAAAGGGGACTCAATAGAAGCCCAAACCTCATCTGCATGCAATTTACTTATGTGGCAACTTTAAAATAAAAATTTTAAAAACAAATCAAGGACAATCTATTTTAAGGTAACCTTAATGCTACTGGCAAAATTCCCTCTATTTTTTTAACAAGTAATTTGAGTGACGTGTAATTTCTCAGAGGTTCAGTTTGTAATCTAATATAAACAGCTATCTATCACCTTATTGCTTCCAATGTTCTCTGGTGGTCCGGGTTGACAAGATTCCCAAGGAGCAACTTTTCTCCTTCTGTCCAAATCTATCAAAGATGAGTCTTAGGCACCAACTGATATTCAGACAGTGTATTCTGGCAGTGCCCTTACAAAGTGGAAAGCAGGAAAAGTTGGTGATATGGGCCAGATATGGAGAAGTCAGGGGTTAGATAACCACCTCACTGGGAGGGTCTCAGTCTGGAGATCATTCTCAGAGATTGGGGGAACTCTTCCCTTTTTCTTATTTCTGTACTCAGTCTGGGTCAGTTAGTTACCAGGTGTTTTTTTCACAAAGAAAATTTAAGCTATTCTTCTAAAGATAAGCTTTGCCTTAAGGTTCAAGTTGACTCTGCTGAGATGGCCTTGCCTCTCAGGCAAACAAGGTTTTTACATTCATTGTCATGGAGATCTGGTAATCCTTGTGCCAGGCTTGGAAATTCCCAGGCCAGATTACATCATACTGCTAAGTGACACCCAGTGTAGACCCTGAGAAATGTTTGAGTAGGCTTTATGGTGATTATTGATCTAAATCTGTGTTATGTCTCTTGTAGTATACTAACCCATAATATGGGCTTTAATATATAAAGTATTGTAAAAGTCCTGACACAATATGGCAGCAGAAACAAAAAGAAGGATGTTCATCCTCACCTTCCTGTATCCTTTCTTTTACCCATTCATTAATGCTTGTCCCCAGAAAATAGTTTTTCTCTCTCCTGTTTTTCAATCTAGCAAATCTCTCTATCAAATTCATTAATTCCCAGGGCTAGTTGACCTTTAGTAGATATCCCACAAGTGGTTAAAACATATATTTTGAACACATATTTGTAACCACTATCTTCTCATATCTACCCACCTCCTGGATTTGTTGCTTAGTGAGTGACATTTACCCCAATGACCAAAACTAACTTCAGAGACTATAGGGACTATCCTTGAGATTTTCCTTTCCATCATCATCTTTAATCATTTGTTGAAGTCCCCTACACTCTACCAAATAAGCATTCGTAAACCTGCCCATCGGTGTTGATCTCTTTATTCTGGTTCTCTAAGCATTGCTCATTAATGTGAGTCAGTTCAAAAGATGTTTTCAAATACTTGAGCTGCATGACCTCTCAGGAGTATTCAACATTTTTTACCACTTTTCCCTTCAAACACTCATTCTTAGCTTCTGTGGATTAAGATATCATGTTTCCTTCTATTATTATTGTAATTATCAAGGTTAATTTTATATGACAACTTGACTAGATTATAGTGCACAGTTGCTTGGTCAAACAGCAGCCTAATTGTTGTTGTAGATATATATATTTTATATGTTACTATCCACTGACTTTAAGTTAGATTACCCTCTGTAATATGAATGGGTCTCATCCAATCAGTTGAAGACCCTAAGAACACAGAGTGAGGTTTCCCAAAGGAAAAGTAATTCTGTCTCCAGACTGCAAAATAGAAATTCTGTCTATGTTTTCAGTCTTTGAACTCAGGATTGAAACATCAACTCTTACCTGAATCTCCAACCTACTGCCTCACTGCAGACACCAAATCTTCCAGCCTCCATAATAGTTTGAGCTGGTTTCTTGAAATCTGTTTGTCTATCTGTCTCTTCCCCTTTATGTATGTTTTTTTGTGTGTGTATATATACACGTGTGTATATATACACTTATTTTTCTCTGGTGAACCTTTGAGGATATCTCTTCCTTAGACTTCCATATTGAAGTATTTTTTTATTTTACTTCAGGGTTTTGTCCGAGGCCCTGTTTCCTTGTGATTTTCATATATTACCTTTTGAATTAATCTTAACATTTACCAATAAAAGATTGTATTTATGTATCCTTCTGAATTCCTATAGCTTATTTGACCCTCTGGTTCCCACGTCACTATGATTAGTTCTGCTCCTCTTCCAATACCCAACCCCAAATGACCGTAGTTAAACTTCAACCTGTTTTCATGTCAGTCAATTACCAATTTTCATGCATGTTGATTTCAATCGCAAAATAGTTTTAACCGCTTTCTATGACTTCTGACAAATTCATTGTCTAACACAGTCTAAGCTTTTTTTTTTTTTTGAGTTGGAGTCTCACTCTGTTGCCCAGACTGCAGTGCAGTGGCTGCTCCCGGCCACCACAGCCTCGACCTGCTGGGCTCTGGCGATCCTTCCGCCTCAGCCTTCCAAGTAGCCGAAACTACAGGCGTGCGCTACCACGCCCGGCTGATTTTTTGATGTATTGTAAAGATGCGGTCTCGTTGCCCAGGCGGGTCTCGAACCTGTGGGCTCAGGTAATCCACTCACCTCAGCCTCCCAAAGGCGCGGGATTGCAGGCTGAGTCACCGAGCCCAGCAGTCTAAGCTTTTATCAAACGACTCTACATGCATGTATTTTTTTCTTCTCTAATTTAGCCTTCTTTTAATAGTATTTTTATGACTTTAGAAAAAAAAATCCTAAATTCTTCCCAGCCTATTTCTCCAGTCTCATTTCTTACCATTTCCCACCGTCATCCTATAATTCTGTGGCTACTACTCATTTCTGTCTCCCTTAGGTCTTTTCCTTTTCGGTTCCTTTTGCCTGGGATGCTTTCTTCCTTTCCACCTGGTTTACTTACATTTATATCTCACCGTATGTTTATTTTGTATCTTTAGACAGGACTTCAAGTTATTCTTTTATGCTTTCATTGGTTCACTCTTCCTCTGCCTTTCTAGATGACAGACCTCATAAAGACAGAGACAGAGTTTTTCCTGTGCATACCTATATCCCTGTGTCAAGGAGATTCTTAAATTTGTCTGGTGCTCAATATACCTTTGTTTAACAATGAGCTATTGGATGCATGAATGAACATTTTTCTGTGTTGATTGATTCCCCTCAATTTTGTTTTTACTCAGTTATTACATTCACTGTCCTAAAATATAAAATTGTGTATACCAATTTTATGCTTAAAATCATTTATAATTCTTCATCAATTTAAGAATAAGTTCACATACCTTGCTATGGCACAGTTGAACCTTTTTTTGCTTAAATTAGAAAAATCACTTGTGGCCGGATGTGGTGGCTAAAGTCTGTAATTTCAGCACTTTGGAAGACCAAGGTGAGGGGATTGCCTGAGCCCACGGGTTTGAGAACAGTCTGGGCAACTTGGCAAGACCTCATCTCTACAATAAGTCAAACAATTCGACAGGCATGGTAACACATGCCTGTAGTTCTGGCTACTTGGAAGGCTGAGGCGGAAGTTTCGCCAGAGCCCAGCAGGTCGACTCTGGGGTGGCTGTGAGTGTGCCACTGCACTCCAGCCTGGGCGATGAAGTGAGATTCCAACTCAAAAACAAAAACAAAAAACAAAAGAAAACACACATGCACACACATTTAAATAATGAAGAGTTCCATTTTTTTCTGTACTCCAATAATGATAGCGCAGATGATATAATAGAATTAACATCGTAATTGACATGAATTCAAACAATTCCCCAGGTCATTGAAGACCTTGAAAAGTTTCCAGATCTGTGGAAACCAGAAAGCAGAGTAACTTTTATTTTTTTGTCTTATTTCCCCTGTCTTAAACATTCTACCTGTACTCTACAAAGCCATATTTATTTACCACTTATGAGAGGCAACCACAAATGAAACAGCCCTGGACATTTGCACACTATCACATTCTGTCTTCTGTTCTTTTCCTGTTGCCTGTACATGCAGAGTAAGCCTTAGTCCCTGGCACACCTACTTCCACAGTATCAAATTAATTGCAATTGCTAAAATTTACCATATTCTTTCTTTCATCCAACACATATTTATTGAATGTCTATTGCATATCAGACAAGCGTCTATTCTTGTAATACTTTAGTAAATAAAAGAGATATCTACTATGTTATAAAGCTTATGCTGCAATATCTTGCATTTGTACCTTATATAGGATAGTACCTTTCAATAAAAGTCTCCTCATTTCTGTACATATAACCCAATACTACCTTCAAACTTATTTTAAATACTATCTCTTGAGAGATCTTCCACATCTATTTCCTCAATCCTATGCAGAACATAATTACATTATATAATATGCAAAATTGTAATGTGAAACCCCTATCATCTTCAACTTTATATCTACAAGCTCTGTCTGTACTTCAGGTGAGATATTCAATGAAAATGATGGACAAGACTAATTGTATATCATTAAATACTGCATTTAAATGTTATGTTTACACCTGATAAAGGTCATGGAGAAAAGAGAATAGTGCAGATCAGTTTCAGTTATGGACTACCAAGGGAAATACAAGTGAGTTATCTGGCTTGAAGAATAACAGTCATAGAAGTGTCTTTGATTAGATGAAGTATAAGTTTGACCACAGTCATGCTTGTTCTAGTCTTATTTTGGCTGCTTATGTGTTTGTACTAACAGGGATATCTCTGAGGAAGTAAGGTCTATTCCATTGAATCTACTTGCTTTTTGATTAGAGTTAGTGATTTAGTTTCTCTTATGTCTCTTATGTCAGAATCATAATACTGTAGGTTAGGGTCCCATCTAGATTTTTATATAGATGTCCAGCAATGGAGCAAAGAGTAGCACATTCTTATGGCAAGAGAGGCAGATTATATTTTTCTCTTTATTATTCTCCAATCTTAATAAAATTGAGCATTTTGGACTCTCAGGTTACTGGATCAGAACTTATTTTTTGGCAAACAATAAAGCAGCATGTATTCTTAATGAACTTAATTTGAACAGACCTTAATTTGAGACCAAAAAGAAGAATTTGCCTCTTACCCCTCATGCTCCTGGTAGGATGCCTTTATAATCAGATTTTTTTTTCCTCCTTTTCCACTGATGCCTGTGTTGTTATTCTTATCATAGACGATTAGCCCATCTGGACTGGATTTTGTTGCAACTTCTTCTCAAGTGTTTGAAGGCTGAATGAAAGGTTAACTCTCTAGACATTTCCCTAATGAGCAGGAAATATATACATAAAATTATGCTTTAGCTTATTCAGTTTTGTAAGTTCATATCTTCATTTTATGGTCTCTACTCTCAGAGGTTAAGGTATAAATGAGCATAATAGAGAAGGCGGCAAACTGGTGGGTGATTTCAAGAGTATTTCACTTTTATCTTTCCCAATGGTAAAATTTATTCATTCATCACTGGCTACATTTTCTACATTTGCTATCAAAATGTGCTTCAGCTGGTAAACCTAAGTCATAAGAGTCACATTTCAGAATCTAGGAAAACCGTATAAAGTAAAAGAACCCAACCATTTAATCATTCTTGCTAACTGTGGTTTATCAATATCCATGCTTTGAGGACATCTTTGTCACTTTCTGGTTTTTGCAAAATGAAGAAAATTAATTGGTCAACTATTTCCCCATCACCTAGTGAAAGTAAACTGATATTGTTAGTACTTTGCCCTGGTGGATTATTCACATCAAATTAAACACATGACTGAGTAACATGGTAGACCTATTTTTTCTAAGACCATATATACGGAAAAAGAACAAAATGAATAGCTGCTTATCACACACATTGTAGAATCAGACTGACTGAGTTTAAAACCTGTCTCTACCCCTTACAGGTCCCAAGACTTTGTATATATCACTTTGTCACCCTAGGCTTCATTTCTTCACCTATAAAGTGATGAGAATAATGAAACCTCTATCACAAGGTTGGGTAACAGTTAAATAAAATAATTGATGGGAAGTTCACAATACTGTTCTTGACACAGAAAACGCACAACAAACATAAAACTTTATGACTTATACAATGAATTTTAAAACAATCGAAGTGAGCTTGGATAGGGAGAAATAAGAAACATTGAATCTGTAATCTTATAATACATACAAGATATGAAATTAATTTTAAGATGCTTGACATTTATAAAGGTCTCTGTTAAGGACTCAACCCAGATCTTTTAGAGCAAAAAATCTTATTGATGATAATATAATTTGGAGGTTATAAGTAGTGTGACTGTACCTCTTGATCTGTCTAATAGAATCTTAATTTATACCTGTCATGGTGTAATAATTAATAGTATCCTCTTACATTCTCAAAATGATTTGGTTTGTGCAACAAATTGTATGATCACATTAATTTTTAAATACATAGAATCAGATAATAATTAGATAAACTCTATTCAGGCCCTTACATTTTTTTTCTCAACTATAGATTCCACAGGTAGACTGAAAAAAAGTTTATTAAAATTATATGTTTATCCACTCATCAACAGTTCAATTGTTCTATGTGGCCAGTTGGGTTTAATTGGCAATAAATTATTATCTATTACACTATGATTGGCAATCTAATATCCATAAGGAGATTCCAAATCAAATATTCAGAGTCAAAATACTTTCAACTCAGGACCCCACAATTTAAAACAAAAATTTCATTGAATTTCAAAGCTGTTCTACCAATAAGAGAATCATTTTTTTTTAGTACTAAAGTCCTAGTATAAAGATAGATATTTCAAAATCTCATTTCTATGATAACCAGGCTGACATATACATTTAATAGGAAAAGGCCAACATCTAGAGTTGTTGTTTTTAAATTTATGAGTTATATTGTTCTTCCTCTTCATAAAACTCTCATTTAAAAATAAATAATTGCATCATGCATTTGTATACATAAACACGTTTCATGTATTAAATTGAAGAGTAACAATTGAGAGATAGTTCTTCATGAACTTCTTACATTTCTGCACATAATGTGAACAGAGACACTGCTAGCCTTTCTTTGGAGTATAATTCCATGAATATTGTTGCAACAAACAAGACTGTAAGACAGTGACAGACTCTCCCTTTAGACCAGAAGGCTGGTACGTTCAAGTTTAATCAAGATAATGTCTTCCCTCTGGGCAAAGTTTGGGTAGATTTGCTGGCATCTTATTAGGAAAGTTTAGTGTTTCTTAATATCAGGATTCCTCAGCTGTGATGTAAATTAAAAATTACAGCATCCTTCTAGGCCCACTTGCTTTGCTTTCCTGGGATTTGTGGTGCATGAAGAACAAGAACGAATATGAAGCTCATGTCATCTGCTCTAACATAATAATATAGTCCTTTGCCTCTGACACAGGAGTCTTCCATCTTCTATCAGCAAATGTGAAACTGTGGCAGTCTAGCTGAGTAGTTTGTAAGTCTATTAAATTGTAATAATAAACACATGAGTATCATTGATGGGAAATTAAATTTTTGTACACTGGGTTTGCCTATGTCTGCCTAGGAATACACAGAGCACAATCACATCGCTGTGTGGATTTCCAATGTATACTTCAAAGTAAATTATATCATTAAAAAATAATAATTCTACTTCACAACTGCTGCAAGTAGAAAATGACCTCATATAAACATAAATCTGGTTATTTTATCTGAAAAAGCCATTTTGATTAAAAAACAGCAATTTTTAAGGTCTAGGACAAGACACCTTTTGAGACAAAGATAAGTTGATAACAATGTTATTAGTGATTTCCTATAAAGAGCTTAAAAGAGAAAATATACATATATACATATATACTCAAATGTCCATCCCAACAATTCATCACCACCACTACTAATAGATAGAAAAAATATGTATAACATTTTTAAAGAAAAGCAAAAAAGTAATTAAAGATGTATATGTGCTAGAGGCATTTAACATGGAAGCTTGAGTTTTAATTATTACCAGAATACTTGTACTTGCTAATTTTTTCTCACATGGTATACTCTGCCACCTGTAATACAAAATGTTGATATTTTTCTTTAAACTCCTATTTTTACTGTGTATCAATTCCTGAACTATATACACTTTTAGAAAGTCACTTCTAATCTTGACAGAAATACCTTTCTAGTATGTTAATATATAATTATTATTCTAAATATTATGATTTAACATTGCTATTAGACTTAATAAGAACAAGTAAATAAATAAGGAAGTTACTGAAGCAAGCTATTTTGCAAATGCAAAGAACATGTCCTGGATAACCTAGCTTTTTGTTTTGAGTCAAAAGAAAAAAGAAATCTTGAGAATATAGAAATACGAACATAACATCATAAAATTCGATTGACCAAATATATTCTAAATCTTCTCAACAAAGTTGAGTTGCATATTATTATCAAATTGTATAAATTTCTTCTGTTTTACTTAATATTTTCAATAATAGCTTTATTCTAAAGAAAATCTGGTAAATTCAAGAGGAAAATTTGTTGCCGTTTCTTCCATCAAAAGGATGGTTGCTTTGAAGCTACTTGGTAATCCAATGGCCTTCCATCAACAAAAGGTATCCAAGATGATGCTCTATAAATCTTAAGGCTGGGTCTTAAGGCAACCTTTGCTTTCACCTGTCTTGAAATGTTCTTATTAAAAGGTTAAGCTCTGAGCCCGCGGGTTCGAGACCCGCCTGGGCAACTTGGTGAGACCTCATCTCTACAATAAAATCAAAAATTAGTTGGGCGTGGTAGCACGCTCCTGTAGTTCCAGCTACTTGGAAGGCTGAGGCGGAAGGATCGCCGGAGCCCAGCAGGTCGAGGCTGCGGTGACTGGGAGCAGCCACTGCACTCCAGTCTGGGCGACAGTGTGAGACTCCAACTCAAAAAAAAAAAAAAAAAAAAAAGAGTTAAGCAGCACGATGTGAGGAAGCTCAAAATGGCAACATAAAAAGACTTTGAGATCCCATAGAAAGTGAGGAATCCAGATACACAAACCCTTCCAAAATGCTTGCTCCGAAGGAATTCCCAGTCATCCTCCCATCTGACTGGCAGCTCCAGCTGAGCTCTCAAGCCAACATAAAAAACTAACTGCAAGTCATGTGATTGAGGCCATTGTGGAGTCTTCAGTCCCACTTGAGCCACTCTAACCAAAGCCATGTGAAGCAATGGGGAGCCATTTCTGGCAAGCCATGCCTAATTTGCAAAGTCATGACAACACATCCTTGTAAATGTTAAAGAGTCCAGGGGTCAGTAAGCATTTCTGTAAAGGGTTCTGTGCAAGCCACATACGATCTCTTTTGTACTTCATTTATTTTTTTTTTACAATCCTTTAAAAATATAAAAGCCAGCATGGTTTGACCCATAAAGCATAGTTTGCTATCCCCTGCTTTTGAAACTGCCTATATAAAATTAATATCAGGCCATGGAATAGAAGCTGTGGAAGACACTCAAGCCTGGAAAAGCTGTGGCTATAATTATAATTATAATAATAAATCTGTTGTTTCTAAGTTTGCTTTCACTCCAAGAGAGGGCAATTGATTATCTTCATGCCCTGACCCCTGGGGAGGGAAAAAGCTGACCAGCAAAGTTGATAAACACATTTTTCCTTTAAAAATGGGCCTAAGACTGCATAGATCTCCTTGATGACATTCTGGAGGTTGAAGGACAAAATTGGCTCAAATCTCCAGAGATCCCCACCTCCTACATACCTTCCTCCTAAACTGCTTCTATAAGGTCTCATTGCCCAAGGGTCAGTAGCTGGTGGAACTTGCTTTATAGATAGCATTTATTGTAAAACATAAGAATAGTGTTTTAAATATTTTTTTAGATATTGTACTTTGATGACCCATCCTGGGCCCAGAACACAAACCAGGAAGTTGGCAAGGATCGGTCCTGTGGTGCCACCTTTCAGAAACTGGCTCTGGGACATGAAGATGGTTTTGACACCCTGAATGACATCATCAATCAATTAGTAGTTGTTAGCCCTTAGCCAGCATATGCCTTTTGAAAATCCAGTCTCAGCTGGGCTCGGTGGCTCAGCCTGTAATCCCTGCCTTGGGAGGCTGAGGTGAGTGGATTGCCTGAGCCTGTGGGTTCGAGACCCGCCTAGGCAGCGAGCCCTCAACTCTATAATAAATCAAAAAATCAGTTGGGTGTGGTAGCGCATGCCTGTAATTCCAGCTACTTGGAAGGCTAAGGCGGAAGGATCGCTGGAGCCCAGCAGGTCGAGGCTGCGGTGGCCGGGAGTGGCCACTGCACTCCAGTCTGGGCGACAGAGGGAGACTCCAATTCAAAAAAAAAAAAAAAAAGAAAATTAGCCGGGTGTGGTAGCGTGCGCCTGTAGTTCCAACTACTTCGAAGGCTGATGTGGAAGGATCACTGGAGCCCAGCAGGTGGAGGCTGCGGTGGCCGGGAGCGGCCACTGCACTCCAGTCTGGGAGACAGAGTGAGACTCCAACTCAACAAAAAAAAAAAAAGAAAGAAAGAAAAGAAAATCCAGTCTCTGAATTCTTGGGGAGATGGATTTAGGAACTATCTCCCTTATTTCTTGCTTAACTGCTTTGTGAAATGAAACTCTCTGCATAACTGCTGCATCAGTCTTGCTTTTTTTGGGCGGCAGGTATAAGAACCTAATCAGAATGTAACAATTTAAGCTACTAAAATTGGGGTAAATTTTTGTCTCACAATAGATAGCCAAAAAGACTATGTCACTTAATCTTCCGCTTATCTGATGTATTTGTTAAAATATTTGTTGTGTGAGAATTGTGTTTATTCACTTAAAGATCTTAAAAGAATTTTCAAGAAAGTAAAATATTCTCTCCTACTTTCATAATTATTCCCCTGATTTTTCCTCATTTATCCAATAAAGATAAGGAAACAATATAAACTCATTTACAAGTTAAAGATGCTTTCATCATTGCAAAGGTAATTTTTGTTACCTAAATAAGTAAAACAAGAAAATAACGTACTTTCTATTCTGAGAGATTGACTTTAAACTATAACACTGTAATTTGTTTTTCCATGTCTCCAACTGATAGTTTTCCCTTTTGATTTCAAACTTTTAGATGTATTCTCCTAAATATCAGCAGATATCTACCACATTTGCTTGTCCTATTTTGTATGCTATCTCTGTGAGTGACATCACCTTCACTGATTTGCTCAAGCCAGAAGCAGAAATCTTCAGTGCTTCCTTTTTACTCCTCACAGCCAAGTAATAATCTTTCAGTTAAATATTATTCATGGTTATCATTTCTCTTCAACCAACTTCCATTGGCTTTTTAAAAACCCTTCATGATCTGTTAACTAAACTCATGACATACATTACTGGCAAATACCAATGTAGGTACAATACAGAAATCCATGAGAAACTTTCTTACGATTTCTTATGCTAACTAATGATAATTCCAGTGCTCATTCCTTAGACATGGCTATGCATTGGCATGGCAACAGCTATACACTGATTAGATTCAGTATCCTTTGCGTGCAGGAAACTTTTTTCCCTTTTCCTTTAGTCATCCTGGTTATTACTTCAGTATCTGCTTGTTTAGCTATTCACATTTATTCACTGCATCCTCTAATATCACCCAAGACTTTCTCAGATATCAGGCAGTGGTAACTTTTTTGTTTGTCTTTCTCTAGACAAAAATACAAATATCTATTGCCTTTTATTTTCTCCTTATCTACAAATCCATCCTTTCTAATATATCCTTCTCATGTTAATTAATTGCCTTTTTAACATATAGATAGTACCCAGCCACCACTTAAAACAAATCTCTATTGCCTAACAAATGTAATCCTGCTCTGTAGCTGGAAATGCATGTTTTTTTCTTAAACTGCTCCCAATCAAGTTTCACTGTGAAATCTATTACTTTTCTTCTTTAAGTTTTAAATAGCAACATGTCTTCAATATATCTCAAGTTGAACACTTTTCTTTACTAGCCTTGCAAACACGAATTCTTTTTTCTGTGGTACTCTGTATCATTCTTTTCCCCATTTATCCTATTTTAATAATTCAGTCTAAATTCTGCCTTCCCTTAAAAATCTCCAGGATACATGTAAGAGTAATTACTTGTTCCATCAGTTTTGTGTCCAAATTATTTTTGTATTGATTTTATTCAAATAATAAAAATATATAAATGTTAAAGTGGTAGTGTTATGTTTACAGATCCTTTTGAACATATATGTTATATTATATAAATATTTTTAATTTCAACTTGCCCTAGTCAAGTTATTCATGAATAACTTTTTATTCTTATAGATGTCTTAAAATAGTAGAAACAAAAATATTTTTTATTATAATCAAAAGCAAAATAAGAAAATGTGGTGTGATATAATTAAGTTCTCTCTCCTCATAAAAATTCTCTATTTTTTTGCTAGAAGATGTGAAATATTTCTTTTTTCTTTTTTTTTTTTTTTTGAGTTGGAGTCTCACTCTGTCGCCTGGACTGGAGTGCAGTAGCCGCTCCCGGCCACCACAGCTTCGACCTGCTGGGCTCCAGCGATCCTTCCGCCTCAGCCTTCCGAGTAGCAGGAATTACAGGCACGCGCTACCACGCCCAGCTGATTTTCTGATTTATTGTAGAGATGAGGGCTCACCAAGTTGCCCAGGAGGGTCTCGAACCCTCGGGCTCAGGCAATCCACTCACCTCAGCCTCTCAAAGCATGGCTGAGCCACCGAGCCTGGCTGTGAAATATTTCTTACACGTGATTGTTTTCCTTCAAATTTAATCAGATTTTATTTGCTATTGCTAGCTAGTGTATGATGCTTGTAATTATTAGGTAACATTTTAAAACTTATGAAATCATTGTGAATCAATTGTCTCATATCCTTGCTAGCAGGGAGAAGTCTAAGATAGACCCTGATATATCTACGTCTCCTGGTATAGTCTCTTGTGTGTGGGTAGAAATATGATCTCCATCCAACAACCAGCAATAGAATGCCATAAAAGTGATAGGATATCAAGCCCATGATTAAGTCTTACATTAAGCAAGACTGCATTAGCAGAGTAGAGAAAAAGACAGTCTTGTGTTGACCTTGAAGAAGTAAGTACTCCACTAGCTATGAATTGCCAGTGGGGAAGGGCCACATGAAAAGGAACTGCAGTTGACATTTAGGAGCTGAAGGCCACAGTCATTCTGCCACAAGGAAATACAACAATTTGGGTGAGTCTGAAAACAGAATATTTTCCAGTTGAGCCGCCAGATAAGAATGTAGCCCAGCTGACTTTACTGCAGCATTGTGTGACCCTGAGTCAAACATCTAACAAGGCTGTACCTGGATACCTAATTCATATAAACTGTGAGAAAATAAGTGTGTATTATTTGGGAGCACTAAGTTTTGTGGTAATTTATTACAAAGCTTTAGAACATTTATTCAGATCAACAATAGAACTCTAATACACACGCTCACGGCTGCTAAATTTAGGTGTATGATATTTAGGTAAATTCACCTAATGTGAAATTATTTTAGATTAAACATCATAGTAGAAAATGTTCAGAATACAAAGAATCTTTGCCCCTATTCAGGCGTTACTTCAAAATAGCTTAGATATATTTACTTTTGACTACATTTATTTCAGTCATTTGTTTGTGAGATTTCTTCCTTTTTTATACGTCTTATTCTTCTTGAATCTTCGCATCCTGAAGTAAATGTATTGTGAAGCTAAATAATCCTAGAAATAGTGGTCACAATTTATTAAAATATGGAAGTGTAAAGTATTTCAACCACAATTGTTTAAGAAAGTTGCTTCTGGCCTGCGTAGTTTCCCTCTTGTGGGTGATTTTGGAATAGCTATTTTCTTTCTTTCTTTCTTACTTTTTTTTTTTTTTTTTTTGAGATCCAGGAATGGGAAGATGATTCAGGACACATTTTGTTAGAATTTAGCATAATATATTTATGTTCAGAGTAACTTCTCCATATTTTTAAGTTATTGTCAACCTTTCTGATGTTGTAATATCTTCCAGAAATACTTCTATTGCTTAGAGTTCTGACTCACATGAAACCATGACATCAAGGATTTGTATAATAAGCACTCATACAGCTTATTCTCTTAATCTAATCAGTGAAAAAGCTGCCTTCACAGTACTTAAATTTGTTGGCTCTTACTAGCTTGCAATTTCTTACATATTCTTACTTGAAGTTCATCTAGCTGCCAATTTGGATATTTTTTTCAAATGTAATGAGATAATCTGCCCACTATAAAGCTGTTCAGGCTTTGGAATGTGGCTATAAAGTCATTTTAAGCATCCTAAAACATATTTTCAAAAACCCAAACAAAAATACAATGCTAAATTTTATTCACAAAGTATATATGTATCAAATATGTCATTCAACTGCAATTTTAAAAGGTATTTGAGAATGTTTTAATAAAACATAAAAAATAACAGATGTCTGATTTGGACACTTTCGGATGATTTCCTTTTTGTTGGATTAATATTTGGTTATTGAAGAGCTGAGAAAATATTTAGATTAAAAATAAATGAAGGCTGGGCACGATGGCTTATTTTTGTAATCCCATCACTTTGGGAAGCCGAGGCGGGGAAATTGCTTGAACCTAGGAATTCTAGACCAGCCTGCGAAACATAGCAAAATATTGTCTCTACAAAGAAAAAAAAAACACACAAAACAAAACTAACTGGGGGTGGTGGCATGTGTCTGTAGTCCCAGGTACTTGGAAGGTTGAGGTAGAAAAATTGTCTGAGCCTAGGAATTTAAGGCTGAGGTGAGCTGTGATCTTGCCACTGCATTACAGTCTGGGCTACAGAGTAAGATATCAACTCAAAAAAAAAAAAAAGAAAAGAAAAGAAAAAGAAAAAAAGAAGAAAAGTAAAGCAATAGTGATAAACACAAATACTAATGAAATCAGTAGAAAATATTTTGATGTTAAGAAACAAATTGTAACCCAAAATTTCAAGTAAAATTCAATGTAGCATTTCTTAAGAGAGACAAATTCATGTACAAGAGAATTAATATATAAGGTCTTAGGTTTTGCTAATCCATTTACCACAAAAATTTAATCATCAGAACCGATATGAAAATGCACATTTCTTATTACTTTGACATATAATACAAAACCAGTGAAAGGAACATAAATCTAATGAAATGTTTCCATAGGGCTATTAAACACAAAGTAGTTATGAGTAAATACTTAAGGTTAGTCACTACAGAAGAAATTTCCTCTATGAAGTTTCTTTTATTATTAATATCTTATCTTGGTATGGTACTTTTGTTACCATTAATAAAATAACATTAACATATGTTATTTTATTGGAATTTTTGCTTTTTTATAATTGAATACAATTACTTGTTCCATTAGTTTTTTTTTAAATAATAGACTATATATTTAGAACAGTTGCAGGTTTACAGAAAAATTAAGCAAATATACAGACAGTTTTCACATATTTCCACCTCTCCTACAAAGCTTCCTTACTTTAGTATGGGACATTTATTACTATTAATAAAACAAAATTGATACATTATTAGCTTATTACCCTAAAATTTTATACTTCATATATCAAAAATTTTGATAAAGTTTTCCTCAAATTTAACATTTCTAAAAAGTTGTATGACATTAAAAATTTGTCTTAAAGATACTTCTAATATTTGGTGACAGTAATAAAATATATCAATGGTATTAGAAAAAAGGTTGAAATATTTCTTTTTTAAAATAATACAAAACATTTTACATTAGAACATGATCAGCATATATTGCAAAAAAATACCAAAAAGTCATATAGATGTTAGTTGATTAAAAAATGCTATTTTTCTAGTTTTTGAATTTGTGAATCTTTTAAAAGTAATAATATATTGTCATTTATTTTCTCATTTTAATATATAGTCATTTTCTTTTTTTTTTTTTTTTTTTTTTTTTTTTTGAGTTGGAGTCTCACTCTGTCGTCCAGACTGAAGTGCAGTGACTGCTGCCGGCCACCACAGCCTCGCCTGCTGGGCTCCGGCAATCCTTCTGCCTCAGCCTTCCCAGTAGCCGGAATTACAGGCATGCACTACCACGCCCGGCTGATTTTTTGATTTATTGTAGAGATGAGGTCTCGCTGCCCAGGTGGGTCTCGAACCCGCAGGCTCAGGCAATCCACTCACCTCAGCCTCCCAAAGGCGCGGGATTACAGGCTGAGCCACAGAGCCCGGCTTATAGTCACTTTCATAATGTATCTTGTAGTTTTTTTTTTTTCCTTTCTTAAAATAGGATCCTCAAATTGTACAGCCTTTGAAACTATCCCAGCTTTGATGTGAGGAATGGAGCAGAGTGTTTTCCTTATAACTTGTCTTTTTTTAGTGAGACCTTAGAGACATTTTACATCTAGACTTTGAGTAACTAACAATTAGCAGTAAGGACACCCAGTTTGGGATTTCTATGCCTTTCAGAGAGGTCAATTCTATTTTCTAGCCATCACATTATACAAAAGCCTGAAATAACTTTTGGTTAGAGGCTTCTGAAGGGAACTGAGCAAGTTTTAATGTTCCATATCTTGCAATAATGTAAAAGAATATGGATGACAGCATGTGATATGTGATTTAATGATTGACTTGATCATGTGCTTCATAGTCACTGTTTGAGTTTGTCTTCTTTCTTTCCTCTCTCTGTCCCTCTTTTTTTGGGGGGGAGGGGCCCATCAGATTCTTACTCAGTTGCCCAGACTGGAATGCAGTGGCATGCTCACAGCCACTACAGCCTCTGTCTGCTGGGCTCAGGTGATACTTCTGCCTCAGCCTTCCAAGTAGCTAGACTTAGAGTCTCATGCCACGATGCCCAAATAATTTCTTAATTTTTTAATTGTAGAGACAAGGCATCACCAAGTTTCCCAGGCTAGTCTCGAACACCTGGACTCAGTCAATCTTATAGCTTCTGTTTCTCAAAGTGCTGGAATTACAGGCATGAGCCACCATGCTGGCTGAAGTGAATTTTACAAAAAGTCTCTTCAATCAGTGATACCCTTAATTAGTGTTAAGGTATATACTAAGAGAGAATTCTGTAAAACATCCACTATCAAATGTACAAATCTCTGCAAAAGCTGTGTTCTGCATTCCTGGGGAAATGGAGAAGGCAAAGGCTCATTGTGTTTATTGACTGTGTGGTGCTCACTTGTTTGAGTCAGATTTCCATTCAACAGGAAACGTTACAATATCTTGTTTGGGGCATTTTCATTGATATGTGAATTATATACTATAAAGTTCACCTATTGAGGTGCACAGTTCACTAGTTTTGAGTATATTTATAGGTTGATGCAACCATCACCACAATTTAGCACTCATTCCCCATCATGCATCCTCCTTCATGCCTTAGCCCTTCATCAGCCACAGGCAACCGCTAATCTACTTTTGCTCTCCTCAACTCTCAACAAATTTTGTTTTTTTGGATATTTCCTATAAATAAAAACCATACTATGTGGTCTTTTTTTTTTTTAACTAGCTTCTATCACTTAGCATAATGTTCATTCTTGCTCTAGAACATATCAATAATGCCTCCTTTCTATTGGCAAACAATATTCTAATGTATAGATATGACACATTGTGTTTACTAATTCATTGCTTAATGAACATCTGGATTGCTTCAAATTGTTATCTATTAGGAATAATGCTGTTTGTACACTGTATACATGTTTTTGTGTGGGAAATATTTTCTTTATATTTTGACTACTTGAGAGTAGAATTGCTAGATTATGTGATAACTACTTTTAACATTTGGAAGAACAGACAAGCAGTTTTCCAAGTAGTTACACCCATTTACTTTTCCACCTGTCATGTGTATATATTTATATATACAAATTATATACAGTATATCATTGGACTATACACACACACACACACCACACACACACACACACACACACACACACATATATTTTTTCTACAGTCATCAACTTTTGTTATTTGTAACATGAAGTGATATCTCATTGTGGTTTTGATTTGCATCACCCTAACCAATAATGTTAAGCACCCTTTTATTTGCTTACAGGACTTTCATACAGCTTCCTTTTATAAATGTCTATTCAAATACTTTTCCATTTATTGAACTGTTTGTTTTTTACATACTGCTTCCTTTTATAAATGTCTATTCAAATACTTTTCCATTTATTGAACTGTTTGTTTTTTACTATTGAGTAAAATTACTTTATTTTATAGTAGACTATATATATATTTTAGAGCAGTTGCAGATAAACATAAAAATTAAGTAGATATACAGAAAGCTTTTATATATTCTCACTTCCCCTACAAAGTGTCCTTTTTTGTTAATATCTTACTTTAGCATGGGACATTGCTAATATTAATTTTAAAATACTGGCACATTATTAAGCCCATAATATATTCATATTTTTTTAGTTTTTTTACCTAATTTCTATAATTTTGTACACCAGTGTTAAATAACTTTTAAAATCTCTTCTTTCTTCTGTGACTTCGACAACTTCATTGCAAAGAAACAAGCAAAAGTGTTTCTAAAGATAATGTCAAGAGGACTTTTTCTGTATTTCAGCTAATGATTTTTTTTACCTCCATCCTCATACTGCAAGCCCTTTCCATTGCCCAGAGCAATGTGTTTATATACTTATGATTATATATATATATATATACATATATATATATAATATTTTCTAAGTATTGCAAAAGCTTTAAACCTATATAACTTGAATAAATTCCCAAACACTCTTTATTATTCTATAATGTAAGACAATATCAAATAGGGTTGGCATCAAATTTATCATTATTCTGTAAAGATTACAATTTATGTATATTTTAACTGTCAATAGGGCTGAGAGTTTCCAAACAGAGGATTCCCACTATTTGGGACTCAAACAAAGATAGTAGAGAAATTTCATCTTTTATCTATTAATCTTTCCTAAGGACTAATGTTAGATCTTCAGATGAAAAGAGAGGACAGGACAGAATCAAATGTACGCTGCTTGTTTGAGGTCACACAAATTCTGTTTGAATATTATCACTTCTCATGATTAATACCAATCCTCTACAGAATAAAGTCACTTCATATTTAATATTCATCAACCCATTTTCATCATGCCTTTTGAGCAGTTTTTCTTACATTATTCATATCTACTTGAAAATTCTTGTGAGAAATTCCTTCTGAGTCTTAAGTTTTAAAAAGTATAATGCTACAGGGCAAACAATTTTATTTTTATCTTATGAATACGGTGAATTATATGAATTACAAAATTTCTGATATGGTTGCCAGAAACCCTAGAGCTAAAGTACAGTGCACTTGATTTCTGGATGTGCCTATATCTATATATAACACTTTTTAATTCTGAAATGTCCTTGTTTTTTTTTTTTTTTTTCGAGTTGGAGTCTCTGTCACCCAGACTGGAGTGCAGTGGCCGCTCCCAGCCACCGCAGCCTCGACTTGCTGGGCTCCGGCGATCCTTCCGCCTCTGCCTTCTGAGTAGCCAGAAGCCAGAATTACAGGCACGGGCTACCACGCCCAGCTGATTTTTTGATTTATTGTAGAGATGAGGGCTCGCTGCCCAGGCGGGTCTCGAACCCGCGGGCTCAGGCAATCCACTCACCTCAGCCTCCCAAAGGCGCGGGATTACAGGCTGAGCCACTGAGCCCGGCTGTCCTTGCTCTTACTTGCCAATCTTCTGCTCCTAAATCTAAGATAAGCCATCTTATTTTATATTATGTTTCCGCAAGTCACCTTAAAATCTGTTTTAGAATAAAGAATGCTACAAATAAAAATATTATTAATAATAAAATAATGATTGCAATCAAAGTTGAGTCATGGCATAAGCCTAGCTTTATGGATATCTCTCACTAGTTTCCTGGCATAGTTTTTAAGCTGAAAAAATTTATCTGAATTTTATTCTGCTCTAAAACAAAACAAAAACACACACACACACACACACACACACACACACACACACACACACAGCTTCTTGACCATATTTTAGTTAGAAATTTGACACTAGAGCAATTCTGGTGCTAGCTTTAAATAGTCTCCTCCATTTCACACATTAATTTCTATGACCTAGATTTTTAAAAGCCTTTTCGATTGACTGATTGTTGCAAGTATTAAGGTCCCTTGATTACACACTCAAGACACACCTACTCAGAGAACTATTCTTGAATCAATCCTGCAAAATACTTTAAGAATTTTACCTCCTACTATAGGATGCTTGGATTTAAGGTTACTATTTCAAAGATTTATTAATATCTCCAATGTTGTTAGATTAACATTCAGTATCTGTTTTCTAATCAAAGTTTTGTTTAACTTTCTAACTCATTTCTGCAGAGATTACAACGATCCCCTTTAACTCAACCCTTCCTGGCATCCTATCTATCCTTTGCCGGCCAGCCACTCTGTACTAGACTATGTTTCCCATACTCCTAACCAGTAGTTAGGTGTTTATCCTAAACAGAAGAACCACATCCTAACACATACATAACTGCAAGAGGTTCCCTATTTAGAACAGCTTGTATGCTTTGTCCGGCAGTGATTGATTGGTTTACATTGATGGACTCCCAAGAGAAGAACTCACCTAAACATAGGCTAGTGCAACTAGGTCATATCTGGCTGGTCTTTTTAAATTGCCTTCCCATCTCCACTAAGTAGGTGCTGCTGAGGTTACAGCAAGCCCACAGAATTATGATACCTTCTTTGTATTCTTTCTATGGGGAGAATGAGCGACTGCCATATTTATTCTACAATAGAAATTTCTATTTTGAAAGCAAGTACAGTGTTCCCAAGCAAGATGAGCACGAAACACCAGTTTAGATGAGCCCCATGTTTCATCTCAAAATTCTGGTTAAAGGTTCATCAAGTTACAGAGCCCATCTAATTGTCTTTTGGTTGCTTTTTTTTTTAGTTGGAGTCTCACTCTGTCACTCAGGCTGGAGGGCAGTGGCATGCTCCTGGCCACTACAGCCTCGACCTGCTGGGCTCAGGCGATCCTTCCACCTCAACCTTCCAAGTAGCTAGAACTACAGGCACGCACCACCATGCCCACCTAATTCTTTTATTTATTGTAGAAATGAGGTCTGACCAAGCTTCCCAGGCTAGTCTCAAATCTGTGGACTCAGGCAGTCTTCTCACTTCAGCCTCCCAACATGTTGGGATTATAGATGTCAGCCACCACACTCAGCCAAAGGTCATTGTTTTTGTTTTTCCCACAGAAAAGGACAAAAAGATGTTAAAAATTTTTTTTGAAAAATCTCTCTCTTTCTGTCTCTTTTTAAAGGATCATTTATTCTTCCAAAAAATCAAAACACAGAAGTAATGTTTGAATTCAACTTTTTCTTAACTTTCCTGTAAAAGAAGACCATTTCTTGGTAGCTCTGCTTCTGAACAGTCTCTATATTTATTACAGAGGAAATCTGGAAATGCTCTCACTACCAAATATTTCCACAATTTAGTCTGTTAAATTATATATCAAACTTATTGATTTTTCAGAGAGAAAATAGCCTTGCCAGAGGCATACTTGTTACTGTCAAACCAGATTTCTGTGTTTTTATACTAATGGCTAAAAATCAGGGGCCCTGTGCTTTAGAGACTGAACAATGAGGACTAAGAATAGAAATGCTCCTGCCTAGGACGGCTGATGTGCTCAAAGTAATGGATGACAATCTTTCAAGAGCTGAGCAAATAACATGGAGAGGAGACTGATAGATACAAAACCTGTAACAGACAGATCTTTTAGACAGTTTATCTATTGAACATTACATGGTACTTTTACACTATGGATCACTAAAATCATCATATTAGTCTGCTGCTATCATACATGTCTTTCATGATTAAGGATCAGTAACTATTGTAATAGACATCAGAATAGAGAAGAATATTCTGTTCAAGGTTTTGGAAGCCATTACAGATCAGTAAGTACTGGAATGGCAACAGACCTGAAAACAACTCTGTGTCGTCACTATAATTTGCCCTTAATATCTCACCATAAACGTTGTCCGTCATAACGAATGACCTTTGTGATGACTTGGCTTTGCACACTACCATTTTAGTAACAAAACTCATACTTGCTGCAGTATATTAAATCTCAACAAAATGAGGATCCAAGAGTGTGCAAGACAAATGTTAAGACTGAAATAAAACTTTTGGAATTGACCCATTTGATTGCCCAAGATAGACAAGGTTATAGTGCAGAAAAACAGATATCAGTGGATCAATTCAGCAGAGGGATATTTCTTGCTCATACCAAGTACAGGCTGAGTTTGGTAATTTTCTGGGCAGGTGTCTTCTGTATAGTGTCTCAGTGATTCAGTTGCTTCTGTCTTGCGGCTCTTCCATCACACACATACTCTTGGACACCACGAGAAGGGGCAGGGAGCATACACAATTCAACTTTTCTTTTAAATACTTTGTGCTGCAAATGATGTGGGTCCCTTCTGATTATAAGCCACTGGTGAATACGGGACACATATGCCCTACTAACTCCAAGAAGGTTGTGAAATGTGGTCCACCTAGGTGCACAGAAAATTAAGTCTTAAAAATATCGGCTTTACTGAGAGAGAGAAAACTTAGATGCTTTTCTAAATGAAGTCTTGTTGGCAATAAAAAATTGATTTTGTTTAAATTACTGCTATTTTAGCTTTCATGGTTTTGTCTTTTACTTCCCATGATAACAAAAGTTTCAGTTAATCCTGCCAGGGGGGGATACTAGTCCCTGATTGAAATTTAGGTAATTTTAAATTATGTATTAAATTTTTAGTCACTACGTTCAGAGAATTAACTTCTTTGTATTTAAAAAATCATATCATTATATGTGATTTGCATTTAATTCTGTCTAGATGTCAGAACTCCTGTTTGATTTCTTCAGTTTCCATATTTCTACATTCTATTTCCCAGTCATGTATTACACAGAGACAGAACAGAATTAGGTTTATAATAAAGAGGCAGCGATGAACTAGATTTAGAACTAGTCTGAGGCAACTGTCTTTTCACTACACAGCATATTTTTCTCACACCACCCGCACCACCAGAGCAATGTAAAAACTGCAAACAGCCTGCAACCCCACAATTCTCAGTTTCAGGCATTAACGATGGATGCCATGAGGACATACACCCACGTTTGCCAGCCACATTTCAGATTTCCTGACCAGCATCACTGGTCACTTATTCTCTGTAAATATAAAATGAAAAGAGATTTCACATTATTTTATTCCATCAAGGGACATATACAAAGACATTTCTATTCTTCTTAAATTGAGTACCTTTATAGTGTCCCATATTCATAATTTGAGGGGTTATTTAAACTCCATGAGATTCCTCAGGGGAAAAATGATGCACTATGTAATCCTTTTAGTTTTTCTTTCTCTTCTTTTTTCAAAACTGTAATGTTAGAGTTAAATTTAATTAATTGATCCAAAGCACATAACTAAAAAATTAATTGACACAATTACATACATTTTGGAGGTACAAAGTGATATTTCCATATATGTATGCATCGGGTAATGATCAAATCAGGGTAATTAGACTGCGTGCCAGGCTGATGAACATACTGACCGTGTGAGCAGCCAGTCTGGACATGGCTTTGCTGGGTAGGATTGATTTATTTTAGGGGAAAAATGCCATGCTGGCTCTAACCCAGGTTGCTGAACCTATGCTCCCAGAGGCCAGGTTCAGGTAGGGCAGTATGTAGGCTGTGTAAGGCATAGCACCTCCCAGGGCAGCTTATTTTCAGAGGAGAGGAAGGTGTAGCAGCTCTGTAAGGGAATGGTGCCCTATCAGGTGTGAATATGCTACAATTGCAGCTTAGTCTCAGGAATAAAAAGATGTAGTGGCTCTCACAGCAGAATGTGCTTTATGGCTCCAGTTTCAAGATGGCATCAACTGCTGCAGCTTGGGTAACAGAGTGGGAAGGGAGGCACAATGTGGGCTCCCTCTCTGGGGCAGTGTGGCTGTGTGGGAACCCAGCAGTTCCCCAAACTGAGCTCAGGGCCTGTGGAGACTGCAAGATTCTCCATGAGCCAAGACTGCAGGTATCCATAATGTTCATGAGGGTTGCTGAGGTTCTTCTACTTACTTTTTTCTGCTGGGGGAAGTGCCTTATTTTCTGAGCTAATCCTGGCTGGTAAGATCGTGTGGCAGATAAAAGATGTTTTTCCCACCCTGTCCTCTCCATTTCCTTCTCCTCGTTGCCTCTTCCCTTCCCTTCATCTCTTTATGCTACAGGTTTTTCATCTCTCCTCTAATGTACTCCAGACCCATTCCTTAAACACTCATGTGAAACTGCATTTGATTATTTGTTGCTTTGGTCCTTTTTGGGGCAGATAATGTTACCAACTGTGGGTTCTTAGGCTCTCACGTAATAGACGTTGACATAGGTGAAACAGATTTACAGACAAGGCTTCATTGATTGGGGTCTTGTACAAGGGAGACTGCACAGGAGGAAGAGTTAGGCTGGCTCCCCGAAGGGGGTAGGCCAGGATCTTTTTTTTTTTTTTTTTTTTTTGAGTTGGAGTCTCACTCTGTCACCCAGACTGGAGTGCAGCGGCCGCTCCCGGCCACCGCAGCCTCGACCTGCTGGGCTCCGGCGATCCTTCTGCCTCAGCCTTCCGAGTAGCCTAAATTACAGGCACGCGCTACCACGCCCGGCTAATTTTTTGATTTATTGTAGAGATGAGGTCTTGCTGCCCAGGCGGGTCTCGGGCTCAGGCAATCCACTCACCTCAGCCTCCCAAAGGCGCAGGATTACAGGCTGAGTCACCGAGCCCGGCTGGGGATCTTTTATTAGATAAGGAAAAGGATCTAATGTCAAAGGAAGGTATATTAGCATGATTAGAGAGGAGTTCTAACTGTGCAAGCATAGTGTAGATGTGTAGATGCATTCTTCTTCATATGTCACATGTGCAAGAAAATGGAGGATAAGTTTCTCCTGAGGTTCAGATTTTAGTAATATAATGAGGCAACGGGTTGGGATTTTGAATAAGATTTGTGGCAAAATGTTGCTTACCCTGGTCTCTTCAGCTAACTTTCAGAATCTGGCAGTCAACAGATATTTGTGAAGAAATATGTTAGTGAGGTGGAGGCCAGTACTCTCCTTATTCTGTCTCAGTGCTATGTCCTTCTACAAAAATATGGAATAAAGATTTTTTTTTTCTAGAGAAGATTCAGGCAATGATTTTAATCGCTTTCATTTTGTGTATATTTGGTTACAAAATTAATATTGAAATGCTCATATATCACATAGTTTAGTTAGAAAATGCTCATATATCAAATGTTTAGTTAGAAAAAATTAACATAGTAAAAATATGGATAAAATAAAATTTGTATTTTATTTTTTTCATTATAAATGTTTTAAAATATGTGGGTGGCATTTCTGACTTACCAAATATTTATTTTACTTTTTAAAACCTAGAATAAATACATAGAAGAATCTGACCCATTTTGCAAATGATGGGTCATTTTCCTCAATTATAAAAACAAACTTACTTTAACTCTAAATTTTCTCAGGATTCTTACTAGGGTTTGCAAAAGATTTTCTATCGATTTCAAATTTGGATAAAAATATTTTCCTTGAAAACTGACATTTATGCTTGAATTTTAGAACATTATTTACTTTATATGCTAAGTTCACTGAAACATATATTACATTCAATAATCATTCTTAAGTATTGTTATATTCTATAAAATTATTTGTTGATTTAGTGCGTTATATTCTTATGAAAATACATTGAAAGTAGATATACATACAGTCAAATGTTATTTTAACTGTGTGTATTTTATTTCTGTGATATTTCATTATACTGGGTAATTTTAAAAATCAAAATATTTACTAAAAATATTAATGAGGGACTATTTTAATAACTTTCTCAAAGGTAAAAGCCTGAGACATAATTTATACTTTTATCCACAAGTTATTAACAACTAAAGCAGTAGATTGTGATTAAACCAACTATTTTTGACATAAATCAAACTGGAATATAAAGTTCTATAATTTCAGCATATTGTTAAATTTAGTTTAACATATTGTTACATTTTAAGTTGTATTTTTACATATGCTCAAGAGTGTTATTGTAGCGCAAGTTGCTTAATTCAAACTGTCTTTTCAGTTTCTGTTGTAAAGATTTGTTTCTAGCTTTTAAAAATGACAAGGAACATGATATCTCTTTTTCAACCATCTTAAATGCTTTATAAATTATTGGAATTACTTATTCCTTGAATGTTAGAGAATTTACTGATGAAATTATCTAGGGTGTGTGTGTGTGTGTGTGTGTATGTGTGTGTGTGTGTGTGTGTGTGTGTGTGTGTGTGTGTTTGACTATTTTGATTACTGATGCAATTTCTTCTTTCATCTCTTTTTGAAGGCTAATTTTTTATAGATATGTACCTATTACATCTAGATTTGCAAATTTATGGGCATAATTTATTTATAATAATAGCTTTCTTTTGATATCTTGATACCTGTGGCTTCTGTTGACTGAAATTTTCATATTTTTTACCTCTGTTCTCTGTCTCTCCTAGTCTTGTTTTTTCTGCCTCTCTTTTTCTCTTGTAATCAAGATTTGACAGTTTATTATCTTTCCATTGAATAGTGTTTCATTTTGTTGATACACATACTCTATTATGTGTTTCCTTTCTGTTTTGTACTTTCTATCAATTTATGTCATTTCCTTAGTTATAATGTATTTTTATTTTTAGGAATATGTTTTTGCTGTTTTTTTTTAATCTCATAAAGATGGGTATCTAATTTTATAAAATTTACCTCAGTTTTTTATTTCATTTTATGTATGTATATATATATATGTATATATATATATATATATATACACATACATTTTGATATATATATACTTTTTTTTGCAGTTGTGACTTCCTGTTACTTATGAATGTACTGGTGTCATGAAGAAGTGGCAATTGAAAAACAGAAGAAGATCGTGATTATTGTTTTCCTACACTTGAGGCTGTGAATCCAGCTTTCTGAGTTACACAAACTCACCTGTTCCTCTGATGGTCCAGACTAGGAGTATTATTTTCTGTTTCACCTACTTTTGTAAAATTTAGGAGCACCCCTTCGGGTCCCCTCCCACTGTGGGAGCTACTCTGTCCTCTCAATAAATCCTGCTTTCTCAAAAAGAAAAGAAAAATTTAGGACAGGTTGATCTGATAATAAAAAAAATTAAAAGGGAAAATATATGAACTGGATAAGCATAGGGACATACTGAAGAGTATCTACCTTGCTTTGACTATCCCTTCTATTCCTAATAATGTTTAAGTGAGAAATGTTTTTTTCTTCCTGAGCATAGAGGTAATATGTGGCTTTTTCATATGCACCACAGTAATGAGAATTTGGTCAAGGAGGAAAAATATAAATTGCTCTGGCATCTTCAAAAACCCCAAATTAGCAAAATAATTTTTTTTTCTTCAGACATTGTGTTAAAATAAATTATTTAAAGGACAAAAAGAAAGATATTATATTTTCTAAAGTATTTTCTTATTGCCTCCAAATGCTGAATGCTTCCTAATTTTTTTTCTTGGAAGGCACTTTGTCATTTCACCTTAGTATCTTAAAAGATACTGCATATTATATGTATATAAGCACAAATTTAATTGTGCATTAAATAACTATAATAGTAAGATCTTTACATCTTGCCATTATTGTTGTCAGAGTTTGTTTGTTTCACAAGTTCTAAAATCTTCCAAGCTAGCTAAGGCAATGGGGGAATTTATTATAAATATATGGAAATATCTCACAGCAGCCAAAGACTTGACTGCAGCTGGAGCTCAGGAATCAACCAAAATGCAGAGTGTAGACCAGTGAGAAACCTTGCATTGCAATGTCTAGTTCACATCTGTTTGTTACTGGGATATATAAAGTTTATTTTAATTGAATTTTATTTTATTACAGAGATGTGGAGTACAAGTAAAGATACACTGCACAAGTAGGCTGCATGAAGGTGATATTGGGCCTCCAACTGGCTCTCATTCCCTCGGTATAGGATCAGGTACACTTTGTATTGTTACGTGCCCTCCCCCTACTTCCTCCCCTAGCAGTTCCCAGTGACTGCTGATCCCTCCCTTGTGCTAATGTGATTGATGTTCAAGTCCCATTCATGAGTGATAACATGTGGTATTCAATCTTTTGTTTCTGTGATAGATCACTTAGTATGATGGTGTCCAACTTCATCCAGTTTGCTGCGAAGTCCGTGATTTTTTTCTTTAAGGCTGCATAATACACCATCATGTATTTACTACATTTTCTTTATCCAGTTCACTTCCCATGGGCAGTAAGGTTGGTTTTGTGTTTTTACTATTGTGAATAGTGTGGCTATAAACATGCGTGTGCAGGTGTCTTTTTGGTAGAACGATTTATAATCTTCTGGGTATGTTCCCAGGCGAGGGATTTCTGGATCATATAGAAGGTTAATGTTTAGTTCTTTTAGGAATTGTCACACTACTTTCCTTGAAGTTGTATTAGCTTGCATTCCCACCACCAGTACAGAGGCGTTTCCTTTTCTCCACACCTGTGCCAGCATCTGTTGTTTTTTGATATATTATTGATGACCATCCTTACTAGAATTAAGTGATATTTCATTGTAGTTTTGATTTGCATTTCTCTGATGATTAGTGAGGCTGTGCAATGTTTTCACGTGTCTGTTGGCTGATTATATGTCTTTCTTTGAAAAGTGTCTATCCGTGTCCCTTGCCCACTTTTTAATGGGGTTGTTTTTATCCTTTCACTTTGTTTGAGTTCCTTGTAGATCCTGGATGTTAGATCTTTGTCAGATATATAATTTGCAATTTTTTTTTTCCATTCTATGGGTTGTCTGCCTGCTCTCTTGATGGCTTTTTTTTTTTTTTTTTTTTTTTTTGCTGCACAAAAGCTTTTGTTTTATGAGGTCCCACTTGTCTATCTTGGCATTCACTTTTGTGGATTTGGTCAAGAATTTATTGCCTAATCCAATGTGCATAAGGGTGTTTCTTATATTTTCTTCTAGAATTCTTATAGCTTGAGGTTGTACATTTAGGTCTTTAGTCCATTTTGAGTTGAAATTTTGTATATAGTGGTAGGTAAGGGTTCAGTTTCATTCTTCTGTATACAGTCAGCCAGTTTTCCCAGTACCATTAGCTAAATATGGTTTCCTTTCCCCAGGTGGTTGTTATTGATGGTTTTTTCAAAGTTGTTTGAGAGATGAGTTTTACTTCCAGAATGTTTGTCCTGTTGCATTGGTCTATGTGCCTACTCTTGTACCAATAGCAAGGTGTTTTGGTTGCTGTAGCCTTGTGGCAAAGTTTAAAGTTTGAATGTGTGATACCTCCCACTTTATTCCTTTTGCTGAGAATTGTTTTGACTATTCGTCCTCTTTTTTGACTTTGTTGATATGTATGCTTTATTATGTATTTCCTTTCTGTTTTGTATTTTCTATCAACTTATGACATTTCCTTAATTATGTATTTTTGGAGGGTGCTTTTGGTGTTTTATGTGTAATCTCATAAGGATAAAATTTACCTCAATTTTTATATTAAATATACATAAATATATTAACCCACATATTTTTATTTCAGATAAGGTTTTGAGAAAATAAGATTAAGGGTCAAACAAAATTTAGAAATAAAAGACACAGTCAAATTTTATGTAAAGTGTTAATCAGATAGATTGATAGATAAAACACTTTAAAATGTGATCACCTTTAAGTTTTTGGATTTTTTCTATTGGAATTTAATTTATTTTTTTTCTTGTATATAGTTCCTGACAATAAAAAATTTAGTTAGCTTTATAATGTAAATATAAATGAATATCTTTATAAATTCCATTATTAATTTATGAATAAAACATTCTTTCACTGATTAATTTGGAGCTACTTTCAAGTTAGTAAATGTTTCTATCAACCTTTCAGTAGAAACAGAACTAGTTTAAAGAATAAAGACTGTTTCACTTGATGACCAGGAAATTGCTGGATGTCTATTGGATCAAAGAGAGCATCTAATCTCTTAATGGGTTGTCTTTGTTTTTCTTTAAAACTTAGGACTTTATATTTAGTACTAATCCACGATAGTGAAGAGGGATGAAAACCAGCTCTCTGGTTAGTTCCTATTAGTAATTTCAAATCCTTTTTCTCGGCTTTCTTAGGACATTGATATGTTTGAAATAAATGTAGGATTTCCCTGACTCCTTCCTCCATATATGAAGGGGAATCCCCAAAATGCATAATTTATTTATAAGAATTGTGTATTTATTCTCACATGCTTAAACTTCATTCACCGTCAAAGTATTCTCCATTGGATGGACTACACCTATCGAGATGCTTTTTCCACTGCTCAAAACAGTTTTTGAACCTGTCAGTTTTGATGCGTTTGTGTTTCTGCTGCTTTTTGTTTTACCTTTCTCGTATTGGCAAAAAGTTTCACTTTGAGAACTTATTTTCATCCAGAGAAGCAAACAAATAAACAAACAAACCAAAAAGTTGAGGTTGAGTGAATAGGGAGGTTGAGGCACAGGAGTCAGGCCATTTTTGATCAAAATTGCTGAATACTCAGTACAGTGTGAACAGGTGTGCTGTAAATCACCCATGATAAACGGGCAAACACATTGAAAGTATCTCTTCCCACTAAATTCACTGAAGCAGAACACAGCCTCTCACAACAATGCTAACTGGTACATGGATGATAATGGGTTCCCAGAACACTTACCTAGCAAGGGAAGCCTTTACTACAAGAGACCTGCTCTCCAAAAGTTAATTCCTGTTTTTTTGGGGTCCCCCAGTACTTTCATTGGCAAACAGTTACAATGATTAATAGCTCAAATGCCCTTTTAAAAATATCGTAATTAACAGCAGTAACACTTTCAAACAGACCATCTGACGTCCATAAACATCACAAGAAGTCATTATCAACATAAAATGATGGTTAAGTAGAAGTAAGTAAAGTTGAGCAAGGAGAACACTTTATTTCTCAAATTTTAGTGAGAGAGAAACAACTTTTTATATGTACTTGAAAAATAGCACAAAATTTACAAGAATATACGAAAAGAAAATTTAGAGATGGTTCTCAATAAATATAGTACAGGTATGTTATATTTTATTTTATAAATATGTGTCAAATATTTCAAAATAAATTATGAAGAAAGTTTCTTTTGTTAAAATAGTTTGTCTCCATCTTAAAATGCTTTTCCTTATTCTCACCTTTCTTTTTCTTTGGGATTTTCTAAGATGTCAGATTGCCTGAAAGACCATATTAGTAAGAATCTATCAACATTTTTTAAAAAATAAATTGACTCAGACAAAACTATATTATTTCCACATAGACCTAAAATTATTATTATTATTATTTTTATTAATCAGTATTTTTTATTATGGTTTTGTGGGGTACAGTTAAGGGTTAGGTGTACAATTACGTTTCATTCAGGCACCCTGTTAAGAGGTGTTTTCCCATCCCCCGACAGATATTTGCTACTGTTAATCCCATCCCCCTTCCCCTCATAGTTTCCCAGTACCATCAGTCATTTTCTTATAGTATTACATTGGATGTTCAAGGTCCATTATATGAGTGAGAACATGTGATATTCGGATCTTTGTTTCTGTGAGAAGTCACTCAGTATTATAGACTTTAGTTCCATCCAGGTTGCTGCGAAAGTCATGATTTTGTTCTTCTTTATGGCTGCGTAGTATTCATCGTGTATATGTACCACATTTTTTTAATCCAGTCCTCTTCTGATGGCCAGCATGGTTGTTTCCAGGTTCTTGCTATTGTGAACAATGCTGCGATAAACATACGTGTGCAGGTATCTTTTTTATAGAGTGATTTGTGTTCTTCAGGGTATATTCCCAGTAGGGGGATTGCAGGGTCATATGGAAGGTCAATTTTTAAAGCTTTTAGGAATCGCCACACTGCTTTCCACAGAGGTTGCACTAATTTACACTCCCACCAACAGTGTAGAAGTGTTCCCTTTTCACCACACCCTCTCCAGCAGCTGTTATTTTTTGAGTTGTTGATAATTGCCATTCTGACTGGAGTTAGGTGGTATCTCAGTGTGGTTTTGATTTGCATCTCCCTGATGATTAGTGAGGTTGAGCATTTCTTCATGTATTTGTTGGCTGCTCGAATGTCTTCTTTTGTGAAGTGTCTGTTCATATCTTTTGCCCATTTTATAATGGGGTTGTTTGTTTTCTTCTTTTCAGTACATTTCAGTTCCTTGTAGATCCAGGATGTTAAGCCTTTGTCAGACTTGGAGTTGGCAAATACTTTTTCCCAGTCTGTAGGCTGTCTCCCTGCTCTCTTGATAGTTTCTTTGGCTTTGCAGAAGCTTGTCAGTTTAATAAGGTCCCATTTGTCTATCTTCTCTCTTAAGTCCTCTGGGTTTTGGGTTTTGTACAGGAATTGGATGCCAGTTCCAATTTCCATGAGAGTATTTCCTTCCTTTTCTAAGGTTCTTATGGTTTGAGGTTTTACATTTAGGTCTCTGATCCATTTGGAGTTAACCTTTGTGCATGGGGAGAGATAGGGGTCCTGTTTCAATCTTCTGCATGTAGACCTAAAATTATTAAGGTTTAGGTCATGAACCTAATGTTTCTCAGTTTTAAAAATCTGTTTTTCTATTAGGCCAACATACTACTGAACTAAATGTTTGCATTTTCAAACTACAACTGAAATTGCACTTTTATTGACACAACTGTTTAAATGACACATGGTATTAGATGTTGGAGTTTGTTGCGAAAATGAATTGGATACTTTTAAATGTGTGATTGCTTTATCATTTTCACTCCTGTAGAAATGAGATGTTGATTTTTACTGAATTTTTCTTGATATTAAATCTTTAGCATAAACAGATAAAATTCCTTGTCACCTAATAGAGCTTACTCTATAATACAAGACAATTTTTGGTGTCAAAAGGATACAATCTACTGAACTTGGCATAGACATCTCTTTTCTTTAGTAAACTATGACAAATTTACATTTTAATATAAGTGGACTTTCAATTTCTTTCTCTTCTTTGAGCATTTTGCTGTAGTTGCGGAATAGTTTCTTAGCAAGGGAAGAAAAAGGATTAACTTGACTAAAACCTAGTTAAAATGCAAATGAAATGAATTTCTGGGCAATAAAGTATGCATTAAGCTGGAACCCTAATGAACATAATAGTAAAAAGTCCCTGAAATATTTTATGCACCTCTATCTATTTCATCTTTATGCTCATTTAGATGTAAGTCTTCCAATAATTTTAGAGGCTTTGCATTTCTATTTGCCACAAACATGATTAACAGCTTTATTGCTCTATTTTATCTAGAGATGGTTTTGAACCTACTTCATTTTACTCTCTGGAAACCACACCATAAAACCAGAAAAAAATGATACCTGGCTTCTAAGATTTATGTGCACTTCATAGGAATTATTAAACTTTAATATTTGTGGTGGTATATAAATGGACTAAGTATAGTTAAAAAGGCTTTGATATTTAGCAAATGAATTTTGCATTTGAAACAAAAAAAATTTAATATTTACATAACATTAATGTCTTAATAATATGGGTAGAGATAAGGGAAAATGGTTTCTTTGTATAAGCAGGGACACCAATTGCTGTTAACACCCTGTAGACAGAGCATAGTCATTTGTGGGCTGAAGAGAAGGAGAGTCTTTTCATATTGCTGATGGATTTTGCTGCTAGAGAACCCTTATGAAGAGAAAAGTCACAGTTTAAGCAAACAGGATTAGGTCATTTATTTTACCTTATTAGACCTATTCACATTTTGCTCAAAGGCTTTTTAAAAATTCAGAGGATTTTAATATATTATCCTATAAAATAATTGTGTAATCTATTATTATAATAGATCATAAAAGAGTATGGTCATTATGGAGTAAGTACTATTCTAGAATCATAAAATGTTAATAAGTATTCAAGGTCAAGAAAATATAGGATAGGTTGAGAGTTAAATCTACAGAAGCTGGTACATTGTGAGTTGAACGAGCTGCAAAAGATTCATGAAGTCTATTCTATGCCAAGAACAGTATCCCTGAAACTAATTTAAATAATTAGTTTTACTCTTTTCATGTTCACCCGTTAGAAAGCATATGGTATAGCCTCAATGATTATAGCAATAAAAAAGGACCATTTGCTGGTCATAGCAATGTTGTGACTATGATATGTAAGGTCAAATAGAGCAAAAGAAAGCAGTCTTAAAACTAAAAGCCATAGAAATATATCGTTTAATGTGCATTATTCACTTTATATACAGTATGCTTTTGATAAGGAAGAAAAGATGCTTTGGCCTTGACTTTTATGTTTCCAACTATATACCAGAGAGAAAAAAAGACATTGTTGAATTGGCTGGGGCAAATGAATTACTGAGTGGGTGGCCTCATCGACTTATTCAATTTGATAGACCGTCTGTGGACTCTCTCTTTCTGAAGCCAGAATATTAACTTTGCCAACTGCTTCGTGAATCAAAGATCTTTTATCAAGTATATGCTCTGTCCTTTAGAAAATACAAAGTGCAGCTCTGCCTGGTGACTCAGATAGCACTTTAAATAGCTGAAGAAATGTAACTCTTTTATTGTCCTAGTTAAATTATTCTTTCTACAGTTGAAGTTGAACTGTTATTCTATCATAAAATATGTACCTATATACTCATTTATATTCATATAGCAACGGAGTGCTTAAGCTTGTCTTCTTTGGAACAATTAGTTCTGTTTCAGCTATGCTTGTCTTTCCTGCTGTCTCTATCTGGCTCTGTGTCTACCTTCTTTCTTAGTTCTTCCTTATTATTCAAGATAAGAATCACAACATGAAAAGGAATTTATTGTACTGATCTGAGGCAGGAGTGCTTTGCCTTTGTGAAGTGTTTCTACTTTTAATATGTAATACAAATTTTATTCTTTATGGTAATTTACTAATTCGGTTGTCAATGATGGGTGGTCAACAGGCTGCATTTTAGTGAACTGAGTGTAGATTATTGGTTTGGAGACCAGCTTCTGTGGAAATTAGTACAGCTTCTGTGGAAATACAGTGTGGTGATTCCTAAAAGTTCTAAAAATCGACCTTCCATATGACCCTGCAGTGCCCCTATTGGGAATCTACCTGGAAGAACTAAAATCACTCTATAAAAAAGATATCTGCACATGTATGTTTATCACAGCATTGTTCACAATAGCAAGAACATGGAACCAACCATGCTGCCCATCAAAAGAGGTCTGGATTTTAAAAATGTGGTACAGGCCGGGTTTGGTGGCTCAGCCTGTAATCCCGTGCTTTGGGAGGCTGAGGTGAGTGAATTGCCTGAACCCACGTGTTCAAGACCCGCCTGGGCAACTTGGCGAGACCTCATCTCTACAATAAACCAAAAAAATTAGTCAGGCATGGTAGCACATGCCTGTAGTTCCAGCTACTTGGAAGACCAAGGCAGAAGGATCGCTGGAGCCCAGCAGATCGAGGCTGTGGTGGCCGGGAGTGGTCACTGCACTCCAGTCTGGGTGACAGAGTGAGACTCCAACTCAAAAAAAAAAAAAGGTGGTATATATACACAATGGAATATTACGCAGCCATAAAGAACAAAATCGTGAACTTTGCAGCAACCTGGATGGACGTAGAGTCTATAATACTGAATGATCTTTCACAGAAACAAAGAACTGAGTATCACATGTCCTCACTCACATGTGGACCTTGACCAACTATTGTAATACCATAAAAAAAGGAATGACAGTAGAGGGAAACTGCAGGGGTGTTGGGGAAAGGGAGGTGGGATTGGCAGTCGTGGGAAACTGCCTGGGGAAGTTGGGTGGGGCACACCTCATCAACAAGGGTACCTGCACAATGAATATTTGTATACCTAACCCTGAATTGTACCCCTCAATTTTAAAATAACAAATTTTTTTAAAAAGCTGCCACCATCTTTGACAGCCAAGCATTCCTTCTTACATTCTTACATGTCTGATATCACCCTCTGTTGAAGAAAATTCTGTCCTTTATTCAGTAGGATACCTGCTGGTAAAAGATTCAATCAGGGTACCAGTAACAAGGTCCTTGTTCCCCAGCTATTTAATCAATTCAGGAATGATGAGCACAGAATCAGACAGTCCAATCAGACTATTCCTGGTAGGTGTTCTACTCTAAAGAGAAATCTTTTTTTTTTTTTTTTTGGTGTTTTGATATGTTATTTGCATAATCCAGTGTCAAAAGGTCTCTTTTGATATAGTGGTTTCTATCTGCAAACAGCGTAAAACCTATATTTTTAAAATCTATTTCATCTGACAGTGAACCTATTACACTTTGACATGTTGATTTTATATGTTATAACAAGTGTATAGATTATGGTATAATTATTATGTTAAAAACCTATGCACATAGTTTGAATCAAAATATAGCTCAGGGAGATTGTAGGAATGTATACTATTCTATTACAGAGACATTTTTCATAAAAGGATGAAACTTTGCTTAACATTAAGATATAGTTATTTCAATGATTGAAAACTGAGTCATACTTGCCACAATTTGGTAAGTTCTACAAAGGAGAAAAGTGCTGTTTTACTAATAACTTTTTCCTTGCAGCACAAGATTTTCCAGGTGTTTGAGATTTTTGATGAGCACTAAATATATTTAATTGTTTAAAAGTTCACTATATTAGTTAAAATATGTGTTAATGGGAATAGATTAAAAATTATTATGATAACAACAAGCAACTTATAAAATCATTATGGTGGTTTTTAGAAATTGCTAATCAGTATAATTACTCAATAGCCAATGAGAGTAAGTTGAATTTAACTCAGACATGCTATTTCAAATGTATGATACAACTTATTATAGTGTGCCAATACATAAGATATAAATTAAAGCCTAAAAATGTGTTAAACTCAAGATATTCTATGCAGAAATAGCATATGATTACCATGGAATCACATTACCATTAACAACAGGAAGTTCTTATGTTCCTATCAGCTGGATATGAGAATAATTTTTGTGAGTGTTCCTATGCTGCTTATGGTCTTCTCACGCCCCTATCCCTGATTCCCTCATTCATGCACTTTTCTCCTAAAGCCAACTGTGGATGATGCCTGACTCAGCCCCTTCTGTATACACCCATCCAACAATACTGATGCCTGTGAGAGGGGCCCTTTCCCATAATACTTACAGGGTTACAGTCTTACATTATCAAGCATTGTGGGAATCCCAGTCATTTTCACAGTTGTATTCTGCCTTCTCTTTTTTCTAACTACCTCCTTGTCCCTTGAGTTCCAGCCCTCCACACGGAAAAAGACTGCGACAGATTTTCAGGCATCCCAAGTCTTAAGTCTTCTAGCTGAAATTCACTTGAATATGGATTAGAGTGAAAAAAAACAGAAAATTTCCCCCTCAAAAACCACAGTGTGAAGTAGATAACAGTCCCAGACAGATGTTCACCTTCCCCAATGTGCCTGGGCTGTGGGCAGGATCATTCAAATGATAGTATGACAAGGAAGTGAGGATTGTCCAGGAAGCCACTCATGCTAATTCCACAGGTGTAAACAAATTTGTATGCCTCCATGATCAGGGATCATAGAGGGTAGGCACATATGGACAAAAAGTGAACTGTTTCTATTCCTATGCTACAATTCTGAGAAAGAAAATTAAACTGAGGAAATGATATTGAGATGCTTCAAATGCATAATATAAGAAGGAGTGCGTTGTGTAACAGTGGACATTGAGAAAATCAAATAATACTTTGAAGGAAAGACAGAAGCCAGAAGCTAAAAAAATTATTGAAAGCACATAACAATTATCACTATTTGTTGAAATTTTAAATTTTTCATTTATGGTAATGATACTGACATGCATTGATGCACTTTAATGTCACCTGCTTCGTCTTCCAGAGTTTGCTTTTGGAATCCCTGTGAGAATATACCTAGTGTCCATGCATCCATGTCCTGAAATTTTCAAATTTTAATGCATTTCATACTGCCTCTTTGGGACAAAACAACACATTAAACAGTTCTAAGTTGTATCTTTGGCCCTTACTTTTTCTTGGAATTATACGTAATAGCACATAAGTTCTCTGCTTCACACTCTACTTTGTAGGCAGCCTGTGTGAAGAGTGGTGAAATAAGGAATGGTCTCAGAAATCAAATCCTTGAGAAAAGCGTTTGCACCTGAATTACTAAAAAGCTGAGCATTAAATATCTCAATGAAGAAGGAAAGTGTGTGGTGATAAACTCTGCCATTTAATCAAATACAACAATCATGACTTTTACCTGTACTAAATAAGAATTGTGTAAAGAGGAAAGTAAACCATTATGATACCCTTTAGCTGGGCACTTGACCCATATGGGAGAAATATCTGTAAAAGCTGCAGGCTGGCTGACTTTGTTTTACTAATTGAAAGTCTTGAAAAATTAAAATGTTATGTTCAGAGCAGCAACATTCAACTAAATGATATTGAGAAAGATGTAAAGCCTCTAAGGTAACTTTTAAGGAAATTTTCATCTTCTGTAGCCATAGAGAAGTCTGTGCTGAAAAATCAAGCCTAGATTCAGAATATAAAATTGGCAAACCTGCAAGTTTTATTTTACTTTATTTTTCTCTGCAAAGAAATCTTGGCAGATCTCCCATATCAAAATCAAGATACTCTGGGAAAGGAATAAGTGAGAGTCAAACCTGGACTGAGTCATATGGGTGACAAGCCTGAAAAATTGAAAATCCAATTGTCCATTGAAAACTTCAGGGAGTGTTCAAAGTATGCACATTTGAGATCAAAGTGATGGATATGTTGTCCCTTGTGGGATCAGTGTCTTAATATTTCTAATAGGAAAGAACCCAGACCAGATAAGTTGCTGGACAAGCCTGAGGATAATCTAAAACTTGTGGAGGAAAAGGGAGATAGTGGATATTAATTATAGTCTGTGACCTGCTGCAGTGATGGGAATGTAGCTTGTATAAAGTCTTTTAGTTGCTGCATATGGCTATCACCTTGAAGGGAATGTTGTGGTTAATTGAGCATTTACTTCCACTCTTGTAAAATAAGTCAGGGCCTCTTGTCTCACAATAATGTGATTCCCATATTACACTGTCTATTATAATGGAGGAAGTGACTATAAATAGTAATATAGACAGTGAACTACCTCAGACCCATCAAATACAGCATTTCTTATCTACTTTATCTTAGTGTCTCTTGTTCCAACTTCCCCAGTTAGCTCTATGGACACAGGTGTAATCTGATAGTGCCTGACCTTATGGAGGTACAGTAGGTTCCTTGCCTCATTTCCTGAAACTCATTCTTGATGCCATTGTAAGAACCCTATAGGTACCCACTTATATGCACCTGAGAAGGTAGGGGATTTGATAGCAAGGAAGCATGTCTTTTACCAATGGAAGAGAAAAGTCAGGTGATGAATCCTTCACCTGTTCGTCCTTGCAATTGGTGTTATTGAGATGTACTTCTATGTCTAATATGGTACATACCAGTCACTTGGAAAATTGATAATTTAGTGTTGGGCCCCATTCCTTTAGTCCTTAAGTCGCCTAGACCCTTCCTTGTGTTCGCTAAGATTATGTGATTAGTGAGATGATAGCACTGAAGATCTCTGTCTCAGATTTCACTTTCTGGAAAACTCAGACTAAGATCAATTAATTAAATAAATTACATTAAGAAAGAACACTTATTTTGTGTATAGAAAATGTGGTTTGGGGTATACTTTTTTATTTTTTATGTTTTGTATACTAAAATTATTAATTCTAAATCAGATAAATATAAATAATCTGATTCCATCTGCAATACTTAATAAAATTTTTTCAAAGCAAATGATCACTTCTTCTAATACTCTGCAGTAGACAAATATTCATGCTATTCTTTTACCAAGTGTTGTACAAATACTTTTTTCTCTTCTCAAGTAGTGTTCAAAAGAGACTACATTACAGGTATCCAAAAGCATTGTCGTCTACTCTTACCAACATTTCCAGAATCAGCAATGGAAGGCAAGTGGCATACTTTAAGAAGACAACAGGTAGCTGGGACATTTGTAGAGATATTGTTGCAATATTGTTAAAATGTAAGGAATAATATTAAGACATTGATACTACATTTACTTTTCACAGATATATTTATTTGCAAAAAAAAAAAAATCTAAAGTTGCATTCAAATGGTACGGGATAACATTCTAATGACTGCTAATTTAATTTCCCCACAATTTAATATCCTCACCATCCAGCCTTTTCATTAATCTTAAAATTGATGTCTTTGTGAATGTCAGTTTGAACTTCAAAAGGTATAGATCATTTCTCCAATGTGCTTTCTCAACCCTGAGTATTTTATGTTTATTTAGTGACAAGATTAAATAACTATGTAGTAAATCAGTTGTACTATTACTTAGAAGAAAAAGAAAAAAAAGTGTAATTTTTTTGAATTACTGAAGGCACATGTAGAAAACATTAAAACTAAGTCATAGATCTCAGCTGCCATATCTTTCATGTGACCATGACTCTGGTAGAAGAACCCTGCTTCAGCAAATACTTGAATTTCTGCTACCTAGGATAATATCTGGATGCCTTTAACTACCAAGGACAAAGTCCTGTGGTAGAATAAAGTTGATTTCTCAATGAAGATCTAATACATTCAATTTTGTTTTCTAGCAGTTCTCTAGCTCTTTCTCAACCAATAGTACAGCCACAATTAATAATTATGTAGATATTTTTGACATACTTTTTTCTATTATTGCTGAAAATGCTATGGTCAGCAAGTAAACCTAGATAGAACATTTTCTGAAGCTTCAACAGTAGGATAATTAACTACTGGCAGCTGATTTTGAAAAAAAATATTTATGTGCTTCAAACAGCTAATGAAATGTAAATATTTGTTTTCATGCAATTATCTTCCAAAGGGACAAATCAAATGACCAGATTGGGCATTGTTTGATATTTCAATACTACCTACTTAATTAGGAGAACCTAAAGACTTTTATCTTTTATCATAAAATTTGTAGGTCAGCTGCCTGACCAAGGATGATTAGTTATGTGAAAAATGTGTTCCAGAGGGAATATTTGGCCAGAAGACCAGAAGAAGAAATGCTCAAACCTTAGTTTTCTCTGTATGGACTAGATGTTACAATATAAATGGCATAATAATCTGATTAATGTTCTTCTGGTTTATTTGTAAAGAGTTGAGATTTTATTAACTTAAAAATAATGCCTACACACATTTCTAAAATTAGGTTTTAGATAGGCACAATACTTTTTTGAAAATATCTAATGATTAGACTAATAAGCCACCTTTTCCCAGTGATTGCAAGTAATAGTAATCATAATAATACTACTAATAACAATATGTATCTAGCTCAGTTATGAAAATATATATGCACTTTAATTCAAAAAGCATAATTTAAATGGCAGGAATCTATTTATCATCTATGTAGTATATATGTATATGGAAAGATAGATATAGAAGAAATCTCTAAAATATAATTTACTAGAAAGTTTTTGAAATTTGCAAATATTAAAAGAATTTATATTATATTTTAAAAATTTTGTCATGTTGTACAGAACTCTAGTTCTCTACTTACTTCTAACAAGTTATCAATATCCACAACTCTCCTTTTGTTTTTATTTCCCTACTTGACAACTGAAATTTCACGGTTTACTCTTACAAAACCTTACAGTTACTACAATTATAATTGTAACTCTTGAAACTATTCCCTTTTTACCCCCAAATATTCAGTTGCTCAATCAAAGACCTGTTTAAACATAAACATCCTGGACATTTGCTCATTTGCTCCATTTGATTGCACTTCCTCTCTATGCAGGACACAACTGAAGAAAATATACTATTCTTCTGACAAGTCGTACTTTAAATAAGCAATTTAACCACATCGTTCTGCAACACAATTAACCTAGACTTTACACACATGTCAATGTCGTGAAAAAAACAAAGTTGAGGAACTGGTTTAGATTAACAGAAAGTAGAGCTATGACTAGTAAACATGATGCATAATCCTTGCTTGAATTATGGATCAAATAAGATATGTTTATAAAGTTCATGATTGGGATAACTGGGTCACTCTGAATACAAACTGTGTATTAGATCATAGTAATGTATAGATATTATACTCTTAAGTGTGGCAACTGTACTGTAGCTATGAAGAAGAAGAAGAAGTTTCTTTCAAAAATGGCATTAGACTGACAGAAGAGCCAGAGGTGAAGGACTGAGAAAAGGTGTGCACTCAGAGCAAAAAAGAAAAGTAGACCATGAGGTGAAAACAAGAGTCACTAAGAGAACGCTCACCCACAGAGCACCAGAGTTAGGAAGGGCTAGACTTTCCTCTGTACAGAACTGCAAACTCAGCTTCTGTCTTGACAATTACTTGTCAAAGTGAAGGAACGTCCTGGAGATCAGCTTAAATGCAATGTGCATGGTTAGGACGTCTCACATGGGAGATTTCTTGGTGAGTCTTGTTACAAATGGGAGGTCCTAGTGCAGTTATCAAGTTCCCAAAATTTACCAAAATGGTTCTCAGTACTTTAAAACAATTAACAAATTTGTCAGAAATATTTATTTAGGAAATCCAGGAAAGGGCCTAAGCACCCGAATTTTAACCAGAAAAACAGGTGATTTGTCTACTGTTTATATAAAGAATAAAGAAAGTTGTGACAATTCTCAACTTTTTATGATTATAATTTTTACCATTCAGATTCAAAATCTTCATTGCTATTTTGCATTTCTGGACAATCAGTAGCATAATACTTATGTATAGTGCTATTCTATTATTTCTGATTAGAACTCATCACCTACATTTTGTACTTGCAATTATTCTAAGTGCATTTACATATAATAGGTAAACCACTTCTCTGAAGTGTAGCTAATGTAATAGCAAGGCTGCCAGGTCAGAAGTCATCCTCCTTTTACATATGAAAAAAAGGTAGAAATCTAAAATTACTGTGTATAACTTTGCACATTTCACTACAGAAGAATTATGTCTTTAAAATATTACTGATGTTACTGAAGTTTTAGGTCTCAAATTACTGAATTCACACCAATCTTAGTTATTGGTTGAGAGAATACAAGCTTCATGAAGGTAGATGCAACTATATTTCTAGCACCGGGAAGTCTGTCTGATTAAAAAGAAAGAATAAAAATAAGGACAAAGAAGAAGAAAAGGAAAGGGAGGAAAAGAGAGGGTAAGGGGAAAAGGATGGGGAAAAAGAAGGGGAAGGAGAAGAGGAGGAAAAAATGATTGCCAGTGTAGCTAAATGTGTAATTCATGAAACTAAAATATTCCTGGAATGGTTTTTCCCAGCGGGAAAAAGATATGTAGTATGACTCATGTGTTTAAGTATAGTTTTATCTTCTTATCTCAATGTCTTTTTCTGCACTTTAAGAACCCTAGACAGCTATTCATTTTCCATAATACTCTGTTGTGAAGTGCTTTCCTCACCCTGCAGTGAATTTGAATTAAATGCCATATGCTATTTTGAAGAGATTGTTTCTATAAAGTGTTCATTACAATTATGGGCACCCCTTCCAATTTTTATTGCTGCTGTGTGGTAGAGCAGGAGGTAAACCAAATAATATGAGATTGTGTGTGCATGAGTGTGTGTGTGTTGTGTGTGTGTGTGTGTGTGTGTGCACGGGTGTGTGTGTGCATGCATGTGTGTGCATTTTATTGACCAATAGTTGTACCTCTCCATATGATTATTGTCTTACTGGTTTCAAAGTTGTATTGCTAAATACATCCATTTATTTAATTCGAATCAATGATCAAAATGAAATGTAATACAAATGTACAAAACTTTTAAGAATGAGACGTACAGCTGTAGAACTATAAATCCAACTCTTCTTTTTTGCCCACACTCTTCCCTCCCCTTAAATGCAGCCATTTATGTGTAAAAGGACAATGTAAAATATATATTTGTAGGTATATAACATCTTCTTTGACTATCACCTTCTGCAGTAATAAATTAGATTTCATTTGACTTGTAAAACATTCTTTGTGTGTGTGTTGAATGAATCATTTCTGTTTTGATCTCAAAGAGACAACATTTTGCATGTTTTAATTTGTTACTAAATGATCCCAAATCACCCTGTTTTTTCCCCTTTTCTTTAAAAAATTTAGCTGTGCTCCTCCTTAGTAAAACGAGTTATAGTAACATCATTATGTTTAGAAATTATTTATGAATCTTGGAAAGCATTTATTTAGGGTAGAGAAAATGGCTTTTGAAATTTTATTTCATTGAACTTGTACAAAAATATTTTGTAACTCACATAATCCAAATGTTCTAAAACTTTGTGATTCAAAGCCTTTTAAAGAACTCCTATGAGTGTTTTTCTCAGAGTATAAATACTTTGGTATAGCAGATAGTAAATGTGCAGGGCAATTGAATAAATCTATTTTATCTGTAGACTGTGTGAAGCTGCAAATACATTTCTAGTCATGAACTGAACTGAAGTTGTGGATGGAGTGGGTAGGGAAAAAGCAAATGACTTTGTACACTTCTACAGTAGATGGGTGGTCTGTTGTATTTATCTCTATGCCCTTTAACAATCATAAACTACTCTTCCAACTCTTAATCTGTAGCTAAGGAATTAGGCACTACCTTATCTCAGTGTATGAATTATTCCCTCCACTCCAAATAACACTAGAGTATTTTTTTCTTTAGGAGTAATCAAAGCTGTTAATCCCAAAGACCTGTCACTTAAAACAGGAAGAGGATTATTCTTTTTACAGAAAATACTATGTTTTTTTCATGTGGTCCTGATAAGTCCCAAGTCAACTCCAATAGCATTTTCCTGTAATTTTTATTGTGTCTAACAAAAAATAATTTTTCTGGTACGAAAAAGCCGTGGTTATATAGTCAATAGATAGACTATTCTTCCAATGACTTACAAAAAGCTACTGGTAAACTTAACTTTGTATAAACATAAAATAGAATGTAAATTTTTGTATTAGCCGAAGTCTTGACAATATGAGTATTTATTTAACCAGTTAAACAGTGATGTAAAAGATGAAAAAGTAGAATGTTTATTCCCCTCTGTGTCTCTCTCTGAAAACATCTAAAACAAAATGAAATTGGAACACAGTTAAAATAACCTATACATTTTGGATAACTAATATAAATTTTAAAGGAAAATGCTGTAGTTTAATACATTCCTATCACAATCTGCATGGAATTAATACACTGTGCATATATAAGACAAAGAAATGAAGTATAAATAATTTAAAAATATATATAAGACAATATTTACAAGAACTTTTATTTTAAGAAGTAGAAAATATTAAGGCAAATACTTCTTGGGATTTTTTTTTTCAGATTGTGAAAATCTGGGAAATGAGGAAAAAATTATTGAGTGTCCTATAAATTATATCCTCCTGAATTATCTCTACATCTCTCATTGTTTGTGAGCTAATTTAGAAATCTATATAGAAAACTGAGCGCAGGCCGGGCTGTGGCTCAGCCTGTAATCCCGCGCCTTTGGGAGGCTGAGGTGAGTGGATTGCCTGAGCCCGCGGGTTCGAGACCCGCCTGGACAACTTGGCAAGACCTCATCTCTACAATAAATCAAAAATTAGCCGGGCGTGGTAGCGCGCACCTGCGCCTGTAGTTCCAGTTACTTGGAAGGCTGAGGCGGAAGGATCGCTGGAGCCCAGCAGGTGGAGGCTGCGGTGTCCGGGAGCGGCCACTGCACTCCAGTTTGGGCGACGAGAGTGAGACTCCAACTCAAAAAAAAGAAAGAAAGAAAGAAAGAAAAGAGAGAGAGAGAGAGGAGAGAGAGAGAGAGAGAGAGAGAGAAAGAACGAACTGAGTGCAATGCCAGTGATTCCAATCTCTAGATGCAAATTATGTCCAGTGGTGTACAACTGATTATTGTCTTGTCTACACTGACAAATGTTGTATCTATTTTAAAATTTATTTCAGCACCACTAACAGTAGGGGTGTGTGTGTGTGTGTGTGTGTGTGTGTGTGTGTGTGTGTGTGTGTGTGTTTTGAGTTAGCATCTCACATTGTCGCCCAAGCTGAAGTGCAGTGGCACGCTGATGGCTACCCCAGTGTTGACCTGCTGGGCTCCAGCGATCCTTCCTCCTCAGCCTTCCAAGTAGCCGGAACTACAGGCACGTACTACAACCCCCAGCTAAATTTTTATTTATTGTAGAGACTAAGATCTCGCCAAGTTGCCCTGGTTGGTTTCGAACCCGAGGAGCTCTGGCAATCCACTCGCCTCGGCTTCTCAAAGTTCTGGGACCACAGACTGGTGTGGTGTGTGTGTGTGTGTGTGTGTGTGTGTGTGTGTGTGTGTGTGTGTGTGTGTGTTTTAAAATCTCTTTTGAACCAGTTGTAACATCTTACTGGTTCCCTTACTAATTAACAAGTTAACTAAAATTTTTGATACTTATTTAATATATATTCTTATAAATGTCAGGATTTTACTTTAAACAAAATATATCCTTTAACAGCTATCTGTTCATACAGACCACATAAATACTGTAAAGTAATTTTAATTTTGATAAAACCACTAAAGGACATGACAAATGAACTAAGAGGGTATAGAAAATAAGTTAAATAACAATAAAAAGTAGTAGTGATTTAAACTGCATTAGAAGCACTCATAATTAAATCATAGTACCAAAGCCCATGGTCAGTGAAGTGGAAAACAGCTTAAGAAATAAGAATTCAGAAAAAAACATTAAATAGAATAATGAATTAATATTTGGAGTGGAATAATTTAGTAAAATACAGAGATACCACTGAATTTTAGAAGAATTAAAGAAATCAGTCAAATAATTTAAAATATATTAACGAAAGGGAAATTTTCTTGCTCTCAGGTATAAAAATCATGTCTCTCGTGAGACAGAAAAAATTAGGAGCAGCCTCAGATTTCATACAAACAAAAAATCACCTCAAAAGACTGTAAAGGAGAAATTAGAAGAGAGGTATAAAATCTGAATTCCTAAATGTCAGAAGAAAATGACAACAGTTTTCCCAATAAAACTATTGACTTGAGGATACTGAGCAGATGGTAGTGGCATGGGCCTAGATTTTTCATCTTTTAATCTCCTTGTTTTTTCCCTTCTTCTAACCCCAAACAGTGTAACTAAGATAGTAAAACACACAAGCAAAATAAACCACTGACAAATGACTGCACATGTCCACCAGTATCAGCAGCTGTGAGACCTGCATGGTGCCAGCATCTGTGCATAACAAAGAAGACCAAAGCAAGTAGGCAACTCAAATACCTGCAAGTGGGAAAATTCCAGAAGATCTAACAAACACTGGAAAGTGGGGAGACCAATTTAAGACCTGCAGTTTATATGCTGAGGTGTTTTGCACACTAATCCATGAGTGAATGCAAACGACATACAGGGATTTAGTAAATCCAATAGCCAAATGAAATTTTTAGAAGAATCCTATTCTGAAAAAAAGGAAAATTTAACATGAGCAGGAAAGGGACTACAGGGACAAAGGAAATAAATCCTTCAGATGAAAATGGCGAAAGGAAAGAGAAGAAACACTTTCACAGTGCAGTAAGTAATATTTTTTAAATTATTAAAGAAAGCAACAGAAATTCTATCATTGCAAAATTGCAAATATCTCATTACCTGTGTTTCCCACTCAACCTACTTCCTTCTAAAATTTGGGAACACTAATTTCATGTAAAACAAACAAAAGAAAAAGGTTGCATTTAAATTCCATAAAGACTTTCTTTTGTTAGGAACCTTAATTAAAAAAAAACAAATTAACAAACAAACAAAAAAAAATTCACAACTCTTTTGAACCCTGAAGACCTCTCTAAAAGCAGAAGAGATTGCAAAAACAGAAAGAAATCTCATGCTTTTATATAGCAAAGTAGATACAACATATTACATACATGTTCTCAACGCAAACAATAACTAGTCTGCAACTAAGAAGACCGGACAGCAAAATTCATCACAAAGAGTTCATCGTTAGTTCACTCAGTGGTTGAGATGACCACATGTATTAGCTAATTGGCATCATACAATGGAAAAATAAACTTTTTATGTTTTTATGACAAAATGTAGTCCTGCAACTTGTAGCAAGGAGCCCGCTGAAATAAAGCTATTACTCTCCCACAGGAACTCAAAGATTGACACTATCTTCCTTGATGACTCCATTTTAAAGGAAAGATTGACTTGCTTAAGAAAGACATTTCTGGGTCTTAAAGTTGGCAGGAGACTTATTTAGCTTTTTAAAAAAGGTTTACATTTCAAATAGAGAAAGAACTTATAATAACTACAAGTTTTATAAAGTAAATAATCTAAGGGAAAAAAAGGAAAGTCTCCTTTCTTATTTTCAATGGAAATAATTAAGTCTTTTTGCTTAATTATATAGTTTTATTTCTCTTATTACTTTTAAATCCAAATGAAAGCATTTTTACACATAGAATAAAAAATAAATGGGTGCCATCTTACATCTTTTTTTGTAAAAATTATTACATTTTCCAAAAAGAAAAAATTAAGTGAATAGAATATCACTGTCAGATTTTAGCAATTATTTTTAAATACTTACCCTTATAGAAGTATTCTGGATTGTCATATTTGCTTCTACATTCAATCTGTAGCAAAATGTTATTATGATTAATATACATGAAGAAAACTTAGCCGTATGTGTGTGTTTATAATGCCCTCTCAGATCATTGTGGATATTCTTTTTGGGTGCTGTACTGAAAATGTGGCAAGTGGTTTGTGTCAAAACCATATCAATACAATTTATGTATTCTGCTCAATTAAAATCCATTAGTTTATCCTGCATTTGAATGGAAATTTTTTCCTTGCATTGTTTTGTAATATCATGCATTGGTCATTTGAAAATACTGGTTCACTGAATGATACATATCTTCCAAATGTTGACATACTTCACTATATAATCTTTAAAAAAATCTTACTTGTTAATATTATTACTGATCTCATCAGAGCATTCTTAAAATATTGGGGAAATTTTCAAGCTCAAGGTAGCAGATACAAGTTTTCCAAAATGGTAATTTTACTTGCAAGTTCAAATTTTATCATTGGTAACAAATATGGTCCATCCTTTTCCTTAAAGTGACAATACCTCTCAGTTCATTTTTAAGAAACTGCCAAATATCCCAGTCTGCATTGTCATAGTTTGTCTATTAGTTATTCTTTCAAATAAAAATTGTGTTTCAATGAAGAAAGCAGCTAGATCAGCTTACAATTCAACAATAATGTAATTTTTCTCAAGGCAATTGTCATACTTTTTCTCTGTGGATGCCTCATGTGTACCTCCCAAGCTTCTTATTTTTAATTGATGTTTTACTTTATGCTTGTTATAAGAAAAAAAGAACAATGAGTAGATAACATCCTTATAGTTTTAAAAAAATGCTAAACAGATATTTCACAAAATATCCTAAAACTATAACTTAATATTTCTCAATAAGTTAAAAAATTTTTAAAAGATAGAAGATAAAAAAAGAATCTTTTCAGAGTTAAAAAGTTTAGGAAAGAGGAGATGAATGCCAAAAACAATGTACAAGAAGTTATTTGAGAAGAGAAAACGCTAAAAGAAACATAAAAGTTATATTTTAAAAATCAAAAAGTATAAGACAAATGGGTGATAATTAAATTTTTTTAAATATTATGTTAAAAAACTTTTAAAAAAATAAAAGTTTAAAAGATAGTCAAAGATAATTTAAAAATAGAAGGTCCTAAAAGGGAAAAACAATGGATCACTGTTTTAATAAATTATTAAACACTACAATTTAAGAAAATTTTGTGATTAAAAAAGTTTTAAAACTAGGTATCACAATGATATACTACACACTTGGAAAAATTCAACCCAAGGGACCAACATTGAAATAGAGTCTAGTAAAATCACATGGCTTTAAAGAACAAGAAAAGGAGGAGAGAAAGAGAATTCAGGCAAAGAGATCAAGACATTCAAAAGAAAAGAAAATCAAATTGGCATCAGACATTTTGAGACCAATGCTTTTGTTAGGATCAATATAAGATATCTAACATATGTAAGATACCTAAAAAAATTAATCCAGTAATATTTTTTAGTAATTTATTTGTTATCCAAACTGATTTCCAAGTTTAATATAACTGCTTAACATGTAAAATCTCAAGGAACATTACTTCCATCTGACTTTCCTATTGTGTTTACCATGATTGTACTCTATCCAACCAATGATCAGATAAACATTAACATAAACTTTTACACTAATCATTCAATATTTATTGTAGAACCAAGATCAAATCATGGCATCAAAATTTAAAATGTAGAAAGCTGTATGAATAAAAAACTTAAAAGTTATATTAAAATCACTAGTGAGTAATTTAGATAATTATCCTTCTAATTCTCAGTGACAATACAATTTTTAGCAAAATTTTAATATAACTTTTAAGTTATTTTTAGTTTTAAGTTTTTTTAGGAGGCAGAGGGTAAAGAGAAATTTGAGCAAATTTCAATATCTAAGTGGTAAACTAATAAACAACAACCAAAAATAGATTTATGTAATATATAACAGCAGCAGAGTAGCATGAGTAAAACCACTAGAATAAAACTATAAACAATTATAAAATTTTGTAATAAATGAAACTTGAAATTATCATGCTAAGTAAAATAAGTCAGCCACAAAATACCACATATGGCAAATTCTGTTTATATGAAATGTCAAAATAGATAAATGTGTAGAGACAGAAAGTAAATTAATGGTTACCTGAAGATGAAGCGTTATGGGAGAAGCAGTTTTGATACCTAAGGGTTGTGAGATTTCTTTTTGGAGTAATTAAAGTATTTTAAAACTGATTATGATGAAGGATGCATAAACCTGTAACAACATTAAATGTCATTGAATTGTTCACTTTAAATATGTAAATAGCTATTGTGCATAATACTGCAATGAACATGTGAAGGCATCTTTTTATAGAGTGATTTGAGTTTCTCTGGGTATATCTGCAGAAGGGGGATCACTGGGTCGTAAGGGAGGTCGATTTTTAGATCTTTTAGAAATTGCAACAGTTTTCCACAGAGGTTGTAGCAGTTAAAACTCCTACCAAAAGTGTTAAAGTGTTCTCTTTTCTCTGCATCTTCTTCAGCATTTATTGTCTTTTGAGTTCTTCATGATGATCATCCTGACTAGAGTGAAGTAATGTGTCAATGTGGTTTAATTCTCAATTCTTTGATGATTAGTGAAGCTAAACATTTTTTCATGTATTTGTTGGCTGTTCATATAACTGGATAAAGAAAATGTGGTACATATACATGATGAAATATTGCACAGCCATAAAGAAAAACAAAATGAAGGACTTTGCAGAAACTTGGATGCATTTAAAGTCTATAGTACTCAGTAACTTGTCATAGAAACACCTATCTAAGTACTACATGTATGGACCTAAACATTTATAAGAAAGGGATTGGCAGTAGTGGGACACTTCCAGGGGAGTGGGGGAGAGCACACAACATCAATAAGGGTAACTTTACCTGCATTATGACCACTTGTGTGCGTAACCCTGAATTGTACCCCACATCTTTAAAATTAAAAAAATTATAGATTCAATAAATGAAAAAATAAGCAAATAGCATTCTATGTGAATATAAGGTAATTTTAATATACTTCTGTAGCAGGATCTATTCTAATGATTTAAAAAACTGTTACAAATTTTAAAATTATTTTGCTGACAAAAGTTTTTCTATTTTTTATTCTCTGTTTATATTATAGGGTAAGATAAAACAAATGAGAAACTATGTGATACTCTAGCTGTATTGTTTTTGTTGTCTTTGAATACACTAGCTATATAGTCTGTGCTGTCCCACAGAATGAGACAAATAGATAAAAAGGAAAAGTTGAAAAAGGTTACAAAATCTTGATGTCTCAAACTTGAATTGGAAGTAGCAGAATCAAAGTATGAATTTGTGAAGTCTTTAATCTTGAAAAATATTTTCTGAAGACTAGAAATAATGACAAAATCAGCAGCAATTAACAGCCTAACCACCAATATGTAGAAATACCATTTCCCACTAAAAAAAAAAAATGCAGATCCTTGTTGAAATGAATAACTCCATGTTTGCAGTCAGAAATGTACAAGATGAGACTAGAGTATCTACTAATACCAAAGCTAACCAATGCTATAGGAACATGTCCAAAAAACTCTAGGACAATTTAAGGCTCACTTTGACCAAAGATGGACTATTTGAGCACCAGTAAGAATAATAACTGTGATTAATTTAAATGTATCAAATATTTAATTACAACACTTCATAAGAAAAAATCCTGGTGAATAAATCACTAATGGAGTATTCTCCATTCTCATTTTCAATTATATAAGTCATTATTTTGAAAACTAGTGATAAAAAGGAGTTAAATTTTTAATTTTCTCTTTTTTTAAACTGTAATTTAAAATATGCTATGTAAGCTGGGTACTTGTATGTACTATAACTTGAGTGCCCAAATAGTAAATTAGTAGTCATTTGTCTTTATAAATGATTTCTAATGAGTAAGAAATAAAGAATACAGTCTTCTGGAATGAAATCCAGAGGAAATAATATAAATATTATCACCTTGCTATCTCAAATGAATAATAATATCATTATTATTAGTAGAGCATCAATGACTGTTAACATCACAAAACACAAAACAGAGAGAACACATTACTCATGTAATCTTGGAGAAGAAAATTATACATGCATTGGTTCAAAGTTTGGTTGTTTTATAAATCAATGTTTCAGTCTGCTAGAACAAAATATATTTGACTCGATAACTCTAAAAAACATAAATTTATTTTTGGCACTTGTTAATGCTAGGAAGTTCAAGATCAAGGCACTAATAAATTCAGTATTTGATGAGGGCACCCTTCTTTCATAGAACGATCCCTTCTTGTTGTAACCACACGTGGTACAAGGGAAAAATAAGCTTCCTTAGGATTCTTTTGTAAGGACGCTAAACCCATTCACCTAATCACCTCCTAAAACACACACACACACACACACACACACATACACACACACACACACACTTTCTAAAACCATAGAATTAGGTAATGTATTTTAACATAAGAACTTAGGGGAGACAAAATCATTCAGACCTCACAAAACAAATTACCAGTTTACTAGAAATACTGAGGACACAGAAACATTGTTAAACATATCACAGAGACCCAGTGAACAAAATCCAGATTATGAGATCTTATATAGAAAAAGCAACTCTATTTATAACACAGAGATATCCGAGTAGGAAAGATAATTTATAGATGAGGAAGATTTATAAGATATGCAATGTGTAGAACTTATTTGGAATAATTTTGCAAACAAACTAAAATATATGTAAATTTTTTGAGACAATTGTAAATTTGAACACCGCCTCTATACTTGAGAATTGTTCTGAATTGTTTCTCAGTCACTCTAGTGGCAAGTGACCTTAATGTATGCCAAGTTTCTGCTTCTGTCTGAAGACAGGGAAAAAAAAAAAAAAAAATATATATATATATCCTATCTTGCATGTAGTCAGGTAGAAGACATTTTTATCCTCACTCATGTGAGGATCACTGGCCTTTTCCTTCTCTCCAGGACTTCAACTGATTGAATAAAGTCCACCCATTAAGGAGAGCAATCTGTTTTATTCAGTGTACCCATTGATTGATTTTTGTTTTTAAAGCTTTCTATTTTGAGGTAGTTGTAAATTCACGTGTAGATATAAGAAACAATACAAAGAGGTTTCATCTACATCTGACCCAGTTTCCCCCGAATGGTAATGTCTTGCAATGGTGAAATCTTCACATCAAGATGCAGGACAGTTTCATTACAAAGTTCTCTCCTGCTATTCTTTTGCAAACACAGCATCTCACTTCCTACTCCTCTACTTCCTAAACCAACTACCTGGCAACCATGAATGTGTTTTTTATAATTTCTTTTTAATTTCAGGAATGATATGTAAATGGCATCATACAACAAGTAATCTTTAGAGACTGACTTTTTTCACTTAAAATAATTTCCTTGAGATGTATTCACATTGTCGCATGTGTCAGTAATTCATTCATTTTTATTGTTGGATACCATCCCACAGTATAGATGGACTAAACTGATTTTATCTATCACCTGTTGAAGGTCAAATGTTAATCTCATCCAGAAACAACCGGACAGATACACCCAGAATTATATTTGCCCAAATGTCTGGGACACTCAAACTGACAGTTAAAATTAACTATCACAGCAGCTAAAGATCCATTCATAAGATTCACCAAGAGAATTCTACCTAACCAACCAAAAAATAATTGCTAATTTATAGCAACTGATCAGGAACATAGGACATTTTTTGGAAACTACTAAGCTGACTTTACAAACTAGCTGTATCTTGAAGAAAAAATCAGTTTGAATGGTGATATCTTTTTATTTAATTATTTGAGTTGGAGTTTCACTCATTTGCTCAGGCTGGAGTGCAGTGGCACTTTATGGCCACCACCCTCTCAACCTGCTGGGCTCAGGTGATCCTTCTGCCTTAGCCTTCCAAGTTGCTGGAAACACAGACAAGCACCACTATGCCTCGCTAATTTTTTAATTTATTGTAGAGATGAGGTCTCGTCATGTTGCTCAGGCTGGTCTCAAACCCTGGACTCAGGCAATTCTCTCACCTCTGCTTCCCAAAATACTGGGATTACAGGCGTGAGTTACCATGCCCAACTGAATGGTGATATCATTAACACATTTTTACATATATATGCAATATATATATACATATATTATAATGAATATATATCATGGTACATTTAATAAAAAAATCAATGTGACACACTATTCATCCTATTATGCCGGATAATTAACAGTTACATTCATTTTATTATCCTTGCCTATGAGATTCATTCAGTAAATGATGAGTAAAATAATTTTTTAAAGTGTTACCTTAATAGCTGCTAGAAGTATTCAAAACTTTTTCATCTAAAACAATCAACAATGTATATGTATATACATATATACGTATATAGATAAAGAATTTCTTATTCTAGAATAATCTTGATGAAGAATATTTACCAAATAAAGCCCTGACATAATTAATAGTGAGCTATTAGTGGTACTCCCTGCAAAATGAATTAAAACAAAACAAAACAAAGTTACTCACTATTATCATATCTCTACACATTAGGAAATCAATGGGGTGAAGAAAAAAAGATAATGATCTGTGTATATTAAAGCAAAGGAAATATCTCTAATTATTTAGAGAATAAATGATTATATATAACATTTAGAAAAATCTAATGCACAATATTAAGAGAGTTTCAAAATTCAAGATAAATAATGTATAATACAAAAAGTTAATATTCAATAATTTAGGTAAATAGAATGAAGTCTTTGGTGTGGTAATCAGCCTCCAAGACGGCCCTTAATCATCTCTTGGTGTTCAAGTCCTGTGTGATCCTTTCTGATGAGTGTGAGATGGACGTAGCAATTAACTTTAGTATAAGACAGGTGATGTTTGATTAAAAAACCAGAGCTTAAAAGACAGTGTGGTCTTCAGCTCTCTTTGTCTCTCTTTGTCTGTCTCTGACCCTTTCTCTCTCTCTCTCTGTCTCTCATTACTTACTCTGAAAAGCCCACATGTTAAGAAGTTGAGGTATCTTTACAAACAACTGCATGAGTGAGTTTAGAAGTTGATCCTCCAGCTTCAATCGGGTCTTCAATTCATTACAATCAACATCTTGGCTGAAATCTCTAGAGGATCCCAAGCTCTAATCACGTAGTTAAATTGTATCTACATAATTCTTCCCATTGTGAAACTCTTAGTGAATGTAAAGATTAACTAGTTTAATGCTAGCTTCCAGGTATAATCATTATTAATAGTTTTTCTTCTTTAATTAAATTCATTAGCAGTGTCAGTTACATTTTATGAGGAGTTGACTAATTTTCATTAGTATGTTATAAAATATCAATCACGTATCTAGGTACACAATTTGAATTAATGTGAATTCTCCACAAATTAAAATTTTGTCAAGCCCAACAAATTGCACATTTTCATGTGGTTGTCACATAATACAGCTACTTAACCCAAAAGAGAGAAATATTGGCCAGACTTTATTAGGATTAGCCTTGATTTATAAAAGTTTTGACCTAAGGCAAGTATCCAGGCTTGCATTTCTCACAAAAATGCCATGGTCTGGCATGTATTTCTGTCGGTTTGTTTACACATACAATCAGCCTTCTGTATCCATGGATTCTGCATCTGGGGATTCAACCAACTATGGAGGGAAAATATTTGGGGGAAAAAAAAAAAGAAGATTGTGTCTTTTGTTCTAGGCATTATTCCCAAAACAATATAACAACTGTTTACATAACGTTTACATTGAATTAGATATTATAAGTAATTTAGAAATGAGTTAAAGTACAAAGGAAAAAGACTCCTTGAGTCTTATTAGTTGTCTATTTGTTTTTAGTATAGAAGTTATTTACAACTGTGAATATTATCCACGTTACACAAAGAACCATTACGCATATTTTAATGAGGGTAGATATTATCAAGTGTTTCTAAGATTCCCACTTCCTTGTTATTTACTCATAATACTTGTGAATTTAAAATACCCTGTCCATTGAACTTGCTGCAAGTGATATAACTGTGATATCGGATGGGACTACAGTGCACTGTTATGTCCCACTGGAAGTATTAAATAGTCTCAGAACAACATTTACAGAAGCCACCTATGTGAGCAAAGGGATTAGCTATGGATTCCTAGTAAACTTTTTTAAAAAGTGAGCTAATCTTTGTGTGCTAAATTCATATGAACAAATCATATCATTAACCCATAGAGAGAAATGATCATGTTGGTTGACATTTTTCTTAATAGACGAATAAAAGTGATCTCTCACTCTCTCTCTCTCTCTCTCTCTCTCTCTCTCTCTCTCCACACACAAACACACATCTCAAACCATTCAATCGGACTTTGTTTCTGTATTCTGAAATAATGTTCCTTTCATTATGTCCTAAAGCATAGATAAATAGTTGGATAGATAATTCTTAAAGAGGTAAATCTTACTGAATTTTGAAAAAGTCTATCTGTTGCATAATTCTTTTTTCATTAAATATTATGTCATGTGCATTTTACTTTGTCATTAAATAGTAAGTGATGATCTGATATAATCAGATTATATAAACACTATGGAGCTATTTGGGAAACATTGTTAGGATAATTATGAGTGAAAGTTTCTTGTATGAGATAATAGTAAAATCTGGGATTTGCTACATATGTAATACATAATATATAGCATATTGATTACATAATCTGAATAACTTTATTATATCACTTCAGGCAAGTTCAATGAACTGATTACCCTGTATCCTTCTGTATAAATGGTAATAACTAGAATGTAGAATTTCCAGATGAAAGTGAATTTTCACAGTAGTTTTTATAGCGAATACCCCTACTACTTCTATCACCATCTGTAACAGTGTGTACTTTTCTCCTTCATTTTAGGTGAAAGACACTGACGTATAGAGGGATGTGCAATTTGTCGAGGTGACATACTTAGTAGCAAATCTCAGATTTCAGTCTGTGTTATCTCACTCCAGAAACACTCACTCATAATCACTGTAATGGTGTCTCACACATCATGAAATTCTGCCATGAAGGGATACCAAAATTAAGAGATACTTAATGGGTATTGAGATAGGTTTTTAAACAGCTTTTGTGAATAACAATCTAATATATATATATATTTCTTAGTGCATAAGAAATAAACTAAGTTAATGTAGATTTATATTTCAGCATTAGTTTTTAATCTCCATTGTAGTTTTTATATATTTTGCTCCATATATCATTTATTTAAAGTAATTAAAGTTTACCTTATGTTGAAATATTTTATAATTTTAAATTTAATTTAATATGTTTGGGGACTGTATGTGATTTTTTTTTTTTTTTTAGTAGGAGTCTCACTCTGTCGCCCAGACTGGAGTGCAGTGGCTGTTCCTGGCCTGTATGTGATTTTTATTGAATTATATTCAGGTGGGTTTATTTTACATAACTGTTGAAATGACATTGATTTAAGAATAAACACGTTAAAGGATACAAATTTTCTACTGTAAAAACAAAAATTGTGGTGGCAAAATATTTCACAACGAAAACCTATAAAAGAAGCTAGAAATGGAATAGGTAGAAAATTAATATCTGTTTTAGAAGTTAGATATTTGAGCCTACGTTGTACTTGTGGTATCTTCGTATTACCAAAACACCTTTTTGACATTGTTTTTTAATGTAGTAAAGGAGAATTCATTATTAGAAACAGTTCTAAACAGTAACCTTACTATGTTTGAATTCTCATTGCTCAAAAGATAGAAGGGCATAAAAAAATCTAAAGACATAGACAGATAATAAGAATAAAAATGTATAACTGTAACCTCACTGGTTTTAATAATAATTTAACATTTTTTTCTGTACACACACGTAAGCTGGGCATAATTTATAATTTGTAAGATCTAGCCTTTCTTCTGTCCATGTACTCTCAAATATTTCTCATTGTTCATATATTCATTTATCTTGTACATGTTACTTTCCTGGTTCCTGGGCTATCAAACACCAGACTCTACCTGATTATTGGGCATTTTCCCTCCCTTATTCACCTCTTCAATTTCTGCACTTAATTTTTCTTTAATTTTATCATGCTAAATTATGTAAACATTGTAAGCATCTTTGAATTCTTTCATCACAGGCAGAGTATAAATCAATATTTAATTCTCATAGCAATGACACCAACCACTTTGAAAAGTTTCAATTCTGCTGCATCTATCTCATTAGATTCTCAGGATCCAATTCCCTCTTCCTTGAAATAAAGGGACACTGGACCATTGTGTTTAAAAACATGTATTCCAATGGCAAGAAAAATGATAGCACAGATATTATTCATCCTTTGTACTCCTAGTGACATGCTGATTATTAGGAAGGAAGCAATAATGCAAGGAACAGCTAGCCTCATCCTTGCATTCGGGTAATGGGTTGTTCAGGTTGTAGTAAGGTTTGTGAGATTTATATGTGCTGACTCAACCACCACGTTGCTCCTGGTCTGTCAAAGGCCAGGCTCTGCCTGATTATTGGGCACTCTTTCTTCTTGTGACGACTTCCTATTTTCTTGGTGATAAACCCTCCACAACATCTCTCCTCTGTTTCTTACACCATTTAAAATATCCTTCCAGGTTCTCAGGATGTTTACTCCATTCTTCTCATTTCAAGTTCTCTGTGATAATAGCACTTTGATTTTTTTTTTTTTTTTTTTTTTGCCAAAGTTAATTCTTCCATTCTTCTCCATTGGAGAACTCAAGATGTGTGTAATATGAATCCCTCAAGTGAGAAAACACAACAACCAGTTCAGAGAGAGTCCAATTGGTCAAAGTGACTGATTTGCCTCAGATTGGCATAAAGAGTTCTTTTCAACAAATTTGAATTCCCAAAACCTGCTTCAAAACAAACTCAGAATTTTTGAAGGCAGACTTTGAGTCCCTTTATTCTTTATAATAGTTCCTCAAGGGATTGCGATTTGCAGCAGAGATTAAGAAACATATATTTAAGCTAAATGATTTAGGTTCAGTTCCCTTTGCCGTGGACTGTCCCGTTTCTCTTGCTAGTGATTGATGTGGGTCAGGGAATATACACACTTCATAATTCAAAACAATAATACATTGGGGTAAGTATTCCAGAGGACTTCTGGGAAATATTTACTCAATCTTCAAAGTTAAAGAAGGCAAAGGTATACTTCATTTCAACAGTCTCATGTCAGGAGTTGAGCCCTGCAGTTTCTGTAGTCATCTTTTGGTTATAAAGTAAGAATGAATAAGGATAAATCCAAAAAGTTGAACAGTGCTAAGCATAAGATAGAAAATATAATTTGATCGCTAAATATATTTGACCTAATTAATTGGTCATTCCAGTGGACAGAGTTTTTTCTTATACTAAGTGATTAATTGTTTAAGACTTTTAAAAATATTTTATTTTAAATATGTGTGATGCAGTTCAGGGTTAGGTATACAAATGTTAATTATGCAGGTACCCTTGTAATGAGGTGTGCCCCCACCTCCTCTGACAGTTTCCTACTATCTCAGATTTGGGAGAGGTGTCTAAAAAAACCTCTTATCTATATCCATGACAACAAGCTTATTTATCTTAATATTTACATGTTAGAAGTTATCAAGAAAAATGTGTATTCATTTATCTACAGAAACAAATAATTGAAAAAAATGACATTTAAGTCTTTTGTATTAATGCAACCTGAATGTTCTATATTTTACTTAGATTCCGTATGTTCTTTAAAACAATTGTCTTCCAATGGCATCTCATGTTAATTTTCCACCTAAACTTGCATATTGAGAAATTCATGGGCTATATGGAAGCTTTACTATGGGTATTAGAAAAAATAAGACACTATTTTGTGAATAAACATTTTTTCTTTATTTATTCTTTTTCATGTTCTTTATAGCTCTGAAAACCTTTAAAGTTAGCATTCCCTGTACCTAGCATAACTCTCATTTATTTTGTAATAAATCAGAACACAATTTAACATTCCATAAATCTTTTAATTACATCCCCTTTAGGTGAGAAAATAAAGGGTGTTGCTGGATACTTATGCTTTAAGAGATGTAAACACTGTAGTAGTAGCATTTCATATGCTCAGTGGATTTGACTTGAGTGATGACAGCAAACCAGGGAGCTGAAACTTACAATAAATATCTTTGCAAATTGTATTAAGGTGATTTGTTCTCATGACTGCTTCATTGATCACATATTATCACTCACCCATCAAGTGACAAGGCAGAGTCACTAACTACAAGGTTCCTTAACACAAAATTTTTCTTGCTTATGAAAACTTTCCAGGATTTGTTATGTGCAAAGAATGAGATTCAGTAGAATTCCACAGATCTGCATTGTGATATTCATGTCTGAGAGGCAAGCTGAGAACACAGAACACAGAACTGTAATAACACAAGTATGTAGCTCTTTAGTTAATGTTGAATATCATTTTCTTCTGCCCCTACACTCCCATATAGATACTTGGGCAAAACTTTCCATTTTATTAGTGTTCATAAATAAAAAATAGCTCAGGCACTGGATTGAATTTTCCTTCCACTTTATCTATAACACTTTTGAAAAAGCAAGATCTATCATTAAACCGAGAAATTACAAAATAGCAGTGAAAGTAATTTAAAAAATCAGCATAACTTTGCATAGGGCAATATAAAGTATATTAATCAACTATTGCTCTTGTCTTTAACCACAATACATCTAAAATACAAAAACACAACTGAGTTTAATTATCTATATGAAGAATATTGAAACCTCTCTGCTGTAGCCCAAATATAGAATATTAGAGTTGGCAGATTTTTCCCTAGGAAGTTACATAATGATGATATTCTAGATCCCTATAATAACAATTTCAGAAAGCTCAGTTTTAGCATTATGTTTTTTGCTTAATGTTGAGAAATAATCCTGACACTGTTGTCTTTATCCACATTTTGACATGGTGCTTTCGAAGACACTATAAATTTCGTTGTTTCATGTCCCTGTATGAAAATTTCACTCAGACTTTATGACACTATGAAAAACTCTGTCTTTCCCTAATGGTTTGGTAAGCATCCTTTTATAGGATAATTAGACTCATGAAACTCATCATGTTTATCTACTTGCCTTAGCTGTCAACAGCTTAGCACAAAAATCAGTGCTCATTTCTAGTTGTTCCCCTCAGGCTCTGTTCTCTGAAAGAAACATTTCTCCTCATTCTATTCCTTTTTCTTTTTTTCCCCATTTTTTAGATATTGTTGACAATAAAATTACATATATTTAAGGTGTACCACTTAATTATTTGATATACCCATGTGCTGTGTAAGTTACCACATGCAAGTGAATTAACATATCTGTCACCTCACATAGCTACCTTGTTTGTTTGTGTGTGCTGAGAGCACTTAAGGTTTTGGTAATTTTCAAATTTTAAGTATACAATATAATACTATTAACTATACTTACATTGCTGTACACTCAATCTCCAGAACTTATTTATCTTGAATAACGAAAATATTATATCCTTGACCAACATCTTCCCATCTGCTTCTTTCCCCAACCTGGGTGAGATATAGTGGTTCCAGCTCTGGGGATGGCACTGTAACAGAAATTCCTTGCAACGAAGAGTAACCTTCAGTGGTCCTTCAATGACCTAAATTATGAGCGTCCATGCTGGTAGGGCGAGATATTGGGCCCCTGGGTAGTGAACACTGCTGAAATCATTCTGTTCTCTTTTTCCTCCCAGGTGGAAGTCATGGCCAAGGAGATTCCTCTTGGTGTTGAGTCCTTCATGCAGGGTGTACTTCCAGTGGCAGTGGCACTGATGTCTCATGCACGGGCGCAATGACTAGGAAATGTGGAGCTAGTGTTGGGAATATGGAACCAGGGGTCTGGGTCATGGGCGTGACTACTTTGGCCATGAAGCTGGTATACAAGGCATAGTGTGCCCACTGAGGCTATATCCTAGTTTCTGAGGCATGGTGCTTGCCATGTGACCATGAAGTCAGGGTTTGGACCACAGGAACATGCAGAGTGATGGAGGATCCAGGGCCTGGGCATCTGCATGTCACAGTGAGGAAGAGGGTTGGTTCAAGCTTAGGGTCGCATAGTAGAAGCCCCCTTTCTGGGGAAACAGCAGCTGTGATGACTGTTGAGGTCCTCAGAGGCAAGGCCTGCTGGGATCCTTTGCACTGCAGGCTACTGGAGACTGCAGTAAAACTGGCCATATAAGCCGGGTTCAGTGGTACAGCCTGTAATCCCGCGCCTTTAGCAGGCTGAGGTGAGTGGATTGCCTGAGCCCGCGGGTTCGAGACCTGCCTGGGCAGCGAGACTTCATCTCTACAAAAAATCAGCCAGGCGTGGTAGCACGCGCCTGTAATTCCGGCTACTCGGAAGGCTGAGGCGGAAGGATCGCCGGAGCCCAGCAGGTTGAGGCTGCGGTGGCCGGGAACGGCCACTGCACTCCAGTCTGGGTGACAGAGTGAGACTCCAACTCAAAAAACAAACAAAAAACTGGCCATATGACTGACACTGAAGACCACCACACTTCTTTGTTCTTAGCCATCTAGGGAAGTCAGTTGCTCACCCTACTTGACTTTTCCTGCAAAATAAACTTGCATGTCGGGAAGCTTCGTTTTAGTGTTGATCTGTGACAATCATGTGGATGAAATGATGCAGACACAAAGAAACTCCTCTTTCTAATCTTTTTGTTTTGATTATTCTCTGTTATTTCCACCACTCTGTCACTATACTTTCTTAACTGTACGCCTGAGCTCTACCAGAGTTATTTTCATTTGAAAATAGCTGCCTAATTATTGTTTTTTGTGGGGGTAGGTAGGCTCTAGTCTCCCACTCCAACATCTTGCTGTCATTACCCCATTCTTTTAATTTTAAAAAGTCATTTTTTAGCTTTATTTATATGATTTTTAATAATTTTAGCTTTCATTACAAGCACTCAAGTGATTTGACTATATGTTCACTTTGTCTTGATTTTATCACACTTAAAAAAACAATTAAAGCTATTATTGTTTATAGATTTATATTATTTACAATACAGATGAGAAAATTGGGGGTAGCAAGCTAAGTCATTTCTCCAGGATTTCACTGTAAATATATGCCCTAGGTCTGGATTGAACTTAAAATCTGTGATACTAGACACTACAATCCCAATGCTATCAAAAATCAGAAAAATAGAAATTGTCATTTTTCTAAAAGGATTAATCTATCAATTTTCTCTTTTTCTTCATTTCTTCTTTCTTCACCTTCCTTCCATGTTCTATTTTTTATTTTTATTGTTTTGTTCTTTCTTTATGGTTTGAATATTTACCTGTAAATCTCATTTTGAATTTCTTCCCCCAGTGTTGGAGCTAGGGCCTAATGGAAGGAGTTTGAGTCATGTGGAAAGATCCCTCATGAATAGATGAGTGTTCTCTCTAGGATGGGAGATGACAAAGTGAGTTCTTGCTCTACTAGTTTCTACAAGAGTTGTCTGTAGAGGAGGCTGTTAAAAAAAGCCTAGTACCTCCTCCCCACCTCTTGCTTCCTCTGTAGCAATGTGATCTCTGTACATGCTGACTCTTCTTCATCTTTCACCATGAATGGAATCAGCCCAGAGTCCTCACAAGAAGGAGATGCTGGCACCATACTTGTACAGTTGCAGAAACTTGAACCCAAAAAACCTATTTTCTTTATAGATTAACCGAGTCTCAGATATTCCTTTATGGCAACACAAAATGGACTGAGACACTTTTCTTCATTCTTTCAAGACATATTTACTTAGCCAACATTTATATTGTGTCATCACTGATGCTGGTGCCAACGAAAAAAAAAGAAAAACAGTGGATGACAGAGAACGGACTTCAGAGACTCTGTTTCCAAAGGAGAACAATGGGTCTTTAAACTTTTTATCCTTATCTTTAAGTAGGAGGAAATAAAAATCAATAAACATCCTTAGTCATTTTATTTCTAACATATTGCAAATAGTTTTTCTCTTTTGCTATTGGATGCATTTTTGCATGTTTAAAATGGTTGTTGAAGACCTTAGGAAGGAAATCAAAGATTCAATCTTCAAGTCAAAACATTCCCATATGGACTTATCTAACTAATGATACAGCAACCAGCGAGTTCCATGGTTGAGTTTTCTTGTGATCACATGAACTTTCCCATTCTTCTTTTTTCTCATTTGTTATAGACAGTAAAATGAAAGATTGTTAAGTAACAGAGAAATGATATGTTTATATAGTTAATTATTAATATTTCTGAAAAATCCTAAAAACTATAGATTAAGTACTTTGCCACTTATTAGTATCTCTTGCTGAAGATTCATTATCATTTTGTGGTTATTTATCAGCTTTTGATTGCTGCATTCTCTTTCTCTCATTTTCCTTGTTACTTGCTTTCTATCAAAAAGCATTAGTTTTAAAACTGCTGCTTCAGAATTTTATTCAGCCTTTGACAGTTCATCTCTGATTTTTAGATTCTACCTTAATGGTGAGGATGTGTCTTTGAAGGCATTACAGGAATATTCACTTTAGTGTCATTTGATGATTTAAAAATAAATGGCCTACTGCATATTTTTAATCTCTATTTAAAACATAATTTAATGTCATGTGTTTTGGGGTTCTTATCAGCCTTTGGCACATAATTCTATATTCTTAATCTGGGATTGTTAGTCCATCATGTTTGTAAAAATGTAGCAAAAATCTTCATATATGTATTTTATCCAATATATAGAATTTTAAAATACCTTCACTTTTCCCTCTTTATTTCCTTCCTTCCTTCCTTCCTTCCTTCCTTCCTTCCTTCCTTCCTTTTTCTCTTTCTTTCTTTCTTTCTTTCTTTCTTTCTTTCTTTCTTTCTTTCTTTCTTTCTTCCCTTCCCTCCCTCCCTTTCTTCCCTCTTTCCCTTCTTCCTTCCTCTCTCTGTTCACAATGACTTTTAAAAATTAAACTCTCTAAGTAAAGGTCATATCTAAATACAGTAACAATTTTTTTTCTTTTGACAGGGTCTCACCATCACCCAAGCTGTAGTGCAGAGGCATAATCCCAGCTCACCACAGCTTCACCTCCTAGGCTAAAGCAATCCTTCCACCTCAGCCTCTCAAGTAGCTGGGACTGCAGGCCCATGCCACCATACCCGACTTGGCAGAAAATGTTTGCAAGACCTTATTATTATCATAGTGTTTTAAGTACCTTATGTTTTTAATCTCTGACACTAAGCCTGTGGTATAGGGATTGCTGCTACACACATTTTACCAGTGAGAATATTGACAGGGTGATATTAAATATAGGGCAAGCAGTTGGCAAGGGAAAGAGAAAGGAGTTTGGTTCTACCAGAATTCACCTTCATTGGCAAGCTGTGATAGATTCTAAAGAGATGATAGTTTTCTAAGTTTCCATATTATGTACTTTGAATATATCATTTTATTTCATAAGCACACAGACACACTGTTATGAGACAGGTATTGAGATTACTCCCATTTTACAGACACAAACACTGAGGTTTACTGGAACTAATATCTTATTTGAGTAGTAAATGAAATTAGGATTCATGCAGCATTCATCAGGATCCAAGATATATGCTTATATTTTACACTGTGTTGCCATACAGAACATAAGCAACTAGTAGATTAAACTTATTGAAAATTCCAACTGGGCGCAGTGGCTCCAGTCTGTAATCCCAGCACTTTGGGAGGCCGAGGTGAGAGAATTGCCTGAGCTCAGTGGTTCAGGACCAGCCTGGGCAACTTGGTGAGACCTACAATAATAATAATAATAAAAGAAGAAGAAGAAGAAGAAGAAGAAGAAGAAGAAGAAGAAGAAGAAGAAGAAGAAGAAGTAGAAGAAGAAGAAGTAGTCGATCATGGCAGCACATGCCTGTAGTTCCAGCTACTTGGAAGGCTGAGGCAGAAGGATCTCCTGAGTCCAGCAGGTCGAGGCTGAAGTGGCTGTGAGCATGCCCCTGCACTCCAGCCTGGGCGACAGAATGAGACTCTGACTCAAACAAAGCAAAACAAAACAAACAAACAACAAAAAAAGAAAATTCCATGTTGCAAATGATTTAGAGAAAGAAAAGAACCTCATTTGTCTCACTGAACACATAGAAATGTTCAGTGCTTGGTTGGCTTCCACATAGCAGATACATAGGATAACAAATAAACATGAATTCAGACAGAAAATCTTTTTTAATTGGATGTTCCTTTGTAAACTCTGTAAACTTTTCCCCATTAAATTCTTTTAAAAATGTTGATCATTTTTACCTTGGGAAAGATTTGACAAGATTAAAATAGATATACGGCTTCACAGGGGAGGTTTCTATAGTAACAGAAAATACATAAAAGAGAGATGCGCAAAAGTGTAATGGTCCATTCACACCAAAAGATGTATTTTATTCTATTTATACATTTAATATCATGTTGGGTTCAATGTTAATTCCCATTTTCAACATTTTCTGGTTAATTTGTCTTAAAAGCCCACATATTGTTGGTTCGTAAAAGATCATTGAAGTAAAGATATTTTCATTTTCTGCCGTGGAAGGAAAATAGGGACATCTGAAATCATGTTTAGATGCGCATTTAAATCTTCATATGCTTCTTTCAGAGTCCCCATCGGTACTTCCCTTCTCCCATCCTCACACCAGCTTCCTAAGGAGTTTACATTTGGCCACATGCCCCTGAGCACTCTGTGCAGGCCATTTATACCATTTACATTAGCTCTGATCAAAAGTCCAAAACTTTCTTCTCTGTAGAATTTTTATATATCATACCTTGATCCCTCCACTGCCCCATAAACATTCTTCTGGCTCTTTGAACTTACAGTGTTTCTTAAATAAATATCTAATATTTTCTAAATGCCCTTCAAACTTTTGCTTTTATTGAAACCTAGTTATTCTTTAAAAACAACTCTTCCTTTTTAAAACAGTCATACCTGTATGTGCATGTGTGTGTGTGCATCTTTGTACAGTATTTTCATTTTCCACTGTCTGAAGATGGTAAGTAAATTTCTTACACCCCCTTACTACTCCTTAAACATTTTTATCTCCAAAATTTCCATTATTTTTGTACATCAGAATATATATTATATATATAAAATCTCTTACTGCAGCGTTAATGTTTCTCTTTATAAAATATTTTCTCACTTAATTTTTTGCCTATATTTTCACCTCTACTCTTATTCACTTGGATTACAACTAGCAATTTTTACATAATAGGGCCTGCATATAATATTATATACCTAATCCCATGTTCTAAGTTATTTCTATTATCTTCCACATCACAGTAATTGGTGCCATCATTTACCTATCCTGATCACCGCTTTCTCTGATTATGTTTTTTCTAATACTCCATTGCCTACCTCCATCAACAAGTCCTATAACAGGCAGACATGGACAGCCTTTTAGACCGAATAAGAAATTTGCATTTTTTTCTGAATATAATTATAACACACTGGAAGTTTTTGAAAAGGATTAGACTGTTAAACACACTTCTATTGCTAATCCATAGAAAATTGACTGCAGTGGAACATTAATGGAAACTGGAAGGCCTGTGGGAATTTATTTAAATATCAAAGTGAAATAAAATATTGGCATACACTTGAGTGATTGCAGTAGGGTAGATGAAAAGTGGTTACTCTTCAGGATGTTCCTTTCAATATGGCCATACAATTTTCTTGCTGATCCTAAAATGCAAAGAGTTCATTCTTGTAGACTTTTTTATCTTTGCAGTTCCCATATCTCTGATGATATTCCCTAGTTCTTTTGCAGGGTATCACCACACTTCATTTTACTCTGTTCAAATGTCACTACAGCAAAGCCATCTTAATATAATTTTACTCCCCATCAATCATAATCTCTTTCACAACCTGATTTTATCTCATATAAATTATATATGTAATATAATATAGATTATATATATCACATGTACACATTCACACATATATGTATATATAATGAATATGTCATATATTTATTTATTTTCTTTCTTTTTTTTTTTTTTTTTTTGAGTTGGAGTCTCACTCTGTCACCCAGACTGGAGTGCAGTGGCCACTCCTGGCCACCGCAGCCTCGACCTGCTGGGCTCCGGCGATCCTTCCTCCTCAGCCTTCCAAGTAGCTGGAATTACAGGCATGCACTACCACAACCGGCTGATTTTTTGATTTATTGTAGAGATGAGGTCTCACTGCCCAGGCGGGTCTCGAACCCGCGGACTCAGGCAATCCACTCACCTCAGCCTCCCAAAGGCGCGGGATTACAGGCTGAGCCACCGAGCTCGGCTTATTTATTTTCTAACTTTTACAGTTGAATGACTTAAACTTGCGTGTGATTGTCTTGAAAACCACTAAACTTTGGCATTTACTACATTGACAAAACATGACAATTTTTCACACAATGATTGACGGAAAGACAGTCTGCCAAATTCAGAGCTTAGGGAAAAAAGTGCAGAATACATTTAAATGAAAGAAATGTATCTTTTTTACTTTGTAGGAAACAAATCGAGACCTGGAGAATGTAAGAAAAATATTTAAGGCTATAATGAAATAATTTCAAAGCTGGGCCTAAAACAAAATTTTAGTTCTAAGTCTATTTTACTTACACAATATATTAAACAGAAAGAAAAACATATTTTAAATGAAAAAAATGATAGGTCATTTAATGACATGTATCTGATTCAAATTCCAACACCATTAAAAAATAAACTCTGCTCTTGTGAATGTTTAACATTTGAATCTCAGTTCCATAGTCTGTTAAAAAACAACAGTATTTTCCTTGGAAAATTGTGGCAGGGATTATGAATGCATTATGGGAAGTGCTTAATAGCAGAGACATTAACACTATAAACTTAATTAATTAACAGTTTTTTTGGTTGTGCTGGCTGAGCTAGTAGTGGTATCATTGGTTATTACTAGTAGCTCGAAACTGAGAGTTTATAATTTGAAACGGTCAACTATCTTTGTAGAATTAACTCCTTAATAATGAAGCCTATTTTTCATCATGGTTATCTTGTTAAAACTGTGCCAAGAATGAATTAGACATAAGAAAAGCGATTTGTGTTTTATTATTAGTTATATGTGTGTTTCTAATATTAAAATAAGGTATATATTTGCTTCTAAATCAAACCATCTTTTTGTCAAATTAATTAAGTCACATGCATCCTTTTTATTTGAATATTATACTATGGTTGTATTAAATTATATTCATTCTTGCTATAGTCCTGTTATCTAGTCTTAACTTTTTTCCTCCTTATATGAACAAATTACATGAGAGTCTACTCTTATTATTTTTTTCCCAATAGTTTTGGATGCAGAGCCTATTTACATTAATGCCATATTTTTTTACCTTAACTGAATATTCCTTCTGTGCAATATATATTTAGGGCTTTATTTTTGCCTTTGTAGTGCAGAGATCTTCCCACACAACTCCAACTGTCAAAAAGAAGGCATTTCATTGTGTGTGGGAGTGTTGTCTGACAGCCTAATGGATAAATGACATATTTAAACAATTTTACTATATTAAAGATTTCTGTCTAAAGTGTTTTGGGGTTACTTTTTTCGCTATAGAAAAATGACATATTTTAGAAACTTAAAGTTGATGTTCCTTATTTAGCCTGTCAATTTTAGTTTCAGAAAAAGGAGTGTTCAGAAGTCAGTGCTATAAGCATAGCTTTTTACATATTTTACACATTAGTTCTGGTTTCTTGAATTAATCTTATCACATATTAGTGCCTATGTTACAAAAGTAATTATTGATATAGTATTTCTCATCAAAGAGATCATTAAAAACAAGTTAAATTAAATACACCCTCTATTTGACACTTCTCATTAGAAACTCTTCCTTCTTTTAGTTTCTCTGGTACACACAGCTTTGCCTCCCCCTTGAGTGCTGCAAATGGTTCTTCTCCTAATTGGCTTTCTTTTTCTTCTCTTTAAGTGTTAACACAGGATATTACAAAAGGTAACTAAAGAACATAAAACCTGGTGAAGAAGCAGTGTCAGCAATATGACAAAATAGAAGTCCTGGACTCTCCTTCCTCTACAAACTGTTTCAACAACAATATATGTGTAGGTTTTCATGTGTGTGTGAAAGGAAGAAATCCAGAACTATTTGAGAGAATCCCGCACCCTGACAAGTGAGATTCATCAGTCATATTCACCTGGTGAGAAAATTTTAAATATGCTTTTACTGTAACCTCTACCCCCAACAAAGTTTCATATGATCACATGATTAGAAGGAAACTCAGCATCCTGATTTTCATGGGAAATTTTTTCCAGAAATATTGGGCAACACATCTAACATTCTAGTATTTCCAGGGGTTGTTCAAAGTACTGGCTTCTGTTTCACCTGTCAGGGAGTTTTGACAGGACTGAATATATTCTAGCTGACTAGGGACAGTGAGAACAAATATGACAATGTGGACTAGCATGAAGGTTAAAGGAAAGCACCAGAATCTCTGGCCAGGTTGATTGATTAGAGTCTTTTTCTTATGAGGTCAGTTTCTGATTGCTGAGGGAAGCAACTGTTTATTCTAACATGGCAATGGAAAAAAAAAGTCAAGAAAAATGAAGAAACAAGGAAATGTGTTTCAAATAAAGAAATAAGATAAATCTTTATAGACTAACTTTAGTAAAACAGAGATATATGATTACCAGACAGATAATTCAAAATAATCATGATAAAGTTACTTAATGAGATAAAAAAAAAATGAATAAGCAAAGGCAGAGTCCCAACAAAGTAGTAAAAAAAAATTTTAAAATACCAAATGCAAATCTTAAAGCTAAAAGTAAAATGACTGAACTAAAAAAATCACTAGAAGTGTTGAACAGCAGATCAGATCAAGCAGAAGAAAGAAGTAAAAAATAAGTTTGTTTTCACCTTTCACAAGTTTATAGTATGTCAGTTGATAAAGAAAATTAATTTTAGTAACTGCTTTTTAGAAGTGCTGTTTGAAAAAAAAATTACAGACTTTTTGTTCTCAGCCAGTGCTTCAGAGGTTACTGTGTTTATTGCTGGAAGCTACAGGTAGAAATTTAGTAATGTTGGCCAAGTGCAGTGGCTCACACCTGTAATCCCAGCACTTTGGGAGGCATAGATGAGAGGATTGCCTGAGACCATGGTTGTAAAACCAGCCTGGGCAACTTGGTGAGACTTCATCTCCACAATACATCAAACAATTAGCAAAGCATGGTGGTGCACACTTCCAGCTACTTGGAAGGCTGAGGTGGAAGGATCACCAGCACAGCAGGTCAAAGCTGTGGCAGCTGTGAGCAGCGTGCCACTACACTCTAGGCTGGGGGACAAAGTGAGACCCCAACTCATAAAAAAATTTTAATAACATAGAAGGTCTTTTGTGTCAGTAATTAAATTATATCATTCCAATCAGTGTCTATTTAATATTTTTACCCAGAATATCACATTAGCAGAGGAACCTTGATCATGAGTCACAGTTTTATATCATATGTAAGTCTTTAGAGGAGAATGATATAGAATGACATACACTACTATAGATCAATATTTATTATAAATCAGCAATTATTAGCAGTCTGGGATTTGGCATAAGGATAGGTGTAATGAATATATATGTGTACCCCTTGAATCTAAAATTTTTTAAAAAATTAAAAGATCAATATATCAGTATAAGTAGTCCATAAAGGGATATAAACTAATTTAATAAAAACATGGCATGACACAATAGTAAGGAAGGATAAATGTATCTGAGTTAATTGCATATCCATATGAAGAAACAGATTCTTGACCCTATACCATACATTCATGCAAACAACAATAAATTCAGTAGCCTATGGGACAAAATATAAAAGATAAACAATATGGCTCAGCCTGTAATCCAAAGCCTTTGGGAGGCTGAGGTGAGTGGATTGCCTGAGTCCGCGGGTTCAAGACCCGCTTGGGCAGCGAGACCTCATCTCTACAATAAATCAAAAAATCAGCCGGGCATGGTAGCTCATGCCTGTAATTCCGGCTACTCAGAAGGCTGAGGTGGAAGGATCGCCAGAGCCCAGTAGGTTGAGGCTGCGGTGGCCAGGAGCGGCCACTGCACTCCAGTCTGGGCGACAGAGTGAGACTCCAACTCAAAAAAATAAAAAATAAAAAAAATAAAGATAAACAATAAATTGTAGACATTTGAAGATAAAGTATACTTTATGATCATGGGATTGGCAGAGATTTCTTAAAAAGGACACCAAAAATAATAAATTGAATCACATTAAAATTAAAAACTCCTGGCTATTTCCATTGCTCTGTGTCCTACCCTCCACGGGGCCCAGGAGGCTCTGTTGTAACCTCTGTTTCCCTGTGACCTTCAAGTATTGGGAGATTCATAGAGAGGATGGCCAGGACATCCTGGAAGCCCGGAAATGGGTAAGATGACAAATTAGAGGTTTCCAATCATACTTCACCCTCTGGAACAGTATGAAATACTGTGGAAAAACCCACCCAGCGAATGCCAATTTGAGATGGAAAATGAATATTCATCAGAACAGCAGAGGACACCCCAGACATCAAGGAGGAGAACTTAGGTGAAAAGTCCCTGAGACGGTGCCCTGCAGAAAAAGGTAAGTACAATCCCTGGATCATGAGATGGAACTGAAAACTCTCCTCTGAGATGTACCTTCCAATCAGGGATCTGTGCAACTCAGGCCATGGGAGAGGACCCTATTTCTTCTGGGCTCTGGAGCTGTTTCATAGGGAGGTCAGGGTTGGTAAGAGGAAAAGTTACCCAGTAATAACATGGATGCTCTCCCAAGTTCAGTTCACTGAGGAAGACACCATTTTTGATTGGGGCGCATTTTGGCACCAACCACAGCCTCTGCAGGCACTTGGATTTCTGTTGAGAGACCTGGTGGCAGCTCACTTTTAAGTGGGAGGGGGCTTCCCACACCCAGCTGAAAGCAGGAGTGAGGAGTTCGCCCTAGGTATTGAAACTGGACTGGGGCTTATTCCAGGCTGTGACTAAGAGCAGCAAGAGAACTCCAAAAGCTGCATTTCCCTTCCAGAGAGACAGGCTGTCAGAGTCAGATCTTCAATCTAGAATTGTTCTCAGTATGCCACTGGCTTGGTGCCTCACCCTGGTCCACTCCTTCAGGCAGCGGTGACAAGGGGCCCCAGCAACACCAAGAAACACCCAGAATATCAGCCTAAATAATGAGCCTAGCAGAATCCTCCACTCTCATGTTCTGGAACCTGCATCCTGAGCTGAAGGATAATTGTGGAGACCAGAGTTTCTCAGGAAAAGTGTCTCCTATGGACGAAATCAGTTTTGCAGCCTGGGAACGCTTCAACTAAGAATCTAGCCTTCTTCCCAGACTAGTTGTTGTGGAAAGAAGCAGCAATGCTGAAGAAAAGCATGATCCCCACTCCTGGACAACTGGAAAAGCAGTCTAATGGACAGGAGACCAGAGAAGGGACTTCATTTTGTATTTGAACCAGTAGCCTCTGCTTGCAGGATTCCCTAGACATCCAGATACAAGAAGCCCAAAGGATTCCTCCAAAATATATCACAAAAGTAACCTCACAAAGGCATATCATTGCCAGATTCTCCAAAGTCAGTGTGAAAGAAAATATCCTAAAAGCAGCAAGAGAGAAGCATCAAATTACTTATGAAGAAAAGGACTTCAGACTAGCAGCAGATTTCTCAGCAGAAAAGCTACAAGTCATAAAAGAATGGAATCTTACTTTTAGGACCTACTGAAGGAAAAAAAAATGCCAACTACAAATATTGTATTTGGCCAAACTAATCTTCAAAAATGGAGAAATAAAGTTCTTCCCAAACAAACACTAAAGGAATTTGTTGTCATTAAACCGGGCCTGTAAGAGATACCAGAAAAGTTCTTGGATATGAAACAATGACTTTTGCTATCATAAAATTGCAAATAAGTTCAGAGTTCACAGTGCCTATATAGCAAATACACATTAGAATTTTCAAGTCAGTTAGCGTACAACATAATGGCATAAAACAAAACCTCACATATTACTACTATCCCTGAAAATAAACTGGCTAAATGCTCCACTTAAAAGAATCAGAATGGCACACTGGAAGGAAGGAAAAATTGTAAAAAAGGATCCAACTACCCAACCATATGCTGCCTATAAGAGACTCACTTATTTGCCAAAGACACTCAGGTTCAAAATAAATGGGTAGGAAAAGATATTTCAGGCAAATGGACAACAAAAACAAGCAGGAGATGACATCCTCATATTAGACCACTCAGACTTTAAACAAAAACACTTAAAAAAGACAGAGAAGGACATTATATAATAATAAAGGGTGAAATTAAACAAGAAGATTTTATTTTGTTTTTGTTTTGTTTTTTTAGATTGGAAAATATAGTTTATTTAGAAAGTAAATTAGAGAGAGAGAAAAGAGAATTGCCTCCTCAAAGTAAGGGAGGGGACCAAAGCTTAGGAAAACATGGTGGCCATAGCTCAAAGAGCCACCTGGCCAGACCAGAGTTTAGCAAAGCAATGGCCCAACAAGGAGATTTAACCGTCTTAAACATATAGGCACCAAACACCAGAGCATGCAAATTCATCAAGCAAACACTACTGGAACTCTGAAAACATGTCAATAGCAAAATAACAATGGGTGACTTCTACACCCCACTGACATCACTAGACAGTTCATCAAAGCAGAAAATTAATGAAGAAACACTGGACTTATACAGAACTATAAGCAAATAAACCTAACAGACATCTACAGAACTTTCCACTCAACAACTGCAGAATATACATTCTTCTCATCTCCACATGGAATGTTTTCCAAAATAGACAATATTCTGGGCTGTAATGTAAGTCTCAATAAATTCAAAAGCATCAAAGTTATACCAAACATCTTTTCATACCACAATGGAATAAAATTAGAAATCAACACTAAGAGGAGCTCTGAAAACTGTACCACTGCATGGAAACTGAACCACTCACACTTGAATGACCCTTGGGTAAACAATGAAATTAAAACAATTTTTTTTAAAAGATTGTAGAAACACATATGAGCAGCCAAAGGATATATGAAAAAATGTTGAGCCTCACTAGTCATCAAAGACTTGCAAATTAAAACTACACTGAGATACCATCTAACTCCAATCAGAATGGCCATCATCAATAACTCAAAAAATAACAGATGCTGGAGAGGATATGATGAAAAAGGAACACTTCTACACTCTTGGTGGGTGTGTAAACAAATACAGCTTCTGTGGAAAACAGTGTGGCAATTCCTAAAAGTTCTAAAAATTGACCTTCCATATGACCCCACAATCCCCCTACTGGGAATATACCCAGAAGAACTCAATTCACTCTATGAAAAAGATACCTGCACACGTGTGTTTATCGCAGCATTGTTCACAACAGCAAAAACATGGAACCACCATGCTGCCCATCAAAAGAGGACTGAATAAAAAAATGTGGTACATATACACAATGGAATATTATGCAGCCATAAAGAAGAACAAAATCATGAACTTTGCAGCAACCTGAATGGAATTAGAGTCTATAACACTGAGTGATCTTTCACAGAAACAAAGAACTGAGTATCACATCTTCTCACTCATAAGTGGACCTTAAACAACTATCATAATACTATAAGAAAAGGAATGACAGTAGCAGGAAACTGCAGAGGGGTGGGGTTTCGGGGAGGTGGGATTGGCAGTAGTGAGAATCTGCCTGGGGGAAGTGGGGGACACTTCATCAACAAGGGTACCTGCATAATGAATATTTGTATACATAACCCCGAATTGTACTGCATAGTTTTAAAATTAAAACTTAAATAAATAAATAAGTAAAATTAAAAAAGAAAAGCTTCTAAAAAAAGTTGTTGAAACAAAGGAAAATAGTAGCACAACATACCAAAACTTTTGGTACACTGCAAAAACGGTTTATAATATTAAAGTCCTACATCAGAGAGATCATAAATTAACAGCTTAATCTTGCAACTCAAAGAACTAGAAAAACAAGAACAATGCAATCTTAAAACTAACAGAAGAAAAGAAATTTCAAAGATCAGAACGGAACTTAATGACATTGAAAAAATAATACAAAGGATTAATTAATCAACAAAGTTGGTTTTTGAAAGGATAAACAAAATTGATAGACTACTAGCTGGACTAACCAAGATAAAAAGAAAGAAAACTCAAATTCAATCAGAGATGACAGAGGGGACATAAAATAGAAATTTTTAAATAAAGACACCAGGTACTATGAACACTATATGGCAATAAACTGGAAAACTTAAAGAAAATAGATAAATTTCTGAAAACATACAACCTCCCAAGATTAATCATGAAGAAATAATAGTCTGAGTAGACCAAAAGTAAGAAAAGAAATTGAATTATAATTTTTTTAAATCCCAACAAAATATTCCAGGATCAAATGGGTTCACAGCTAAATTTTATCAGACGTATAAGAAGAGCTGGTACTAATCTTTCTAAATCTATTTCAGAAAATCAAGGAGGAAGGACTCCTTCCTTATGTGTTCTATGAAGTCAATATCACTTTGATACCAAAATCAGGCAAAGACAGAAGAAAAAAGAAAACTACAGACCTATTTCCCTGATAAATATACTGAGGACACCAAAAAAAGATATATACATTTTAAGAGATGTCATCGATGTATTACTTTTCAATGTTGAATTGAATTACAGTAGCAATGTGTAGTATCATGTTCACTAAAAAGATGCATTAATCAAACAAATGCTAGCATCATCATGTAACAGGCAGGACAGTCAAAAGAAAATGCTGGAAGCACAGTAGTCATTCAAGGAGAGCAAGATCATTTTGAAATGCTATTTGAAATTCAAGTACATTGTGGAAGTATGAAAATGAAGGTATGAATATGCAACAGAGCCTCTAACAGGTCTAACTATTGCACAAATTTGTGATAAGTTTGAGATGCATGGTACTGTATGTGATGTGCACAAGGTCTGGAAGGCCTCATACAGCAACAAGTCCTGCAGTAGTTTGCCATAGTCAGAAGTGTCTGGATCCTGATAGCAACCACTTTGAGCACCAGTTGTAACTGCAGAAGTCAAATGCAACTAGTATTCATATTTTGTTATTGGTATGTAAAATAATTACATTTTTATACAGTTTTTTTCTTTCTTAAAATGTGTATACATTTTTTGACACCAACTGCAGATGCTAAAATCCTTAACAAAATACTAGCAAACTAAATACAACAACACATCAAAAAAATTATTTATCATAACCAATGGGTTTCATTCCAGGGATGCTAGGATGGTTTAGTATCCACAAATCAATTAATGTGAGACACCACAAAAACAGAAGCAAAAATAATAGTCATATGATCATCTCAATAGATGCAGAAGAAGCATTTGACTAACTCTAACATTGCTTTATGATAAAAACCCTCAACAAACTTGGCATTGAAGGAACATATTTCAAAAGCTATATATGACAAACCAACAGCAGACATCATATTTAACCAGGAAAAGTTGAACACATTTTCCCTAAGAACAAGAAAAAGATAAGCATGTCTACTCTCATGACTATTTCAACATCATACTGAAAGTCCTAGTAAGAGCAATCAGTCACGAGAAAGAAATAAAATATATCCAAATTGACAAGGAGGCAAACTATCCCTGATAATGGATTACAAGATTGTATACCTAGAAAACCCTAAGAACTTTTCCAAGGAGCTTCTAGACCTCATAAATGACTTCAGCTAAATCTCAGGTTACAAAATCAACACACAAAAATCAGTAACATTCCTGTACACCATCAATACTCAAGCCAAGGACCAAATCAAAAGCTCAATCCCATTCACACTAGCCACACAAAAACAAAACACCTAGGAATACACCTAATTAAGGAAGTAAAAGATTTCTACAAGAATAACTACAAAACACTGAAGAAAGAAACTTTAGGTGACAACAAACAACTGGGAGAACATTTCATGTTCATGGATTAGATGAATCAATATTGTTAAAATGACCATACTGCCCAAAGCAATCTACAGATCTAACACAATCCCGATCAAAATACCGTCTTCGTTCTTCACAGAACTAGAAAAAAATCTTAAAGTTTGTATGGAATCAAAAAAGAGCCTGAATATACAAAGAAATTCTAAGCAAAAAGAACAATTGTGGAGGTATCACACTATAAAGCTATGGTAACTAAAACAGTATGGTACTGGTATGAAGATAGGCAGATTGACCAATGAAACAGAACAGAGAATCCAGAAATAAAACCACATTTCTACAATCAACCAACCTTTGTCAAAGTCAACAAAAATAAACAATGGGGAAAGAACATCCCATTCAATAAATGGTGCTGGGAAAATTGGCTAACCATATGCAGAAAAATGCAACTGAACCCTAATGTTCACCGTATACAAAAATGTACTCAAGATGGATCAGGCTTATATAAATATGACACCTAAAACTAAAAAAAATCTTAGAAGAAAAGCTAGGCAACACTCTGTTCGACATCAGCTTAGACAAATAATTTATGATAAAGACCCCCAAAAGCAATTGCAACAAAAACCAAAATCGACAAATGGGATTTATTTAAACTTTAAAGTTTCTGCACAGTAAAATAATCAACAAAGTGATCAGAAAACTCACTGAATGAGAGAAAATCTTTTCAAATTATGCCTCAGACAAAGGGTTAATATCCAGAATCTACAAGAAATTCAAACAACTCAGCATGATAAAAACCAATAACCCTATCAAAAAGTGGACAAAGGACATGAATAGACACCTCTCAAGGAAGACACACAGGCGGCCAACAAATCTATGAAAAAAATGCTTAAAATCATCAATCATCAGAGAATTGCAAATTGAAACCACAATGAAATATCACCTCACACAAGTCAAAGTGGCCATTATTAGAAAGTCAAAGCAAAACAGATATGGGTGTGGTTGTAGAGAAAAAAGAATGCTCATTCACTGTTTGAGGGATTATAAGATAGTTCAACCTCTAAGGAAACAGTCTGGAGATTTCTCAAAGAGCTAAAAATTGAATTACTATTCTGCATATGCAATACTAACATTCAGACCATATTGAGAATATATGCAGAATGTCTTTAAATCAATTTGAAAAAGATTGAAAACATAAAAGTAAATGATCAAGAGACATGATATGACCCCTTCACAAAGCAAGGATAGCTAAAATGTCAACGAACGTATGAGAACTAAAACCTAACATGATGAATCATTCCACAATCACCTGAGCATGCTCATATGGTGGTGTGGGGGCAAAGTGGGGAGGGTAGGAATTGGAGGATTGAAAATAATAATAGTATTGATGATATGAAGTGATTGTAGCCAACAGATATTATTGGCGGGAGAAGTAAACAGGCAAACAACTCTACCAAAATGAATATGCATATCCTATGCCTCAGAAATTCCACTTTAGATATCCTCATAAAAGTACTATCTGTAGTATTACCAAAAAGGAAAGAAAACTTACTTTTTACAAATAAATAAATACATTTAGGAACACCCAGACAACGAATACAAAATGACAACTGAAATCAACATACTAATCCTACACTCAGCATAGAAAGATGTTGTAAAAGCCCTTGGTGTATCAAATCAATGCTGTAAGATTTCATTTACATTAAATTCAGAAATAGGCAAGTTTGAGGCATGGTGGTCACCCAAGAATGAATTTTCGACAGAGTTTGCATGAGGGCTAATTTTGGGATGCTGGAAATGTTTTTTTTATTTTTTTTATAGGCAGAGATTACATGGGTTTATTCACTCTACATTTAGGAGTTGTTACTGTACACTTATTTGTGTAAACAACTCTATGTAAGATTTGTTACTCAATATATTTTTATGTTCTTGTAGTTGCATTTATGATTTAATTCAAATTATAAACAAATGGGGTTTCTATTATCCAAAAAGAGGTTCAAATCCTAAGCACTTATATATTATTATAACACTGGACAAGTTATTTTTAGTTTTCAGAGCTTGTTTACTTGTATGTTAAATTGAAAATACATTATGGAACTAAAAGATCTGGAACAAAAAATTGCTAACATTTTTACCAGTTTGTATACCTTGTGCATTACACACAGAATTCCATCTAACACTCTTAATAACAGTGCAAGGAAAGTTGTTTTATAGACTATTTTAGAGATGAGAACATGCAGTCTTAGAAGTTATTAAATATCTTGCCTAAATGTCTTACGGCTATGAAGCGACAAAGTCATTATCCTTTTTCTTGTATACTACATTGTACTTCTAAATATAGTATTAAATGGTATGATGCATTTAGAGTACTAATGTGTGGAAAAAATCTTTGGGTTACAAATTGTAAAATCACAGCTCAAGTTGGCATAGGCCAATGGTGGAAATTTTACATCTGGTAAAGAAAATTGCAAAGCTGGTAAGAACATACTGGGAATTAGCAATGTTTGCAATAAAATAATGCCTGTTAACATGCACCTCCCTAACTGTTTACTGTTAATCCACAGAGAAGGGTTCTGAGCACAATGGCTTGGATTCTAGATCCACCCCTGTGGCCAATGTGACAGGAGTATGGCTGTCTGTAATGAAACAACATAGTAGGAGAGGGGAGAAACAGCTCCTTAAATATATGCACGTGTGTTATCTGTATTGTATTCAGATATTAATGATGGGATTGAGGAAGACAATAGATGGCCAGCATAAGCACTAGCACAGAAGCATTCAAGAAATGGCAGGGATTATAAGCATTTGTATTTGCTTAGAGGAAGATTTATCCTCTTTATTCACTAAGTCTGTCTCATATTTTAAAAGCGAAAATATATTTTCTTTCCCACCTTCTTCTTTTAGTCATTTTTCAGTAAATTCTGTGAATATTACATCTACTTTTATAATTTTGAGAATTTAAGGTCCTTTTAAAGACTTTCTGTGGCCTGCTGTCTTTGAAGAATATGGAGAAGATAAACAGGGGCAATTATACCTTTGCCTTGGAAGTAGAGTTTTGATTCTTTTTCCGCCGCCTCTATTTTCTCCGAGATGAGAAGGAAAGTGGCACTCAACAGGTAGTAAGGATGCTAAAGAGGGCTTAGCCCTGATAACATTTTTTATAGATGATCTATTGCTTTCTCTCTTTCTCTTTGTCATCAAAATGTGTTTCAAACTGTTGACAGTAACGTTAAAATCAGGAGTGGAAGTCAGATTGATCTTATGTTTGCTTTTACACCAGTACTCCTTAGCATATCTCTGTTTGAATATGGATCTCAAATTCAAAATCCAAAGGCAAATACTCTTTTACTTATTCATTATCAGAGATTAGGCATGTGGGTTTAGATAATCTACAGCTGACTCTAATACCCAAGTGGCCTAAAGAAATTAATGACTTTCAAAATTAAGTCAGAGCAGCAGGGGATATATTAGAACAGAGGTTCTCATCTTTGGCTACACATGAGAAATGCATTGGCAGTTCCTAGAAATACAATGCCAGTCTCCATAACAGACCAATTAAAACATAATCTCTGGGGGCATGTCCTGGGTATGGTATTTCCTAGAATGCTCCTTAGGTGGTTAAAAGTTTCCCCAAACATTGCTTAAATCCTAAGAAAAATAAAGTACCTCATTGAAAACCACTGCATTAATGCCAGGAAGAATTTACCTTAATAGGACACTTTTTTTCTGTTTACTTTAACACACCTTGGAACTATTTCTGATTGATATCATTTGAATATTTAAGGAGAGAATAGAGGAGAAAGGCTTTAGATTTTCTCCTCTTCAGTTCACTAACGAATCTGAGCACAAACGCTGAGTCAAACCTCTGCCTTTTTTTCATTTGTCTCAGCTGAGTAGAGATAAAATGTACATCAGTTAGGGGAAGAAAAAAATACTCAAAATGCTGAACTTGCTTTTGCTATAAGTAGAACCAATTACTTTCCTGGCTATTCTACACACATAAAAGGTATCTGAAGCTCAAGTAAGTTTCAAATTACAGGCACGAACTGGTGTTACTTGTAGGTCTTAATCACTGGTGGCAGTGTCACTTCTAGGTCATAAACATGCTTTGTCAGTTGATATTTGTGTGTTTTTTTTTCTTTAGAGAGCCTTGAGACTGTCATTTACAATATGCTTATGTACTTATTAATCAAACTCATAAAACTTTTATAATAATAAAAAATAAATAAATACATTTTATGTATTTTCAAATACATCTTTTTTTCTTCTTAAGGTAACTTTATCCCAAATAGCTCTTACTTCTCCACAGTTGGCTAGAAATTGAGTTTTACTTTCTCAACACCTCTTCATTAGAAGAACGTGTTTTTGTTCGCATTTTCTCCTTTAATATATTTGTGTGTCTAAATTATACACATACAAACGCACACAAACAATCTCCTTAATGAAACAAAGATGACGAATATTTACCAGCGAAATTTACTTTCAATTATTTGAATAGGTTTATGCCCAGAGTTACTTTTTTTTAACTTAAATGAGTCTCGTCAGAGTGTACTTTTAAGATCAAGAAAATTAAATCAAATTCCAGTATTACAATATGTAGATCATGTCATTATTTATTATATATATATGGATGATGCTATTGAACATATAGAACTTTTTTAGTAAATTACTACTTAATAAATTACTAATGACATAAGTAGAGATAAATTAATTAGTTAATAAATCAATATTTCTGGATTTTCTGGGGTACATAAAAGTAGGTGTCAGAGAAAATGGATAGAATGTTAATGACTATTATTTTAAAAACTTCTGGTGAAAATTAAATAGTGCATTTAAGTTTCTTACTTATGATACTCTTTTACCAAATGAACATTCCAAGAATTCAACAAATTCAGCATGATTAATATATAATGAAAATATAACACAATTACAGCTTGAAAACTATATTTTTGTTATTCCATTTCATTTGTCAAACTGTAAAACATATAGTCATCCTTGTAGAAAAAATTATAAAACTTTATTGAAATATGTTATAATAGATGTAACAAAAGGTAGATGTATGCCATGTTATGGATAGAAAAAATAAGTCATGTGAGGCTGAGGATTTTCCCCAAAATTAATATAATCAATACAGTGATTACAACAACAGTACAATCAATAAAGCTGAATAAGAAAATTCTCCAAGGTATAAAATGTTGACTATAACCGGGTCATTTCTGAAAAGGGTATAGTGGAGCAACTTGTCCTTTATGACACCAGGACTTATCAAGAAGAAATATTAATGTTGATATTGTGGCATTAGCTCTGTATTATTCAAATAGGATAATAAAATAGAAATTCCATAAACAGGTAATTTTTGTAGCTGGCAGAGGTTGCTTATCAGGTCAGTTAGAAAAGGAGTAGTTTAAAAAAAATGGAGCAGGAATAAAATGACATGAAAAAAAGATAGACTTGATTCAACAGTGCACTCTTATATACAAAGACCAACTTCACATAGGACAAAGTCTTAAGAGTTAAAATATATCAACAATAACAACTGTAACAAACAAACAAACCACCTTGGAAACCCTGATTAGAAAATACAATTGAATTTGTTTATACCTTGGCATCCTGAAAGATCTCTTAAATAAGATATAACCAAATTAGTTTTGGAAAAAATACTGATACCTGTGACTATTTTAATTGAGAAAACAATAGAAGAGACCAGAATAGAGAAACTTAACGTTAATTCTTGGATTGTAATATTTTTAAAGTGCTGACGTTCTAAATTTAACCACAAAAGCATTCATTGCTTTCTTAAGTTATCCCTCTAAAATAAAAGCTTTAGGCAAAGAATCTCATCTCTTGTTCACGTCTGCATCCTCAATGGCTAGAACTACATCCAACAGACACAATGCTTAATTTTTTTTAATGAAGGACATTTTCAGATGGTGCAATTTTATTGTTTGAAATTCTTCAACTGACCTACGAACTAACATCAATCATAAAATAATCCACTAAGATTTTTTTGTTATGAGAATAGTTCACTCTCAAATAAACAATAAATATTCTATAAAAATTAATGAACAATTAGACTAAATATTGGAAGAACCAGCATATTTGCAGGAGATAAAGAAAAGCTATGAATACTGAGAATAAATTTAGAAAAATTGCAGGGAAAGTATTTTTAATTAAGCATTCAATAAAGAATGTAATAGGGATGTACAATGGGAGAATATACCTTATTTTTTACTAGGCAAACTCATGGCTGTTACAACATAAAGTATAACTTCAAATTTAGCCAATTAAAATTCCAGCCCCCTACCCCCCCACCCCCACACACACAAACACACACACTCACGACTTATATTGTATTTAGGAGTTTATATATTTGTTTTATCTGGAAGATTGTGCTCAGAGTGAATGAAGATTGTGCTGAGAGTGAATGAATGAGAAGCTTACGTTTTATTTGTCTTGCTCCATTATATTAACTCAGTTTTAATTATGTATGCATTTTAAAATAGGCAATATTAATGTTGATATTGTGGCATTGACTTTGTATTAATCAATGGGGTAAAATAGAAATTCCATAAACAGGTAATTTTTGTAGTTGGCAGAGGTTGCTTCTCAGGTCAGTTAGAAAAGAAAGAGAAGTTATAAAAATGGAGCTGGAATAAAATGACATGAAAAAAAAGATGAACTTGACTCAACAGTGCACCCTTATATACAAAGACCTTATATACACTGACCAACTTGACATGGGATAAATCTTAAGAGTTAAAAAACATCAATAATAACAACTGTTATTTTTTAAATTTTATATTTTATACTAATACATACTGTTATACTAATAAATATTTTTTAAAAATAAAAATTAGAAGATGGTACAACTATAAGCAAAATGCAATGTTTTAGTTTTATAAAATTATGAGTATGATTTTTAATTATTATTAATGTGCACATTAAAATAATTTTTTTACATAATTTTAATGCCTTTTCCCAGTAATTTAATTATGAATAATTGGGCACCATCTGTAATTAACAAGGCAAGTCTAAATTACTTCATAAATAAAAATGGATGCTTACAGTCTGAGCCTTATATCTTAAGTTCAAATACAAAATAACATATAAGGTATCTTTCTGGGTGACAGTTAAGGCCTTTTGAGTTTTTAACTGGCCTTGAATAATCTTTCACAGGTGGCCAGGTTGTTAAGCAGATGGCTGTTTCCTTGACCTTTAAAATCTTTGTTTTTCTTTTCATAATTACCTGTGGCTTAAAATGGACCAAACTCTCCATTTCGCATAATTAGCTTTTATATTTCTATCATGCATATATTGTAAAATGTGACTTAAATGACTAAAAGAAGTGAGCACATTTATAAGTGAAAGATTTCTATAAAATACATTTTTGAGTGGCTGAGTAGATTTGCAGTGGAGTAACCTTTCCGAATAAAAAGACATGCATTTTCTAGTGCAGTGTGTGGATAGGACAGACATCTTTTTCTAATTTTTAAACTAAATTTTATATTTCAGAGATATAGTATAAGAATGGAGGCTAAGAAAAACTTTCGTAGGGGTAAACATCCCATTTGCTATAATTAAGAGACAGAGAGCTTTTTATAAAGAGTGTATGATTACATCTGACTATTAAGGATCCCTGAGGATGTTAATCTAGACAAAGTGTTTCATAGAGTTAGTACTTCATGGAACACCTTGTGATTAGAGGACGTCGTGTTTGGTCAGAGTCTTGGGCATTGTAGAATGCTCATTGACCATTACAATTGAAATCCAAATAGGAATATTATGTGTATATATATATTATAAATTTACATATTTTTATATATTGTATATATAAAAATATGACAGTATCTTAGTCTGTTTGAGCTACCATAATAAAATGCTGCAAATTGGATAGCTTATAAAAAACTTTTATTTTTTACAGTTCTGGAGACTGGGAAGTCTAAGATCTAGGAGCCAGTAGATTCAGTGTCTGGAGAGGGCCTACTTCATTGGTTGACAGAGAGTACCTTCTCATATCATGATCTCACATGGTGGAAAAAGAGAACTCTAGTCTCTTGTAACCCATTCGCTGGGACTCTGCCCTCATGACATAATAACTCACCAAGGACCCACCTCCTAATCTCACCACATGAAGGACTGTATCTCAACTTAGGAATTTTGAGGGGACACAAATACTCAGTCCATAGCAAATAAATCTATGATGATGAAGGGTTTGGAGGAAACATTCTTATTATTATGGTTTCAAATTTATAACAGTCTTAGTAAAAGTCTTTCAGTTCCAGTTTCATGGTTACAAATGGATAAAAATGGCCTGGCCCTATTTTATAGCAGTCCATTTCATTTGTTGAGCTATAAGGACTATGTAATCTGCATGCACAGCCCTGTACCTTAAAAGTGCCTCGAAAATAGAATCAGTCATACTAAAGATTTTGGGAAATACATGGAGCAGTGTGATATAAACTAGTTAGAACAGTAAAAATCCACCCAGCAGAGTACATCTAGGTTTAGATTTTATGCTCTGTGACTCTCATTTGTGCAATCTCAAGCCAGACTTGTTGTTGCCTTTTGTTCTGCACCTTGCCATCCCCTCACATTGCTTGTTCACATCCCCAATTCCTGTGCTGTGCTGTGTTTGAGCCTAGCTTCTCCCACTGCTTCTCAACTTTAATTCACCTCTTCTTCCCTGAATCCTGTCTGAAGACTTGACACTCGTGCCTTTTTCTTACAAGTAAGACCCAAAGTATCACCATATTTCTTATGCCTATTTCTTTGTAAATAAAAACAATTCCACAACTTGGTATCTACCCAAAGGTACGGAGGTCATTATACAAAAGACACTTGCATACATATGTTCATCGCATGTTCATTGCAGCACAATTTGCAATTGCAAAATATAGAAGCAATCTAGTGGATAATAAAAATGTAATACACATGTAAACACACACACACACACACACACACACACACACACACACATACACACACATCATGGAATACTACTATTTGGTCATAAAAAGGATAGATGAATTATATTTTGCAGCAACTTGGGTGGAATTGGAGGACATCCTCCTGAGTGAAGTAACACAGGAATGCAAAATCAAACTCCACATGTTCTCACTTATAAGTAGGGTTAAACAAAGGAACTGCAAAGGCATATAGAATGACAAAATGGAAAATGAAAACTCAGAAGGGAGAAAATGGGAGGAAAAAAATCACTTATCTAGAACGAGCGCACACTGGTGAAGGTGGAGGGCACACTTAAATCCCAGGAATAGCTACTATACAATGTATCCATCTAACCAAAAATCATTTACGCTCCCCAAAATAAAAATTGAAACTGAAAAATAAAAAGCTAAATACCTGTTCTTCTTTAAATTTGATACACTAAAACCAGTTAATATTAAGATTATAAGCAAAATTCTTGCATTTTTGTAAAACACAAAATGCTCTTTTCTCTTAGCTGTCTTGTATTCAGCAAAATGCATATAAATACTTATCAACATTAATTTAATTGGGTGTTTTAAATAACGTTTATTTTTGTCTAAGTGGATTTAATGTCATAAACATCAAGAACACAGTATTTTACTCTGGATGATGCTGGATGACAAGTGCACTCATTTAAATGCACTTATCTTCTCAATTAGTATCACAAAGTGTTAGGAGCACATCCTGAAGACCAATTGAATTTATAAACCAATTCTATGTTTTGGTAGCCAGGTGACTTTTAGCAAGTTAATCTACATTTCTACCTTTTTTTTTTTTTTTTTGAGTTGGCGTCTTATCCCTTCGTCCAGGCTGGAGTGCAGTGGCATGCACGCTCACGGCCACCCCAGCATTGACCTTCTGGGCTGCAGTGATCCTTCAGCCTCAGCCTTCCGGGTAGCCATTACTACAGATGTGCACTACCACATTCGGCTATTTTTTATTTTATTGTAGAGACGAGGGCTCGCCAAGTTGCCCGGGCTGTCCTGGAACCCTCAGGCTCAGGCAATCCACTCACCTAGGCCTCCCAAAGTGCTGGGATTACAGGTTGAGCCACCGAGCCCTGCCTTCATTTTTTTTTTTTAATCTATGAAATGTGAACTATAATAGTGCCTACTTCAAACGGCAAATGTAACAATTAAGACAGCACAAATATAAGGCTCAGAATAATCTAGCTCATACGAAGTACCATAATCATTGTCCACCAAGGCAGTCACTCTTTATTAAATACTTGCTATACATTTACATTGTCTCATAACAAAACGAACTGTCAGAGGGATTCAGATTTCCTTTTGTCACAGACACTGAAAATTAGAGACATTGTAAGAGATGCGCCCAAGGACACAAATGCAAATGAGTGCTTGAGTCAATATTCAATCCCAGTCAGGCTCCAAAGTCTCTCTTTTTTCTTCATATTTCTTGAAATATTTTTCAAGTCCTTAGTAAATTGTACATTTTGCTTGATTAAGTCCTATGCCGGGATTACAGGCTGAGTCACCGATCCTCGACTAACATTTTTTTTTTTTTTTTAAGTTGGAGTCTCACTCTGTCGCCCAGACTGGAGTGCAGTGGCCGCTCCCGGCCACCGCAGCCTCGACCCACTGGGCTCCGGCAATCCTTCCGCCTCAGCCTTCCGAGTAGCCGGAATTACAGGCATGCGCGACCACGCCCAGATGATTTTTTGATTTATAGTAGAGATGAGGTCTCGCTGCCCAGGAGGGTCTCGAACCCTCGGGCTCAGGCAATCCACTCACCTCAGCCTCCCAAAGGCGCGGGATTACAGGCTGAGCCACCGAGCCCGGCTCCCGCCTAACATTTTAAGAGTTAGTATTTAATTCACCCAAGAGAATCAGATTGTTTTGTACATTTCACATAACAGAAAGCCAGAAAATTTCTTAGTACTTCTGTTGTTTTTGTTAGCAATTTAATTTTTCTCTGGATCTCGGTTTGCTCAGTTGTATAATGAAATTCTTCCATTAGATTATGTCTAGATCTTTCCTAAATCTAAAAGTTTGTGCTGATATGACGTACATTTGTACATGTTCTCCCCCCTTATGTCAGGTAGGCTCCATGTATACAATTAATGTAGACTCAGTAATTCTCAGTTTATATCATTAATCGTGTCAGAGACAATAGCTTATCAGTATGTGATAACTGACAAATATTTCCTCTGGACAATTATAAGCATTATTAAGGCTGGTCTAGATCTAAATAAGGTTTAGCCTTCATATATATCTATAGGAAGAATAAACAATACATATACATATATGGGAGAGAGGTGTGTATGTAAACACATGCACGTGTACATACGAGTAATTTGTTTTGTTTTTTTTTTTTTTTGAGTCAGAGTCTCATACTGTCGCCCAGGCTGGAGTAAAGTGACATGCTCACAGCCACCACAGCTGCGACCTGCTGGGCTCCAGCAGTCCTTCTGCCACAGCCTTCCAAGTAGCTGGAACTACAGGTGTACACTATAATACCCGGCTTATTTTTTGGTTTATTATAGAGATGTGGTTTCATGAAGTTGCCTAGGCTGGTCTCGAACCCCTGGGCTCAGGCAATCCTCTCACCTTGGCCTCCCAAAGTGCTGGGATTACAGGCTTGAGTCCACCACACCTGGTCAGAGTAATTTCTTTAAAAAGCTTTTATGTATTACATTAAATAGAATGTTGCAATGTTCAGTGTAATAAAAGCCTATTATTGTAAATGTATTCATTCTCAATACATGCTTTTTAATTCTTTCATGTTTGCTCACCCATCATTGAATTATAATCACTTTGTCCAAAATTGTGTCCTACATTGTAATGCATATTTAGGGATATGATATAGATTTCAACTCATTGATTCTTATAAATTTATTATGTCATCTCTGTTTCATATAATTGCATGACTTCAAAAGCATACATATGATAGTGACTCCTAAATTAAAAGAAAATTCATATATTATGTGTTATTTTCTAAATGTATATTATAATAATATATGGCATTTATGGTAATGACTCAAGTTAAAAGAAAACATATATATGTAATATATATTTTTCTATTATGTACTCTTTCATGCACCATATATCCAAATGCCTAATTAATATATTTATTTGGCCGTCTCAGAGAATTTGAACTTTATAGTAAACAATTTTGATTTCACCCCAAAACCTGCTCTTACATTATTTCTCATATAAAATAATAGTGCCATGTCTTTAGTTCAGCTCAAAGTCACAGGTGCTTGTTTACTTTTCCCTTGTCATATACAAATTATTAGCAATTTCTAATTATTAGCTTCTGACCTCATCTTATTCCCTGTACTGCCTAAGTCACTCTCTTCCATGTGAACCGTGGAAAGAGACTCCTACTTAGACTTCATGTTTCCTTTTTGCCCATATTCAGTACCAAATTCTCTACAGAGCAGCCAAAGTTACTTATTAAAATTGTAAATTCCTCACACCAAAGATTTTCTTTGAAATTAGAATGAATTTAAATATTTAAATTTAAATTTAAACTATGGCCGACCTACATAATCACATGGAATACGCTTCCCTTCTTCCTTAACAACCCTGTATTTGACCACTCGCCCTCATTTATTACATCTCACCCATATTTGTCATCTTTTCTTGCTTAAAATAAGAGAGTCCATACCTCTAAGTCACTGTCATTACCATCTTCCTGCCATGGAATGCATTGACTTTAAATCTCCCCATGACTAGCTACTTCTAATCCTATATTCTCTCAAGTCATTCTCCTTTCCACATCCACCTTTACTTTGTCCTAGTATTTCTCACAATGTGTGATTCACTCATATGTGTCTTTGTTTAGCTGTTTGTTTTATTTCTTCTGATGGTAAATGGAAGCTTTCTAAGGTCAGGGACTGCATGTCTGAACATTTTCACCATATCTGCAGCCTGTAAATTAGTGTCACTGAGAAAATAAGCACCCAAAAATATTCATTTTAATGAATTAATAAATTGCTAATCATTTATCCCTGAATAGTCATAAGCCATTATGCTTTTTTCCTTTTCGAGATTACTATTTTAACTTAGAATTTTTTGAGATTCTGGTTGATTTTAGTCATTATTATGATCACGTTGAATCAAAATTCTGTTATTCTAATGAAATTGTTACACTAATATTATGATTTACATACTTATGAGGAAGAAATTTGATTTGTATCTTATAATTTAAAACATTTTAAATAATACCATTATAGAAACAATATGTGGTTGACAATTCTCCCTTAATTACTGTATGTTTCCCCTTTATTTTATTGTAAAGATGTGGGGTACAAGTTAGGATTAGATATGTAAGTAGTCTATGTGCCGGTGAAGTTTGGGCCTCCATCAAGCCTTACTTCCCCAGTTTAGGATCAGTTACCCTTAGTGATGTTATGTGTCCCACCCTGCCCTCCCAGCAGTGTCCTGCTACTACTGATCCCTGTCTTGAAGTATTGTGATAAATGTTCAGGACCCACTTATGAGTGAGAACAGTGGTATTCAATTCTTTGTTTCTGTGATAGATCATTGAATATGATGGCTCTAAATCCATTCAAGTGGCTGCAAAGTCCATAATTGGCTGACTACATGCAGAAGAATAAAATAGGACCCCTACCTATTACCATACACAAAAATAAATTTTAAATGAATCAAAGACCTGGATGCAAAACCTCAAACTATAAAAATCTAAGAAGAAAAAGCAGGAAACACCCTTAAGCACATTAGAATAGGCAACAAATTCTTGATCATAACCCCAAAAGCATATGCCATAAAAGATAAGATAGATAAGTGGGACTTCATCAAATTGAAAAACTTTTGCAAGCAAAAGAAACCATCAAGAGAATGGAAAGACAACCCACAGAAAGGTGAAAAAAAATATTTGCTAACTATATATCTGACACAGACCTAACATCCAGGATCTATACGGACTCAAGCAAGTCAAAAGGGAAAAACAAAACAAAAGCAAAAGTCCTATTAAAAAGTGGGCAAATATATGAATAGACACTTCTCAAAAGAAGCATACAAACAGCCAACAGATATATGAAAAAATGCTCAGCCTCCCTAATCATTAGAGAAATGCAAATCAAAACCATATTGAGATACCACCTAACTCCAGTAAGGATGACCATCATCAATAAGTCAAAAAACAACAGATGCTGACAAGTATGTAGAGAAGAGGGAATGCTTCTACATTGTTGGTGGAAGTGCAAATTAGTTCAAACTCTTTGGAAAACAGTGTGGCAATTTTTTAAATTACTAGAAATTGAACTTTTATATGACACAACAATGCCCTTTCTGGGAATATACACAGAGAAACTCAAAACATTCTACAAAAGAGATACTTGCACATGCATGTTTATGGAAGTATTATTCACAACTGTAAAAACATGGCGCCGACACTGTTGCTTATTGAAAGTGGACTGTATAAAGAAAATGAGGTACATACACACCATGGATTATTATGCAGTCATAAAGAAGTACTGCAATTCTACATATGCAAAAAACCACTCCAAACACCTAATTTGCACATAGCCTTTTTAGTGTCATGTGTAATTTTACTTCTGTTTTTGTTGAAGTTTATTTCATGGAGTAAAATCAGAGAAAGGCCAAATCAATAACTTTGTTTTTCAATTAGATTTATGGATCTTATTACAATAGTTATGATATTTTAAATCCTTCTCAATCTTTATAGTAAAAGATGTATTCATTAACTTAGTTTTTGCTGTTTAGACAAAAAAATTAATACTAAAGCATAAATATAATATTTCTTAAAAAGTAAAAGTTTGTATTCAATACATTTAAGGACAGTATATCATTTTGTTTAGGTTTATTTTTATTTTCATTTGAATCCTCTCAAAAATGATGAATATGAATACAGTACTAATGGTAATATTATTTTTCATATGTCTCATGAGATCTCTCATTTACCACGAGGAATTAAATGGTTTAAACAATGTTGTCATCAAATACACACATACACAGGGCAGTACCTGTAAAGTTTATTTGGATATGAAAGACTAAGTTTCATTCTTCTATCAACCAGTTTCTGTGTGAGCTTGTGCAGGTTCATATACTTTTCATAAGGACTCTATTTATATTATCTATTGTCATTAGCTTATGTTTACCTTTTGCCTTATTGTATTTTACCTTATTGTATGTATACAATTGTTTGCACAAAGTCCTCATTCAATTCTATAGGCTTTATTCTATAAGTTGATTGTTCAGGCCATCTATTAAATAAAACCCATAGTTTCCAAGTTTCAAAAAAAATACAACTTTTATTTACAATTTTTTAAATATTTGCATCACATGCCATTAGGAAAACTAAACTTGAATAATGATCACATCAAAGCTAAGGAAAAGAGATTCACGAAGAACACAAAAATGATGGCATTATCTCAATCTAAAGATTTGAGCTATTGCTCATTTTCTCTTTTGTATCTATTTTTCACCTCAGTTATTTTTAACCTTTTGTTCAAAACGTTCATCAGATGTTTTTCCTGTTTTGGCTACCCTTTTGATTTGGGGTAAATCTCAAGATAAGTGGAAGCCAACCAAGCCATCTGCTATGAAAGCTGAGGAAGGCTAGATAATCCCGCACTTTTGGCAGGATGTTATCTAAGCTCAACAGTTATACCTTCCCTCTCTCCCACCATGGAAGACTTTGAATCTTGAGTAAATGAAGCAAAAGCAACATGACATTTGGAGATTTCTGAGAGCAGAATCAATGGAGTGAAGAGTCTCATGACCTAATACTAAGTGTCCAAGTGAAATAGAATCCAGCAGGGTCAGTGGCACTTGTCCAGACATAGTGGTGCAGTGGATGAGGTAGCTAGTGCCCAGGAGGACAACAGCAGTGTTCTCAGGCAGCTTATCGTGGAAGATCTGTGCCTTTCTTGATTCTTATTGCATTTTTACTGTGCTTGATTTTTCGACAACCATTCCATATTTGGACCAATTTAATTCTAGATCATTAAATTACATTTATAATTAAGTTAACTGAAATAATTTATAATCGCAAGCAAGCAAGAATTGTTACCAGTGCAGAATTATATCAGCAGAATCAGTAATGGTGCAAAAGGAGAACACTGAAACGTGACTAATTTAAAATGATGAAAATCCAGCATACCTTTGTGTGAAGTTTTCAAGCATTTAATAAGTGTCCATTGAAATGAAGTTACCATTCAATGTAAGTCTTATGGAATCTGAAGCAGCCATCTCTATGCAGCATATATGGTTAAGGGACATGAAAAAGAGACACGGAAAGTGTGACAGCAATGATAGCTAAAGGGACGCCAATGACAATGTAAAGTTCATTAATTCTCAACAGAAGTCATGATCTGAAACCTTGCAATAATCTTACTTTAAAGGATTTCTGCTTATTTACTGAGACAAACTGATGCAGTTTCTTGGTGTGCAACTTGATCTGATAAATGGATTTTCTATATACCAGTAAACAGAGAACACAGGAAGAGACTGCACCAACCTCTCATATGTATATATGCATGTATATGCAAACACAGGTCACAGTCATCCTTTGCTCTGTGACCTAAGTTTACATTACTTTTTATTTTTTTAAGCAAGGAAAGATACTGATTGTCTCTCCAGGATATCTAAAATCTAAAACCTACTTTTTAAATGACATCTTGTTTAAGTTTCCTGATAAACAAGCAAACAAAAAAATAAGGTACTGTAGGGGTATTGGTTGGGTGCATGTGTGACAGATAATGGAGATACACTCTAAGAAAATGAATTGGCGTGTTACAAAGTTGGAGAATTTTTGCAGTATCAAGCCAAAGTAAAAAAACACAATGCTGCACTTTATACTTTGACTCCCCTACAACAAATAAAAAGGAAAAAATATTTGTGGGCCTCATTGATTTTGAGGGGAATGTCTGCAATATTTCAGTTTTAAACTCACAGGTGTAGAGCTTTTGAGATTCAAACCTTGGAGCTTTGCTTTGGGTATGGTAGATAGGAACTCGACAGCTAACTCAGAGCTGAAAACATAAATCTGAGCTTGTTGACTCTGAATTCATTGTCCATGTACTGACCTTCTGTCAGTTAAAGGACTGTGTCTCACTGACATAATAAGGGAGGGAATTGTAGACCCATTAGGATAAACCAGGGGGAATCTAACTCATGTTTCAAAATCATATTAGAATTATAATCTGAAAAACACATCTGATTCAACACACCAAAAAGGTTAGATTTTTATTAATCTACTCCAGCGTATAAATACCTTTGATGAAGAAACAGTATAACATAATGGTTAGAACGTGGGTTCAGAACCTAGATTGCTGTGTTCAAATTTGGGTCTTATGATTATTCTGTGACCTTGGCTTTCCTCTCTGTGCCAGTTTCCTTGTCTGTGATATGGTGATACTAGAATATCTGTTTACTAGATTAGCCATAACAATTATATAATATGCAAAATTTGGGAAAGATATTTCTGACACAAAATAGATTCCCTGCATGTATTAGTAATTGACTTTTTTACTTTTACCTACAGGCACTGGCTATAAATACTTGCCTTCAAATTTATCTTCTCTAGTATGGTGAATGATTTATGGCACTTGTCCTCTAGAACCTTCTGGCATGAGGGGATTTATAATCATAAACTTTGTTTCATCGTATTGTTTAAGAATCATGGAATTAATATTTGGAAGAAGTCATTACAAAAAACTACCAATAGCTAAATTATTTTGACAGTGGATGTTCAGTATATCATTATGAATCCAGAATAAAGAAAATCACCATATCCTAAGGCACCATCTCTAACTCTAGATTTGATTTCCATATCAAACAGCCATGAGTTCTGTTAATTACCAAGTTGCTGACTGCCCACAGACAGAACTTCCTAAGAATGTTTTACCTTTACTTCTGTTCAGCATCATGCTGTGCTTTGAATTTGTAGGTTTTTCAATCTTGCCAACAAAAATTATGTCTGTTATATCTCACCTTGTCAAATTCAGCCTGTTTCTTACAGCTCTGAAGAATTTGGGGGATCCTGATTTGGTCAGAATATTTTGATATAAAATAATCTCCTACAGGAATTAACTCTGTCTAAAGGCTTACTTTCTTGATGAACACTTTAAGAAATACTTCTAAATTGTAGTTCATTTCCAAACGTCCAAAATATATGATAATACAAGAATTCTTGGTAGGAGGTCTGAATTTACTTAATCTCTTACAAAAGAAACCAGTCTTTTCCATGTGAGTTCTTAACACCAGTGTTATATTCAATAATCTCTGTTTGCCCAGGTCTTCACTCTATCCTTGGTCATTTTGTTCAATGTCCAGAGCCCTAGTAGAGTAACTTCTAGAGACTAAATCACAAGGATACTTGTCTGTAGCTTCTAGTTGGATTAGGCCAGTGGCAGGTACTGAGAAGGAGAGTGCATAGGGTACTAATAGCCCATGCATTTATTCCCCAATCCTGCTACTGCACTCATAGTAACTATGTTCCTCCAACTGTAGTCAGATGTCCCAATGTGATAGCCTCTTGCATTCATCGCTTCTTTAGATCTGGGTGTACTAATACCTTTCTGTTCTTACTATCCATGGGTATTTCATCATCCCTTGTTAATTTACTTAGTCCTGCCTATACTTCTATAAATGGTCCCTTAAAAAAACTATCTTATCTTACCATTGTGGTTATGCTGCTTTTTTTCCTGCTAGGAATCTGATTGCTACAATATCAATTTTATGTGTGTATGTGTACATATATATTGAGTTTTCTTATTTTTTGGTATCTTGAATTTAAGCACAATTTTTTTGGTCCAGTAAATATATTTTTATATGGCATTCTATTGATGGAATTTTAAAAGTACTATTGCTATTGTGTTATATACTATCTCATTTTTAAATAGTTTAATACAAACACATTTGTTGTAAGTATTACTCATAAGGTTTCATATGATATTATTATGTGTTATCATTTTTTTGCAATCTGTAGATTTTAGAGTGTATGCTAAAAAACATTTCCTACACAAATACAATTTATATGGATGTTAGGAAAGAATTAACATTTTTCCAAAATTCAAGAAATAGGAAATTAGGAAATAGGTAAATAGGAAAAATAGGTAAATAGGAAAAATAGAAATGGATAAAGATGACAAAAAAAAAATAAACATTTAAACTGCACCAAGACAAAAGATAGTTTAACTGGTTTTGAAACACAATGAAAGCATTCCACAGCTGCAACATTAGCAAGGGAATATGAAATCTGTCAGTAACTACTCCTCATTATTCATTCAAATTCATATGACTTTTAAAACTAAGCTCATGTTTCTAATTGGTATGGGATCAAGTTCTCTGCAACAATTGCTAATTTATTTTTATTCTAAGATTGGCTCTTGGGTTTTTGTGCTCACATAATTTGAGAAGAAATAAGAAAAATGAAATTCATAGAACTTCTATTTTAGTAACTAAAAGAGACTCACTTAGCTTATTGGGAACTAAACTTATCTTCTTCGTAGTTGTTGTACACAAATACATTATTTTCAATTCCACCATAAATTAAGTGTTTACTTTCTAAGATTATGAAGTAATGATAAGAAATAGTAGGTTGTCAAATGCCATAATACTAATTTATGAATACAAGCATATTTAACCCACTATTTCAATCTGTCACTTTCCTTTTCGAAACATAAGAAAGAGTGGTTGAGGGGTGAAAATGGAGAATATTTTATTTAGCCAATTTCAGTCTCTAACATGGACTTAGATCAAGAGTGTCCAGCCTTTTGGCTTTCCTGGGCTGCACTGAATAAAGAGAAATTGTCATGGGCCACACATAAATTATATAATATAGTTAGGGTATATACATAAGAAGACTTATTTTTTTATATTGTTATTATAAAGTTTAGAAAAAAGAGAATAACAAAAATAGTGGGAAATTTGATCTTGTTTTTGTAAAACAAATCTATCAATGTCTGGTTCAATGGAAGTAGTAGCAGTTCTCAGTGAGTTGTCAAGGTGCTTGTCATAAATATTTGTTCAAATTTTGCTCTGCATGTACTTCATAAGTGTAAACAGCTACTCACAAATATATGTGCTGTCAAAAAAACAATGTCATGAATATGGCATGATTGTGAAACGAGGAAAATTTTTTTATAGGAAGATTGGTCTTATAAAAGTCTAGTAAAGAGACATTGTTAATTTTTTCATTCAGTTGAATGTCTGATTGCAATGCCATGCATTCCATTTGCAAATTTGCAGATATTAATGTCAATGACAATGGTGTCACAAACAGAGCAAAATAGTGATTATTTTGCCAGAAATCTTGAAATTTGTTTTCAAATTCTTGCGTTGAGACAGAGAGCAAAGCTGCATATTTTTGGTAGTTCACAGGACTGTGTTTAGCCAGTGTAACAAAATACGCTAAATTATTTTGCAAAATTTACCTTGCCATAATTTAAATTTCATTTCAAGCACAGTATTGCTTTGGAATTTCAAAAAAGGAACTATGCATGGGGTCATGAAGAAAATAAATGCTAAAAACACTTGATGTTAAGAGATTTTGTGGGGTCATATTACTAGCTCTCCTGGCTACATGTGACTTGCAGCCCATGGGTTGGACATGCTTGATTCAGAGAGATTTAAATCATAGTTAAAGTCAGTAGTATAACATTGTAGCACATGTAACTGTAGACCCCCTTCTGGTCTACTAGGGTGCCTTTCCAGTAGTATTTTCTCGAAATCTCGGAAAAGTGAAAATCATAAAAATTTCAACTTTCGTTTATTTGAAATGTTGAATGTAGACACATAACTTACTAGTCCACATTTATTTAAATAGATGGAAACAACCCTATTAACACAACATAGGGTGAGGAAGATAATTGGAAAAACTTAAAACATTGTGTCGAAAATGTTTACCTTGCAATTTGATCTTGAGACAACTAAATTAAAATAAGTTAAAATAAGTTATGCACAGTTTTCCAATATGAAGAATATACTAGCTAGCAATAATATAGCAGAGTTATATAATTCTAAGTAAATTTTAAGTAAATACAATTAGAATTAGGATTAAAAGAAAAAGACTGGCTGTGGAATAGCATATTTTACTTTCTAAAAATATTCAAACTTTTAAAAAATTGACCCACTTCATTTGCCACGATACATATCACAGAAATTGGCTAGATATTTTGAGAATTTTTTTTCTTGTGAAGAGGGTAAAAATTAATCTGAATCTTATAGAATGGTGAATGTGTTTATGTAAGGAAAATATGATTTTCTACTTGCTATGCTTACTAAAATATTTATTTATTAAAGTTATATAATATTAGATGATAGAACACAGCAAAACAAAAACTACTCAAATAATAAACCAAGAAAATTCTCACAATATAAAATTTTAGGAATGTTTTATGTGCATCAGAGATTACGTTTACTCATTTCACAGTTATGAAAATCATATATTAAAAATAGATTAAGTGGCAAATGTTTTGACATTTCTGAGTAATATGATATGCAATTACACTTATTTAAGCCATTGTATATTCAGCAATTTACAGATGTTCAAGATATTAGCATAAGAATACTAATTTCTAGAAAGTTATCTCGATTTTTATAGGAAACATCAGTTATGTTCACTTTAAGTTTTCTATAATTTGCAAATAGGCTTAAAATAGAAAGATTTCTAAAAATTAACTTTCCTGTACTCCAGAAATAAGCAATCTAAAAGTTGATTTATTATAAATGGTATGCTGGACTTGTTCAACGAAGTTACTACTGATATAATTTGCAATGTGTAATTATTTTATTAATGTGTAAAGAGTTGGCCTTTTAAAATATTTTTAAACCCCACCAGTAAGAAAACAAAATTTAAAAAAGGAATTTCAATTTTGACCACGACAGATTAGCTTCAAACAATACCTTAGGCCAAGACCAGCATGATAATCAGGATACAATCTTGTGAAAATATGTTAGATCTTTTAACTATTTAGTGATCATAGAAAACCTTCAACCTTATCTTTCCCCAGACCTGTTAAGTTTTAGTTTTTCCAGGATTTTAGTAGGTTGACCTTTCTTCTTGTACAGTCCTTGTCTACACAAATTTTACTTTGTAAATTCCTTCTTTTTGCTGATTTATTCTTTCTCAGCTTACCACCCAATAAATATTTGTATCAAAATTTAAATTTTGTCACCTGCTCTAACATTTCCTCATTCTTTTTGTCTTTTTAAAAATGTAATTGTTTTAAGTACTATTATTTTAGTTGTTTATCTGGAACTTAGAGTAAATAAGCATTTATGTCCAATTTTCCTTTTTTTTTAACTCAAAAGCCAAAAATATACTATAAAATATGTCAGTTAAATCCTATTTAAATAAATCTTAATTAATTTAAGTAATTGAAAGATATAATGATGATAATTTACTATTTGCTACGCAAAAACAAAAAAAAGTATTTTAAAACTTTTTTCCAAGATTTGAACCAAAATCTGTTATGTGCTTAGTGAACTGGACAATAGCATAATCATGCAATTTATCTTTTTTACAATCTTTCTCAATACATAGTTTATTTTACAAAAGCAACCGAACACAAATCAAGAATTCTTATATTCAACATTTTGCCAATTTAGAAAAACTAGGAGTAAACACTTCTGGTATCTTTTATCATAGACATAAACCTAATAAAAGAAATTAGCAACTAAAATCATTAAATGGCTTGTTAGGAATACACAAATTCAACATATATCTTATGATTTAAACAGTATGCTTAAAAAAGAAAATAGCTCTTTTAGTATTTATTTTCTAGAAATCAGTTTCTACTTCTATTAAATTAAAAAGTATTTCAAAACCATTTTTAACACATTAGATAAAACTACTAAAGTACAAACAAAATTATTAAAAATACATGTATTTGCTAAAAAGTTAGATTTTAGTTAGGCAAGAATAATTATAAAAATGAGAGTTATCACTAGATCACATAAATCAGATTAAATCTAAAGGTTACATTTTAAAATCTTGAGTAGTGAAAAACTGTAGTACTTTTTATGTTGAAATTGAAAATGTAGAAAGAAGAAATCTCCATTTATTTGGAGCAAAGCAAAGGTAAATTAGTTAAAGTATGTAGACTTTGAAAACCATTGCCCTGAACAATTTTATCGTTTGAGTGAGTCCTTTGACCCAATTCACTTAAAGAATAATTTTTCTTTCTCTGTTCTTCTAATCAAGTTTTTCTATTATAAAATTCAAATATGCTTTTATGTCTCTAATTATAAGTCCTAATTGTGTTAACAGGTATTTTCATTTGTTTCCATGGGAGTCACTGAAAAGTATATGCTACTTCTTTGCTAAGGCATCTTTAAAATATCTAAGATATTACTCTCCGAGGCATTATGAATAAGCTTGCATTATTACATAAGTAAACTTGTATTTCACAACAGTTAATCAACTGATTGGCTGACTAATTAGTGAGGTGCCATTAAGCAACTTATTCAAATGACAATTCACATGTGAAAAGAACATGCAATTTGTTCATTATAAATGATTTAATCTCCTTTACAGCTACCATCATCAGGGTAGCAGAGGAGAAAAGCATTAAATTTAACATAAATCACCAACAGTAGTCTTAAATAGTGTTTACTTGGGTAACTCATTTCACTTCCATTCTTATTGCCTTATACAAGATGATGTGTACATATATGCAGGACAAATATGGCTTATACGATGTTGTTGTGACACAAATAACACAGGGTCCTCAGAAGCAGAGTATGTTCTTGATCATACTGGTCTATCATGATGAATAGACGAAGTGTTTAGAAATGTGGCCACTGGCCGGACTCGGCGGCTCAGCCTGTAATCCCAGCACTTTGGGAGGCCAAGACAAGTGAACTGCCTGAGCCTGTGGGTGCAAGACCTCATCTCTAAAATAAATAAATAAATAAATAAATAAATAAAAATAAATAAATAAAAACAAATAAATAAACAAATAAATAAATAAATAAATGGCTACTTGGAAGGCTGAGGTGGAAGGATCACTGGAGTCCAGCAGGTTGACACTGGGGTGGCCTTGAGTGAGCCACTACACTCCAGCCTGGGCGAAGGACTGAGACTCCAACTTAAAAAAGGAAGGAAGGAAGGAAAGGGAAGGGAAGGAAGGAAGAAAAGACAGAAGGAAGGGAGGAAGGAAGGTCATTAATTGTGATTTTTCTCCTTGTTGATTCCTGGGATTATAGAGACTTCTGCACACTGTTTCTCTCTGACTGTAGCACATCAGGCAAATCTTGAAGTTCTTATGCATAGAGTCATCTTCATTCTGACCCCAAATTTTTTCACCAGGCATGGGGACTCTACAATTTGCACATTTCAGTGCAGTCGATCAGAATCTGCTTCTTCTGTGCACTGAACTCAAGCCAGGGGAACATCAGACTCACTATCTATGCTGCTATACTTTCACCCAAAGTGCACATTAGATATAGACATTAAACTACAAAAGTAATTTATTAATGGGGATGTGAGCTTTTGCTAGAGACTCATATTCTTTTTCTGGAGACTCTATGGAACTACATTTATCAATATGATGCTCTCACTCCTTCCCATTCATATTCGATGGCTTTAAAATATTTCTGACCCTCCAACTACCTTCCACTTGAACAGAAGCAACAAGAAGCTTGGCATCTGGCCCATTTTATTTCTCTTCTCTTTCTGCTTAATATCTACCAAGACAAAAAGAGGTCGCTTTCTCTCCTTTTCTTTCATACCTGGTAGGGAACTCCAGTATAAAACAAATGCATAAAATGCCAGATCCTTAGGCTTTCCTCTGCTATAGAAGGGTGGCCAATGTGATAGAAAAAAAGAGAGGGAGAAGGCCAGCTAGAATCCCAAATTTTACCTGCTTGCAACTTATTTAGGTAGGAAATTCCAACTTACACCTCACAACTCATTTATGATAAATAAATTATACATTTGATAAATCATAACATTGATTTTATCACTACAGTGGTCAAGCTTCTTTTTGGGCAATAGGGAAGGGAGACAAGGTAGGGCAGAAAAGTTACAAAAAATAAATGTGATTTAAATGGGAAATTAAAACATAAATATTTAAGATTTGCAAAATTGTAATCTGATTTCTTTTTCTCTAATATTATAGTTGGTATTCTATTATATTGGTATACTAAAGCTACCTCTTCTTGTCTTGGTAGATATCAAGCAGAAAAGGAAGATAAATTAAATGTACCAGATGCCAAGCTTCTTGTTGCTTCGATACAGGTAGAATGGAAGATAGTTGTGGGGTAGGAGACATTTTGAAGTCATCAGATATGAATGGGAAGGAATGATAGTTTCATGGTGATGAATGTAGTTCCAGAGAGTCTTCAGAAAAAGAATGCGAGACTTAAACAAAAGCTCATGTACCCATTAATAAATTATTTTTGTAGCTTAATGCCCATATTTAACGTATACCTTGGTATAGCAGCACAGTTGGTCTCTGGCCCGATAGTGAGTTTGTTGTTCCCCTGACTCGAGTTCGACGTAGAGGAGAACCAGTTTCTGATCGACAACTCACTGAAATGTGCAAATGCTTGGAGTCCCTGGGTCTGGTGAAAAAATTTGGAGTCAGAATGAAGAGGACTCTATGCATAAGGACTTTAAGATTTGACTGTTGTGCTATAATCACAGAGAAAAAGTAAGTGAATTACTTCACTCACTTAACAATTGTTTTGTCTGTCTACTATTGCAGCATCCTTCTGGGCTTTGTGGAAGATAACGCTTTTGAATAAGACTCAGTTCATCTTCCCAATGAGCTTGTCATTTTGTAATAAACATACAATCTAATATATGAATACATTTGTTCTCAGTTCAAAAACTATAACAAAAGAAAGGTTTTTAAAATTAACTGTGAGCCGGGTTCGGTGGCTCAGCCTGTAATCCCGCGCCTTTGGGAGGCTGAGGTGAGCGGATTGCCTGAGCCCTCAGGTTCGAGACCCGCCTGGGCAGCGAGACCTCATCTCTACAATAAATCAAAAAATCAGTAATTCCAGCTACTTGGAAGGCTGAGGTGGAAGGATCGCCGGAGCCCAGCAGGTCGAGGCTGCGGTAGCTGGGAGCGGCCACTGCACTCCAGTCTGGGCGACAGAGTGAGACTCCAACTCAAAAAAAAAAAAAAAAAAATTAACTGTGGGTTCTTCAATTGCACTTAAAAATTCTTGCAGTGAATCAGATTTTACAATTTTTGTCATGAAATACAGCTTCTATAACTCCTCAATGATAAAAGTCGTATGCTAATAAACTCATTTTGCACACATTCTTCTAAAGAGAGAAATTCAGTTTTAGAATTACCCAGAACAATAATTTATCTTAATATATATATAACAGTGATCCGATATATATACATATATGTTTTATATCTATATATTTCTTTTATCCAATCTCTTTTTAAAATGAAACAAATATTTCAGATGTGGCAATGAACTTCAAACACTCTCTTAGGAGTCAATTAATACTTAGCAGTATTTATCTGTGCATTTTTCTAATGCTGCTTGACTAAGTTTTACTTAGTAACATTCATTTGATGACCAGTAAAAAAGTCCCATGAACAAGAATCCCTTGAAGTATTTGAAGAGGTAGTATATGCTTACATGCCACAGTGAAGTTTAGATAAATTCATGTAGAAAGGGGAAAATGACTTAATATAGATTGGATTCTGTCTGAAAATCAGTCCACATTCATTTTTTTCAAATACCTAAAGCAATGACATAATCAGTATATGTTAAATACTCTAGTATTCTAATTAAAAGCAATTAACTAAGAGTGTTTTAATATTCTGTGTGTAATCACTTTTAAAGATAGCATGAATTAGCAGTTCACTTAGCAACATTTTCTGGATCACTGAGAATCTTCAAGAAAATATCTATTTCGACAACAAATTCAATTATTACATTTAAATTACAGTATAGTATTCTAAGATAGCTATCGTGTACCTTTTATTTTCTTAAAAAAACTAGTAGAATGGTAAAAAAAACTAGTAGAGTGGCTAAATATGGAATAGCTTCTTTGGTTAGATACATCCTTAGAAATAAATCTGATAAGAACCATCAATTCAAATATTAGTAAAAAAAAAAAATCCTATGACTGTTTTGACCATAATTAAATAAATAATGTACAAAGCCTAACAACTTTTAAAAATTTCCAAGTATGAAAATTAAAAAATTATGATTAACTTTCTTCAAAATTGAAATATAAAAGCAGTGGTTGGAGATAAGATTATTGTCATTAAAACAAAACAAAACAAAACAAAAAAATTCTGCATCTGCAATGAATTTAAGATTTAATCCATCTTCCTGATCGGAATCAAATATATGTACTATGGAAGTGAAATATGCTTATATTGTGAAAAGTTTTATTTTAACGGTATTTAATAAATTCCTTTTACTTACTAAAATGTGTTTAATTTCTCTGGTAATTCTATTTCACCTGACTCATAGTATACACATATTATTGCTTAGCATTTGTCTTCCGTTGATTTTTCCTTTTAAGTACTAATATTAGTTTAGTATGCTTAAGCTTCTTTATATAGATTATCTTCTGCTGCTTCCTTAGTATAAAAACACGTTTTTTTTTTTTTTTTTTCCTAGGAACAAACAATAGTATATGTAGAAGGCAATACTGTTTAGGAAATTGAACTCATTTAATTTAACCAACTTATGAAAATCAATCGATTCAATATACCATGTTAACAAAAAAAGGAAAGAAGTCCATGAGAATCTTAATAAACGCAGAAAATCTTCTTGTTAAAAATCAACAATTATGATATTTTAAGTAGTGAACAACTTGAAATAGGTGTAAAAAAAACTTCCTCAACGCTATAAAGATATTTATTAAAAATTCTCAGCTAATATTCTCAGCTAATATCCTATTTAATGTTGAAAAACTGAAAACTTTCTCCAAACATCAGAATATGAATGACTTTTCTTTTTACATTTATGTAACATTATATTGGATGTTCTAGACAAGAGAACTTGGACAATAAAACAAAAAACATCTATATTAAAATGAATTGTAAAATAACACAACTTTCTATATAGAATATCTTTTCATGTGCGACTTTCTTTTTTAATTTTTTGCCACTTGAAATTCATTCTCTATATAATCTCAAGATTGAATTTAATACACACACATAAAATTGGCATACAATATTTACACAAATATAAAATTAATAAAACTTCTGTTCACTATAAATCACAATGCTTTATGAATTCGTAACCATTGACTAAGTGGTTTCTTTTTTTTATCTTAAAAAATAAACACATAAACTCTATTAGAGTTAATGAATGAGTTCAATAAGGTTAAAAGGTATAAAATCAATAAACAAATATTAATTATATTTCTGTACAGTATCAATAGACAATCCAAAACTGAAATTTAAAAAATTCAATTTGTGGCTGGGTGCGGTGGCTCAAACCTGTCATCCTAGCACTTTGGTAGGACAAGGCAATAGGTTTGCCTGATCTCAGGGGTTCAAGACCAACCCGCGCAACTCGGTGAGACCTCAACTCTACAATAAATCAAAAAATAAGCCGGGTATGGTAGCATGCCTGTAGTTCTAGCTACTTGGAAGGCTGAGGCGGAAGGATAACCTGACCCCAGCAGTACATCACTGGGGTGGCCATGAGCTTGCCACTGCACTCCAACCTGGGTGACAGAGTGTGACTCTGACTAAAAATAAAAAAAAAAAGAAAAGAAAATTCAATTTGTAATAGCGTCAAAATAATAAAATATTAGGATCAAACAACAAAAAATGCAAGATATGTACACTACAAACTATAAAACAACATCAAAAGAAATTAAAAATGGTTTAAACCAGTGGGGAAAAAATCACGAACCTGTAATCAATAATTAATATTGTTAAGGTGGCAATCCTAACCTAACTGATCAACAGATTAAACACAGTATGAATCAAAATTTCAGGTGTCTTTTTGTAGTAATTAACAAGCTGCTTCAAAACTTCATACAAAAAGAATGTTAGAATATTAAAAACAATCTTATAATATTATGATTTGAATTAATTATCAAGTGTTCTAAATTAGTCAAGGCATGCAAGACAGAAACAAAATACAATTGATATTTGCAATTTAGAACACACCATTCTTTCCCATTCTAAAACTTGTAATTAAATTACAGTAATTATGACTAGGTGGTATTGTATTAAACATAGGTATAAAGAGAAATTAAATGTAAGGAAATAAACTCATTCATTCATAGGCAATTAAATTTGGATTTAGATGACAAGAGAAATGAATACAAAAATGAACAGTTATTTCCACAAAGGCTGCTGGGAAAATTTGATATTCACCTGAAAAAGAATGATGTTGGGCTGGTACTTCAAACCATTTGTAAATATTAATTAAAATTGAATCAGGCAACTAAATTTAAGAGCAAAAACTATATAACTGTGATAAGAAAACATAGATGTAAAACTTTGTGACTCTGGATCAGAAAACAAATTCTTATATGATACCTTACAAAACAAGAAACCAAAGACAAAATAGACTTTTGTTGGTGTTGTTTGCATTTTTGGCTTTAAAAGACATAATCAAGAAATCAAAAGATAACCACAGAATAGAAATAATATATCTGGTAAGAGTTGAGCATATTTCATATTTATCAATGGGAAAACAATGTTTTCAACATATCGGTTATTTCTAATTTGTTTTTTAAATTTAATACAATTCCTGCAAAAATCTCAGCAAGTTGTTTTATGGATATTAATTATGTCTAACATCTATGTGGTGAAGAAAATGACCCCAAATATCAAAACATTATTGAAGGAGAAGAACAAAGACTCAGTCTTATCTGACTTTAAGATTTACTGCAAAGCTATCATAGTCAAGAAAGTGTGGTATTGGCAAAATAATAGACAAATAGGTCAATTAAACAAAATAGAGAGCCCAGAATTAGATCCACATAAATATCATGAAACTGACCTTTAACAAAGAAGCAAAGGCTACATAATAGAAAAAAAAAGATATTATTTTTAACAAATAGTACTGGAAGAGCTGGTAATCCACATGCAAGAAATTTAATATATTAAGCTAAACAGCTTCTGGACAGCAAAACAAATCATCAAGAGAGTAATGAGACAAAACGAGAAAAAAGTATTTGCATACTATGCGTCTGACAAAGGCCTAACATCCAGGATCAAACAAATCAATAGAAAAAAATGAAACAAAACAAAGCAGAAAAAACAATGCCATTAAAAAGTGGGCAAAGAACATGAACAGACACTTCTCAAAGGAAAGCATGCAGGTAGCCAATATACATATAAAAACATGTTCAGCATCACTAATCATCAAAGAAATGCAAATTAGACTACATTGAGATATCATATCAATCTGGTCAGGATGGCTATTATCCAACAGGTGTTGGTGAGGCTATAGAGAATATGGGACACTTGTACACTGTTAATGGGAATGTAAGTTGGTTCAGTCTTTGTGGAAAGCAGTTTGGAGATTTCTCAAATAACTAAAAATCAACCCAGCAGTATACTTCTAGGACTATAGAAAAAGGAATACAAATTGCCCCACCAAAAAGACACCGGCACTCATATGTTTACTGCAGCACTATTCACAATAGCAAAAACATGAAACCAATCCAGCTGGCAATTGAAACTGGATGGGATAAAAAAAAAATGTGGTGGTACATTTACACTATGGAATACTATCCAATCATAAAGAAGAGCAAAATCATGTCCTTTGCAGCAACATGGATGCAGCTGGAGACCATAATTCTAAATGCATTATCACAGAAACAAAAAACTAAATACCACATGTTCTCATTTATAATAGGGCACTAAACATTGAGTGCTCATGGGCACAAGGTTGGAACAACAGACACTGGGAATGACTTACGGAGAGATGGAGGGCAATAAAGGATACAAAATCAACGGTAGGGTACCACATCAACTACTGGAGGGGAGGAGAGCTTCTCAGAAACCTAAACCTTGCCTTTATGCAATATACTTATGTAACAAACACATGTATGCCATAATTCTAAAATAAAAATAAAAGAAATTGACACAAACTTTATACCCTTTCCAAGGTTAACCCAAATGGAATTGCTGGCTTAAATCTAAAATGCAAAACTATTAAACTCATAGTATATATCATAGGAGAAAATCTAGATGTTCAACTTGGTGATGAGTTTTTAGATACAACATCAAATATGTGACCTATGAAATAAATAATTGATAGACTGGATTCAAATAAAATTAAAATTTTTGCTCTGTAACAGATACTGCCAAAGAATGAAAACACAAGCCACAGACTGAGAAGAAATACTTGCAAAACACATATTTGATAAAGAACTAATATTCAAAATGTGCAAATAATTCTGAAAATTCAACAGCAAATAAACCAATAACTCTATGAGTAAAAAGTTCAAAGATCTTAGCAAACACATTACCAAAGAAGATATACTGATGAAAATAGGTGTGTGGAAAGATGTTCCATATTATATATTATCCAGGAAATTAAAAGTAAAGCATCAGTTAGATAACACTACAAACCCATTAGATGTCTGAAATAGAAGCACTCATATCAAATCCTGGAAAGAATGCAGAGCAACAGGAACTCTTACTTTTTGCTGTGGAAATGGAAAGACAGTTTGCCCATTTTTACAAAACTAAATATCCTTTCACCACGCAATTCAGCAATCAACTCCTTGGTATGTATTCAAAGGAGATGAAAACTTATACTTACATGAAAACCTACACATGAATTTTTTTTATTAGCTTTATATATAATCGCTAAAACATGGCAGAAACCAACATGTCCTTCAGTAGATACATGACTTAATAATAAAAGAGCATCAAACCTTGAAGATTCATGGAGAAAACTTATGTATATAACACTAGGTGAAACAAGCCATTCTTTAAAAGTTTCACTGTGTGACATTTTGAAAAAGGTAAAATTATAAAGACTATGAATATCATTTTTTGACAGGTTATGAAAAAGGAAAGGATGAATATGCAGAGCATAGAGGACTTTTAAGGCTGTGAAACAACTCTATATAGTATTATACTTGGCAGATACATGTTCTTATACATTTGCCAATTCCTATTTAAAAACACACTATGAGTGAACCCTAATGTAAACTGTTAACTTTGGGTGATAATAAAGTGTCAATGTGAATTCATACATGGCAGCAAATGTTACATTCTTTGGGGTATATTGATAATGGGAGAGACTGCAAGTGTAGGCAGGGGTACATGAAAGATCTCTGCACCTTCTGCTAAATTTTGCTTTGAATTACAAACTACTCTAAAAAAAGTTTATTTTAAAAATAAATAAATTAAGCCGGGCTCGGTGGCTCAGCCTGTAATCCCGTGCCTTTGGGAGGCTGAGGTGAGTGGATTGCCTGAGCCCACGGGTTCGAGACCCGCCTGGGCAGCGAGACCTCATCTCTACAATAAATCAAAAAATCAGCTGGGCGTGGTAGCGCATGCCTGTAATTCCGGCTACTCGGAAGGCTGAGGCGGAAGGATCGCCGGAGCCCAGCAGGTCGAGGCTGCGGTGGCCGGGAGCGGCCACTGCACTCCAGTCTGGGCGACAGAGTGAGACTCCAACTCAAAAATAAATAAATAAATAAATTAATTAATTAATTAATTAATTAATTAAGCTAATCTGCCAAAGAAAGAGACACACTGGGCATTCAGAATACATAATATACACACTCAATGGTAAATAGAAACTACAATCCAGTTAATCATCACAGGATTTGATAAGAAATGTATCCAAAGTTATGCAAATACATGGAAAAGACATTCAACTCAAACAATACAACAGATATATATTTTAAATGGACAATAGCAAGTATTGAAGAGTGTCTTGGTCCATTTGTGCTGCTACAACAGAATATCCCAGATTCAGTAATTGATATTGAAGAAAAAAGCATTGGTTTACAATTCTGGAGGCTGGGAAGTCCAATATAAAGCTGCTGATTTCTTCAGAAGGCCTACATCATCATGTGACATCATCACATGACAGATGGTGGAAAGGCAAAGAGGCAAATGGGGGTTGAATTTACCTTTTTATATTTATGTTAATTCCACCATAAGGACTAATCTTGGACTAATTTCCTCTTAATGGTCTCACCTCTTAATACAGTTACAATGGGAATTAAATTCAAAATGAGTTTTAGTGGAGATAAACATATAAATTATAGCAGTAAGTTTGTATAACAATGAGAAATGCTCATATATTACTATGTGGACTAAAAAATGATACAGCCACATTGTAAAATAATTTGATAATCCCTTAATATGTAAGACATAGAATTACCATAAGGCACAGCAGTTACATTTCTGGGTACCAATGAGAATTAAAAAATATGATCATATCAATGTTTGTAGTAGCATTAAAAATGATGACAAAGAATAGAAATAACCCAAATATGCAACAAGTGATAAATGGTTAAGCAAAATGTAGTGTACTGACATGTGCTACAATATAAATAGAGCTTGGAATTGTGCTAAGTGAAAAAAGTCAGATATGAAAGTCTACTTATTATTTGTTTCTACTCTTATAATTATCCAGAAGTGACAAATTTGTAGCAGAATGGGTTAATATATGACAGAAACTAGGAAGAGTAAAGAATAAAGAGTGACTACTAATGCTATTAATGGGTATAGAGTTTTTTAGTAATGAAAAATATTCTGATATTAGTGGTGATGGTTGCACAACTTTGTAAATATACTAAAGATCTCCTAATTATAAACTTTAAAAGAGTGAATTTTAGGGTATGAAAATTCTATGTATCAATTTTTAAAATACTGTGTCTATTGGAGGCAAGCACAAAATTGAAAATCAAAAAAAATCATACTCAAATATGGCTTTTAATTTACGTTTACTTTTTTTTTTTTTTTTCCAAGTTGCTGTCTCTGTCACCCAGGCTGGCTGGAGTTCATTGGCACGCTCACGTCCACCTCAGCCTCAACCTACTGAGCACAGGTGATCCTTCTATCTTAGCCTTCCAAGTAGCTGGAACTATAGGTACACACGACCACACCGGCTAATTTTTTTAATTTTTATTGTACAGATGAGGTCTCACCAACTTTCCCTGGCTGCACTTGAGTACCTGGGCTCAGGCAATCCTCTCACTTCAGCCTCCCCAAGTGCTGAGGTTACACTAAGCCCAGCTTAAGTTACATTTTTTTTTAATGAAAAAAACAAAGAAAAAAATAAATAAATTGGTAAATAACTCCCAAATTAACAAAATTATAAATGTTTTAATTATGAAAAGTATTGACATGCTAATAAATACTTAAATATTAATAAAGAAATACATAAAGAGATAATAGAAAATACATCCATAAAGATTAACAGTGCTTTAGCAATAATATCAAATGGTATGAATCAATAAGTGCTACCTATAGGAAAAAAAATTGAAATTTTTCCCACAAAGGAAAGTCCAAGTCCAGATGGCTTCACTGGTGAATTCTACCATTTATTTAAATCATTAATACCAATTCTTCACAATCTTTTTCATGATACATGACCACACCCTAATGCCAAAACCAGACATTATAAGACAACTACATATTTATATCCTTTGTGAATATAGATTTTAAAACTTTTACAAAACTGGCTAAGTAAATCTAGTTACCTATTTTTAAAAAAAGTTTTCAACCAAAGTTTATTTAGAAAGTAAATGAGAGAGAGAGAGAGATTCACCTCCTCAAGGTAGGGAAGGGGGCCAAAGCTAAGAAAACATGGCGGCCATAGCTTGCAGATCCACATGGAGACACCAGAGTTTAACAAAGCAGTGGCCATCCAGTTACCTATTAACAGTATATAGACCATGATTGAATAGAATTTATTCACTGAGCCAGATGAAAGACTAGCTCAACATTTGAAATCAATGCAATTTATTATATTGAACTAAAGTCACTTGATCATGTCAATTTGGGAATAAATTTGACAAAAACAACATCTGTTGATTATAAAATATTCCATAAAGTTAGAAATAGAGAAGAATCACTTCACATTAAGGAAGTTTATCCACAATGCAAAGCAAAACAAACAAAATAAAATGAAACAAACAAAACTGCCACTAACATAAAACAGAGATAAAAGACTGAATATATCTTCACCTAAGATAGAGTTCAAGAAAAGTACATATAGATCTAAACAAAACAAAATTTTGCTTTTTAGGTAATTCCCTAAAATCATCAAAATTAATTTTAAAAAACCCTGCTAGTATAAATCTTAAATTATTTAAAATACTAAATAGAACAACAATAATATGTAAAAAGAAAACAAATCATTACAAGTAAATACTCTTTTACCTACATGCAAATAAATATGACCACCTCAACAAGTTAGCTAAATTTTTGGAAAAAGTAGAAAACAAGTTTTAAAAAATAATAAAAAATCAGTTATCTGAGGTAACTGCCTATATATGGGACGTTTTATTCTGCACAAAGATACCAATCTGAGTCCCTTCATAACTATCATGGAGGGTCTCACACTTTGGGGAGAAAGGTTATTTTCTTTTTTGCAAAAGAGTGAAGCATAATTCATCTTCATCCTAAGATCCAAAAGTGAATTCACTTTCTGCTCGACTGCATGAGCTGGGAAATCTATCAACTCTCATGGCTGTCTAGGTTCTAAGGCCTTCAAACTCAAACTAAAATATACACTGTCAGCTCTCCAGCTCCCTGGTCTTTGAATTACAACACTCACTTTCCTGGGTCTTCAGCTTGTAGAAAGCAAATGGTGGGAATTCTCAGCCACCATACATTTCATCAACCAATATCTTACAATAAGCCTTTTGATAGATGATAAATACATAGATAGATAGATAGATAGATAGGTTCTAATTCTCTGGAATACACTAATTACTACAGATTTTGATACTAGGAAAAGAATTTTAGGAAGTATTTTTAAAAATTGTTTCTATGCTGTCTCATCTGATTAAATTTAAAGGCACCAATGACTCTTATTTCTAGTAGTACATCGAATACAGATAGTCTATGGTATAATCTGACAATAGAGATATGTAAGACATCTGCATTGCCTACTCTTAATTCAACCACCTTAAACAGTTTTGGAAAACTAATGGCTATAATAATGTTGGCTAATCATTCCCATTGTAGCTGGACAAAGTGGTAAAATGATGAGCTGCAAGATTTAAATTCCCAGCTCAAGCTCTGTATAAATGACATGCAAGCAGTTATGTGTGCTGTGAAGAAGACTCCTATCTCCTGTAGTAGCAGGACTAAGGTTACTGAAAGACCAGACACAGAATCTCACCTTGTGCCTGGCTGAATTAAAAGCAAATTGAACTCCTAGCTTCACGGGATGTCTACCATTTAAGTGAGAGCATTGACTGGAAAAAAAAATGAAAACCTATAATCTTGGGTGAGGATGTGTGGGAAGATCCTGATGAAGTTTGAATGTTGCGGCCATAAATTCACATGAATCTTTTTTTTTTTGTCTGTAGAAGAGACCTCTACAGCCAGTGGCAGCAACATTCAGTGATAGTAGCCTCTATATCCCATGGAATTAGACTTGCTGCCCCAGTATGAAAAGATTAACTCTGTATTCCCCGAGGAAATTGTAATGCCTCCTTCCAGGCAGTTTTCAGGCAAGACATTGCTGAAGCTCCTTAGCACCCACTCCCAACAATCCTTTTTGCTTCTAGACCTGCAACTAAACTCAATTCCCAGCAGGCCACTAAAGGTAAGGTACAAAGTGTGACTCATGAAGAGATGTAATGTACTCCAAAAGAATCACTTGAGTTTTCTAATTTATATAGAAATAAATCTGAATAAATTGTGTGTGAATGAAAACTAATAGGATGGGATGGTGGTGAAAGAAACAATGTTTGATCAGAACAGATTTATTGATATGGATTCACTAAAGAGATTATGTATTTAAGGTTGCAGCTCTAGGAGTGAGAAAGAGCCCTAAGAGTTTGGTTAGCTGAAACATGAACTGAAAGGTGGCCCATCTTAACTGAATTGTAAGTGCCTGGACTTTCTTACTTCAATTTAGAGGAATGGATTCAAAGGTTTAGGGATATCAAAATATTAGAATGAAATTTTCATTTTGACCTACGCGACTACACTAGGATGATTCAGAAGACTTACCTTTCACTAATGTTATGGGAAATAAACTTGTAAGGGTGAGATCCATCCTCCTTGAAGGCTCCGTGATTGCTTTGGTCTGTAGGTCAGAACTTACAGTGGGAACAGCAAATGGTGAATTGTGAAACCAAAATGCAGTGTGAGTAATGGGATTCCAGGGTGATAGCAGTTTAAATGGTGACGCCCAACCTCCAACAGCAGAATGGACATGGTTACCGTAATGAACAGCAGAATCAAAGCAATAAACAAAATAGTCTGACTTTCACAGAACTATGGCCTTAGCTAGTTAATCATGGTGTTCCTACAAGTAAAACGGATAAGGAAACCTAATAAATTCTTGCTTAATCTGTATGAGCATAAAAGTTATAGCACAAATGAACAAAAATCTAATTTGAATCATAAAAAGAGAGTCACAGTCGTTCAATCATTCGAAGTATGAGCTGATTTACAGATTTAGAATCCCTTGAACAAAAGGGAGCCCAACTTCCTTAAAGAGCGCACTACCAAAAATACTACTATTAATCTTTATCCTTGCCTTCTCCAAAAGTACCTACAGCCTTTTACCATCGTGACTTTTCATTGGCAAAAAGGAAATAATCAGACCTCTTAGCCACTACTGAACATTGACTCTGAACTGACAATGATTTTAGGAGACCCAAACGTGTCAATGTAATCTACTAGTCACAGCAGGAACTTATGGAGGTCAAGTAATCAGTGGAGTTTTAGCTCAAGTTCATCTCACAATGGACTAAATAAGTTCTTAAAACAATCCTGTGTTTATTTTTTTCTTTAGTTTAAGATGCATAATTTTAATATACTCACCAGCTGGTAGAATCCTTACATTGGGCCGGGCTCGGTGGCTCAGCCTGTAATCCCAGCACTTTGGGAGGTCGAAGCGAGTGGATTGCCTGAGTCTCAGGGTTCGAGACCCGCCTGGGCAACTTGACGAGACCTCGTCTCTACAATACATCAAAATCTAGCGGGGCGTGGTAGCGCTCGCCTGTAGTTCCGGCTACTTGGAAGGCTGAGGCGAAGGATCGCTGGAGCCCAGCAGGTCAAGCCTGCGGTGGCCAGGAGTGTGCCACTGAACTCCAGTCTGGGCGACAGAATGAGACTCCAACTCAAAAAAAAAAAAAAAAAAAAAATCCTTACATTGGTTCCCTGACAAGCTGAGTGAGTGCTATTACTGTGGAAAATAATGGAAAGCCATTAAAATTCCCGATAGAACAATAGTAAATCAAATCTAATATTATGCTCCTAAAAGAATTGTAAAAACTTAATGTTAGCGTTAACGACTTGAAAGACGCAGAGGGTAGTTATTTTCACCACATCCCCGTTTATCTTCCCTATTTGGCCTGTTCAGAAATCAGATGACTCTTGGAAAACAACAGAAGATTATTTAAACTTAATCACATGGTGACTCTAATTGCAGTTTCTGTACCAGCTGTAATTTTATTGCTTGAGAAAATTAACTCATTTCTTGGTATTTGGTATGCAGGTATTGATCAGGAAAATGTCTTTTTCCTTTTCCCTGTTCATAAGGTGCACCGGAAAGTTTGCTAACACCTGGAGAGACTAGAAATATACCCTCCCTGTCCTACCTCAGGGGTAGGTCAACTCAATAGTCCTATGATATAATTTAGTTTGCAGGAATCTTGATCATGTTTTCCTTCCACAAAATATCACACTTGTCCATTCCATTGATGGCATTAGGCTTATTGGGTCTAGTGAGCAAAAAGCAAACCCTTGAGATGCACTGGTAAAACATTTTCATGACAAATGGCATGAAATATATCCTAAAAAAAAATAAGAGGTTTTCTAACTCAGTGAAGTTTCTAAGGCTCCAGCGGTGTGCATCATTTCTAGATACCCCTTCTAAGGTGAAGGAAAGTTGTATTTGACTCCTTCAACAAGTAGGAAAGAGGTACAGTGCCGAGTGGGCCTCTTTGGATTTGGAAGGTAACATATTTCTCATTTGGGAGCTTTACTCTAGCCCACTTATTAAGTGACCCTAAAAAATGCTAGCTTTGAGAGGGGCCCAGAAAAGGAGAAGGCTCTCTAACAAATGCAGACTGCCATGCAAGCTGCTCTGCCACTTGGGTCATGTTATTGAGCAGATCTAATGGTACTTGAAGAGTCAGTGGTAGATAAGAAATCTGGAGACTTCAAAAGTTCCCAGTGGATGAATTGTAATACGGAGCCATTATATTTTAAAGCAAGACCTACTATCCTCTGAAAATAGCTACTCTTCTTTTCTGCTTTATCAAGTCTGTCAAGTCTGTTATTGAAGCCCAGTAGTAAATATTTCAGTTCAGTTATATAAATCTGCTCTAGATTTTCTGTCGTGGTCTATTAAAATAATTTCGATCTCTTTGTGAGTGTTCTCATTTTGTTCATGCTTTATTTTCTGATTTTGTTTATCTGTGTTCTCACAACTCACTGAACTTTCTTAAGGATATTATTTTGTATTATTTATCAGTAATGTACTGTTCTCCATTTTATGGGATTGGTTACTAGAGATTTATTTTGTTCCTCTGATTGATCAAATGTTCTTGAGTCTTCATGTTTCTTGTTACATTGGTGTCTGCACATATGAAGAAAGTCACCTCTCCGTCTTTCAATACCGTTTTCAACAGGGAAAGATATTCACTCATCAGCACAGCTAGGAATTCTGGACAATTCTCAAGTGTTTTCTATGTTTTCTCTGGACTTGTATACATGGAGTCTGAATTAGGGGCAGTTACTTGTTTCTTCTTTCCTTTTTTTTTTAGCCCATAATTTCTTGCTCCCTTTGTATCTCACTGATATACCATGAGCTGTGTTATCAGAGGCATGTTCCATTCCTTTCCTTCTTCCCTTATGGAAAAGCATTGAGTTTGGCATCTTCTCCCAATCTTTCAGCATTCACCCACCTCTTGTTCTTTATTGACAGCTGTCCTCACCAAATGATGCTAGTTATGTCAGCATTCCTGTGATATGAGACAAAAATCAGAACTTTGGGCAGTGCATCAAAAGGCCAGGATGTTGAAAGCACATTCCACTCTCTCCTGCCAAGGAAATAGATGCAGGCCAAGGCAATCTCTCTTGGCTTTCAGCTGTGCCAGCTTGGGGGAGGGACTAATGTGGATAAAGTGAAATTATTCTTCTCATCTATTTCAATACAACTGTTCTCACTTTTTTGCTTATCTGAAGTACTGCAACCTTTTAACTAGATTTTGGGCCTCTCATAAAGATATTTGGTCCATATATTATGTTAAATTTGTGGTTTTTTGATGAAATCAGGACTGGGACTTCCTATTCTGCCATCTTGGTAATGTCATTCCCTTATTTTTTGTTATTGTTTGTAAGTAGTCACAGTATATAAAGAGTAATTAAAAAACACTTTGTGTATACTGGAGAATTAAACTAGGAAGTAAAATAATCCATATGGCAGAAAGCCAGGGTTCTTGATGTGAATCAAACACGAGATAGGAAAAAGAGAAAGAACTTATGGTGTTTTATTGGAATTGGAGTTATCTTTATCTCTATATTTATTCCTTTTTATAGCTATAATTTTTCTAGTTAACTCCCTTGAACTGCGAGTAATGTTACAGTAAAGTGCTCAGCTCTTATTTTCTAAATATTATTCTCCAACACAAGAAGAATTAAGGATTCTTTGGAGGAAAGGTGAATTCTGGTGATATAGAAGAAATTATCTTATTTACTACCTATCTATTTGTTTATTTTTGCAAAAATACTAGTGTCTTGATCTTTCTGGTTCTATAGTATGTCTTGAAATCAAATAGTGTCAGCATTCTAAAATGTGTTCCTTTCAAATTTGTTATTTTTCAAAGTTGTTCTGGCTATTCTAGACTTTTGAATGACATGTACATTTCAAAACTATCTTTTGATGTTTTGCTGACATGTATGCGCAACAAATACAAGAAGGACCCCCTCAAAAAAACTGGAATTTTTTTTTGCGGGGCAGACCTTTTGAAGTACATGCAGAATTTCTTCCTTTGAATCAAACGGTCAACCAAAGTTTTTATCTGGAAATTCTGAGAAGGCTGCATCACAATTTGTGGAAGAAATGTCCTGAGTTGTGGCAAACGGGTGACTGGTCCTTCCACCATGATGAAACACCTGCCCACACTGTGCTGAGTGTTCAGTAGTTTTTGACCAAAAACAACATGACCCCCATCCCCACCCTCCCTATTCACTCTATCTCACCCTGAGAGACTTGCTTTTGTTTCCCAGATGAAAACAGTCCTCAAAGGGAAATGTTTTGTCCATGTGGAAGAGGTAAAACAAAAACAACAGAAGCAATAAAAGGCATCAAAACTGACGAGCTCAAAAACAATTTTGAGCAATGGGAAAGTCTCAATAGGTGCATTGCATCAAAAGGAGAGTACTTCAAAGATGACTGAAATTTAAACAAGAATAATGCAAGATTTTTTTATAAACAAATTTCTTTTGGGGGGGTCCCCTCGTACATATATTTGCTTGCGCTCTTTCTCTCTCTCTCTCTCTCTCTTTCTCTCCTCCATGGAATTTTTGAATGGGGTTACTATGAATCTATATATCAGTTTGAAGGAAAATACTCTTAATAATATCATCTTCTAATCATTTTACATAAAATCTTTCTCCATTTTTTTAGATTTTCAAAATTATTTACCAGTATTTATAGTTTTCATTGTACAAGACATGCAGTTATTTTGTTAAATTCATTCCTATTTTTTTGATGCTACTTTGAGCACTTTTTAATTATACTTTTAGATTATTCAATGTGACTATATGGAGATAAAGCTAATTTTCATTGTATATTGAACGTGTATTCTGTGGCGTAATAAAATACACTTTTTTTTTAGTTGGAGTCTCACTCTATTGCGCAGTCTGAAGTGCAGTGGCACGCTCATGGCCACCACAACCTCGGCCTGCTAGGTTCAGGTGATTCTTCCGCCTCAGCCTTCCAAGTAGCAGGAACCACAGTTGCCATGCACCACGCCCAGTTAAGTTGTTGGATTTATTGTAGAGACAAGATTTCACCAAGTTGCCCAGGCTCGTCTTGAACTCCTGGACTCAGGCAATCCTCTCGCCTCAGCCTCCCAAAGTACTGGGATTACAGGCCTGAACCACTGCACCTGGTAACACTTATGTTTATATTGGACTAGCCAGCTGAACCATGATGAACAATGACTCCTTCTGTCTCTCCAAAGCACATGGAGCTTATAGAGAAACACACATAATATATCTAACAGGGCCTCTGCCACTGATGAAGATTGGAGCAGACATTTATGAGCAGAGATCGTTAGATGTACTGACTGCAAAACTCTTTACTCCCTGCCTAGGTACCCTTAAGAGGTATCATGTATCTTTCACACCAGTTTTTCTCTTGCTTTATCCTAGTTGATCTTAGCTAGTTAAGTGAAATAAATCACTGAAAATTGTGGTTATAGAGGAAAACAGACTTCGTTTTTTAAATGTTTACCATATTTCTAAAAAGAATAAAGTGTTATGTATGTCCAAATTTCAGTAGAAATTCTCATTGGCAAACATTTTTGGTAATGATGGAATACAGGGGTTAGATTTATCAACCACACATACATACACTAAGTGTTTTTAGATTTTAAGTAAAAAGCAGCAAAGCACAATGATTCCTGGGAGGAGGAAAAATATATAGGGTAAACTCTAAAAGTGCCCTCTGGAGAGATTATAGCAAGGAAAGAAGCTTATATAGCACTGGTGAATTGAGGTGGCAGAGTTTGGAGATCTGAGAGGTCAAAACAATTAGAATTTATGGGGCAGATTTGCTGAAGAAGTAAAATCTATGCCAAGGGAAAAAGATAGTTTGGGAGAGATCTCCTTGTGTCTTTGGCAATGATTCAGAACCAGTGACTTGAGGAGTTCAAGCTAATGCATACTTTCTTCTTAATAAAATAAATAGGGAAGAAAATGAGTCTAGGAGAGGAGGATGAATTATGAGGTAGCTAAACTGTCTAAGTACTTAAAAATCTTGTGAAACATATAGATTAGAGTGTAGAATCCAATAAAGAAACATGAATCAGGACACTTGATCATGTAATACTTTGGAAGTGGACAAAAACTTCAAGGGATATTAAGTAGAGTGGGGAAAAAAGGGAGGAAAAAAAAAAAAACACAAGAAAAATGTCCCAAAATAGGTCACTCTAATTGCAGATGAACATTGCTGTAAAACAAAATGTCAACTTTAAAATGCTTTAAACTCCTTGAATTGCTACCGAATTTGCGGAATGTCACGTCCTTAAGACAAAAAATACATAGTTTTTCTAAATAGAATTTTTCCTCAAAGTGATAGGTGTTTATCTTAAATAATTGTATAAAGTTTGGCAATATAAATTCTTTAGTACTTTCTCTGATTTAAATTGGCCATTCACTATTTTATTCAGACTACTGATATGCTTTAGCACATTTCTCTTACTATGCCTTTTTAAAAATTTCATTTTCCCAACTTTTGTAGATGCTTGAGAATTATGACTTTGTATAAACCACTCTCCTACTTATAGACTCAGCTAGAGTATAATTATAACCTATTAAGCTCTCCTTTTGAACATATGTAAAACAATGGTAAACAGCGAGCCTGGAGTGAACTAGCAGGGTTCTGACTTTTCTTAAGAGGCTCACTTTCAGAAAATAGATGAGAGAAGTATTTAGGAAGCACTGATAGTATAATATATGTCCATTGTGGGACAATGTTCCTTTCCTTTTGACATTTTAAAATGAATACATATTCAAAAAGTAACTATGGATAAAGATCAAGTTATAGAGAACAAATGATGAGGGAATTGTAAATATGCATGCAATTTATTGTGTCTTGGTTATTTATAGCTAAGATTTTGACATATATTTTTATCTGTTTATAGAAAACAGTACAGATTGATGTTCAAAAGAAAGAAGAAAAGAGCTACATTTATTTAGTATAATAAATATCCTTTGATTCATGGTGTGGCTAAGTTTAATGTCTTGGTTTTTAATACTAAAATACCAGGTTCTTAAAAATATTTTTATACCCTAAAATGTTTCAAAAGTTTCAGTATATTTTTAGTGAATTGTACAGTGGTTGCCCAAAAGATAAGTCCATACCTCTAACCCAGAGAAGCTATGAATGTAAACTTATGTAGATAAAGGTGAAGGTACAAAAGTGGATTTGGTATTGTCAAGGATTTGGATATTAGATATGTCAATGGTTTTGGATACTCCATTCTAATAGGTGTGTATGATATCTTGTTATAATTAGGTAATTTGAAATTAGGTAATTTGTAATTACCTAATGATAAATAATGTGGAACATCTCACATATTTATTTACCATCTATACATCTTCTTTGATGAGTAGTCAATTCAAGGCTTTTGCATATTTTTTTTAATAAGAGTTGCATTTGTTTTCTTATTGTTGAGTTTTCAGTGTTCTTTGTATATTTTAGATGGCAGTTTTTGGTCAACTATGTCTCTACAAGTATTTTCTCCCAGTCTATAGCATGTCTTCTCATCTCTTGCATTTGTTAGTTTAAGCCATCACATTTGTACTAATTTCTGACAGCAGCCTAAGGAAATTAAAGTAATATTGAAAAATGAAAGTGTTTTTCATCCTGGTTGTCTTTTAAACTTTCTCCTTGATTGAAAATCTACCTCAAATTATTTTACTTCAAGTCATGGTGGACTAGGAAATGCCGAAAACTAATTCTCTAATATTAACTTGTAGCAATGAATTACATCAGCAAAATCTCTAGGAGAAGGAATTACAAATAAATCAACCCAGTATTTTTGGGTAGTTTATTCCAGAGAACGTTTGTCAATTAGATGAAGTAGCTGAGACAATGAGTTCAGGAGTGGAGCTTTTGAGCAAATCTTTGCCAAGTGAGCCCCTAGTAAACACTACACATTTTCAAATTGAATTCCAAATTATGCCCCCTAGGGTAAAGATAATGAAATAATAAAGTCATCTCAGGGACTAAAGCCATGATCCAAAATCTCTCAGTTAGATTACAGTGATCAGCGACTGCTAAAGTCTCTTGTCTCCTGCCAGAAGCAATCAGAAATATTCTCTGGTTAAGATAGAATGATCCTGGGTAAATTTTTCTCTCATTAAAAAAATCTACAGTATTCAGTAATCAATAAAAATATTCAGAAATTTGAGAATACAAGACAATAGAACAGGAAAAAAGAAAAGAAAGAGTATAGACTGGGCTAGAATTGATTTCAAAATTAATTTAGATAATGTAGTTAAGATATACTTCATACCGGGCTCAGAGCCTAAGCCTGTAATCCCACACTTTGGTAGGTTGAGGTGAGTGGATTGCCTGAGCCCGCGGGTTCGAGGCCCGCCTGGGCAGGTGAGACCTCATGTCTACAATAAATCAAAAAATTAGCTGGGCATAGTAGCGCATGCCTGTAGTTCCAGCTACTTGAAAGGCTGAGGCGGAAGGATTGCCGGAGCCCAGCAAGTCGAGGCTGTGGTGGCCGGAAGCATGCCACTGCATTCCAGTTGGGGCTACAGAGTGAGACTCCAACTCAAAAAAAAAAAAAAAAAAAAGATATGCTTCATATATTTTCCAATTCAACGGGTAGCATTATGAAAACACAAATAAAAAAATTCTTTTATCAGCTGCTCGCTATTGTTCTGAGCAAGTTATATCTATGAGCTCAATATTGAAGGTACTATTAACATACTAACATGGAAGCCAAAGCACAGAGACTATATTGAAGGTCACTCAACTTGTGAATTACAGAGCTGAGTTTAACACCAAGAAGTCTAGTTCTTTAAGTGTGTTTTTATGTATTGTGAAATATTCCCTCTAACTAGGTTAACAGTTGTTCACCACTGAGCTAGTATTATCTATTATTGTCTTTCTTTTCTCTTATACTTTATTTTGTTGAAGTTAATACTTGTCTTGCATTTTCTTTTTTTTTAGTTTCTATATGTCTGTTCCTACATTAATTATCACACTTTGTTCCAATAGATTTCTTGAGCTTTTACTTAACTTGATTTTTCTTGTACATTTTCTTCTCATAGCCTCACCCTTTTCTGATTTTAACTCAACTCTTGACTACCAGGGTTGAGTGCAAACCAACCTTCCCAGTACTGCCCATGACTACTCTGCTAGACTGAACTTTGTAATCCCCTTCACATATCGAGCCTTCTTATATATTTTTCTCATTTTGTGGAAGCCTATCCTTTATGCTTTCCCTAATTATGTCCAAGATTATAAGTTACCTATTTGTTTTAAAAGTATGCTTTTGTGAAGTATATTTCAAAGATTCTTCATACATCTGCCAAACCTCTTGATTAATATTTTGTTTCTTACTCTTATTTCCGAATATAGATACAAATAATAAGATATATTATTATTATTCTCCATCACGTACATAACAACTAAAAAAACTTGCTTATAAAAACACTGTGGATGTAACATTTGTTTTCGGTTAATGGCTTATAAATTAAAGTGTCAAAAGAAGATAGAATATATTTTATTGTGTGCCTTTATTTGCATTTTATCTATCAACTAATGTATCATATGTCTTGTGACAAAGGCAACATGGAATCGTAGAGAAATGAGAAATTATTTAATGCACTTCTGGTACTTGGTAGAGGCATTTAACCACTAGAGAAATGGAGTTATGTGAAGGTCAGAACAAACATCTTTCAATTTGATAATCTATTAATACGTACAGTGCTGGAAGACACCATTAAATAAAGATATAAAAGTTTTTGAAAATGTCATTTGGTTGAAATGAAACTGCAATGACATATACTTTCAAATGATACACGAACTCTTCACCAAAAGGTGTTTATAAATGAGTTGTGAAATGTCACCATTTGCACAGAAAGTTTTGCAAAATCTTTCTTTCAAGTATTCAACTTTTCCATTCTAACTAATTAGAGTATCAAGACTCGACTTCATGGGGTGGAAATATTTGATGTGATGTAGTTTACTTACTCACTTCTCTGTTGTTAAAACAGATTTATCTACACACAAAAATGTTCTTCAACTTATTTTAATTTTAGTTTCAGGCAATTAAGTTAGTCTATGAGCAAAGCGTTTGAGAATTAGGGTTTTTTTTGTACCTTAGAAAATGACCTAGTATAGACATTCTATTTGAATTTTTGTGCAAACAATTACTACCTTAAAATATAAAATATGAAATATGTTGAATGTCATTAAGTTTATTTTAATTAAAAATTCATCTTTATCTCGATAGTATATAAAAATAATGTTTGCAAGTGTCATTCTTGCACAAAAGCCTATATAAATATGAAGTCATTTAATCCTTACAATAATCTTTATAAATAGCTATTATTGTCACCATAAAAAATAAAATAAAAAGACACAAAAATTAAGACAAGATAAATCATTTACCAGAGTTAAAACATCTGTAAGCCAGTGTGGGAGAATTTGAAACTAAGTTTCTCTAAGACCAACCCCATGGTGGTTTTATAACTCCACATGATAATAACAGTATGTGCTTTTGATGTCTTAAAATATTTCCTTTTTCATTGTTTAGTACAATACTGTGACACAGTATTCATTAAATACACATTGATTGGATGTCTGTCTTGAAAAGCAATCATTAGGAGATCTTGAGTAATTTAACAATTTTCAGTACTTATTATGAGTCAGGCACTGTTGTAATTTAATCCTCTTATTGTATTTAATTCTTACATCAAAAGTTAAAAGTTAAACTTTAATATTTTCCATTTTACATTTGCATAAAATAAAGCCTGAAACTTTTAAGTATTTTAATTTATTCAATGAACAATATGAGCTCTTAGTATTGTGCTAAGACTTACGGATAAAATATTTGAGAAATGGTTATGTTCTCTGTTCATATGCATCCTACAGTTGAAAAAAAAAGAAGGATATTATTTTTTAAATATATAAATAAAGTCAATATAACTACTTCTATAAGTTCTTTGAAGCAAATGCCCATTGAGTTCTGAATATTGGTAATTATGAGATTTAACTTACCTTAGATTAGTTCCATACACATTAATACATCAGTGGGCTGTCTAGGGAGTATTGATCTTCCAGCTTCATTTTTTGGATCCTTACTTTCCAGGTTCCTCCCTAAAATATGCAATGTCTAATTCCTACAATATATTGTTTATTGTATTAAGTCACTTCTCTGATTAGACCCTAATGGTCTAAAATACTTCCAAAGCTTACTAACTAACATCCAAGGGACAACAAACTTGCCTTTGCAATAAAAAAATTCTGGGAGTAACACCTATAACTAAATGATTAACTTTAGTATAACTAAGAGTAGAACAAGGAAACATAATAAAAAGTAACATTTACTATCATGTGCTTCTGCTTTTGAGTCATTCTTGTGCCTGAATAGGCAATTCCTGTTCATTGCTGCTTTAATTTTATTACACTGTTAACTAAAATACAAGAAAGTAGGTCATATTTGACATTTCTACTTCATTTGACACAAAATAATCCTCATAAACATATTACATTTTCAAAAACTTTATTATATTTAATTGAACCATTTGTACAAAACAGCTGAACATAGATTCAATTCCATTTGAAACTGACACAAGTTTTGGAAGATGTAACATTGATTCGTTTATATTATTAATAAAGATCATGGCCATCTAATGAATCAAAGTTAGAAACATTAATATAGTGAGCTTAAATTATTTTTTTCCCTATCAATCTCATTAATCAGCAATTGGAAGAAAAAAGTGGGAATAGGAAAGGTGTATGATGCCTTTTATTAACATTAGTAGTTATCTTTGATAAAATATATATTTAAATACTTTAAGTATTATACTCTACATTGCTTTGTCTCCCACAATATAAAGTATCCTTTTTTTACTTTCTAAAAAAATAGGTTACAGAAAACTAAATAGTAAACAAAGCACTACATGTTGCTTTCAATAAACACATAAAAATCAGTGGTTATTGACAGTCAATCATTTGCTTCTTCTAAAAAATATATTTAATTTGCATTCTTAAAAAAGCAAATAATCTCCTATGGATGGATTCCTCATATGAAAAGCATTTGCCTTAGAGAAAGCAAGGTTCTTATATATCGATGTTATTAACACATTCCTGGAACAACTTTAGAATAAGGTTTCCAAACAATGAGGAAGATACTTTTTCAGGTTCCTGTTCTGTGACTGGCATACTATTTTGATTAACAATAGTAATTCTATTGCTGTTACTACTGACAGTGAAAAATAATAACAGAAATAAATATTATTTCAAAGGAAGTATTATCACTTCCATTTGATTAAAAAAAGCAAACTATAAACATGTCACAAATAAGAAGAAATCACACTTCTTCTCATTCAATAAACTTTTCTCTGATTTTAATACCTGTTTCTTACTATGCTTCTCATCTAAAAATATGCCAAACTTCCAATTTCCTTTGATAGGTATCATAGAGAGTATTTTGTTCAAATTAATAAAAGCTGTAGTTCAAAATTTAATAACCATTATGTTAAACTTGATACTTTGTTAAAATATCAGAGACCTGGACTCAAACAAATACCAATTCGATCAACACTCTGAAGCAAAGACACAGAATATTAATGCTTCAACAGGAACTCCAGTTGATTTTGCTATACATTATGTTGGAGAAAGAAATATCAGGAGAGACTACTGTCTTAATTTTCATTCTAAAATTGTCTACCAGAATCCCATTACGCTGGAGTACATGCCTTGTCTAACCTCTAGAACATAGGCAGAAAATGGGAATATGATGGGATTATGTTTATGATTGTTTTATTAGGTTATAGTCAGTGGCAAATAGTAATAGATGGTCATTCCTAATTTTTTATGTTATGTAATACTCTGTTATATGAAACTCTGAGAGTAAAAGTCTATGGTTAACTCTGAAGAAGTCATCTTCCATGTTATGAACTGCCTGTGGAGGACAAATGGCAAAAAACTGCAGGGGCCTCTAGAAGCTGAGAGTGGTTCCTGACCCCCTTATAGATTGTAAGAAAACAAAGACCTCAGTCCTACCAACACAATAATTGGATTCTGTCAACAACCTGAATAACTTGGAAGAAAGCCCCCAACCTCAGATAAGATTTATAACTAAGCTGATACCTTGATTGCAGTCTTGTGAAACCTTAATTAAAGTCTTGGGTAAGCAGAGAACAGAATCAAGTAGTGGCCAGGCTTATTACCTACAGAAACTGTGAAATAGGATGTTGTTTGAAGCCACTAAGTTGTTGAACATGTGTTGTGCATCAGTAGTTGACCACTACAAACAAGATTTTTATGTTTATTTTCTTGCATCATTGTAGGTGAAGTAATCAATTCCACGAAATGCAGTGCAAAACTAAATTCTGGTTTTCACATAGAAATGTTGCTTCTTTGCATAAAAACAATTAAAGCATCACTTTCTTCACACTTCTTTGCAATATATTATTAATTTGACAGATGGACAATCATCTCTGTTTTGTTGTTGTTAATAGAATTATCCATACAGTAAGTTAAGAACTTGTTCTACCAGATAACTTACTTTTAGAAAGATATTATGCTGTTCAAGTCACTGTAAATTTCCACGCATCACCTTACATAATTCAAATAAAAAGTGAGATCTGAACTACATATGTCATCTCTTGTGAGATATTTAGTGTAAGGCAGATTCTCATATTCAATCAACTCTAGGGCACTGAGAAAAGCATTTACTCAATTTCTAAGACAGATGGTTTGATCATAGACTCTGTAAGTTCACCAAGTTAAATAACGCCTTGCAAAGTTTGTTCCTGATCATTCATATCAGATGATACTGTTTCCTTAATACGTGTCTCTCCAATAGTTGATGACTTTAAGATTCTTGAGGTATCTATATCTTATTCAGTTTTACATTAATGATGCCCTTAACAAAGTAGACTATGGTTTTATTCAACAAAAACTAGTTGAATCTATGAATGTACTAGTCAATTAGTTTAAATAGTTGCGTATATTTTTTAGGCATTAGATTTTATCATAGCATTACTCAGAAAAATGTCTTACAAAATTAATGTCAATAAATATATATTTCACTCAGTAACCATATTTTCACAACATGTTGATAATATCTTGGTATCCATTAGGTTAAGAATCTGAAGACTTATTAGGTTACATATGTGTTTGAGCATTCTATTTTATTTAGGTACAAAATTTTTGCTAGTAAACACTTTTTTGGTAAAATAGATTTTCCAATAATTGTGTTGTAATCCTATCTTTAAAAATTTGAAAACTATATGAAGTGATCATCATACATGATAACAATTATAAAATTTAGAGCCTTGCTACTTGCTGATATTTTGTATCAGCTACTAAAAGTAATGCTGAATTATCCTTTTGAAACAATAGTAATGTTAACACCAAAAAATTATTGAGAAAGTTTTTTTACCAAACAGTGTTCTAAGAAAAGGATCAGGGACACGTGGATACAGGGCAAACTGAAAAGAGAGAAAATAAATTGTTTACTATTGTGGACGGCAGTAGTTGCTATGCAGAAAACAAAAGGAAGAAATGTGGAAAGAAAGCCTGGAGGGTGTAATTTTCAATAAAGAGATCAGGCGCTTCATTGAGAAAGTGATATCTGAGTAAGACCTAAGGATGATGAGGAGAGGACCATGAGAGTATTTAATTAAGAACATTCCAGGGAAAAGGCACAGCAAAAGCAGGGTTTCATCCAGTGCCTAGTGAGCAAGGAAGTGATCAGGGAAGTGAGACCTAAGAGTATTGCAATAGGAAACACATCCCACAGGCTGTTACAGACCATTGAAAACTCTTAGGTCTTTCACAGTAGAGATAGGATTAAATTGTTAAAGAAGAATTGTGCCTGATCAGAGGAGAATATACAGCAAAGGGCTAGGAACCACTTGGAAATCTACCACAACTCTCCAGAAAATAGAGAGAGAGAGAGAGAGAGAGAGAGAGAGAGAGAGAGAGAGAGAGAGGAAGTAAGAAGGTGGGGGGAGAGAGAGACAGAGAGAGACAGAGACAGAAACAGAGAGAAGGAAGGAAGGATGGAGGGAAGGAGAGAGAGGGAGAGAGAGAAAAATGTAAGGAAGAAAGAAAGGGAGGGAGGGAGGACAGTAAGAGGAAGGAGGGAGGGAGGGAGGAAGGAAAAGAAAGAAAGGAAGTTAAATAAATCAATAAATCACGGTGTTTGGGCTAAGATGTTTGTAGCGGAAGCTTTTGTATTATGATCATGGATTAGAGTCAGTTGAGTTTTGCTGACAAACTGTAGAATAAGAATAAATAACAAATTAAAATTTTCAGTAAAATGAATGAATTAAACCACTAATAGTGTTGAAGTGTCATTTTTTCTAAAAATATGGGAGTACTAGAGTTTGGGGAATGAATGGATAGTGTGGCTTGTAACATAAGTTTGAAATACTGATTATTCTACACCTGTATTTCCTTAAGACAATACTAAAGAAGGATTCAGTGTAAGATTCTCAGATAGAAATATACAATAATAAGCATTTATCCTGGCAAAAGCATATGGGTAAAATCAGCCAAATGAAAATAAGTTACATGTGGGGAGTTGGTCCTAGATGGAAGCACACATTGTGTGCACAGAGTAACAGAAAAGACGGAATTTATGGGCACAATCGTAGCTCCCCGAACAGATAGAACCATGGGAGGTTGTGCAAATTCTCTTGAGATGCTGCTGTTTACTCAGTGAAATACAAAGAAAGAGAATTAGCTGGGCCTGAGTATGAAGAGAGGACGATGAAATTTCAAGGGGAGAAAATAGGCTAACAATATTTTTTAAAAAGCTGACTTGAGATAAATTATCATTCAAATGACAAGAGCTGGCTGGGCATAGTCGCTCAAGCCTGTAAGTCCAGTACTTTGGGAGGCCAAGGCAAGAGGATTGCCTGAGCTCAGGGGTTCCAGACCAGCCCAGGCAACTTGGTGAGACCTCATCCCTATAATAAATCAAAAAATAAGCTGGGCATGGTATTGTTCACCTGAAGTCCCAGTGACTTGGAAGGCTGAGGTGGAAGGATCACCTGAATCCAGTGGGTTGAGACTATGGTATACGTGAGGATCCCATGCACTCCAGCCTGGATGACAGAGAGATTCCAACTCAAAAAAAAAAAAAACCCAAAAAACAAAACAGAAAAACAAATGACAAGAGTCATTCTGATTGTGTTTTCCATTAGCCAGATCCTACTATACTGAAGAAGAACTCTGAGAGCTGATTGTAAATAGGGTTGGAATTTTGCCAGACTATTAGAATGAAAAAAGAAAGAAACAAATGAACTGGCAGTTTATGTATTTTTTAAAATTAAAAACAAAGTGACACTGAAATAAGACTGGTAAGAATCCTGCAATTTAGGAATTTTTACAATTTTCACCTGTTTAACAATGAGGGTTCTTGACTAATTCCACAATTTTACATAGTATGCATTAAGGAAAAAGTCTTTATTGACAAAAGTCAGGAGTCAACTAAAAAGAGAAGACTTGAATCTTATACCTCATAATCAGAAAGATATAAAGCAAGAATATTATGATAGACAAATAGCATGGGTTTGCCTTCCAGAAAAGGGAAATCAGTCAACCGTTCTCTTTCTTATAGTCCAAACAAAGAGTAATTTTGTCAGTGTAGACAAACGTATTAATGAGGTTGCTTAATTCTTTGATTTAGGTGACAGTTTCCCTACTTCTTTGGCCCCAGAAGACTGTGGGGAGCTGAGTTTAGGTGCAGTACTTCACAGTAAGAAGTTGACAGCCATGTGAATAAGTGAGATTAGGGATATCCTCTTTTGCTGAAAGACCTAAAGTTTTCTCAGTAGCTGCTGGCTCACTGTTCAGGCAAGCCAAATACATTTCCATGATTATTTTTTGACAGCCGTGTTTATCATATTACACTAAATAGTAGATCATGACCTATTAAACATGTATGAACTAAAAAAGCTAATATAGTTGAATGACAATATATTAAGAAGATAATCCCGTGTGAACTCACATAATCCCTTCACTTCAAAATTTTTTTCAAAAGTGAGCCAGTACCAAAAAAACATAAATAATTATAAGTAAAGTGATCCTTTAATGTCCTTAAGTGATTTAAACAAACACTAAAGGTATTTGTTAGTTAAATAAATATGAACTAAACTTAGCAAGCATGAAAGAAAGGAAAGCTGGAAGATAATAGCAAAGAAGCTCTCTCTCTTCTCTCTCTCTCTCTCTCTCTCTCTCTATATATATATATATATATATAATATATATTTTAGCAAAGAAAATCTACTGAGAACAAAAACATCAAAATGTGCAGAGTAGAAACAGTGGAAAACAGGATTAATGGTACTTAAAAATCAAGGGTAAATGAGGGACTGCACATAAATGGCATCAAATTCTCAAAGGCTACTGTAATTTTACAGCAAAATGAAATGATGAACTATAAAGCAAGGGATTTGCAAGAAGAAACTCTTCTCATTGATCTACTCCATTTTAATTTCAGAAAGAACCCTTTTGATCTTTTTTATATTCCTCTTTGTGAAATATTTAACTGCACCCTGGGATATAAAGCTGATGTTCAAGAGAAGTTAGAATGAAGCACAGTTCTGTGAAAGAAATATCAAAGGCCAATTGTGTTTGCTCTCTCGCTTTTTTTTTCTCTTCCTCCTTTCCTTCCTTTCTTTCTCTTCTCATTCAAAGATATCTCATTCAAAGATAAAGGTCTCTTTATCTTTGAAATATTTTAAGAAGACTTTCCACTATTTTTCTGGGTATTAATTCATGCTATGTGTTGCCTTTTCTGTTACAGCATTTGGTTGGTGACTAACTGGTAAAGTAAGCTTTTTAAATTCCATAAAAATCACAGGAAAAAAAACCATTAGATTATATTAATAATGTCTTTTTGAAAGATACTTGACTTAACAAAGTAAGTATAGTCATTTGAAATGCATAAAAATATGAAAGAAGAAAAAGTCTTCAGAAAGAAATATATGACTAAAACTTTTGATTGATCTGTAAAGATAATAATTTACATTATTACTTGGAATTTACAAGCTTTTAAGTTTCTGTTCTCTGTATTTAGACATCTAAGAAAGTCAATTGCACAGTGACTTCACAAAATAGATAATATAATATATTTTATGGGAAATGCCATTTTAAAACTCAACTTCAGCCTTACAACTAGTCTATAATTTTATCTAATCACATAAGATGATATCGTCTCATGTGATTAGAAATGAATTCACTATCAACAATTCTATAAATATAAGAAATTATATTGATATTGTTAACCATTTTTCTGAGCATTAAGAAGTACACATTTAACATTTTGACTGATACTAATAAATTATTATTTAAAAGTTTTGACCAATTTATGCTCACCTTAGCAATGAAGGATAATTAGAAAGTAGTATGCAGACTATACATCAGTATAGTCAAATGTCATCCCATTTGATTTGTATCATATTCTCTTCTATATGCTTTTCCTCTTCAGTAATAATACCCTTATGCAAACAAAAAGTTAAGCATCTTTCTTAATTATTTCTCTAATACCTCAAATCCAATCAAGGTCTTCAATTTTTCTTCAGGTCTGTCCAAACTCAGTCTAATTCTAGCAGTCTCCATTGCCTCTAACATACTCCAAGCTACTTGCCTAATTTATTCGAACATGTGAACATTTTGTACTTGTCAATGTATTTCTTGTACTGAGCCTATCCAATTCATTCTTTACATTTTTATCATCTATGAACTTTTAAACTTGATCACCAGTTCATGATGTATCTTTTCTTAATATATATATTAATTGCTCACACAATATAAACAAAGTTCTTAATATGATTTAGTGTACTTTACAAAGTCTTACCACTGCTTCATTTTCCAGCCTGATCCTTGTTCTGTGCACAATTGCTAAAATTTGATTGAAGGTTCCATGTATCCTGAGTGTTAAGAGTCCATATAGGATGAGGGCAGTGTGCTAGGAGGGGTGAGGGGAGGCATAGTACCAGTAACCCAGAGATCCGAGTAATGCAAAGAATTGCAACACACAAAGAGTTTAAAAAAAAGAAAAGTTTATTTAAAAGTAAATTAGAGAGAGAAAGAGAAGGGAGAGAGAAGATTCACCTCCCCAAGGTGGAGGAGGGGGCCAAAGCCAGGAAGCATGGTGACAGCCATACTCAAAGAGCGCATGGTCACACCAGAGTCTAGCAAGACAATGGCCATTGGCTACTGCTAGTTGAGTCCTTTTAATCATTCCCTTAGATGGGGGAAGACCTTTAAGGTGATTGGGTGGTGATCTGCTCCAAGCCATCACAAAGGGGCAGAGAAGGAGAATGTACTGAAGTCAGGTGATGGACGGCAGGTAGATGGATGGGTTAGTCACATGATTGCTGCCATGGTGGGGTTTATTTGTGCCACATAGGTCACAAAGGGCAGATTAA